>CM066032.1:1281707321-1282347877 GCA_033557465.1 Ichthyophis bannanicus
CATGTTTCTGTAACTGCCACTAAATCCAAGTCAGCCACTCCCACCAAAGCTTCAACTTCAGGGATCTTATTTCCTATGCTACGGGCATTAATACACACTGCTTTCCATATGTTACCCCTGTTACCTATTTCCATAAAGGTATTTAATGTATCACCTATCTGGGGGCTTTCACTTACCTGGGGGCTTTCTTCACCCATCCCCAACGAATCTAGTTTAAAGCCCTCTTCAGTAGATTAGCCAGTCTACTACCTAAGATGCGTTGACCTTTCTTGGACAGATGGATGCCATCTCTGCTCTGAAACCCTTGGAACAGCATCCCATGGTCTACGAAACCAAAACGCTCTCGAAGACACCATCCACGCAGCCATGCATTCATCTCCAGGATGCGAGCCTCTCTGCCTTGGCCTTTACCCTCAACAGGGAGGATTGAAGAGAACACCACCTGTGCACCTACCTGCTTCACCCTCTGTCCCAGAGCCATGAAGTCACTTTTGATACGTTCCGAGGTATACCTGGCAGTATCATTTGTTCCAACATGGATTAGCAACATTGGGTAATAGTCAGTGGGCTTGATGAATCTCGGCAAACTCTCCGTAACATCTTGGATCTTGGCACCAGGCAGACAGCATACCTCTCTGGACATCAAGACTGGTCGGCAGATGGACGCCTCAGTACCCCTCAGAAGAGAGTCTCCAACAACCACTACCCTTTGTTTCCTTCTGGTCACTGATTCCACAACTATGGGGTACTTGAACTATGGCCCCAGAAAGTTGTGTGCTCTTGTGAAAGGGCTCCACGTCCCCTGTGGATCTCTGGAATCCTACCAGGGATGGTGGGTAGGAGTTGATTAAGTATGGAACAGGTGTTGAAGAACAGCCTGACCAAACAAGGCATCCCAGCGGGAGTCCTTGTCTAAGCAGTAATGGGCTGTGAAGGTATGAACCGAAGCCCAAGTAGCTGCTCGACAGATGTCATCGATAGACACAGAGTGAAGATGAGCCATTGAGGCTGCCATGGCTCTCACATTGTGAGTTGTGACATGGCCTTCAACAGGAAGGTTCTTACTCTCATAAGCAAAAGATATACACTGTGCAATCCAGCTTGACAGTGTCCTTTTGGAGACTGGAAGTCCCAGATGACTAAGATCAAAAGCAACAAAGAGTTGCGAGGATTTTCTATGTTGCTGTGTCCTTTTCAAGTAAAAGGCCAAAGCTCTTTTACAGCCCAAAGGATGAAGGTTCCTTTCTGCATTTGAGGCGGGAGGCCTTGGAAAGAATACAGGAAGGTAAACCACTTAGTTCAAATGAAAAGGCGAAACCACCTTTGGCATAAAGTGTGGATGAGTCGTAAGGACTACCTTATCATGGTGGAACCTTGTATAAGGAGGATCAGCCACCAAGGCTTGCAATTCACTGATGCGACGTGCTGATGTGATTGCATTGAGAAATATAGCTTTCCAGGAAAGGAATTTCAAAGAGGTAGTGGCTAATGGTTCAAAGGGCGGTTTCATGAGCTGCCCAAGAACCAGATTTAAGTCCCATGCCACTGGTGGTGCCTTAATGGGAGGCTTAGTTAAAAGAAGGCCTCTCATAAATCTCGCTATGAGAAGATGAGAGGAAATAGGTTGTCCATTTAGAGGCTTGAAAGAAGCTGCAATAGCACTCAAACTCTCACCGAATTGGTCTTAAGCCCTGCATTTGATAAATGAAGGAGATACTCCAGTAATGATTCCAGAGGTATCGCAAGAGGGTTAAGACTCTTCTGCGAGCACCATATGATAAACCTTTTCCACTTAAATGCATAAGAGCGTCTTGTGGAAGGCTTCCTGGAAACAAAGGATATCCCCTTTACCTGCTGGGAAAGGTTAAGACCGTGAAGTTCTAGGCTTTCAGCAACCAGGCCCTGAGATGCAGAGACTGGGGATTGGGATGCCACAGCATCCTCTCCTCTTGAGAAAGGAGATCTTTAGCAGATCCTAACTCCAGAGGTGGAACTTGAAAGAGATGTAGGAGCAGAGGGTACCACATTTGCCTTGGCCAACGTGGAGCTATATGATCTCTATCTCTCTATATTCTTGAACAGGGTTTTGGGAATTAGGGGAATGGGTGGAAAGGCATACAGGAAGCCCTGACCCCAATGGAGGAGGAGGAAAGCATCCCTGGCCTGACAACCCTAAGCCGGAATTCTGGAACAGAAGTGGGGAAGTTTGGCATTCAGCGGATTTGCAAAGAGGTCTATGTACAGGGTTCCCCAAATTTGAAAAACGTTGGCCACCTGGTCTGCATGGAGAGACCATTCGTGGGGAAGCAGAACTCGACTGAGTCTGTCTGCCCAAGAGTTTTGAATACCTGGAAGATACACCGTAAGGAGATGAATCTGATGCTCTCTGGCGAGGGCCCATAGGTCGCAAAGCTTCGTTACAGAGCGAAAGAGAGCCTGTTCCACCCTGCTTGTTCACACAGAACATGGCTACTTGATTGTCCGTTTGAACTAGGACTGTCTTGTAGCTGAGCTGGGTGTGAAATACTCTAAGAGCAAGGAAGATTGCTCTGAGCTCCAGGAGATTGATATTGAGATAGGCCTCCCGTGGAGTCCAGGTATCCTGGGTAGAGAGGCCTTGCAGGTGGGCTCCCCAACCCACCTGTGAAGCATCTGTTAGAGTGGCTTGGGGTGGGGGTTGCTGAAAAGGAGACCCCACCAAAAGGTTTTTGGGTGACTGCCACCATTGGAGGAACAAAATAAGGCAATCTGAGTTTGCTATTTTGTCTGACAGGCAACCTGAGGCCTGAGTCCACTGAGTGGATAAGGTCCACTGGGCTGCCCTCATATGGAGGCGAGCAAAAGGAACCACATGCACAGTGGATGCCATGTGATCTAGCAACTGTAACATTTCCCGAGCAGTGAGGTGAGGTTTTAGTACTGCTTGGGAAGCTAACTGCACAATGCGAAAGCAGTAGGGCTGTGGAAGGTAGGCCCTTGTCTGTCTGGTATCCAGCAGAGCTCCTATAAACTCTAGGGACTGAGTGGGAGCAAGGCTGGATTTTGGGAAGTTTATGACAAGTCCCAAATACTGAAGGATGCGCATTGTGCGGGACAGAGCAACCTTGGCCTCTGGCTCTGAAGGGGCTCAAATGAGCGAATCGTCTAAGTAAGGGAAGACGAATATTCCCAGGGTGCAGAGAAATGCTGCCACCACAGCCATGCATTTTTTGAACACCCTTGGTGCAGAGGCCAGGCCAAAGGGAAGAACCCTGTATTGGTAGTGCTTCCCTTGAAACAGAAAGCGAAGGAACTTTCAGTGAGTTGGATGGATGAAAACATGAGTGTACGCATCCTTGAGATCTAGAGAACAAAGCCAATCCTGACTCTGAAGGTATGGTAGCAGAGTTCCTAGAGAAAGCATTTTGAACTTCTCTTTGAACAGGAATATTTGCAATTCTCTGAGGTCTAAAATGGGTCTGTGTCGTCCTGTTTTCTTTGAAATAAGGAAATAGGGGGAGTAAAACCCTGTAATCCCGTTGGGGAATGGGTACCTCTTCTATTGCTCCTTGAGTAAGGAGCACAATGACCTCTTGACCTAACAGGTCGTTGAGAGAGGTCTGAGAATTGAACTGTCTTATCATTGTAGGAGGGGGCATGCTGAGGAAATGAAGCTTGCACCCCTTTCTTACAATAGACAGAGTCCAATTTTCTGCTGTTATCTGACCCCATCTGGGGGCAAAATGACATAACCTTCCTGGGATGGTGGAGGGTTCTGGGCCGTTCAGGGGGCCAGGAAGGCAAAGTTCTCTAGATAGGAGTCAAAGTCCCTATGGAGGCTGAGTCTGCTGAGCCGGTTGAGAGTTAGCTGCTTTTTTCTTTCTTTGTCTAGGTTGTTGCTGCTGTACCTTTTGGGCAGACTGACCTAAACGATGCCCCTGCTGGGTACAGGAGGGATACAACTTCTTCTTACTGAAGAATGGTTTCTTATAGGATTTTTTCCTCGCAGGATCAGCTGTAGATTTAGACAATCTATCCAAAGTGATATTGTCAGCATCTATCTCATTAACTTTTTCCTGCCAATTCTTGCCAAAGAGATTCTCTCCTGTGCAAGGAATATTCCCTAGTTTATCCTGTACTCAAATTTCAAAGTCAGATGCCTGGAGCCAGGCAATCCTACGTGCACCTATGGCAATGGCAGAGGTTCTGCTTATGCACTCAAAGCAGTCAAAGGATGCACGATTCACAAATTTGGAAACATCCTGGGCATATTTGACAAGGGCGAGGTAATCTTGCCTCTTATCATCAGGAAGGAGAGGGCTCATAAGCTCTAAATCCCGTGACCTCCTTAAGGAACATTCCCATATATAAGATATAGGAACTGATGCTAGCAGAAAACATGGAAGACTGGAAGGTTCGACGTCCAAAGGCGTCAAGAGTCCTACACTCACGTCCTGGAGGATTAGATGCATGCCTTTTTACACTCTTTATCCTTCTCATAGCTGATTCCACCACCATGGAATGGTGTGGTAATTGAGTCTTTTGAAACCCAGGACAAGGAGGAACTCGATACATGGTGTCGAGTTTGAGAGTGAGGAGATGTGGTTAGAGGTGTTTCCCACATCCTTAACATGAGATCATGCAAGATCTCATGAATAGGTAAGGTAGCTGCCTCCTTGGGAGCTTTAGGGTATTGCAGGATTTCTAATTCCTTTGCCCTAGGCTCTTTTTCAGGAGCCACTGTGATGGAAAGACCTCGGGCCACATCTCGGATAAAATCCTGAAAGGACATATCCTCTGGTGGAGACATCCTATGCTGAGGAGAACAGGAATCCTCAGGAAGAAGTACTCTGGTATCAGCAGAGCTTTCAGAGTCTTCAGACTCATCCGAGGATTCGAATTATCTCCGATCCGGGTGATCGTGCAAGGCATGGTACCGGTACCGACTTGTCGATGCCAGATAGACACGCATGACTCTGTCCCTGTAGAATATCTGCCAATGTTGATGCAGTCGGAGCTGGTACCGGTTGGATTGTCTGAAGCGGTTTCAGGGGCATCAAGGCCGTGAGAAGAGCTGCCAGACTGCGTTCAATAGCCAAGAATCTCTGGTCTATTTACACTGCCGATGCTTGGGTATCGGTACCGGATGAAGCAGCCGGTACCCCAGAGCAAGGCGCCAGTAGTTCTGCCGAGGTTGAAGCCTCTAGAATATCCTGGAGCCCCGTTAGTGCTTTGGAAGCGGAAGTCTCCCGCCGGGGCAATTTTGCCGGTGAAAGTCCCTCAAGGGCAATGCCAGAGGCATCTTGATGTCTAGAAGGAGATCTACCCTTTGAGGACCGGCTAGATTTATGTTTAGATACCTGAGATCCATGGGAGGAAGACGAAGCCCTGGAAAACGTCGATGCCACGGAAGCTGCATCGAAGGGAAAAAGGGTGCTAGGTTTAGCAGCTCAGTTTTGCCGGCCCCTTTTCGACATCATCCCACAAGCAACACACTCAGAAATAGAGTGATCAGGACCTAAACATTTGAGGCACCACTCATGGGTGTCGGTGACGGAGATGGTACCGCCACACTTAGAACACTTTTAAAACCCGAAGGGGGTTTTTCCATTTTGAAGGAAAAAGTTGGGCCTAGTGCCCAAAATGGCGCGTGGCACCTGAAGAGAAAATTACTGTAAAGACTCCAGAAAAAAGTTGTTTTTTTTTTTTTTTTAAATAAAAGAAAGAAGAACCGGCGGTACCGATGTAGCGTCTAAGGAAGGCAGACGCGACCACACAAAAGAATAAAAGGGAATTATTTTCTGCGGTGACAGGATGTGCGACCCGTCGGCTCCATGGAAAACGAAGAATTGGAGAGGGACAGTTGGGAAAGGCGGGAAGGTAGCACGCAGGCGCTGTGGGATGCTCCCAAAAGCTTTCCTATTGAACGCTGGGGAGCGTTCCCGCGCAGGCTCCGTCGGTACCGACGATACCCATATGTGAAGACTACATTCCTGCTTGTTCCTGGAGATCTTTACACTTGTCCATATTAAAGTTCATCTGCCATTTGTACATCCAGTCTACTAATTTATCAAGGTCCATTTGCAATTTTTCACAATCCTCATGTGTTTTAATAACTTTGAATACTTTTGTGTCATCTGTAAATCTGATCTCTTCACTCATTATTCCCATTTCCAGATCATTTTAAATATGTTAAAAAGCAGCAGGCCCACATACAGAACACTGGGGTAACTCCACCATAAAAAAAAAGCCATTGAAAAACTTGGCCATTTAGCTCTATGCTCTGTTTTCTATCTTTTAACCAGCGCCTAATTCACAACAGTACACTGCCTCTTATCCCATGTCTTAATTTCCTCAAGAGTCTCATGAGAGACCTTATCAAATGATTTTTGAAAATCCAAATAACTATGAGCTGGTTGATATAATGCATCTTTTACATTTTCGTTGAGCTTTGAATGGAAGGTAGTGTGAATAGGAATTACCATGGACAAACCTCGGCCACTGCCCAAAGCTCAGTATCTTCAGCCCACAATGCCGGACAATGAGGATGAAACGTTCCTCATTAGGCAAGGGTCAGTGACTACTCTCAAGGCCTCCTATCGATAGTAGAATCCAAGTGAGCCCATTAACTCCTTGACGTTAATGGGTTCACTTGGGAGTCCTTTTACATTGTTCATGAACCATTATGCCTCTATCAGTGAACACAAAATTTCGGGCCCCAAGGAACCACTTATGGGTGTCCATTATGGACATAGTCTTGCTGCAGTAGGTGCACTTCTCAAACACCCACTGGAAAGTTAAAACTGGGACATCATGTCCAGAAAAATAGCCACTGTGAAATCAGATTACTCCTTTTCTGCCATTATTGAGACATCAGCCAAGATGCCAACAGACCTAAATGCGGCCTAAAATGGCAATCCTATAAAAATGACCAAAATACTTAAGGGCAAAAACTACGAGGAAAAAATACCAACACAGCAGAAGGAGGCGAAATACTCAACATTTAAAAAAATACCACAGCAAAAACAAACTGTGCAGAATGTGGCGCCAATAGCCATGAAAAGCGTACAATACACTCCATGGCAAAAGAAAAAGAAACTGAATAGACAGGGTGAGGCGTCTAAAGGCAGGAACTTGCATGCAAGCACAGTAGAACCACTCTAAAATCTTCTAGAAAGAGCTTAGAGAGGTTCCAGTGCATACTCAGTCAGTGATGTATTCAGACTTGAGCACTTATCCTACTTGTCCACAGAGAGAAATCAGTTTCTAAAGCAAAATGCATTGTGGGGATAATTTTATAAGGAGCCTCCTAAAGATAAGTACCATCAATGAGCATAAATCAACTGTTTTTCAATGATTTACACATATGAGTGGACTTTTTACACATACACTTTCGCCAATTACTATTCCGCAAGTACGTGCATAACTCCAATGGTACATAGTTTCACTGTGGGTGTGGCAAGCAGTAGTACTTGGGTGAAGCAGAAATTTGCATGTACAAACTATAAACTAATTTATGCGCATTCTTCTGCGATCTAGATTTGCCACTTATATCCAAGCACGCACCCCTCAAGTACAAATTTGACTTTAAAAAACAGGCACAACAGATGCACAGCAAAACGCATCTTAACTAGGCTTGACTTTATAAAGTCACACTATCTTTCTCATAAGCAAGAATTTTCTACCACATAGCCCAAATTGACTAAAAACATCAGTTAAATACAATCTTTTTGCTGATTTGAAGATACTTCCAAGATATCAAAGTATCTTAATATGCCCTGGCAATCTATGCTGACATCACATCAGATTACATCAACATTTATCAACATACAAGATACATTTTTTTGCTCATAACTCAACAGTTTTGTGGGTTGCTCATTATGGAAGAATCTTCCTTTGGATACTGGAGAACTGCGATAGCTCCAAATCTTTTATCAGACATTTAAATAATTTTTTATACAAATTTATTGTAGCAAGGAGCTGGAACTTGGCCTTTTGAGTTGATAATTTTACACTATGTTTTTGTTACTGATACAGTACTATGTTTTGTATTTATTGTGGTTTTGAATTGTATTATACAGTATTTTGTTGTTCCTCTTCTAAAATTGGTGAATTGAACAACATTAAAACTCACGTGCAATCTACAATATAGTCCCTAAAGCAGCAATAACAAAGATTTATAGAATTCCTCTATTTCATTATTTAATCATCACTGGAGGTGGTCTTGGTCATTTTAACCATTATATTGTATCAGATGTTTTACAGGTTATTAAACATTAATTAATTTATAGTTCTCAGATATGGTTACATCCTGGACAGATTTTTCATTTTCTTCATTGTGGGCTGAGTAATAGTGATGCTAGTGCTCCGATGTGCATTTTTAGTTCCTTTGGGAAAACTCTTGCAGGAAAGGAGAATCAGAGTATACATAAGGCAGGTAGTGGGGGTGGTATTTGCTTGTGCTCTTCATGAATAAAGATCAGATCCAATGTGTTCCCCAAATCATGGATGAGGAACTAAACCACCTCATATAGCATAGTTACTCACCTGTAACAGGTGTTCTCTGGGGACAGCAGGAATCGGTCCTCACATAAGGGTGACTTCGGCACCGACGGAGCCCTCGCGGAAGCATCCTCCCAGCTTTCAAAGAAAGCCTTTCGGAGATGCCACCAAGCATGCGTGGTCCCCTTCCTGCCCAAGGGTGCCATATTGCTCAGTCAGATGACATAGCTAAAAAAATGGCAAAAATAAAAGATAGTACAGGAGCAACTCCAAGGGGAAGAGGGAGGGTTCTGAGGACCGATTCCTGCTGTCCCTAGAGACACCTGTTACAGGTGAGTAACTACACTATCTCCAGGAACAAGCAGGAAGTCAGTCCTCACATATGGGACTCCTCAGCTACAGGCTACCAAAAGCTCATAGAAAAAAAATAGGGCTCCCGCAAGGGGAGCCGCAAGCAGCAGCAATTGAGTCCGTGTACACAGCCCACAGTGGGACCCTTGTGTCCGATGAAACCAGCACTCCGGTAGCCTGAACACAGAAGGTTCAGAGTGTAGAAGTTGCCAAGACCCCGAAAAGATTATGGAGCACAGCCTGACCAAAGGCACTGTCCCGTCGGGACTCTTTCCAGACAGTAATGGGCTGCAAAGGTATCGACTGAAGACCAGGTGGCAGTCCAGCAGATGTCCACCATCAGCAAGAAGCACAAGTTTGCCACTAAAGCCACCATGGCCCTGACATGGTGCATCATGACAGCCCTCCAGCGGGAGCCCCACCTGCTCATAAGCAAGGGCGATACAGTCTGCCACCCAGGTGGACAGTGTAAGCTTAGTCATCACCTCCCCCAGCCAACTGGGGTCGTAGGAGATAAACAGCTTAGAAGCCCTGTGGTGGCCCTGACTGCACTGGATATAGAAGGACAAGGCCCTCTTACAGTTCAAGGTGTGAAGGACAGTCTCCGCCCGACTGGAGTGAGGTCTTGGAAAGAAGGTAGGTAGTACCACTTCCTGGTTAAGATGGCAGGGTGACATAACCTTCGGCAGGAATTAGGGGTGCCTGCGAAGCACCACTCTGTTCTTGTAGAACCTAGTATAAAGTCGCCTCCGCCACAAGGGCTTGGAGCTCGCCAACTCTGTGAGAAGAGGTGAGTGCAACCAGGAAAACCACCTTCCAAGAGAGATAGCGAAGATGGCAAGTAGCCAGAGGCTCAAAGGGTGGGTGAGGGAGCTTCCCCAACACAACGTTGAGGTCCCATTCGGTTGCCGGAGGATGACCCGGGGGTTTCGATAAGAGCAGGCATCGCAGGAAATGGGTCACCAAGGGTTGGACCGAGGGGGGCTTACCATCCGCCGGATGGTGGTGTGCCGGCAGGGCACTCAGGTGCACTTGGACAGAGATAGACTTGAGCCCAGACTGAGAGAGGTGGAGAAGGTACTCTAACACCAGAGCCACCGTGCAGGAGAAAGGATCAGCCCTGTGTTCGGTGCACCAAGCAAAGAACCTGTGCCATTTGAGGGGGTAAGCCTTCCTACAAGAGGCCTTGCAAGAGGACAGCAGAATGTCCTCCACCTCAGCCAGAAGGTTGAGAGGGGCCAAAGTCACCCTTCTCAGCAGCCACGCTGTCAGCAAGAGGGACCCCGGGTTGGGGTGCAGGAGAGAGCCCCCCTCCTGAGAAAGTAGTCCTGGGGCGGTCCCCAAGGGGATGGGGGCCTCCACCGTCAACTGCAGAAGCAGCAGGAACAACGGCTGCCTGGGCCACTGAGGAGCTATCAGGATGAGCGAGGCCCTGTCGCAGAGGGTCCTGAACAAGGTCTTGGCGATCAGCGGCGGTGGAGGGAAGGCTTACACGAGGCCTTCTGACCATGAGACTAGGAACGCGTCCGCTGCCACCCTGGAGGGGCGAGTCAGCCGGGAGCAGAAACGGGGCAACTGAAAGTTGTCCGGACTGGTGAACAGGTCCATCACAGGTTCCCCCCAGAGCTGGAAAAGTTGACTGACTACCCTGAGGTACATCTGCCACTCGTGCGTCTGGAGAACTATGCTGAGTCTGTTGGCCAGCCGGTTGTCCTAGCCTGGCAGGTACACTGCCCGCAGGAAGATACACTGTTGGATTGCGCACGAACAGAGGAGCAGTGCCTCCTGACAAAGGTAAAAGACCCCATGCCCCCCTGTTTGTTCACGTAGAACATCGCCACCTGGTTATCTGCCTGGACCAGCACCAGTTGGTGACACAGGTGGTGACAGAACACCTTCAGGACTAGGTGCATGGCTCGGCGCTCCAGGAGGTTGATCTGCTGGGTGCTCTCATCTGGCAACCAGTTGCCCTGAGTGTGGAGATCTCTGCAGTGGGCTCCCCAGCCAAGCAGGGAGGCGTCCGTGGTGAGGTTCTTTGAGTGGCTTGAGGCCTGAAAGGGCATGCTCGCTTCGAGATGTTGGGGCGACTGGCACCAGACAAGGGAGTCCGCCAACTGGCAGGTCACCGAAACTCTGTCAGAGGCGGCCGGTTGCCTGAGACCACTGGTCCTAGAGACACCACTGTGCCATCCTCGTGTGCTGATGAGCCATCTAGGGTGACGTGGACTGTGAAGGCCATGTGCCCGAGGAGGAACAGAAGAAGCTTGGCAGGCACCGAGGTATGGTGCTGCACGTCCCGAGCTAGAGATCTGAGACAATCGGCCAAGTCCTTGGGCAAGAAGGCCTTTGACTGGAGAGTGTCAAGCTTTGCCCCGATGAACTCCAGGCACTGTGTCGGGAGGAGGTGAAACTTGGGGTAGTTCATGACGAAGCCCAAGTGTTGCAGAACCTAGATGGTGCGGGCGGTGGCCTGCTGTGCCTCCCTTTATGAGCCAGTCATCCAGCTAGGGAAAAACGAAGACCCCCCCTGGAGCCAAAGGAAGGCGGCCACGACTGCCAGGCATTTTGTGAAGACTCTTGGGGCAGACACCAGGCCGAAGGGGAGTACCCTGTATTGAAAGTGCCTGCCCCCCACTACTAACCGCAGGTATTGCCTGTGGCTGGGGTGGATGAGAATGTGAGTATAGGCATCCTTGAGGTTTAAGGAGCATAGCCAGTCTTCCTGCTGGAGATATGGCAGCAATGTTCCAGGGGAGAGCATCCTGAACTTCTCACTCATGAGGGATTTGTTGAGGTTTCGCAGGTCAAGGATGCCTGTTAGGGTGGATAGTTTTGGTAAGCACCACCCTTCCTCAGTTAAAGGGGATTTTTACCCAAGCCCTTCTGCCATGGAGGGGCAGTGGTCATCTTAGAGTCTGGTCCTCATCATGAACTCTGTCTCCAGCTCGGCAGGCTTGTCGGTCATGGGTTTGCCAAAGAGGTTCTCTCCTTGGCATGGGACATCGACCAACTTGTCCTGAACCCACTGCTCGAGATCGGACGACTGAAGCCAAGCTTGGCGGTGTGCACCGATGCCCGCTGTGGCTACTCGGGCTGCTTGAGACATTGAATTTGGAGCACTCACGATATCAGTACGGACAACTGCGTCGATTGAAGCGGTTTTAGCGGTACCGAGGCTGCTAATAAAGCTGCAAGATAGTGCTCGATGGCCAGGATGTGTCGATCCATGGAGCCTGCCGATATCTGGATGTCGGTACCGGCGGAGCAGGCCACGACACCAGAACATAGCACCAAGAGTTCTCCAGAGGTGTAAGCTTCGGGAACATCCTGGAACCCCGTTACTGCTTTGGAGGCCGGTGCCTCCCGCCAGGGTTGTTTGGCCGGTGTGTTTTCCTCGAGGGCAACACTAGTAGCATCTCGATGCTTAGAAGGAGATCTACCCTTTGAGGAATGGCCAGTCTTGGAAGACCTGGGTTTGGTTACCTGAGATCCATGGAAGGAAGATGAAGCCCTGGATGACGTCGATGCAACAGACATTGCATCCGAGGCAGAGTGTGCCGAGTTTTGCAGCTTTGTTCTGCAGGCCTCTCTTGGTCATCTTTCTACAAAGGAGACACTCCAATGGTAAAAGGTCAGGACATAAACATTTGAGACACCAATCATGGGTGTTAGCAGCAGAAATGGTACCACTACACTTTGAACATTTTTTGAAACCACTAGAAGGTTTCTCCATTTTGGAAGAAAAGAGGGCCTAGTGCCCAA
Source organism: Ichthyophis bannanicus (assembly GCA_033557465.1). NCBI lineage: Eukaryota > Metazoa > Chordata > Amphibia > Gymnophiona > Ichthyophiidae > Ichthyophis > Ichthyophis bannanicus. Next base: position 1,281,719,916 of record CM066032.1, read on the forward strand.
AATGGTGCCTGACACCAAGAGGGGACAGACCCTCCACAAAAGTGTGGGGGGGGGAGGGTTGTTTCTTTTTTAAGGAAAAGAAATAAGAAAATAAGAAAACACCGGTTGTACCGGTATAGGCGTCTACAGGAAGGCAGATGCGACCACAAAAAGAAGATTTTCTGTGGTGACAGGCTTTGCTGTCGGCTCTGCGGAAAATGAAAAACTGAAGAGGGAGAGTTGGAAAGGCAGGAAAGGCAGCAGCGCAGGCGCAGTGGGATGCTCCCAAAAGCTTTCCTATTGGACACTGGGGAGCATTCCTGCACAGGCTTCGAGGCTTCGTCGGTACCGACGATACCCATATGTGAAGACTACATTCCTGCATGTTCCTGGAGAAACTACTGGAGCATTAATTCATATAAGCCAAAATCTATCTTACTTCAAAAAGGAGTATCCAGTCTCAACTGCGCAACTAATTCGAACTCTACTGGTAGGCTATCAAATATACTAATAGCCTCCATTATCTACAGCTACCACCAAATAGCCTGCACCTGGAAGTCTACAAACATAGGAACTAACCCACACAAACAGATTCCACAGGACTAATATCCCTAGTTTTCAAAACTATGGGTTGCATAGAGTGCCTATAAAAAAAAAAAACACAACAAGCCTCTGCCCACCCTTCCCCTCTATCTGATCTACACAGCTGAATAAAGAAGGCAACATCTAGACACAGTTAAATTAAAGTTTAAAGATCACCCTCCCATACCTGTGTCTCCGTAAACTTATGGGTGATACTCCAAACACCAATTTTAAAACAGTACATTAACAGATACAGATCTAGCATTTATAAGATGCATACAAATGTATCATGCTGATGAGATACTACCTCAGAGATCTCCATAGGGACTCAGGTTAAATATCATGATTTATTCCATTCATTAATTCTCTTCCTACACGCTTTTAAACCACATCCAGATGGAATAGGTTGGTGAGAGGTAGAACGTTTTCTACATAACACACTTGAACCCACCCTTACAACAAAATCCCATCCAGCCTATACACAAAAAAGTAGTATTTCATAAGAGAAAGATAACCACAAAAAACAATAGCAAGAAAATCTCCTACAAATCTTAATGTAATATCCAACCTAAAATACAGCATCTAACAGCCACTGCAACCCATCAAAATGGATTCAAAACAGTAACTAGCCTACTGCTTCCTATTAACACTCCTTCTAGTCCCCACACAAATAAAGCATAGTTACTCAACTGTAACAGGTGATCTCCGGGAACAGCAGGAATTTAGTCTTCACATATGGGTAACGTCGGTACCGAAGGAGCCTGCGCGGGAACGCTCCCCAGCGTCCAATTAGAAAGCTTTTGGGAGCATCCCAGAGCGCCTGCGTGCTGCCTTCCTGCCTTTCCCAACTGCCTCTCTCCAGTTGAGTTTAAAGCTGAGACAAAGAGAGAGAAAGGGAAAGAGAAAGATAGAGAGATACAACTCCTAGGGGAGGTGGGTGGGTTGTGAAGACTAAATTCCTGCTGTTCCCGGAGAACACCTGTTACAGGTGAGTAATTATGCTATCTCAAGAAACAAGCAGGAATGTAGTCTTCACATATGGGGACTCCCTAGCTTTAGATGCCAGGGAGAGACCCCAGAAGTTGTGAGTCCCTGTGAAAGGGCTCCACTTCCCCCAATGGTTCTCTGGCATTCTACCAGGGATGGTGGGTAGGAGTTGATTAGGTACGGAACAGGTGTTGAACAGCCTGACCAAACAAGGCATCCCGGCGGGAGTCCTTGTCCATGCAGTAATGGGCTGTGAAGGTATGAACCAAGGCCCAAGTGGCTGCTCGACAGATATCGTCGATAGACACAAAGTGCAGATGAGCCATTGAACCTGCCATGGCTCTCACATTGTGAGCTGTGACATGGCCCTCCAGAGGAAGATTCTTACTCTGATAGGCAAAGGAAATACACTGTGCAACCCAGTTCGACAGTGTTCTCGGGAGACTGGAAGTCCCAGATGAGAAGGATCAAAAGCAACAAAGAGTTGAGAGGACTTTCTATGTTGCTGTGTTCTCTGTAAGTAAAAAGTTAGAGCTCTTTTACACTCCAAAGTATGAAGATTCCTTTCTGCATTTGATGCATGAGGCCTTGGAAAAAACACAGGCAGGTAGACTGCTTGGTTCAAATGAAAAGGTGAGACCACCTTTGGCATAAAGTGTGGATGAGTCCTAAGGACTACCTTGTCATGATGGAACCTTGTATAAGGAGGATCAGCCACTAGTGCCTACAACTCACTGATGCGACGTGCTGATGTGATTGCAATGAGAAAGATAATTTTCCAAGAAAGGAATTTCAACGAGGTGGTAGCTAAGGGTTTGAAAGGTGGCTTCATGAGCTGCCCAAGAACCAGGTTTAAGTCCCATGCCAGAGGTGGTGGTAGAAGAAGGCCTCTCATAAATCTTGCTATAAGAGGATGGGAGGAAATAGGTTGTCCATTTAAAGGCTTGAAAGAAGCTGCAAAAGCACTCAAATGGACTCTTACTGAGTTAGTTTTAAGTCCTGCATTGGATAAATGAAGGAGATACTCCAGTAATGATTCCAGAGGTATCGCAAGGGGGTTAAGACCCTTCTGCAAGCACCATATGGTAAACCTTTTCCGCTTGAAAGCATAAGACCGTCTTGTGGAAGGTTTTCTAGAAGCATAAAGGATATCCTTTACTTGCTGAGAAATGTTAAGATCATGAAGATCTAGGCCTTCAGCAACCAAGCCCTGAGATGCAGAGACTGGGGACTGGGATGCCATAACATTCCATTCTCCTGAGACAGGCGATCTGGAGCAGACCCCAACTCCAGAGAGGGAGCTTGAGAGAGATGTAGAAGCAGAGGGTACCACACTTGCCGTGGCCAATGTGGAGCTATGAGAATCATACGGCCTCTGTCTCTCTGAAGCTTGAACAGGGTTTTGGGAATCAGGGGAATGGGTGGAAAGGCATAAAGGAAGTCTTGACCCCAATGAAGGAGGAAAGCATCCCTGACCTGAGAGCCCTGAGCCGAAATTCTGGAACAGAATCGGGGAAGTTTGGCATTCAACGGACTTGCAAAGAGGTCTATGTCTGGGGTTCCCCAAATTTGAAAAATCTTGGCCACCTGGTCTGCATGTAGAGACCATTCGTCTGGATGCAGAACTCGACTGAGTCTGTCTGCCCAAGAGTTTTGGATACCTGGAAGATACACTGCCAGGAGATGAATCTGATGCTCTCTGGCGAGGGCCCATAGTCGCAAATCTTCGTTGCAAAGCGACAGAGAGCCTGTTCCTCCCTGCTTGTTCACGTAGAACATGGCTACTTGATTGTCCGTATGAATGAGGACCGTCTTGTAGCTGAGCAGGGTGTGGAACACTCACAGAGCAAGAAAGATTGCTCTGAGCTCTAAGAGATGGATGTGTAGATGAGTCTCCTGTGGAGTCCAAGTGCCTTGGGTGGAGAGGTCTTGCAGATGAGCTCCCCAACCCATTGGTGAAGCATCTGTTGTGAGAGTTGCCTGGGGTAAAGGCTGTTGAAATGGGGACCCCACCAACAGGTTTTGGAGTGGACTGCCATCATTGGAGGGACAAAATAAGGCGATTTGTGTTTGCTATTTTTATCTGACAGGCACCGTGATGCCTGGGTCCATTGAGTGGATAAAGTCCACTGGGCTGCTCTCATATGGAGGCGAGCATAAGGAACCACATGCACAGTAGATGCCTTTGCCCTGGGCTCTGTTTCAGGAGCCACAGTAATAGAAAGACCTCGAGCCACCTCCCTGATAAAGTCCTGAAAGGAGATATCTTCTGCAGGAGACATCCTGCGTTTAGGAGAGGAAGGCTCCTCCGGGAGAAGTACTCTGGTACTGACTGAGCTGTCAGAATCCTCAGACTCCTCCGAGGATTCGAAGTACCTTCTGTCCAGATGCTCTTGTAGAGCACGATAACCGTACTGACCGAAGTCGGTGCCGCGGGGAATCGGTACCGGAAGGCATAGCATGACTGGGTGCCGGCAATGCAGACACCGATGTCGATGCCGTCAGTACCGGTGCCAATACCGGTGCCGGTTGAACTGTCTGACGCGGTTCTGAGGGTGTCGATGCCGCAAGGAGAGCCGCCAGACTGCATTCAATAGCCAGGAACCACTGGTCTATCAACGCTGCCGATGCCTGGGTATCGATACCAGCGAAAGCAGCCGGTACCCCAGAGCATGGCACCAGTAGTTCTGCCGAGGTTCAGGCCTCGAGAACATCCTGGAGCCCCGATAATGCTTTGTAAGCCAAAGCCTCCCGCCAGGGCAATTTTGCCGGTACAGAACCCTCAAGGGCAATGCCAGAGGCATCTCGATGCTTGGAAGGAGATCTAACCTTTGAGGACCGGCCAGACTTATGTTTAGTTACCTGAGATCCATGGGAGGAAGACGAAGACCTGAACGACGTCGATGCCACAGAGGCTGCATCGGAGGGAAACAGGGTGCTGAGCTTAGCAGCTCGGTTTTGTCGACCCATCTTGCACATATGCACATATTGCACATATGCACATATGCACATATTGCACATATGTAAGTAGTTTAGTTTGCTTTCCCCGTTTATCCAAGTTATTACTCCTGTTCTATGTAAAGCATAAGCATGTTATCCAAGTTATTACTCCTGTTCTATGTAAAGCATAAGCATGTTATCCAAGTTGTTTTCTCCTGTTCTATGTGAAGCCAAACAGTTTGTTATGGTCATTTTGTTGTATGTAAACCGCGCTGACAATAGTGCGGTATATAAGAAACTGTAATAAATAATAAATAAAATAAATAAATAAATAAATCTTGGACATCATGGCACAGGCCATACACTCCGAGATGGAGTGGTCAGGACCTAAACATTTAAGACACCACTCATGGGTGTCGGTGACGGAGATGGTACCGCCACACTTGGTGCACTTCTTAAAACCCAAAGCGGGTTTTTCCATGGTAAAGGAAGTTTTGGGCCCAAGGCCCAAAATGGCGCGTGCACCTGAGGAAGAAAAGTTTGGAAAAAAAATACTATTTTTTTTTTTTAGACAGAAAGAAAGAAAGAACCGGCGGTACCGGTATAGCGTCGCAGGAAGGCAGACGCGACTACAAAAAAGAAGGAGAATAGGGAAAAAGTTTCTGCGGTGACAGGAACAACGACCTGCTGGCTCTGCGGAAAACGAAGAACACGAGAGAGGCAGTTGGGAAAGGCGGGAAGGTAGCACGCAGGCGCTGTGGGATGCTCCCAAAAGCTTTCTAATTTGACGCTGGGGAGCATTCCCACGCAGGCTCCGTCGGTACCGACGATACCCATATGTGAAGACTACATTCCTGCTTGTTCCTGGAGATTCGCCTACTCTGTACATCCACTACCCATCCCCATAACATACACCCACACACGTAATAGATTAACCAATATCCAACAAAGAAAACACAACAGACATCCATACCAACTCAGACTAATCAACATTCCAAAAAATAAGTCATCACTTCACACTAAGTCCAAACAAGCCACCACACAACCGAGACACCCCACCCCACCCGAGATGCACTCATTAATATACGTTTGGCGACAAACAAAATCCAGCTACTCTCAAGCTTCATCACCGACAATAAAAAACAGTCATCCTCTGTGTCACTGAAACCTGGTTCACTGTATCTGATAATGAGCAACTAAATCAGCTGATAACTCCTACCCACAACATATTCAATTGTCCGAGAGGCAAAGAGACGGAGGAATCCTGATCATCTCTATTAAGCAATTTAACTTTCAACTACTGTCATCCAACTCAGAGGAAACTTTGGACATAATCTCCATCACAAAACAAATCCTTAACACTCTGCCTAGCATTTAGATCCCCAAACACTCACGCAGAAGAGCTTATAATTCTACTGGAAAAAGTCTGCAACCACAAAACACAATCCAAAAAACTCCTGTTTCTTGGAACCCTTAACCTTGCCTCTGTATCCCCCCAAGACCTCAAAGGCCATTCCTCGAAGCAATGGAAGCCCTGGAATACACCCAAATTATCAACGTACCAACTCAAAACAAAGGCAACACCTTAGACATTATATTCGCCCCTCAGCATATGCTCACAAACTAACCTCCAGAAGCCCACCCTAACCACTGTACCATGGTCAGACCACAAAACAATTTCCTTCCACATTCCACAAGGCCAGTTCAACACTACATACACACCCTCCCCCCTTTAAACCATAAATTTCATCACCTAGAACAAAAGAAATCCTAGACAAACTTCTGCCCAGATTAAAACAAGCTCCAAATGACCTAGATGCACAAATACCTCATTGGACTCAAACTATAAGTATAATTGCCATCAAATCCTTTTTCTAAAGCATAGACATATTTATTGTAAACCGCTCTAATGTCTTGACAAGGGCGGTATATAAAGTGTAGAAATAAAAAAAAATAATAAAAATTCACACCTCTGCTCCCTACAGGAAACACAACACTGCACCATGGTATACTCCTCAACTGAGAGATCTAAAACGCAAACTCAGGATACTCGAGCAAAAATGGAGACGCTCCAAAACAATGGAAAGCCTGAGTATCTACATGGCCTATCTACAAATTTACCAAACTACAAACCATGCAAAGAAAGTCTTCAAACAATTACAAAGTGCCCTTAACCACCCAAGAGACCTATTTGAAATAAAATTCGACAAGAAACCCCTCTCAGAAAAGAAGATCCCCATCTCCCCTCAAACCTTGGCTGACCTCTACCATTAAGAAACATCAAAGCTGCAAAAACAAATAATGGATGGAAATTCTTTTCAACCATCTCCTCAGAGCAACTAGAGACAATCAACATCAATACAATTTCTTCTCCGTTTGATCCCTGTCCAGGCAGCTGGATCAAGAACGCCAGAGAAGCTTTAATTCCTACAATCCTCAATATTTCGAAAAGATCAATCTTACAAGGTTATATCCCTCAATCCCTCAAAGAAACCTCCTTCCACCCCATAAAGAAAGGGCCAGACAACAATCCTAACCAAGCTCATACAGGTCCATAGCCAGTTTGTCGTTCCTAGCGAAAGTCAGAGACAATAGTGCAAATCCAGCTACAAGACTAAGTCGACTCCCACTGCCAACTTGACCTCCAACAATATGGTTTCAGACCCAATCATAGTGTGAAAACCCTAATTGCCCTCACCGATTACCTACTAAAAGGCATAGACAAACCACACAATGGATTCACCCTAATATTCCTCAATATCAAAGCAGCTTTTGACTCTGTCCCCCACTACCTTATTCTACAATGACTTCATGCAATACTGCTATAAGGACACTACACTAAAATGGTTCAAATCATATCTCATGAACCGTCAACTCCAAGTCAAAGTGGGCCACAAGAGATCAGCCCCCTACTTCCAACTTCAAGGTGTCCCACAAGGATCCGCCTTATCAGCATTGCTGTTTAACATCTTTCTACAACCACTATGCACAATAATTCAAACACACAACATCCAAATCCATATTTTATAGGGGCCCTTTACTAGGGAATTCACCCTAGTAAAGGGCCCCCTTTTACCAAGACAGGGTAGGAAAGTCATAAACACCTCCAGGGATCAGAAAACGTCCACATGGAAAACATTTCAGGCTCCCCCTAGTGGAATGAAGGGGAGAGAATACAAGGCTCAGAACCCTTTAGGCAGTGAATGCTTCAAGCACTCAGGTGCCCGGAGTCAGGCTGATTGCCGTCACCTGAGTAGGGTGGGGTTGGAGCTAGAGCCCTGGAAGTATAAACCCAGAGCAGAGTATGATTTAGTGGAAAGGAGGAGAGGAGAAGCAGGAAGCCAGGCTGAGCAGAGCAGAGGAACGGAGCTTCCAGCTGGAGAGAGTGCTATTTGGCATGTAGCACGGCTGCAGGAGAGTTTGGAGCCAGGAACAAGAGAGACTCCAAGATCCCCCGGGAGGCTGTTAGCTGAGCAGGACGGGGAGACAGACCCTATGCAGCTGGGAGAACCCGAGGTGAAGCTGATCGAGGAGGTCACTCTCATGGACTGTTCTTTGTGCCAAGCTATAAACCTGGGGAACATAGAGAAAGCAAGCCAGTCCTGAAAGAAGGTTATCCAGGAAAAAGGTACCCTTATACCACAAGCAGGGTGGCCGAGATCCCATGTGTTTATAAAGGGGAAGTTTACCACAGACTTGAAATGTGCTTTTTGTTTGGTGTTTTAGCCAGCAAAACTAAGAAGGGAATACAATAGGCTTGCTGGTAAAGACTGTATCTTGCAAAAGAGAGAACCTTTAAAACTGCATTTTGTGGTTGGATATGTTTTGGTAGTAGTAGTACCAAAAAGGAGCAAAGGATCCGCACAACACAAAGGAACAAAAAGAGCGGAGCCTGGACTGCCAAAAAATGAATGAACTTTATTAATTGCGCCCCAACGCGTTTCGGCCACTGGCCTTCCTCAGGGGGTCTTAAAGAACACACCTCAAAAACAATAAACAAACATATAGATTAAATAAACACAATCTAAATTTCATTGTAAAACAACTATAAAAATATATGAATTATGAAAAATTAATTAAAACATAATATTGAAAACTAATATTAAAAACATAATTACAACATGTAAAGGACAATATATTAATTCACGATATTAATTGAATAAACAATGAAAATTACTAAAACCATAATAAAATGATAATAATATATTAAAACATTAAAAAAGGAAAAAGGAAAAAAGAGAGACGAGGACATGCAGAAAATGATTAATTAATAGGTACCTTATTGTGATCAAGTTGAGTGCTATCCCGGCTTGAGCATATGGGATACTAATTACTTATTGTAATCAAGTTGAGTGCTATCCCGGCTTGAGCATATGGGATACTAATTACTAACAATGAATAAATAAATAAGAAATATATAGTCATAGAACAACGCAAAGAATACCAATGCATATTAATAAATACAATTAATAATAAATAAATAATTAATATACATAAATAAATATACAGATAAATGAATAAAACACTTTTAAAAATAAAAGTATGTATATATGTAATATTTCAAATAAAATCATATTAAAGGTACTTCAAGGGACACAAAGACAATGCATGTAAAGAAACGCCCAATTGAGAGGGGAGGAGGAACAACTAATTCTAACTTGTCAAAAATATATTGTAAAAGTGTATTGCATAAATCAATAAAAATAGACTAAAAAATAATTAAATAAAGAATAATTAAAAAGGTGGAGACGCTTTTAGATAAAAGAACAAGTAATCCAAGGGCCATTGAAGAATAAATGTAGGTGAAATGTATTGTGCACGAGGCAGCAATGAACATATTCTGCACCAGACATCAATGAGGGAGAGTAAAAACAAGATGAGTCAATCTTTCATGGAAATGACGTTTAAAACAATCAAAGGAAGATCGTATCTTAGGCCCCAGTATCCTTTAAGTGGAGGAACGGTGTTTAGTAAAAATCTAAAGTATCCACAATGAGTGCTCTATCAGGGTCACATAAAAATAGAGTTACCCACTTCTCTTGGATAAAACGACTGCTGCATAATTATATAAACATGAACTTTGTCTATACATTAAAGTGTAGCTTAAAAAGGGCAATGTTGGTATATGTGAGAGACGCTTAAGCCAAAGATACAGTGTGCAAAGCCCGTCTTTTCCAAAGGAACTAAAACTGCACTGTTTGTGTATGCGAGAGGCGCTTAAGCCAAAGTTGTGGTGTGCAATGCCCATTCTTTCTCAAAGCAACTAAAAAACGCTTACATAGGAAACAAAATAATAGACATTAAACCGCAACTGCAGTGCCCTGCGGCTTGATAACCAAACTACCTACCGTCAAGAATGATAACACACTAACGTTAACAGAGCTAAAATTGTAAATTTATATTACGCAAAGTTTATACATATATTTGCAAAGCCCGTCTTTTTTTAGACAAATAAACAAATATGGTGCCCTGCTACTGTCGCCGTCAGAAAAATGAAGTACTTGCAAGATTATAAATTTGTATTGCCCGAAAAAAAGTTAAGCTTACCAAACAGCAGCGTCCTGCTTTGCTACGCTGCTGAACAACTAATGGGATGTGCTGAAGTCGGTTATTCAAATGTTGGCGGATTTCCCGCCTGTGCAGGTTAAAGGGCGAAAATTATGTAAGGATATGAATTAGAAATAAAGATACTTATTTAATTAAAATATATATGTGTTTATTAAGAAAGCTGAAAATTAAAACTAGAGTGATAAAATTAAAAATGAACTAAATGAAAATGAATAGCATGCATAAACTATTCTTATAAGTAAATGACGTCATTTTCCGCCTATGGTGGTAAGTACAAATGCTTTGAAAAGCCAAATGAATGTTTCCTTGCCAATGTTAATTAAAAGGCATTACCTCAAGATAACCAAAGAATAATAGAAGTGGCTCGCCAAACAGAATTGAATAAATGAATAGTAAAAAAATGATAAATTGAATGAACCCCAGAGGGGGAGGGGGGGGGAGGGGGGAGGGGGAGGGGGGGGGAAGAAGGGGGGGGGGAGGGAGGGGAGGGGGAGAGGGGGAGGGGGGGGGAGGAGGGGGAAGAAGGGGGGGAAAGAGGGGGGGGGAGGGGGGGAGGGAGGGGAAGGAGGGGGAAGGGGAGGGGGGAGGAAGGGGGGGAGGGGGGGGGGGGGGGGGGAGGAGAGAGGGAGAGGGGGGAGGGGGAGGGGGAAAGGGAAGGGGGGAGGGGGGGAGGGGTGTGGGGGGGAAGGGGGGGGAGGGGGGAGGAGAGGAAGGAGGGGGGGAGGGTGAGGAAAAGGATCATGTAAAGAACTTACAAAAAGACAGACAGATCAACTTCTTGATTTAACCCTAAAGGATGTAAGGTACGTAGTTCATAAATGAATCTCTGTTCAAGACGTAGGAGAAGTTTATCTAGATCACCTCCCCGCCAATGAGGCCGCACCACTTTCAATACAAGAAACTTCAAATCTGAAAGAGTGTGATGAGCGGCTACCCAATGGTCAACTAAGGGTTTGTCCACCGCTTGTCTCCGAATGTTGCTCTTATGCTCAATTATACGTGTTTTAATGCATCTTTTTGTCTTGCCAATGTAACAAAGGTTACAAGGGCACAAGACCAAGTAAATAACATTTTGAGTATTGCAATTAGAGAAGTCTTTTAAAAATATTTTACATGTTGAATTTGGCTTGATAAATTCTTTCTTAGTTACCAGAACGTTCTCACATACACAGCATGTACCACATTTAAAGTGTCCGCATGCTCTTGGAACAAATTTCGGTTTACTTAGAGCAGACGGTACTAGGATATCCCTTATGTTTGAGTTCCTTTTGTACGCAACCAAAAGTTTAGTTTCACTGAAAGAGGAAAGGGGATCTAAAATGTGCCATGCTTTTCTTAATATGCTCGCAATCTCCTTTGAATGTTCTGAAAATGTAATGGCACAAACAATATTCTTCGATGCACCTGGTGCACGTTTCTGTAGTAAAGACATACGATCGGACGACCGGGCACGTTGGCAAGCTTTAGTAATACAGGATTCTGGATAACCTCGGTCTTTAAATCTTTGACCTAAGATGTCAGCCTGGACTGTAAATTCCTCATCTGTAGTACAGAGACGTCGAATTCGCAGGAATTGACTCATAGGAAGGTTTTCTTTCAACGACCGATTGTGGAAGCTACTAAAATGTAGAAGGGAATTTCTGTCGGTAGGTTTACGATATAAAGTGGTGATAAAACCCTCTGGAGTGTTCTTGATTAATATATCCAGATAGGCAATTTCTTTTGTGCTGTATGTATGTTCAAACTGTAGATGTGGATCGCAGGAATTGAGCCACTGGATAAAACATTGTAACAAATTCTCTGTACCTTCCCAAATGAGGAACACGTCATCGATATAACGTTTCCACATTTTTATGTTTAATTTGTAAGGATGTGTATTTAAGTGAACTGATTCAAAATGGGAAACATAAAGGTTAGCCACATCTGGTGCTACTGACGAACCCATTGCAACTCCTTGTGTTTGATGGTAGTACAAATCCTGAAAGCAGAAGAAGTTGTTACACAATATTAAAGTAGCCAATTGGATTAAAAAACTAGTAGGAGTGCGAACGGGTGCAGTCCTAGTGATTAGATAGTCTGCTAAAATATCGATCGCAGCTTTCTGAGGGATGTTAGTATAAAGGGATTTGATATCCAATGTGACAAGAAAAATGTCATTAAAGGCACCATCGTACGCCCCGAGTAGTTGAATCATGTGTGATGAATCACGTACAAATGACGGAGTGTGTTGCACAAATGGACGAAGAAATACATCTAAATACTTTGATATGGGTTCAAACAAGGACCCTATGGCAGAGACAATGGGTCTGCCAGGGGGATTTTCCAGGGACTTATGGATTTTTGGTAAAACGTATATCGTAGGCATTACTGGATGAGATACTGTAAGAAACTGCGCTTCTTTAGTTGTAAGGTAACCAGCTTGTGTGCCAATGTAAATTAATGTGTCAGCCTGTTGTTTAAGAGCCGAAGTGGGATCCTCACGTAATCTTGTATAATAATTAATATCTTTAATTTGTCGTAAAATTTCTTGGATATAATCATCTCTATCTTGAATAACGAGCGCTCCACCTTTGTCTGCAGGCTTTATAATAATTTCAAAATTTGTTTTTAAATTAAAAATTAAAAAGTGCCTGCTTTTCTTCTTTACTTAAGTTGAAATAAGTATGCGTTTTCTTTGTATCATACATTTTCTGTATCTCGTGAAGTACCACTTGTTGAAATGTATGAATAATAGCATTGTCAGCTTTGGGCATCCAAGTAGAGGGGTTTTTTATAACAGAAAGATCTCTATTAACTGTTTCTTGATTTTTAAAAAATTCTTTAATGTGAAGCTTTCTAAAAAATTTAAACAACTCTACTTGGGTGTTGAAACGATCATGACGAACTGAAGGAACGAAGGACAACCCCTTTTGTAAAACGGAAATCTCAAGGGGACTAAGGACAAATTTAAATTAAAAATGCCTTCTAAAAGTCCCATTATTGCATGTCTAGTCCCCTCCCTCTGCCTCTGAAGTAGGTTCCGGACTGATGGTATACAGGATCCTTGGACGTGGAGGGCTGTTCCTGATAACGATTGGAACCCCCTCCTTTCCATAAGGCGTCCATGGAAAAACCCTGGTTTTTATTTGATGGAATCTTAGAAGAACATTCCCTAGGGGGTGTATGTGGTGCTACTATACTAGCAGGTTCAGTATGGGTACTCCTACATTTTGTGGTTGGATATGTTTTGGACAATTTTTGCTTCAAAGAGTCCTGAACCAACAATCCTATGTGTGGTATGATTGAACCATTGTGTATATAAAAATGATAAATTTCTGTTATTTGCCTTACCTACTTGAGCCTGACTACAGCTTTCTGCATGGTGCACTCATACAGCTGAATAAGGACTACATTTCCCACTGCAGGGAAATAGTAAAAAAAAAAAAAAAAAAAAAAAGCTGAAAAAGCATACAGCTGAAAGTTCCTTCAATAATCCACACCCCTCTAACCTAAAGGCGAGTGGTGGTGGCGTGACAGTGGCGTAGTTGAGGATTTTCTACCACTCAGGATTTTCTACCATCCAGGATATACACTTATAAGAGTGAGAGCACAGAAGGTTGGAGGAAAAGACAAAGTTTTTTTTTCTTCAAGCGTCAACACAGGAGCAAGGTATCGCCGGAGATGGATACAAAAGAGCTGGTGCAATGGATGGCCACTAAATTTCAACGCCAGCAGGAGTTGGCCCAGCTAGCGGAGGAGAATGCGGCGACGGCTATGAGGGAGCAGCAAAAGCCTGTCCTGGACTTAGTGGAAGCCCTTATTACTTCCCAGAGACAAGGAAGTGGAGGAACACTAACCCCGGAGGGACCAGCGATGCCGCAAGTGGACACTCTATCAGGCCCACACACCAGCGGGGCATTTAATTTTGGAAAACTTTCTCCTGATGATGACATAGATGACTTCTTGGAGTCACTTGAGAGGGTGGCTCAAGCCGTGGGTTGGCCAGATAGCCAGTGGGCGGTGAGATTGGCAACCTCCTTAACAGGAGAAGCACTAGCCGCATATAGGGCTATGCCAGCTGCCCAGGCCATGGACTATAATGCAGTAAAAAATGCAATTAGAGACCGATTAGGGTTAACAAAAATGTTGTATCACCGTATGTTTAGAGCCACAGTCTTAAAGGCCGAAGAGACACCTAAGGCCTTAAGCCAGAGAATTTGAGGTTTAGCTTTAAAGTGGCTAGCCCCGGAAGGGAAAACAATGGATATGGTGGTGGATATGGTGATATTGGAACAATTTATGGCTGCAGTACCTAAAAGGGTACAATCTTTTCTGATTCAGCAAAACTGCCAGAGCACAGGTGAGGCAACCCTTTTGGCCAAACGCTACATGGAAGCTGAATTGGCATTTCCCCCAGAGGTGGGCCCTCCAAAAGTAGGGGCAGAGGCCAGTTTTGATTTATCAGAAAAGAAACAGGGAAATAATGTAAAATGTCTTAAAACTTGTGTGTCTGCTCATGAGGGTAAGTGGGCAGAGAAAAAATGCTATCGTTGTGGGGAGATGGGACACCTGCAGAGGCGATGCAAAGCTCGCATTGGGTTAACTGGTACCAATGTGAAACATCTAGAAGAGGGATTTCTCTTAAATGTTAACATACAGGGGGTCACTACCCATGCTCTGCTCAACCCTGGGGCCGACCAAAACATGGTGTCACGAAAGCTTTGGCAGGCAATTGAGGCCCAGGATGAGTCTCGCCAGAGGAGACCAGAAGGGCAGGTACAAATTAGGTGCATACATGGAGCTGCTTCTTTCTACCCTGTGTACAGAGTAGGAATAAAAGGGTTGGGGGTGCAGAAAAGTTCTCGTGGCAGTGGTTCCAAAACTACCCTATGATTTAGTATTGGGAAGGGATTGGCCCCAATTTATGGAAGGATTAGAGAAAGGCCTTGGGAGAAAAGGGGAGGGGATGGTAACGATGGTCCCCAGGCCTCTTTTTGAGAACCCCCGAAAGCCAAGTGAGAACCCAGGGAAAGAATCCCTGGGAAGTGTTGCTCCCCTTAAACAGAGGTTTATATTAAGATTTTGTAAGATGTCCGAGAAGGCCCAGGCTCCCAGGAGGGCGTCCCCGCAAGCCGCGGGATATGATTTATGCAGCGCCAAAGATCGGGGGATACCCAGCCATGGAAAGGCTCCCATTGATACCAGCCTTCAGATGGAGATACCCGTGGGATGTTATGGTCGGATAGCACCGCGATCGGGTCTGGCTCTGAAATATTTCCTGGACGTCGGCGCTGGGGTGATCGACCCTGATTATAGAGGGAGTGTAAAGGTACTGCTGTTTAATTTTGGCAACGAAGACTACCATGTGAAGGTAGGCGACCGGATTGCCCAGCTGCTGTGCGAGAGAGTGGGGTTTCCCCCACTAGAAGAGGTCCCCATGTTGTCTCCTACGGAACGGGGAGCCTCTGGATTTGGTTCCACAGGAGGGGCCGAGATGAAAAGCCTGACAGCCACCTGTGGAGAGAGAATGGAGGAGACTGAGAAGGACGACCTGGGACCTCAAGTGGCAGATTGCAGGAAGAACCTGGAGCCCCAAGTAGGGGAAGAACTATCGTTGGTCCAGAGACGGGATCTGGCTCGACTGTTGTAGAGGTTCCCAGATGTACTGACCCCGATCCCGGGTGAAACCCGACTGGTGGCTCATGAGATCCTGACGCCACTGGGGAAGGTCGTCAGACAACGACCCTACCGCCTAACAGAAGCTAAAAAGGAGGTCGTGGCCAATGTTCCCTCTAATTTTCTGTAGGCTGTGTGCGCATAAAATATCAGCTGTGCAGCTTTTGAAGGAAGATTACATTTTTGTGCGCCACATAACGACACTCGGAGTTATATACTTTAAAATGTGACTATACATCAGAATACAGTATGTACACCACATTGATTGCACTAGAAAATATTGTAGAACTTGTGAAAACCGTAAATACACAACAACTTTTCAATTTTAAGGACATCTGTGTTGTTTTCTATCAGAATCAGAACCGTAATTTTTGTGCGCTCTGTTGTAAAGTATGTGCGCTCACTCGGCGAGGTGTGCGCGCGCGCACACGCGCACAGCTTAGAGGGAACAGTGGTCGTGGCACAGGTGCGTGAGATGTTGGTGATGGGTGTCATTGAAGAATCAAGGAGCCCATGGTGCAGTCCCATTTTTCTGGTTCCAAAACCGGATGGCACATTACGCTTCTGTATCGATTTCAGACAGGTGAATGCCATCTCGGTATTCGACGCTTACCCAATACCCCGTATCGAGGAGCTTCTGGACCGCTTGGGGTAGGTTCAGTTTTTGACCACCCTACACATGACGAAGGGGTATCGGCAGATTCCATTGACTAGAGAATCTCGGCAGAAGACTGCCTTCAGCACCCCGATTGGGTTATTCCAGTTTAAGAGGATGCCCTTTGGCCTTCACGGCGCTGCGGCCACTTGCCAGAGACTGGTGGATCAAGTCCTGCGTCCTCATCAAGAATATGCTTTCGCATATATGGACGATATTATCATCCACAGTTCCAGTTGGATAGAACATATCCCGAGGGTTGAAGCCATCCTGTGATCTATGAGGCAGGCGGGTTTCACCCTGAACCTGAGCAAGTGTGCCTTCGCCAAGCGAGAAGTGAAATATCTGGGCCATATGGTAGGGCGGGGGAGGATTAAGCCCTTGATTTACAAAGTGTACAGCATCAAGAACTTTCCTCGTCCCGCAACAAAGAAGCAATTAAGAAGCTTTCTAGGCCTGATTGGCTATTACAGGAGGTTCCTAGCATGCTTTGCAGAAGAAAGCTCCATCTTTACAGATATGTTAAAAAAGAATTGCCCAAATCAACTCCGTTGGACCCTGGATGAGGAGAGGGTTTTCAACCGATTGAAAAAGCGGCTATGCACGGCTCCGGTATTACGCGGGGTGGATTTCACGCAGCTCTTCATTGTGCAGACGGATGCCTCAGACGTAGGCTTAGGGGCCGTCTTGTCCCAGAAGCATGAAGGAAATGAGCATCCTGTGATGTTCCTTAGTAGGAAGTTGTCCCCGGCAGAGCAACACTACTCTACGATTGAGAAAGAGTGCCTCGCCATCAAATGGGTAATAGAGACCCTCCGGTTCTACCTCACCGGATGAAAATTCCTGCTACATACCGATCACGCAACCTTGAAGTGGCTCCAGCAGATGAAGAACCACAATGCACGATTAACCAGATGGTACATGGCCCTGCAAGCTTTTGATTTTAAGATAGAGCATCGGGCAGGGAAGCTACACCACAATGCAGATGCCTTATCCAGGATTACGGACTGTTCGGAGGAGCTTCAACAACCTCCGCCAGCCTGTAATATCTTAAGTAGGGGGGTATGTGGCAAGGAGGCCTATCCAGAGTCTGGGGGAGGACAAAGACATGGAATTCACCCTAGTAAAGGGCCCCCTTTTACCAAGACAGGGTAGGAAAGCCATAAACACCTCCAGGGATCAGAAAACTTCCACGTGGAAAACATTTCAGGCTCCCCCTAGTGGAATGAAGGGGAGAGGATACAAGGCTCAGAACCCTTTAGGCAGTGAATGCTTCAAGCACTCAGGTGCCCGGAGTCAGGCTGATTGCCGTCACCTGAGTAGGGTGGGGTTGGAGCTAGAGCCCTGGAAGTATAAACCCAGAGCAGAGTATAATTTAGTGGAAAGGAGGAGAGGAGAAGCAGGAAGCCAGGCTGAGCAGAGCAGAGGAACGGAGCTTCCAGCTGGAGAGAGTGCTATTTGGCATGTAGCACAGCTGCAGGAGAGTTTGGAGCCAGGAACAAGAGAGACTCCAAGATCCCCTGGGAGGCTGTTAGCTGAGCAGGACGGGGAGACAGACCCTATGCAGCTAGGAGAGCCCGAGGTGAAGCTGATTGAGGAGGACACTCTCATGGACTGTTCTTTGTGCCAAGCTATAAACCTGGGGAACGTAGAGAAGGCAAGCCAGTCCTGAAAGAAGGTTATCCAGGAAAAAGGTACCCTTATACCACAAGCAGGGTGGCTGAGATCCCATGTGTTTATAAAGGGGAAGTTTACCACAGACTTGAAATGTGCTTTTTGTTTGGTGCTTTAGCCAGCAAAGCTAAGAAGGGAATACAATAGGCTTGCTGGTAAAGACTGTGTATCCTGCAATAGAGAGAACCTTTAAAACTGCATTTTGTGGTTGGATATGTTTTGGACAATTTTTGCTTCAAAGAGTCCTGAACCAACAATCCTATGTGTGGTATGATTGAACCATTCTGTATATAAAAATAATAAAATTCTGTCATTTGCCTTACCTACTTGAGCCCGACTACAGCTTTCTGCATGGTGCACTCATACAGCTGAATAAGGACTACATTTCCCAGAGGGCATTGCAGGGAAATAGTTAAAAAAAAAAAAAAAAAAAAAAGCTGAAAAAGCATACAGCAGAAAGTTCCTTCAATAATCCACGCCCCTCTAACCTAAGGCGAGTGGTGGTGGCGTGACAAGATTATATATATATATATGTGTGTGTGTGTGTGTGTGTATATATACAACACACAGATGTGATGATGTATGCTCCATTCAACACCACTAATCCCACATTCGTACCCATAGAAACCTGCTTCACATCCATGAAGAAATGGCTCATCTTACACAAAATGACCAACTACAAGAAATCTGAAGTCTTATACATAACCAGAGACCCTAACTTCACAACACTGCCTATCACCACCATTAATGGAGCAAATCTAATCGTAAAATCCGAAGTTTGCTACCAAGGCGTCACACTTGACCAGTGCCTAACACTAACAGCCCACATCCAGAATACCACAAGAGCCATTTACATCAAAATCAAAACATGACACCTAAAACCATTACTGAACCCTCAAGACTTTCTATCGTATTCCAAGCTCTCATCTTCCCTCACATTAACTACTGCAATCTTCTCCTTCAAAGCCGTCCCAAAAACTCTCCACCCTATTCAACTGGCTCAGAGCACTGATGTACGCATCTTCTGCAATGTCTCCAGGACCGACCACATAGCCCCACTCTACAAATAACTGCACTTACTCATCATAGAGCAAATTAAATATAATGCGGCTAGAGATGCACAGGAATGATTTTATAAAAATAACCCCCAAATATTTACATAAAGCACAGTTACTTACCTGTAACAGGTGATATCTGGGAACAGCAGGAATAAGTCTTCACATATGGGTACGTCGCTACCGACAGAGTCTGCGTGGGAACGCTTCCCAGCATCCAATCAAAGAGCTTTTGGAAACATCCCACCACGCCTGCATGCTGCCTTCCCACCTTTCCCAACTGCCTCTCCTCAGTTAAGTTTTAAAGCTGAGACAAAGAGAGAGAGAGAGAGGAAAGGAAAGATAGAGATACAACTCCTGGGGAGGTGGGTGGGTTGTGAAGACTTATTCCTGCTGTTACCAGAGATCACCTGTTACAGGTAAGTAACTGTGCTATCTCCAGGAACAAGCAGGAATGAGTCTTCACATATGGGGACTCCCAAGCTGAGATGCCTGGAGTCCCAGCATGTCATAGGTTGGAACATGCTATCCGCCACAACACCAGGCATCCTGAGGATGGAGGGTAGGAGTTGAAGAGAGAAGGTGCTGTGGAACAGTTAACCTAGCATAGGATTGCAGACAAGGAGTCCATGTGTGGATGATAATTGTCATCAATGATATTGCAAAGAAAAAATATTGCAATATGGACCTCCCCTAACAGGACTTCAGAGAAGTATGGAGGTTCATGGGATCTACTGGGGAACCCAGTAGAGGAACCTCGAGAAGGACCTCACTGTAAGTGGAGGTAGTAAACCTGTAGGAAAAGCAATGGAGGTCAGAATCCTGAAAGGTAACAGGTGACCCCAGTAGGAAAAATTGGGGTAGTACAAAAACGGTGGGCCTTTAGCGGAAGGCTTTATGATAAAAGACGAACTCTTTTGGCAGCAGATTGGCTCACTCTTAGGAACAAAAAGAGAAAGGCTAACCGATTTGGACAAACAGGCCCAGTCCTTGTGGGGAGAAAGGGTATGGGAACCCCTTGTATCCCAAAGAAAGGACAAATGCCGGAGGCGTTAGAGCCTGTGATTAGCTGAAGATTCGCAATGGCTCTCCTAACTGAAGTCAGCTGGGAGAGATATTGGAACATGGAGAGCTTCAGAGGTACCTAACCTTAAGGTTATGGTAGGTGTTAGCTACCACCCAAGTGGTTGTGAGTGTAGGACCCCAAAACATGCTGGATAGCATAAGTATGGGTAAAGTCTATATGTCAGAATCATATAGCTATATGAGCCTCGACAGTCAGGTAGATAAAGCAGAATACATATCTACCGATGGTAAAATATCTCGATATATATATATATATATATATAACATATAGATATATGAGAATATATCTATAGTGAGATATGAAGGGCATAAAATACACACAAATGATAGACAGACATCTGTAAGATGTGTGCTATAGGTATGAATATATAGGCCTCTATATGGAAGTCTGCAAAGAAGCAGACAGAGATATGCCTACAAAAAGTTATTCACATAGGAAAATGTGGAGAAGAAAGATTCATCTAACAAGAAGGTGGAAACTACTTGAGAAGATACATAGAGAATCAATTCCCACTGGTTATGGCTACAGGGATGCTAGGTAATAGAATAACCAGGATGGTTACGTGAAAAGCAGAGGATGATATCAGTCTGCAGCCAGCAAATCCCGAGTATTCTAGAACTCTAGCATGGTAAATGAACAGAAGACGCATAGGAATGAGATACCATGCTGACCTGCTTAAGGGCAAAAAGGTATCATGCGTTCTTACCATGAGGACGAGCTGGAAGGAGAAAACATATTCCCTATTGGAAATACTATGGACCAAAGCAGGGAATTAGCAACTCCTTAAGCTTTCACGTAAGAGGAGGCCTATGTCCTTTATATTAAAAAGGAGAACTTTTCTAGTCATGGGAGACCTGACTGAAAAAAACTTTTTCAACCATCTAGTATAGCTGTTGGAGAAAAAGCCCCCCATGCTCTCTAGCAAGGGCCCATAGTGGAGAGCTTCTCTGTAGAATTGCAGAGAGCATGATGCAGGAGAATGAGGCGATAGAACTGGCTGCAGGAGAGCCAGTACCTATGTCAACTATGCTGCCAAACCCAGGGGAATGGAGATGGCAGAAAGAGAAGACAATCCAACAAGCTTGTAGTGAAAAAATTTCCAAGACAGATGACAGCACTGACTTGGAGTCACTACTAAGACCAGACAGAATGTTAGTGGAGGACAAATCTGGTTGCTGGTGAACAAGAACCAGTGGTCCAAACATTAAGGCTCCTGCATTGGCAGCTGCTTGCCAGACAGCAGAAGAATGGTACTGTTTAAAAACAGAAAGAACAGACAAAACAAGAGTAGAAAACTCTGGACGTGTCTGATGAACTGCTTCAAAGCAAGATTGAAAAAGAGGAGTCAACTCAGAGACGAGAACTCCGCACTGGAAAAGTAAGAAAACTAGAGAGTCTGAAGAAAAAGCCCTGCAGTGAAGCAATACCGCTCTTGCAGGGGAAAACCTGGTAAGAGGGTAAAGAAAATGGAGCTGAAGAAAACTTACAAAGTAGTAAGTTTATAGAAAGGAAAAAAGACATGCTGGCACAGGAAACTATCGTTTGATAGTGGATAGACCTCTTTCCCTAGCAGGAAAAGCACAGTTACTTACCTGTAACAGGTGATCTCTGGGAACAACAGGAATAAGTCTTCACATATGGGTACGTCGGTACCGACGGAGCCTGCATGGGAATGCTCCCCAGCATCCAATCAGAAAGCTTTTGGGAGCATCCCTCGCGCCTGCGCGCTGACTTCCCGCCCTTTCCACTTCTTCTCCTCAGTTGAGTTTCATAGCTGAGACAAAGGAGAGGGAGAGAAAGAGGAAAGGAAGATAGATAGATACAACTCCTAGTTGAGGTGGGTGGGTTGTGAAGACTTATTCCTGCTGTTCCCAGAGATCACCTGTTACAGGTAAGTAACTGTGCTATCTCCAGGAACAAGCAGGAATGAGTCTTCACATATGGGGACTCCCTAGCTAGAGATGCCAGGGGATGATCCCATAAAATGCATGTTCCTGGATCAGGAGTGCATTTCCCACACAGGAATCTCTGGCATCCCATGAGGGAATGGTGGGTAGGAGTTGAGAATAGAAGAGCTGTAAGGAAAACAGCAAACCCAAGGACTACAGGACAGGAGTCCATGGCATGTATGATAAGTACCATTAAAATTATTTAATGAACAGTTATAATATGGAGCTTGCCTACTGGATTGTAGGAAGTAGAAAGCGTGATGGAGTCTACTGGATATGCAGTAGCGGAATCCTCAAGGTGACCTCACAGCAGTGAGGGTGAAGGTCCAGACCTGGAATTAGCAGGTGATCCAGGTGTCAACTGGGGTAGGATTAGAACGGCAGGTCTTCAATGGAAAGCTTTATGGGAAAAAGCTGAAAACTCTTTTAGGTACAGAGTCATAACATTGAGGACTAAAAGAAGAAGACTGATCGATTTGGACAACTAGCCCAGTCTTGGAGGGAAGAAGGGGCATGGAAAAAAGCCCATATTCCCAAAGGTGAACAATGTGTACTCAAAACAATGAAGATGTACACTGCCTTTCCTAGCTGATGAGAGATAGGAAAGATATTGAAGCTTGAATCTTCAAGGATAGGGAGACCTAGAGCAAAGCGGAAGCTGTTATCACCACAGTAGTGGTTGTGTGCATAACAGTCCCCACATACTAAGGAACAGTATGAAAAAGGGAGCTCACTGTCTGTAACCTCTAAGAAAGGTACAAATTGCTATAGCATAGACAGTGAGGAGATAGTATGTAATACATATCGATCTATAAAAAGTCTCCCAACAGATATATATATATATAGGGAGATAGATAGATATATACCTATATATATATGTATATCTAGATATGCAGAAATATGTATCGACATATATATATATATATATATAAATATATATATATATATATATATATATACATACATATGGGGGCATAAATTATGCACACACAGCTTACAGACATATATATGTAGAGGCATATATAGAGATATTTACATACATGACAATAAGTCTGAAGATACACTAAGCCCCATAAGAACATTCACATGGGGAATGTGAAGGGGAAAGATTCATCCAATAACAAGAGGGTGAAACCCACTTGACAGATATATAGAGAATCTATTTCTGTGGGCTAAGAGGATGCAGGAATGCAATCCAGGAAAATAACCAGGATGGTTGTGTGAAAAACAGAGGATTAAATCAGTCTGTAAAGAGCAAGTCGGGAGTCCTTTAGAACTCTGACATGGTAGATGGGTAGAAACGCATAGAGAAGATACCAGGAGGATCCACTGGAGGGACATAGGGGTATCATGCGTTACTAATAGCCCTGGATATTCACACAGAAAAAGCTTATATTCTGAATTATAACAGGAGACAAGAGGGTGTGGAGAACCCTCACAGTCATGGGAATGATTTATAAGCTTTTTTCTACTATATAGAATAGCCCTCAGAGACAAAGATCACTGCTCTGTAGCAAGGGCCCATAGTAGAAAGCTTCTCTGAAGATTGCAGAGAGCATTGTGCAGGAGAATTATGAGATAAAACTGACTGAAGTCAGGCGTGTTGCCACATCCTAGGAAAAGGAGATGGCTAGAAAGAAGATAATGTGAGAAGCCTAAAGTGAGTAGGAATGTCCAAGATAGATGAGGATTAGCTTGGAATCACTACTGAGGCTAGATAAAAATTGTGGAAGATGGACTGGCACTTGTGGAAAAGTACCAGTAGTTCAAACACTGGAACTCCTACATGCACAGAAGTTGAAAAGACAGCAGAGAGGATCTTCCTGTGCAAAACAGAGGAACAGACAAAGGGAGAGGAGATATTCCTGTCCCTGTCTGATGAGTTATCTTGAGACTGTATTCAAGAAAACTAAAAGATCTACACTGGAATGAAAGGCTAGAGAAGCTTTTCAGTATGGTACCACTCAGTCAGGGGAAACCCTGGATGAGAGGGTAGAGAAAACAGGTAATTGGAGGATGACTTAACCATATGGCAAGTCAGCTGAGGAAAAAATGTTCATGTTGGGCCAGAAACTATCATGGGATAGTTGTAACCTCCGTTCTTAATAGTAAGAAGAGAAGAATTCTGTAACCCATGGACAAGAATATCCTGACAGCTTAGCATACTGAAAAAGGAAAAACCAGTGTAGCTTTAAGAAAAAACAGTGAACAAACTTCTGTTAGGAAGAAGTTAACTGTAGATTGTAACCTTCAGAAACCTATGGTTGCTGAATATGTTGAGACTGGCTAGAGTTTGGAAACTTCAGACTAGGACGAGGTGTCCCTTGCTTGGGCACCTCTGGATATGGGCAGGAGAAGAGTGAAACCTTCTTTTCTTAGGGAAAGAAGGCTTGGTAGGACATTTCCTACCTCCTGGGGAAGAAGGCGGCTTAGAATGGTCTCCAGAACCAGGGAAGTCAGTGAAGCAATGAGCAACCTGACGTAAAGCCTCCTTATTGAAGAGATTTTCTCCAGTACAAGGAGAATTACCCAGTGTATGTTGTGCCCATCTGCTCAAGTCTGAAGCTTGGAGCCAGGCTCTACGACGTGCTCCAATGGCAATAGCAGAGGATCTGCTAACAGACTCAGAAGAATCTAGAGAAGCACGAGAAAGAAACCCAGAGATATTCCGGCTATGACTAAGAAGCAAGGAATAGTCAGCAGCCTTAGGCTCTGACAAAAAAGGAGTCAAAAGAGATAATTTCTTTGTGACCTCCTGGAGTGTTAGACTCATATAAAATATATAAGAAATAATTTTTGATGCCAGCATAGATG
Source organism: Ichthyophis bannanicus (assembly GCA_033557465.1). Lineage (NCBI taxonomy): Eukaryota > Metazoa > Chordata > Amphibia > Gymnophiona > Ichthyophiidae > Ichthyophis > Ichthyophis bannanicus. Next base: position 1,281,744,861 of record CM066032.1, read on the forward strand.
TTTGAAAGGTTTGACGTCCAAAGGCATCAAGTGCTCTAGAAGCACGACCTGGCGGATAAGAAGAATGCTTCTTCTTGCTTTTTACCTTCCTCATTGCTGATTCCACTACAATGGAATGATGGGGAAGTTGATTCTTTTGAAACCCTGGAGAGGGGGGCACCTGATACAGAACATTAGTTGCTGTAGAAGGTGAGGGAACTCTTAAAGGTGATTCCCATATTCTCAGAAGAAGATCCTGCAAAGAATGATGTAAAGGAAGCATTATATTTTCCTTTTCTGCAGGAGAGCCTTGGTTAAGATTACAGCCAGGGATAGGAATACCAAGAAAGGTTGCCATGTCAAGGAGAAACTTCTGAAAAGAAGGATCTTCAATGGGAACCATCCCTGGGAAGGCTAACTTTGAAGATGCAGTCTGAGCACCAGAGGATGTACTGGTCTGGTGCAGAAAAAGAACCTTACTAGATGGATAATGATACTGGCAGTCACGATTTGAGGCAGTTAGTACTGCATCGTCTATAGAAACAGAGAAACAGAAACATGACGACAGAAAAAGACCACAAGGCCCATCTAGTCTGTCCTTCCATAACAACAACTACAACAGTCCACTTTTTACCTTTAGAGATCCTCTGTGTTGGTCCCATGCTTTATGCCAGGTATCGATTCCAAAATAGGCATGGAAAGGATCGATGGTACCAATGTAACTGCAGGAATCGATACCGATACCGGTAATGGCATCGAGGCCGTCATCGGAGGCTGCTCAAGCGGTACCGAGGTAACCAGAGAGTCTTGGTGAGTATCCTCGGTACTGCGTATCTGGAAACGATAAGGGTCGGTTCCAAGGCGCATCGGTACCCAGTCATCTAGACTAGATATCGATTCCAGACTCGGCATCGAAGGAAGCGAGTCTATCAATGCATGTCTAGAGTGCACCGACGTCGGTGGTGGTACCGGTGATGCTGATACAGGGAAGTCACTCTGGGTCGTATCGATCGGTCCCGAAGGTACCGAGGACGCCAGATGACGATCCCTGGTGAAGAGTGGAACACTCGACACCGGTGCCGATGCCGGGGTATCGGTACCGCCGCTCGAAGCGGATACCACCCCCGAGCACAGCTCAGGTATGTTCTGTGAGGGGTGAGCCCCAGGAACAACCTGAAACCCCTGAAATGCTTTGGAGCCCGAAGACTCCCGCCGGGGTTTTAATGCCAATGGGGTCTTGAGGGCAAGGCCGAAGCCGTCATCATGCGTGGCATGAGACCTACCACTCAAGGATTGGCAAGTCTTAACAGACTGTTTGTGGGTTACCTGATCCTGTAGAGAAGAAAAACCCGGTGCCCTCACTGCAGGAGGGAAAACGGTATCGAGGGAAACTCGAAAGAGGGAAGGTCTTCTCTTAGTATTGCAGCCTGATAGTTCAGGGGAAAAAGGGTCAGGACCCAAACAGGTTAGACACCAGAGATTGGAGTCTAAAAAGAAAACTGTGTTTCCACAGTGAAGGCACTTCTTAGGAGAAGAAGGCTCCATGATGGAGAGGCCTTGTAGGCCCAAAAGGTTAAGACAGAAACAGAGGGAAAAATCTCTCTGAGTTTAAGAAAAAAGAAAAGAAAAAACCACCGGCGGTACTGGTGTCGGCGGGAAAAACAGCCGCGACCACAAGAAAACAAGAAATGAAGTATTTAAAGAAAAACGTTTCTGCGGTGACAGGACGACGTCCTGCTGGCTCCGTGGAAAAACGAAAACTGAGGAGAAGAAGTGGAAAGGGCGGGAAGTCAGCGCGCAGGCGCGAGGGATGCTCCCAAAAGCTTTCTGATTGGATGTTGGGGAGCATTCCCGAGCAGGCTCCGTCGGTACCAACGTACCCATATGTGAAGACTCATTCCTGCTTGTTCCTGGAGATAAGAGGAAAACCCTGTGACCTAGAAGCATGAACATCCTGACAGCTCATAGAACATAGAAAGAATGGATGTCTTTCGGGAAGAGATCCATGTTTAGGATTTAGAATGACAGCAGTGGATTGCCTCTATTGAGAAGAAGCAACTGCATATTCTAATCCCAAGAGTCACAAGCATCTGATGGATTGATCAGAAACCCTGTGGTTGCTGGGTTTGCTGAGCCTGGTGAGAGGTTGAACTCTGCAGACCAGGACGATGTTTCCCCTGTTTGGGAACATCTGTATGATGGGCAAATGATGCATAAAACCTTCTTCTCCTATGGGAAGAAAGTTTGGCAGGACATTTCCTACCTAGTGGGACAGAAGAAGGTGCAGAACAGCCCCTAGGAACAGGTAAGTCAGTGGAGAACTGAGTAACCTGACGTAAAGACTCCAGTGCAAGGAGTATGTCCCAGTCTGTGCTGTGCCCATTTATCCAAGTCTGAAGCTTGGAGCCAGGCTCTACGTCGTGCCCCTATAGTTATAGCAGAAGTCCTGCTAACAGACTCAAAAGAGTCTAGGGAAGCACGAGTAAGAAACCAAGAGATATTCTAGAGATGCTTGAGCAGAGAAGAATACTCTGCACTCTTGCACTCTGGAAAGGAAGGAGTCAAAAGATGTAATTGCTTTGTGACCATCTCAAGAGATAGACTCATATAGAAAATATATGAGAAAATTCTTGCAGAGAGCATAGATGTCTGGAAGGTTTGACGTCCAAAGGCATCAAGTGTCTTAGACTCACGACCTGGCGGATAAGAAGAGTGCTTTTTCTTGCTCTTTACCCACCTCATTGCTGATTCCACAACTATGGAATGATGAGGAAGTTGAGTCTTTTGAAACCCTGGAGAGGGGGGCACCTGATATAAGAGATCAGTTGCTCTGGAAGGTGGGGGTACCCTTAAAGGTGTTTCCCACATTCCTAGAAGGAGATCCTGCAAGGAATGATGCAAAGGAAGCATTATGTTCTCCTTTGCTTTGGTAGAAAGAGAGCCCTGTGCAGGATCATGTCCTGGGATAGGAATGGCAAGAGATCTTGCTATATCCAGGAGGAAACTCTGAAAAGAGGGATCCCCAACAGGAATTTCCCTTGAACAGGTTAGATCTGAAGAACTAGCCTGAGCACCGACAGAGCTATCCAGATATATAGGAATAGAAGATCCTGCACAGTGCAGTGTGGAATGCTTAAAGGATGGTCGCCGGTACTGGCTGTCAGGAGCAGTGACCATCATTACCACATTGTCCATGCCAGGTATCGACTCCAAGCTTGGCGTAGAAGGGAGCGATCCTGTTGAAAAAAGCATGGCAGGAGTTGGCCACGATTCTACTGTGGATACCGGTACCGATGCCAATACCGGTACCGATGTCGGAGTCGAGCCTGACAGACATCGGAGCAGTCATCGGAGATAGTTCAATCGGTACCGAGGTAATTGAAAACCTCCGGGTGTTATCCTCGGTACCGAGACACCGGTATCGATCAGTGTCGGTACCAAAGTGTATTGGTACCGAGTCTTCCAGACTAGAGAGCGATTCTAAACTCGGCATCGATAAGCGAAGCATGGAAGACACCGACCGTAAGGGTAATGAGGACATAGGCACAGACTTCGGTACCGTGTCTGATACCAGTGAATGAAGGTCAACCAGTGGCAACTCAATGGGCCTCGAGGGAACCGAGAGCCGGTACCAAGGCGAGTCGGTACCCAGTCCTCCAGATTGGAGATCGATTCCAGACTCGGCATCGAAGGAAGCGAGGCTATCGATGCACGTCTGGAGGGTACCGACGTCGGTGGTAGTATCGGTGCTGGTACCGATAATGAAAGATCAGTCTGGAGTGTATCCACCGGTCCCGAAGGCACCGATGACGCCAGATGACCATCCCTGGTGAGGAGTGTTTCATCCAACACCAGTGCCGATGTCGGGGTATCGGTACCGCTCGAAGCGGATGCCACCACCGGACACGGCTCAGGTATGTTCTGTGAGGGGTGAGCCCCAGAAACAACCTGAAACCCCTGAAAGGCTTTTGAGACCGAAGACTCTCGCCGGGGTTTGGAAGCCAGTAGGCCCTCGAGGGCAAGACCGGAGCCGTCTACATGCTGTGCATGAGACCTACCACTCGAGGGCTGGCTAGTCTTAACAGACTGTTTGTGGGTTACCTGATCCTGTGTAGAAGGGGACAGTGCCCCGAAGCTGGAGGGAAACCGTGTATCGAGGGAACCTCGATATTGAAGACCTCTTCTCACCAAACTGTTGTCAGGACCGAAGCAGGTTAGATACCGACTTCGAGGGTCTAAAAATAAAGTTGTACCGCCACAGTTTGAACATTTCTTGGAGAAAGTGACTGGCGGTTCCATGAAGGAAAAAGAAGAGGCCTAAAAGGCCTAAGACACCGTGAGACACTATGAAGAAAAAATATTCCTTGAAGGAGGAAGATTTTACAAGAAAAGAAAAGAAAACACCGGCGGTACCGGTGGCGTCGGGAAGACAGCCGCGACCACAAGAAAACTAAAGAAATAAAACAAGAATTTTCTGCGGTGACAGGAGAACGTCCTGCCGGCTCCGCAGAAAAACGAAAACTGAGGAGAGGCAGTTGGGAAAGGCGGGAAGGCAGCACGCAGGCATGGTGGGATGCTTCCAAAAGCTCTTTGATTGGACGCTGGGAAGCGTTCCCGCGCAGACTCCGTCAGTACCGGCATACCCATATGTGAAGACTCATTCCTGCTTGTTCCTGGAGATTAAGCCTTAGAATGAAGTTGGGCAAACAAGATTTGAAAAACCCACAAAAGTGTACTGGTGTTATAGTGGGTGTTGATGCTCAGCAGAAACTGAGATTTAAAAAAAAAAAAAAAAAAAAAAACCCCAACCCCACAATCCTTGTAAATATATGTTTGTAAAAGGTCTTTGTTTGTGGGCAGGGGGTAGGTAGAGGGGAACAGACCAATGGATAATCTTGCACTAACTTGATCTATAATTTTTTAATAATTTGAACCTTTGATGTACATTACCTTCATCTGCCATTTTCTGTCAATCTATTTGCTTTATTAAAGGGTCCTTTTTATTAACATGTGGCAAATTATCAACTTACCATGCAGTAAGTCCCTAAATTATTGTGTGGTATGTGCCCAGCCTGTGTACTAACTGTTGGATGCATACCCATTCACTTACCATCAAAGCAAACTTAAATATCTTTTATACTTCAATAAAATAGAGGGGGGATGACCTATACGGAGCAGCAGATACAACCCTAAACACAGGAATGGAGAGAGATGAGCTGCACGGAGCTCTAGTTATGACCACTCTGGCCACCTTACTGGGCAGACTGGATGGACCATGCTGGTCTATCTGCCATCATATGCTATGTTACTGTACTGTGTTAACAGACCAAGAAGAATAAACTCTCAGAATACATTATAAATACCAGCAAGCAATACAAGAACCAACCACTCCACATCGAGAACAGCTTTCCCCCTATATGCCCCCCCCCCCCCCTCTGGAATGCCATCCCACACGACTTGCCACAGAAACCTAAAAACTCACTTATTCTTGGAATGCTTTCCTGATAATACATGACCACCTTCCCAATGAACTTACCAAACCATCCCTCCCCCCCCCCCCACCACCAGCTACAATCTAAAGCATTCTCCCTTGTCTCTTCTCCCTCCCTTCCCGTAGAAGTTAATGTATTATATTAAGTTGATAATCCATTTTAAATTGTTCACTTGTGATATGTTCTCTGTAAAGCCCTGTTGAGCTATCTTGTTCCATGTAAACCACTGTGATCTCAGATATCTAAATAAATAAATAAAATAGTGTCCTGAAGTACAAATATGACAATCGCCTACAGCCAGATGACATAAGGGGCAGGGCCAAGATAGTTATGAATGCTGGGTCAGCTGCACTGTTTTTATTTCACCGTTTGCCCTTGTTCCACCATATTATGGTCTTCCCTAGCTAGAAACTGGGAATGGGCCCTAAGATGATGCTCTGGCCTCTAGAAGGAGCCCCTGAGTAGCAGCAGAAGTTGGAAGTTAAGTGAGACAGGAAAGAACAACCAAGGGGAAACAGATATGTATATATACTGGGTAAACACTAGCTCTCAAGATGCAAAGAAAACTGCATTCTAAAATCACAAAAGAGTGCATCTTGGTATAAAGTGTAGCTACTCGCCTGCAGGAGGTGCTCTCTGTGAACAGCAGGAATAAGTCCTCATGTACTGGTGACATTACCGACGGAGCCCTGTACAGGAACGCTTCCCACGTATGCATGCCTGCCTGCCTGCCTTCCCTTCTGCCGCAGTGCCATCTTCTCCAGCCTAATAACAGCAAGAGCCAAAAGGCAACTCTCCAGGGAGGTAGGAGGATTGGGAAGACTTATTTCTGCTATTTGGGGAAATCACCTGCTACAGATGAGTAACTACGCTTTCTCTGTGAACAAGCAGGAAATAAATCCTAACTTACAGGACTCCCAAGTTACAGGCTAGTGAAACCCAAGGACATCAACAGCCCAACAGGGGCAACCAACTGCAGAAAACAGAAAGAACAGCAAGGTAGTCTCTAAAGGCACTTATATGGTTCAGCATCCTCAGGCAACATCAACCTGAGAGGTTTCTGCAGGTAGCCTGGATGGACAGAGTTGCTGGGCAAGAGTTGACTCTACAACCCAAAAAGATGACAGAGTACCGCCTGACCAAAATTGCTGTCCGTCAGGAATCCCCCCATCCAAACAGTAATGGGCTGCAAAGATATGGACCGACAACCACGTAGCAGCCCTGCAGATTTCCTCTGCGGAAACAGAGCGGAGGTTGGCCACCTAAGCAGCCATCACACGGACATGATAGGCCTGAGATGACCATCAAGGTGCAATCCAGCCTGGGAATAGGTGTGAGCGATGCAGTCTGCTAGCCAAAAGGATAGTGTGTGCTCCAAGACAGCAGTGGCCAGCCTATTAAGGTAAAAGGAGACAAACTGGGTGGACTGGTGGGTGCACCTTAGTGTACTCCAGGTAGAAGGCTAGAACTCATTTGCAGTCCAAGCTATGCAATACTGCCTCTCCCCAGTTAACGTGAGGCTGGGGGAAGAAATTCACAAGACTACTGACTGGTTAAGATGGAACGCAGAAACCACCTTTGGCAGAAAGTGCAAGTGCATGTGGAGAACCACCCTGTTCTGGTGAAATCCGGGTATATGGCAGGTGGGCTACCAAGGACTGGAGTTCACTGATGTGTCAGGGCGACATCACTGCCACCAGAAAGAAGACCTTCCAGGTCAGGAATTTTAAGTGACAGGAATCCAGCAGCTCAAATGGAGCCCACATCAGCTGTGCAAATACCACTTTGAGATCCCAAGCCACAGTAGGAGGCTTTGAGAGGAGCAGACCCTGTATGAAGCCAGCCACAAGAGGCTGAGCTAAAATGGGCTTCCCCATGGAGCCGTGATGGTCAACGTGCACCAAATTTGACCAGGCCCAAGTCTGAGAGGCGCAGTAGGTACTCCAGCAGCTGATCAATAGAGCAAGGGAAGGGGTCCAGCGCCCTGCCCGTGCACAAGGTGGCAAACCTCCACCACTTTAGCACATGGGCCTTGCATGTCGAGTCCCTGCATGATGCTAGAATATTGGTAACACCTTCAGGAAGATTGAAGTGCCCCACTGCTGAAAAATCCAATTCACCACCGCACATTTGAGGGTCTACTCATGTGGCTGAAGGACTCAGCTGAGCTGGTCTGCTAGGCCACTGAGCTTGTGGGCAGAATAAGTCGCTCTGAGGTCCATACCATGAAGCAGGGCAAACGTCCACAACTGAACAGCCTCCCAGCAGAGAAGGTATGGACCTGTTCCCCCTGCTTGTTCACAAAGAACATCGCAACCTGGTTGCTCATTTAAATCAGGACCACTTGATTGGCCAGGTGTGCTCAAAAGGAGCACAGGGCATTGATTATTGCCTGAAGCTCAAAAAAGTTGATCTAAAACAGGCTCTCCTGCTCAGACCACAGGCACTGCGTGTGCAGGCTGTCCAGGTGGGCTCCCCAGCAGAGCTTGGATGCATCCATTGTGAGCATCTTGCAGGGGGCTACCATCTAGAACAGGAGGCCTCACAGCACATTCATCAGCTTCAGCCACCAGTCAAGGGACCACACCAGGGGCGCAGTGAAAGCAACCCTGTCCCAGAGGCAGCCTGTCGCCTGCTTCCATTGCGTGTTTAAGGTCCATTAGGCCTGCAGCATGAAGAAACAAGCTTGAAGGATGACCAGCTCCGTGGCAGTCATGTGGCTGAGGCATTTCTCGGGATATTGTGTGGCACTGGCGCTGCACATCACCCACCACTGCTACCAGCCGCTGCATGTGGTCTTACAGTTGAGAGGCCCGCAACTGAGTGGTATCAAGGAGGGCTGTAGGGGCTGGAGATGAGACCAGGTAATTAATTATGAAGCCGAGGCACTCGAACACCTGAATGGTGAGCTCACCAAATTGCCAGACACTGTCCGGCATGGGATCTTTGATGAGCTAATTGTCCAGACCTGGGAAGACAAAGACCCCCAGTGGTCCAGAAGTAGGCAGCCATGATCACCAGGCACTTTGTGAAGACCTGTGAGCTGAGGCCAGCCTGAAGGGAAGCACTCTGTATTGATGGTGCTGGCCTCCCAGCATGAACCTTAGGTACAGTCTGATTCGGGTGGATCAGGATGTGTGTGTATGCATCCTTTATATCCAGGGAGCATATCCAGTCATCCTGTAGAAGGTACGAGTGTGTCCTCAGCGAAACCATTTTGACCTCCTCGTGCAACAGGAACCGGTTTAGGTTTCGTAGGTTCAGGACCACCCAGTATCTGAAATAGAAGCCTCATCCAACCTGAGCAGAGGAAACCAACTCGACAGGGAGGTTGGCTAACAGAGCAGAGACTTCTTCCTGCAACAGGCTCCGGTGCGCAGGGTCCCCAGGGGGTACGGAGGCAGCAGCTGGGTGAGGCGCAGGCAATATCTGCTTTGGATGATCTGCAATAATCAGGGGTCTGAGGTGATGAGGGGCCACATATGTGGGTGAAGCGGATGAGTCCCCCCTCCCTACCTGAAGGGGGGTACCCCGGCAGACAGCAGCCGGCTGGCTATGATCCTGAGGAACCTGTCAAAAACCCATCCATGGGCCTGGGCTGCAAAGCGGGCTAAGCCTTCAGGGCTCTCTCCCTCTGCTGCTGGTGGGGGGCCTGCGCCGGGAAATATCAACATGGGCACGAGTAGGCTGCCTTCTTGTCCAGGTGTTTCTTCTGAGTGGGATCCAGTCTTCCTGGAAAACCTAGAGAGGGTCACATGCTCCTTCTCAAGCTTCTCCACCTTTTCTTCCACCAGCTTCCCAAAGAGGTTCTCCTCCAGCAAGGAACACTGGCTCTCTTGTCCAGAACCCACTGTTCCAGGTTGTAGGACTGCCGCCATGCTAGCCAGAGGGCAGCAATGCCTACCGCTGCTACTCTGCCTGCAAACTCTAAAGCATCATAGGTGCCATACCATGAATTTAGAGTAGCCCTTGCCATGGGCCACCAAGACCTGAAAGGCCTCAAAGATGGTCCAAAAGGTGGGCATTAAAGTCCACCAGGTCCAGCATGAGGATTTTGAGGAACATGCTCATAGTTCTGCTAGGACAGGACCCTGGCAATGAGCATGGAACGCTGATTGCATTTTCTCCCAAAGTAGTCCAAGGTTCAAGCCTCATGGCCTGGGGGCACTGAAGAATGAGTCTTGGTGCTATTATCCTTTGTTTCAAGGCAGACTCAACCATGAACCCATGGTCTTCTGGACCCGGTACAAGGAAGAGAGTCTCTGGCTGACGACAGGAACCGGGGGGGGGGGGGGGGGTCCCACAGCTGCAACAGCAACTCTGTTGGACATGATGCATGGGCACAGTCACTGCTTCCCTGGGGGCCGAGGGGTACTGAAGAAGCTCCAGCTCCTTCCATCCTCTATTCCTCCTCCGATTCCAGGGAGAAAGGGATTACCTTGGCGATGTCCCTGACAAAGTCCTGGAAGGACATGTCCCCCGGAAGCAATTTATGCCACTTGGGAGGGGGGCGATGGACTGGACGGACAGTCAGGGGAATAGAGGTCCGCCACCACTGATTCCTCTTCAGTCTCTCATTCTGATTCCAAGAGGAAGTCTGTCATGTCGGGTCTCCTCTTTCTTCTGTTGCAGAGCTGGTGGGGAGGGCAGATGCTGGTGGTCCCTGGGCATTAGATTTTGACATGCTGGAGAGGGACAAAGCTATCTGAACCAGTGTCTATTCAGACCTCCAATCCAATGTGCCTGCCTCAGCGAACAGGGCATGGGTCTCTAAAAAGGGCTGGAGGAAGTGTGGTGACAGCATCGGCGCCACATAGCCTGCATTTTGCAATGCTAGAACCACCGCCAATTGAGCTTCAAAGGCTCGAAAGCGTTCCTCCAGAACCATCACCTGTGAAGGGGCTGATGTTAAAGCAGTAAACACTGGTGCTGACACCTTGGGTGGGGACTCCACAACAATTGATGCATTGGGAGACATCTGGCGGTCCTTTTGGGCAATGGGGGTTCACTCCTCCATTCTGGGGGGTCAATTCCTCCAGCTGGGGAAGCTTGGCCAACCGTTCTCAGTCCTCGCTCTCTGCATCACGTCGAGAAGGGCTGCAATGATGATGCACTTGGACTTTCTCCCAGCGCATGCCCTTTAACATCGATGGGATCTCGTCAGAGAGCCTACTCTCGCTGCTCAGGCCCCCTGGCTCCGACTAAGCACAGCGTTCTCTCTCTGCAGACACCTCCACAAAACCTTGGAAGGCGTGGATGATGGGGTCGGGGCTGAGGATGCTGAATCTGATGAGCAGAAGAGGGATTCCTTTTGTTTCTCCCACTCATCAGTCCCTGCCATGTTATTTGCAGACACAGATTGCAAGCCACGGGCTGATGACTGGGTCCAAGGTATTGGTAAGCACCAGTTGTGGTGGGCTGCGAACAAGATGGTCTTGCCATATACTTTGTGCATTTTTTTAAGCCACTGGCTGGCTTGGACGTAACAAAAAATACCACCGCAGCCAAGTTAAACTCAATAGTGCCACGGGTGGGAAAATGCCCTAACGGGGGGGGGGGCCAAAATAACACCACAAAGCGAGAAAAACGAGAGGAAAAAAAATAGCCCAAGTCCACAGAGACTGACTGAGTCGATAGATGGCAAGGAAAGCTAGAAAAAAAACTGGCCCACAAGGGCCTAGAAAAGCTTTTTTCCTGGAATGCAGGAACACATCCTAGGGGCTCCACAAAAAAAAGACGATTGGAGAAGATGGTGCCACAGCAGGCAGGAAGACAGGCATGTATGCATGCGTGGTGTGCCCCCCAAAGGCTTCTTTTGGAAGCTAGGGGTCATTCCCATGTGGGGCTCAATCAGTGATGTCACCCATATGTGAAGGCTTATTTCCTGCTTGTTCACAGAGAACACCTGCCACCAACAGCGAGATACCAACATGGCTGCAAACATTCAGACTGAATATTTTTTTCTCCTTTAATTTGCTTAATTTCTAAGTCTTCACACCAGAAAAGACAGAAACCTAATGTTTAAGATTTCAACTGAGAAAGCACAGTTACTTACCTGTAACAGGTGATCTCTGGGAACAGCAGGAATTAGTCCTTACATATGGGTATGTTGGAACCGACGGAGCCTGCGCGGGAAAGCTACCCAGCTTCCCAGAAAGGAAGCTTTTGGGGCCTCCCACAGCGCATGCGCGCTGCCTTCCCGCCTTCCTGACCAACTCTCTTCAGTTCGAGTTTAAAGCTGAGACAATAGAGAGAGGAAAGGAAAGAGAGAGAGAGAGAGAGAGAGAGATACAACTCCTAGGGGAGGTGGGTGGGTTGTGAGGACTAATTCCTGCTGTTCCCAGAGATCACCTGTTACAGGTAAGTAACTGTGCTATCTCCAGGAACAAGCAGGAATGAGTCCTCACATATGGGGACTCCCTAGCTAAGATGCCGGGGTTATCCACCCCCCCCCCCCCCCAAGGGTTCCTCATCTTCCTATGGATCTCAGGCATCCATTCAGGGAAGGTGGGCAGGAGTTGTTTAAGAATGGAACAGGTGTCTGAGGACATCCTGACCAAACAAAGCATCCCGGCGGGAGTCCTTGTCCAAGCAGTAATGGGCTGTGAAGGTATGAACCGAGGCCCAGGTGGCTGCTCGACAGATCTGATCAATGGATACAGAATGAAGATGAGCCATAGATGTGGCCATGGCTCTGACATTGTGAGCTGTGACATGGCCTTCCAGAGAAAGGTTCTTACTCTGGTAAGCAAAAGAAATACACTGAGCAATCCAATTGGACAGTGTTCTTTTTGAGACTGGAAGTCCTAAATGAGAAGGATCAAAAGCAACAAAAAGTTGAGAAGTTGAGATGTTGCTGTGTCCTGTGAAGGTAAAAGGCAAGAGCTCTTCTACAGTCTAGAGTATGAAGGTTCCGCTCTGCATTTGATGCATGAGGAGCTGGAAAAAAGACAGGTAAATATACCTCTTGATTAAGATGAAAAGGTGAGACCACTTTAGGCATAAAGTGGGGATTTGTCCTAAGGACTACCTTATCATGATGGAACCTTGTATAAGGTGGATTAGCCACTAAAGCCTGCAGTTCACTGATGCGGCGAGCAGAAGTGATTGCAATAAGGAAAATGACTTTCCAGGAAAGGAATTTTAAGAAGGTAGTGGCTAAGGGTTCAAAGGGTGGCTTCATAAGCTGACCAAGAACCACGTTTAAGTCCCATGCCACCGGAGGAGGCCGAATGGGAGGTTTAGTTAAAGTTAGACCTCTCATGAATCTTGCAATAAGAGGATGAGAGGAAACTGATTGTCCATTGATAGGCTGAAGAGATGCTGCAATAGCACTCAAATGGACCCTTACAGAATTGGTTTTAAGTCCTGCATTGGAAAGATGCAGGAGATATTCGAGTAAAGAATTCAAAGGTAGTGCTAGAGGGTTAAGACCTTTGTCAGCACACCAAATTGAAAATCTTTTCCATTTAAAAGCATAAGAACGCCTGGTGGAAGGTTTCCTAGATGCATGGAGGACATCCTTCACCTGTTGAGAAAGATTCAAGTCTTGAAGGTCTAGGCATTCAGTAACCAAGCTCTGAGGTGAAGGGACTTGGGGTTTGGGTGCCACAAAGTCCCCTCCTCTTGAGACAGAAGGTCTGGAGCAGCTACCAGATCCAGGGAGGGTGCCTGGGAGAGATGCAGAAGTAGAGGGTACCACACTTGGCGTGGCCAGCGTGGAGCTATGAGGATCATAGATCCTTGATCCCTCTGGAGTTTGAATAGAGTCTTGGGAATCAAGGGAATGGGTGGAAAGGCATATAGGAAGGCCTGACCCCAATGAAGGAGGAAGGCATCCTTGGCCTGAGCTTCCTGACATGGAATCCTGGAACAGAACCGGGGAAGTTTGGCATTGTACGGACTTGCAAAGAGGTCTATGTCCGGGGTTCCCAATTCCTGAAAGATTCTGAGTACCTGATCCATGTGCAGGGACCATTCGTGTGGAAGCAGAACTCGACTGAGTCTGTCTGCCCAAGAGTTTTGGATTCCTGGGAGGTACACTGCCAGGAGATGGCTCCGATGCTCTCTGGCGAAGGCCCACAGTTTTAGAGCTTCGTTGCAAAGCGACAGAGCGCCAGTCCCTCCTTGTTTGTTTATGTAGAACATGGCTACTTGGTTGTCGGTATGAACAAGGACTGTCATGTTGATGAGGAGGGTATGAAAGACCTTGAGATCAAGGAAAATTGCTCGCAGCTCCAAAAGGTTGATATGAAGGGTGGTCTCCTGTGGAGACCAAGTGCCCTGAGTGGAGAGGTCTTGGAGATGAGCTCCCCAACCTGCTTGGGAGGCATCTGTAGTGAGAGTTGCTTGGGGTAACAAAGGTTGGAAGGGGGCCCCCAACAACAGATTTTGATTGGATATCCACCATTGGAGAGACCAAAAAAGACGTTTTGAGGTTGCTATTTGGTCTGAGAGAGCTCCTGAGGCTTGTGTCCACTGGGTGGACAGAGTCCATTGAGCTGCTCTCATATGTAGGCGTGCATAAGGCACCACATGAACTGTGGATGCCATGTGGCCTAGTAGTTGTAGCATCTCCCTGGCCGTCAAGTGGCTTTTGGACTGAACTTGAGAGGCCAAGTGCACTAGACGGTGGCAACGGGCCTGAGGAAGATAGGCCCTTGCAGTGGTGGTATCTAGCCAGGCCCCTATGAATTCTAGGGACTGAGTAGGGGTGAGTTGAGACTTTGGCAGATTGATGACAAGTCCCAGATACTGCAGTATGCGTCTGGTGTGGTCCAGGGAAGTCTGAGCCTGGGACTGAGATGGAGCTCGGATGAGCCAGTCGTCCAGGTATGGGAAGACAAAGATTCCCAGAGTGCGTAGAAATGCAGCTACTATTGCCATGCATTTGGTAAATACCCTTGGAGCAGAGGCTAGACCGAAGGGAAGGACTCTGTATTGGAAATGTTTTCCCTGGAACAGAAACCGTAGGAATTTTCTGTGGGATGGATGGATGAGTATATGTGTGTACGCATCCTTGAGATCTAGAGAACAAAGCCAGTCCTGACTCTGTAGGTATGGAAGGAGAGTGCCTAGAGAAAGCATCTTGAATTTCTCCTTGTATAGGAATTTGTTCAATTCTCTGAGATCCAGAATGGGTCTGTATCCCCCTGTTTTCTTGGGAATGAGAAAATAAGGGGAGTAAAAACCTGACCCTTGTTGAGGAAGAGGAACCTCTTCTATTGCCTTTTGGGCGAGAAGAGTGGTCACCTCTTGGCCCAACAGGTACAGGAGAGAAGGGGGAGAATTGAATTGTCTCACCATGAAATGGGGAGGAAGGCTGGAGAAATGTCGTTTGTAGCCCTCTTTGATGATAGAGAGGGTCCACGGTTCTGATGTGATTTGTTCCCATCTGGGAGCAAAATGAGCTAACCTTCCTGGAATGGTGAGAGGTTCTGGTTGTTGCAGAGCCAGAAAGGTTAAGTTCTCTAGAATCAAGTCAAAAACCCTGAGGGGGTTGGGACTGCTGGATTGTAGCAGCCCCTGTATACTTTGTTCTGGCCTGTTTAGATTGCTGACGCTTAGGAGCAAAGCGAACTTGGGAAGATTGCTGGCCAGTATTTGTGGAAAATCTGGTCTTTTTATAGAAAGTTTTCTTAAAAGGTTTTTTCTTGGCAGGGGTAGAGGTAGACTTAGAAAGTCTATCTAAAGCAGCATTCTCTGCATCCATTTGAGTGGCTTTGATTTGCCACTCCTTGCCAAAGAGATTTTCACCTGTACAGGGCAGATTGCCCAAGCCTTCTTGTACCCAGGGTTCTAAATCAGAGGCCTGGAGCCAAGCCAGTCTGCGAGCAGCTATGGCAATGCCAGAGGCTCTGCTTGCCCCCTCAAAAGAGTCAAAGGCTGCTCTGTTGGAGAACTTTGAAACATCTTGAGTGTGCTTTAGCAAAAGAAGGAACTCCTCTTGCTTATCCTCTGGGATAAAGGGGAGAAACTGACGTATCTTTAATGCAATCTCTTTCAAAAATATGCCCATATAGAGGCTGTATGAATTGATTCTGGCAATAAGCATGCTAGCTTGGAAGATCTTTCTCCCAAAAGCATCCGGAGTCCTACATTCTCTTCCTGGAGGTGTAGAAGAGTGTCTTTTGGTACTCTATCTTTTTCATAGCAGACTTCACCACAATAGAGTGGTGAGGAAGTCGAGTCTTTTGAAAACCAGGAGAAGGAGGAACCCGATACATGGTGTCCAAACGACGAGAATGAGGAGATAGGGTGAGAGGAGCCTCCCACAAGTCCATCATGTGTTCTTGAAGAATTTCATGTATGGGTAAAGTGGCTGCCTCTTTGGGAACCTTAGAGTATCCTAAAATATCCAATTTTTTTGCTCTAGGTTCCTTTTCAGAGGATACAGATATGGAGAGTCCTTTAGCTACTTCAATGATGAAGTCTTGAAAGGACAAATCCTCTGGAGGAGACATTCTCCTTTTTGGAGAAGAGGGCTCCTCAGGAAGAGTAAAAGAGACGTCAGCAGAATCATCTGATGTATCAGAATCTTCAGAGGATTCAAAGTATCGTCTATTTGATTCCAGAGATCGATACGCGTACCGATCGGTACCGACATTGGGCATACCGGGAATCGGAGCGGTATCGAAGAAAGCTCCGGAACCGGAGACCGGAACCGGCATGCTACTGGAAGTAGATGCTCTAGATACCGGTATCGGTTGAGGTATCGGAGTCGGAACCGATTGTCGCGGTACCGATGGTGGTGCAGCATTAATGAAAGCCAGTAAGGCATGCTGCATGGATTGTACCGTAGTACCCATAGTCGCCACGACTGCCTGGAAGTCGGTACCGGTGTTAGTCGGTACCCCAGAGCAGTCTAACAGGAGATCGGTCGAGGCCGTGCCATCGATGTCTACCTGTAACCCCATAGGAGCAGCTTTGGAAGCCGGAGCTTCCCGCCGGGGTTGTTTGGCTGGGGCAGGGTCTTCAGGGTCAATTGCAAGGGCCTCTCGCTGCTTAGAGGGAGATTTGCCTTTTGAGGACTTGCCTGAAGAATGTTTGGTTACCTGAGATCCATCAGGAGAAGACGACCTGGAGGATGTTGATGCTGGAGTATCGGTAGAAAACAGCATATGAAATTCAGCTGCTCTGTTCTGTAAGCCGCTTTTGGACATCAGAGAGCAGGATGGACAATCCGGAATGGAATGGTCAGGCCCCAAACATTTAAGACACCACTCATGGGTATCTGTAACTGAAATAGTACCGGTACACTTAGTGCATTTTTTAAAACCAGAAGCTGGTTTTTCCATGAGGGAGACCTGAGAAGGCCTAGAGGCCTCACAGAAAAAATACACCAAGTGAAGAAAAGGTAATTATTATTATTATTTTTTTTTTTTAATAAACGAAAAAACGACCGGCGGTACCGGTCCGGAATCGGGGAAGGCAGACACGCGGTCAAAGAAACAAATTAAAATAACAATTTCTTCAGCGGTGACAGGAACACGACCTGCTGGCTCCGCGGAAAAAGAAGAACTGAAGAGAGTTGGTCAGGAAGGCGGGAAGGCAGCGCGCATGCGCTGTGGGAGGCCCCAAAAGCTTCCTTTCTGGGGAGCTTTCCCGCGCAGGCTCCGTCGGTTCCGACGTACCCATATGTGAGGACTCATTCCTGCTTGTCCTGGAGATATGCTGCACACTATTTGTATTCTAGCGTTTTTAACAGTTCGTGATTAGTACAAGGTACTTGCTGGTATATTCCTCCGTGCACTGTACACTACAGTGTAGTTAAGATATCATTTTGAATCAAGTTCCTCTGTTATATGGAGAGGAATGGTGTCATACCTCTATATAGCACAGTTACTTACCTGTAACAGGTGATCTCTGGGAACAGCAGGAATTAGTCCTCACATATGGGTACGTCGGTACCGACGGAGCCCGTGCGGGAAAGCTCCCCAGCTTCTTAGAATAGAAGCTTTTGGGACCTCCCACTGCACATGCGCACTGCCTTCCCGCCTTCCTGAACAGCTCTCCTCAGTTTCGAGTTTATAGCTGAGTCAACAGAGAGAGGACAGGAAGATAGATAGATAAAAGATACAACTCCTAGGGGAGGTGGGTGGGTTGTGAGGACTAATTCCTGCTGTTCCCAGAGATCACCTGTTACAGGTAAGTAACTGTGCTATCTCCAGGAACAAGCAGGAATAAGTCCTCACATATGGGGACTCCCTAGCTTAGATGCATGGGATCCCCTGTAAAGGTTCGCCATCTTCGTATGGATCTCAGGCATCCATTCTGGGAAGGTGGGCAGGAGTTGTTTAGGAATGGAACAGGTGCTTGAGGACAGCCTGGCCAAACAAGGCATCCCGGCGGGAGTCCTTGTCCAAACAGTAATGGGCTGTGAAGGTATGAACCGAGGCCCAGGTAGCGGCTCGACAGATCTGATCTATGGAAACAGAGTGCAGATGAGCCATAGAAGTTGCCATGGCCCTCACATTGTGAGCAGTGACATGGCCTTCCAGAGAAATGTTTTTGCTCTGGTAAGCAAAAGAAATACACTGAGCAATCCAATTGGAAAGTGTACGCTTGGAGACTGGAAGTCCCAAATGGGAAGGATCAAAGGCCACAAAAAGTTGAGAAGACTTTCGATGTGGCTGAGTCCTATTAAGGTAAAAGCGAGAGCTCTTTTACAATCCAGAGTATGAAGGTTCCTCTCTGCATTGGATGCATGAGGAGCTGGAAAAAAGACAGGTAGATATACCTCTTGATTAAGATGAAAAGGCGAGACCACTTTAGGCATAAAGTGGGGATTCGTCCTAAGGACCACCTTATCATGATGAAATCTTGTGTAAGGTGGATTAGCCACTAAAGCCTGCAGCTCACTGATGCGGCGAGCCGAAGTGACTGCAATGAGGAAGATGACCTTCCAGGAAAGAAATTTCAAGGAGGTGGAAAACATTGGCTCAAAAGGTGGCTTCATAAGTTGACCGAGCACTAGATTCAAATCCCATGCGACCGGGGGTGGTCTGATGGGAGGTTTAGTGAGAGTCAGGCCTCTCATGAATCTTGCAACAAGAGGATGAGAGGAGATAGGTTGTCCATTTATATGTTTCAAGGATGCTGCAATAGCACTTAAATGGACTCTTACCGAATTCGTCTTGAGGCCTGCATTGGATAGATGCAGGAGATAATCAAGAAGAGAATTCAAAGGAAGTGCCAGAGGGTCAAGACCCTGCTGAGCACACCAAATGGAAAAACGTTTCCATTTGAAAGCATAGGAACGCCTGGTAGAGGGTTTCCTAGAGGCAGAAAGGATATCTTTCACTGGTTGGGAAAGATGAAAGTCTTGAAGGCTTAAGCCTTCAGTAACCAAGCACTGAGGTGAAGGGATTTGGGGTTTGGGTGCCACAAAGTCCCCTCCTCCTGAGACAGGAGGTCTGGCGCAGCTCCCAGATCCAAGTAGGATCCCTGGGAGAGCTGTAGAAGTAGAGGGAACCACACTTGGCGTGGCCAGCGTGGAGCTATGAGGATCATAGTGCCATGATCCCTCTGGAGTTTGAACAGAGTCTTGGGAATCAAAGGAATGGGTGGAAAGGCATATAGGAATGCCTGATTCCAATTCAGGAGAAAGGCGTCCGTAGCCTGAGCTCCCTGACACGGAGTTCTGGAACAGAACCGGGGAAGTTTGGCATTCCACGGACTTGCAAAGAGGTCTATGTCCGGGGTCCCCCATTCCTGAAAGATTCGGTTTATTTGGTCCAAATGTAGGGACCATTCGTGTGGCAGCAGAACTCGACTGAGCCTGTCTGCCCGAGAGTTTTGAACTCCTGGGAGATACACTGCTAGCAGGTGAATCTGATGCTCTCTGGCGAAGGCCCATAGTCTTAGAGCTTCGTTGCAAAGCGACAGAGAGCCCGTCCCTCCTTGTTTGTTTATGTAAAACATGGCCACCTGATTGTCCGTCTGAACTAGGACAGTGAGGTTGGCTAGGAGGGAGTGGAAGACCTTGAGGGCAAGGTAAATTGCTCGCAGTTCCAGAAGATTGATATGAAGGGTGGTCTCCTGTAGAGACCAAGTGCCCTGAGTGGAGAGAGTTTGCAGATGGGCTCCCCACCCTGTTTGGGAGGCATCTGTTGTGAGGGTTGCTTGGGGTAGCAATGGTTGAAATGGAGCCCCCAACAACAGATTCTTGGTGGAAGTCCACCAGTGGAGGGACCAAAACAGACGATCGGAGGTTTGTATTTGGTCTGAGAGCGCTCCTGACGCCTGAGTCCACTGAGTGGCCAGGGTCCATTGAGCTGCTCTCATATGAAGACGAGCATAGGGCACCACATGCACTGTGGAGGCCATATGACCCAGTAGGCGTAGCATTTCCCTGGCTGTCAAGTGAGTGCTGGACTGAGCTTGGGAGGCCAAACTCAGGAGGCGCTGGCCTCGAACATGTGGAAGGTAGGCCCTTGCAGTGATGGTGTCCAACTGGGCCCCTATGAATTCTAGAGATTGAGTAGGGATGAGTTGGGACTTGGGAAGGTTTACTACCAGTCCCAGATACTGCAAAAGGCTCCTTGTGTGGTCCAGGGAAATCTGGGCCTGTGACTGAGTTGGAGCTCGGATGAGCCAGTCGTCCAGATATGGGAAGACAAAGATTCCCATGCCTCTTAGAAATGCGGCTACGACTGCCATGCATTTTGTGAATACTCTTGGAGCAGAGGCTAGACCGAAGGGGAGTACTCTGTATTGGAAATGTTTTCCCTGAAACAGAAAGCGAAGATACTTTCTGTGGGATGGATGGATGAGTATATGTGTATACGCATCCTGTAGGTCTAGAGAACAAAGCCAGTCCTGACCCTGGAGGTAAGGAAGGAGAATGCCGAGAGACAGCATTTTGAATTTCTCCTTGAAGAGAAATTTGTTCAATTCTCTCAGATCTAGGATTGGTCTGAATCCCCCTGTCTTCTTTGGAATGAGAAAATAAGGGGAGTAGAAAACCGGACCCTTGTTGAGGAAGAGGAACCTCTTCTATGGCCCCTTGGGCAAGAAGAGAGGAAACCTCTTGACCCAACAGGGTTAGGAGAGATGGGGGAGAATTGAATGGTCTCACCATATGATGGGGAGGAAGGCTGGAGAAATGAAGCTTGTAACCCTCTCGAATGATAGAGAGGGTCCATTGTTCTGTTGTGATTTGTTCCCATCTGGGAGCAAAGTGAACCAACCTTCCGGGTATGGTGAGAGGTTCTGGTTGTGTTAGAACCAGAAGTGGCAAGTTCCCTAGGAGCAAGTCAAAACCCCTGAGGGGTTGGAGCCTGCTGAGCTACAGTAGCTGCTGCAGGCTTAGCTCGTGCTTGTTTGGATTGCTGACGCTTAGCAGTATAGCGAGGTTGAGAAGACTGCTGGCCAGTATTTGAAGCAACTCTGGCCTTCTTATAGTAAGGCCTTTTAAAAGACTTTTTCTTAGTAGGAATTGAAGTGGACTTTGAAAGTCTTTCCAAGGTGGCATTTTCAGCATCCATCTGGGTGGCTTTGATTTGCCACTCTTCCCCAAATAAGTTCTCACCTGTACAGGGCAGATTCCGTAAGCCATCTAGAACCCAAGGTTCCAGATCAGAGGCCTGGAGCCAAGCAAGACGTCGGGCTGCAATAGCAATGCCCGAAGCCCTACTGGCTCCCTCAAAGGAATCATATGCTGCCCTATTAGAGAACTTAGAAACCTCTAAGAGTTGTTTCACTAGGGAAAGGAATCCCTGCTTTTTATCCTCAGGGATAAAGGGGGCAAAATGCCGCACCTTTTTGGCAAGTTCCTCCAGGAACATGCCCATATAGAGACTGTAGGAATTAATCCTGGCTATAAGCATACTAGCCTGGAAAATTTTCCTACCAAAAGAGTCCAAAGTCTTACATTCCCGTCCTGGAGGGGTGGAAGAGTGCCTTTTGGTACTCCTAATCTTCTTCATTGCAGACTTCACCACAATAGAGTGGTGGGGCAATTGAGTCTTTGGAAACCAGGAGAAGGAGGGACCCTATACATGGTGTCCAACCTACGGGAATAAGGAGACAAAGTCAAAGGATTTTCCCAGAAATCCATCAGTTGTTCTTGAAGGATTTCATGGATAGGCAGGGTAACTGCCTCCTTAGGGGCCTTTGAGTATCCCAAAATATCCAGTTTTTTGGATCTGGGTTCCTTTTCAGAGGATGTGGTAATAGAAAGGGCTGTAGCCATATCTAAAACAAAGTCCTGGAAGGACAAATCCTCTGGAGGGGACATTCTCCTTTTAGGAGAAGAGGGCTCCTCAGGTAAGTTGAGTGAAAACTCAGCAGAATCATCAGAGGAGTGAAAATCCTCAGAGGAATCGGTGCTTTCCTCTAACGCACGATACGCGTACCGATCGGTATCGATATCGGGCGTATCG
This sequence comes from Ichthyophis bannanicus, assembly GCA_033557465.1. Taxonomy (NCBI): domain Eukaryota; kingdom Metazoa; phylum Chordata; class Amphibia; order Gymnophiona; family Ichthyophiidae; genus Ichthyophis; species Ichthyophis bannanicus. The sequence goes on from CM066032.1 coordinate 1,281,766,717, forward strand.
GGTTTGGAACCGGTATGGAGCGAAAGCCCATACGGTACCGACTTGCGTTTAGAGGTGGACGGCCTCGATACCGGCATGGCGGACGATACCGGTATCGGGCCCGGAACCGCTGAAAGCGGAACCGATGGCGTTGCAGCTTTAATGAAAGCCATGACGGCTTGCTGCATGGACTGTACAGTATCGCCCATGGACGCCATAGCTGCCTGGATGTCGGTACCGGAGTGACCCGGTACCCCAGAGCAGGCTAACAGGTGATCTGTCGAGGCCGTAGCATCGATATCAACCTGAGACCCCTGAATTGGCGTTTTTGGAAGTTGGACTTCCCGCCGGGGTTGTTTGGCTGGGGCAGGGTCCTCAAGTTCTAAGCTAAGAGCCTCTCGATGCTTTGAAGGAGATTTGCTCTTTGAGGACTTACCCACAGAAGGTTTGGTTACCTGAGATCCATCCGGAGAAGAAGACCTGGATGACTGTGATGCTGTATTCTCTGAAGCAAACCGCACATGGAATTTGTTGGCCCGGTTCTGCAGCCCACGTTTAGACATGTGGGAGCAAGATGGGCAGTCCGGTATGGAATGGTCAGGCCCCAAACATTTCAGACACCAGTCATGGGTGTCTGTGACTGAAATAACAGCATTACATTTGGAACACTTCTTAAATCCAGGGGCTGGCTTCTCCATGAGGAGAAATTGAGTAGGCCGAGAGGCCTCTCTGAAGTGACCAAAAAGCTAAAAAATAAGAAAAAAGAATTATAATTTTTAAAGAAAGAAAGAAAAGACCGGCGATACCGGTATCGGTATGGGGAAGGCAGGTACGCGGTCTAAAGAAACAAATAAAATAACAATTTCTTCAGCGGTGACAGGAACACGACCTGCTGGCTCCGCGGAAAAAGAGAAACTGAGGAGAGCTGTTCAGGAAGGCGGGAAGGCAGTGCGCATGTGCAGTGGGAGGTCCCAAAAGCTTCTATTCTAAGAAGCTGGGGAGCTTTCCCGCACGGGCTCCGTCGGTACCGACGTACCCATATGTGAGGACTTATTCCTGCTTGTTCCTGGAGATTTATATTATCACCAAATTTGATTTCTTAAAACTATTAAAAATAAAAAAAGTACCATAATCATTAATCCTCTTACCTATTCTTTAATACAGCAGAGTGACCAAATCTGTTGACATCTTGATAAAGATCAGGTTTTGGAAGTACTGACCAGTGATCACAAGCTAAAATCAAGGGGAAATTAAAAAAAAATTGATATCAAAGTTCTTCCAAGTTTGAAAAGCAACAGTACTAAAATGAAACAAGTAATATATACTCCCTCCCACTGGGGCTACACATATATCAGAGTAGTTCTTTACACAGCAAATGTACTGTACAACCAAATTTACTACAGGTAAAATGAAGTTACTCACCTGTAGCAGAGGTTCTCCATGGAAAGCAGGACAAGTCCTCACGTATGAGAGAAATCACTCACTGAGCCCTACATGGAAACCTCCTCAGCTCCTTCCAGATACTTTTTCTTTCTCCCTTTTAAACTTTCTTCTTGTGTAACATGGATGCACATGTCTTGTCAAATTATATATTAATCATAATTATAATTATGGTTATTTCAGGTCATGGTTACAAATGTGTTCCTCCTCCTATTAGATAAGTACATGATGCGTTTTCTACCCCTGGTATTAAAACATAGCTTTGTCCCTCTTAGGTTAGGGAAGTGCATTATAAGTATGCCTGATTAAAACATTGCATGTTGCTTTTATTTCTTTTTCGGAATTACATACTCGCATGCTCTTTTGGTGATTCCTTTTTCAAGTACATATTATGTTACAAATCGCATGTGCCTTAGGGTTTGATACGTTAATAGATGATATTTTATGAATTGTTACTGATTGGTATGTATCTTCATGGTTCTTATGTATATTTTTTTATTATTGATTTTTTTTTATATACTTCTTATTGTATCTTCATGTTTCTACTGGAGATCTTTTCCAATTGATCTCTTGCTGGAAGAGTTGCCTTTGTAATAAAATCAAACAATAAAATGAGAACAATTTACCTGCGTTTATATGTATTGTCTTATGACATATGTACATGTTCATGTTTCAGACACCTGATGCAGGCTGACAGCCAAAACTTAAGCCAAGTCAGGTCCTGAACCTTGAAGGTTTTGAAACAAAGGCTTCTTTTTTATCATAAATATTTTTCTCCTCCGCTTTCTGTGGACTTGGTTGTTTTTGGTTTTTGCAGAGGTCCTTCCTCTTGCTGTGTTCCTCCGCTTTCAAAAAGCTCTCCATACATGCATGTCTCTTCTCACCTCAGCCACTTGATGAGCTTAGCCAGATCACTCCAAGGGGAGGAGGGTAGATTGTGAGGACTTATCCTGCTGTACATGGAGAACATCTGCTACAGGTGAGTAATTTCATTTTAGATATGATAGAAGTCTATAAATTAATGAACGGAGTGGAACGGGTAAACGTAGATCGATTGTTTACGTTATCAGAATATAGAAAGACTAGGGGACATGCAATGAAGCTACAGGGTAAACTATTTAAGACTAATAAAAGAAAATATTTTTTCACTCAACATGTAATCAAACTCTTGAATTTGTTACCGGAGGATGTAGTAAAGGCTGAGTTTAAAAAAGGTTTGGACAAGTTCCTGGAGGAAAGGTCCATAAACCATTATTAAGAAAGGACCCAGGATATCAATGCTTGACCCATTACAAGCATTGCGGAACCTGTCTCTTTTGGGGAAACTGCTAGGCACGTATGACCTAGATTGGCCACTGTTGGAAACAGGATACTGGGCTTGATGGACCTTGGTCTGACCCAGTATGGCATATCTTATGTTCTTATGTTCACTAGACCCTACTTGTCCTAATTATGAGTCCATCTCCCTCCTCCCCTTTATTTCTACGCTATTTAAACATGAAGTTCACTGCCATTGTCTTGGCTCTCTCTCCACACAAGCCCTTCTGGATCCATTGCAATCTGGTTACATTCTCTACATTCTACTGAAATGGCTCTTGCCAAAGACTCCAGTGACTTGATAGAAACAGAGTAGTTATTCACCTGTAACAGGTGTTCTCCAGGAGCAGCAGGAATCAGTCCTCACATATGGGTGACGTCGGCGCCGACAGAGCCCCCATGCGGAGCTTTTCCCCAGCTTTCACAGAAAGCCTTTGGGACTGCCAGCACGCACGCGCTGTCCCCTTCCTGCCCAAGGGTGCCATCTTGCTCAGTCTGATGACATAGATAAAAGACAGCAAAAAATAAAATAAATCATATGACGGCAACTCCAAGGGGAGGAGGGAGGGTTGAGAGGACTGATTCCTGCTGCTCCTGGAGAACACCTGTTACAAGGTGAGTAATTACCCTTTCTCCAGGACCAAGCAGGAAGTCAGTCCTCAGATATGGGACTCCCCAGCTTAAGGCTACCGAGGACCCAAAGCTTAAAAAAATATGCTCCCTCTAGAGCCTCACTATGTACTAAAAAATCTTTTCTGAGAACGCCCCTGAACAGTAGCCCAACAACAGGGCCGGAGGGTAGGAGTTACCTATACCTCAAAGAGATTACGGAGTACCGCCTGTCCGAAAGCACTGTCCCTGCGGGACTCTCTCTCAAGACAATAAAGGGCCGCAAACGTCTGGCTTAAGACCAAGTAGCGGCCCGGCAGATGTCTGCCAACGGAACAGAGCGGAGATGAGCCACTGACGCAGCCTTCGCCCTGATACGGTGAGCCGTAACTCGACCCTGCAACGAGAGGCCGGCTGCCCTATACGCCCAGGCGATACAGTCTGCTACCCAAATGGATAGGGTACGCTTGGAGACAAGTAACCCCAACTTATTAGGGTCAAAAGAGATGAAGAGCTGAACAGCCCTTCGGTGTCCCTGCGTACGGTCAAGGTAGAAGGACAATGCCCTCCTACAGTCCAGAGTATGCAAGACCATCTCAGCCCGGCTGGCATGCAGCCTGGGAAAGAAAGTTGGAAGAACCACCTCCTTGGTTGAGGTGGAAGGAGGAGACAACCTTAGGAAGGAACTTAGGGTGAGTCCGTAAGACTACTCTGTTCCTATAGAAACTTGTGTATGGTGCATCTGACACCAAGGCTTGAAGCTCGCTCACTCGCCTTGCTGAGGGGTAAGAGCTACCAAAAACAACGCTTTCCAGGAGAGAAAACGCAAAGGACAAGTAGCCATAGGCTCAAAAGGTGGACAAGTAAGCTGTTGCAAGACCACATTCAAATCCCACTCAGGGGCAGGTGGACGAACTGGAGGCTTAAGCAAAAGGAAGCCTCTGAGGAAGCGAGCCACTAAAGGGTGGCCTAAGAGAGACTGACCCTCCACCGGTGAATGGTGCGCTGAGAGAGCACTGAGATGGACCCTAACCAAGTTGGATTTATGGTTTATGGTTTATTCATTTGATAAAAACCGCCTTTCTATAATAATCAAGGCGGTGTACAATAATAAAATACATAAAATTTGGCCGAAGCCGGAAAGAAGAAAAGAAATGTACAAATTTATAAAACAGGAAAGAAAGAACGAAGAGAACAGAGACAAGACAGGACACAAGAGGCAAACTTACTATACAAGGTAAGGGTGAATTTGAGGCCTAGGTTGGACAGGTGAAGCAAATATTGCAGCACCACTGGTACCAGGCATGAGAAAGGATCCTCCTTGTGTTGAGCACACCAGGTGGAGAACCTACACCACTTAAGGGCATAAGATTTCCGAGTGGACTGCCTCCTAGAGGCCAAGACCAAGTCCTCCATTTCCCTAGGCAGCAGTAAGGGTGCTAGAACTACCCTTTCAACAGCCAGGCCATCAGATTGAGGTACTGGAGGTTGGGGTGTAAGAGATCCCTGCTCCTGAGACAGGAGATCCGGTTGCATCCCCAGAGGAAGAGGAATGTCCACCGCTAGTTGCAAAAGAAGTGGGAACCAGGGTTGCCTTGGCCACCTGGAGGCCACCAGGATCACTGAGGCCTTGTCCCGGATCACTTTCAACAGTGTCTTGGAACTAGAGGCGTGGGAGGAAACGCATATAGGAGGCTTGTAGACCATGGAATGAGAAAGGCATCCGCTGCTACTCTGAGAGGATGCGGTTGCCTGGAGCAGAAACTGGGCAGTTGACGGTTCAGTGGACTAGCAAAGAGATCTATGGTGGGAAGACCCCATCTTAGGAAGATCTGTTGAACCACCAGAGGATTCATCTGCCATTCGTGTGGCTGCAGAATCCTGCTCAATCTGTCTGCCAGGTAATTCTCTTGTCCAGGGAGATAGAAGGCCTTGAGAAGTATGCCATGATTGACTGCCCAGGAGCACAGGTCCTGTGCCTCCTGACAGAGAGGTCAGGACCCTGTGCCCCCCTGCTTGTTCACATAGAACATGGCAACTTGATTGTCCATCTGCACTAAGACAGACTGGCGAGAGAGGACATGAGAGAAAGTCCAGAGGGCTAGGTGGATTGCTCTGAGCTCTAGGAAATTGATCTGCTGTGCGGACTCCCAAGGGGACCAGAGGCCCTGGGTGCATGCTCCTTGGCAATGTGCACCCCAACCTTGGAGAGAAGCATTGGTTGTCAGCACTTGAGAATGTTGAGGTGCTTGAAAAGGCACCCCTTTTAGCAGATTCGGAAGATGAAGCCACCACTGTAGAGAAGAAGCTAGTAGCTTGAACACTCTCACTTTGTCTGTCAGGTTTCCCGTGGCCTGTAGCCACTGAGTTCTGAGGCCCCACTGAGCTGGCCTCATGTGTAGACGGGCATTTGGCGTTACATGGACCATGGATGCCATGTGGCCTAAGAGCCTCAGGAATTGTCTGGCGGAGACCAGAGAATTGCTGTGGAATTGGCTGGCCAAGTCCATCAGTCTGTGCGCCCTGTCCAATGGCAAAAAAGCCTTTGCTTGAAGAGTGTCCAGTCTTGTTCCTATGAACTCCATGTTCTGTGAGGGGTGCAAAGCGGACTTTGCGAAGTTTATGACAAACCCCAGATGCTGGAGAAGAGCGACAGTGCGGAGGGTGACTTGATTGGTCTCCTGTGGAGACTGACCCCAGATGAGCCAGTCATCCAGGTATGGAAAGACAAAGAGTCCTTGAACCCTTAGATAGGGCGCCACCACCAACAGGCATTTGGTGAAAACCCTGGGGGTGGAAGTTAGGCCAAAAGGGAGTACCCTGTACTGGTAATGGTTTCCTCCCACTACAAATCGGAGATATTGTCTGTGGTCTGGATAAATAAGGATGTGAGTATAAGCATCCTTTAGGTCTAAGGAGCATAGCCAATCTCCCTGCTGGAGGTAGGGCAGCAAGATTCCAAGGGTAAGCATCTTGAACTTTTCCCTCTCCAGGAACTTGTTGAGATTCCGCAAGTCTAGGATGGGCCTGAGGCCTCCTGTTCTTTTTGGTACTAGAAAGTACCTGGAATAGAAGCCTTGACCTCTCAGGTGGTGAGGCACCGGTTCCACCGCCTGTTCCCTCAGAAGACTTGCTAACTCCTGCAGGAGTAAGTCCCTGTGCAGAGGGAGTCTTGCAGGCTCCCCTGGAAAGTAGGAGGTAGGTACCTGGTGGAAGTGGAGGAGATAGCCCCTCTGGACTATGCTTAGCACCCAGGTATCCCTTGTTACGGCTGACCACCTGTGGGCATACAGGGTCAGCCGGCCTCCTGTGCTGGGAGGGGCCAGTTGAGGAGGAGAGGCTATACCACTGAGTCAAAACCCCGCTCCCTGCTGTGCAGAAGCCGGTGCTGGTGGCTTGGGGGTTTTCTGCCTACGGGGCCCATGTCCCTGCCCCTTGGCCTGCTGACCCTGCTGGGGAGCTGTGGAGGCCTGAAAATGAGGGTATGATTTGTAGGCAGATGACTTCCTCGGGTAAAAGGTCTTTTTTCCATGAGCCCTTCTTCTTCTGAGAAAGGGCAGAGGTTTTCCTGGACAGCCTTGTCCGGGTGAGAATCTCGGACTCGCGTTCCGCAGCCTTTTCAGCCATGGGCTTGCTAAAGAGGTTTTCACCTCGGCAGGGGACATCGACCAACTTGTCCTGCACCCATGGCTCGAGGTCCGATGACTATAGCCAAGCCTGACTGCATGCACCGATGCCAGCCGCGGCTACACGGGCCGAAGTCTCGAAGCCATTGTAGGCTGCTCGAGAGATAAACTTTGAGCACTCTCGGATCCCCGATGACAGGGCCTTGAACCTCTGCAAAGGTTCCTCGGAGAGACCAGCAGAGAACCCGGCAATCTCCTTTGTTTAGGACACAAAAAGGAATTTAAGACTTGACCCTTACATCAGATAGAAAATCTCCACCATTTGAATACATAAGACTTCATAGGAAGGAGCTTTCCTAGAAGCCAAGAGGATATTGGCCACTCTTACTAGTAGGTTCAAAAAGTTGAATTCTAGCCTCTCAACATGCAAACTGTGAGGACTAGGAACTTGACACTGGGCTACAGACATCTTGCTTGATACTGCGAAATCAAGGTTGGAGAAGCATAATGGATTTCAGATAGAAAGTTTTGGAGAGGAGGAAAATAAAGCTGTCTGGGCCTCAAAGGTACAATGAAATCCATGGCGTTCTCGCTACTAGAAGAATATGTGGATAGGCATAGAGAAGGTCCATCCTACAATGGAAAAGGAAAGCATTCAAGGCTCTGTACAATTCTTCGGCTCTGGGTTCTTCCTTCGTGTTCCACTTAAATCAAATGGTATCAGCCATTTCCCTGACAAATTCATGAAATGACATATCCACAGGAGGAGACTTGCATCACTCAGTTAGTGGAGAGAGGCCTGATGGAAGCTCTGAAAACCTCTCCTTTGAGAAGTACTCAGGCAGTCTATTACCCAAAAATGCTGGGACTCAGACTCAGTGAGGTACTCTAAAGACATCTGATTCTCTGCCCTGTGTAGGCTTCTGCACTGCATTAGAGTCTGATCTATTCTAGGAGTGTTGGTGCATCGATGCTTTGGGGACTGATCCAGCTCTGATGCAGTCCATAATGATATCAGCTGGGCACCAGTCAGTGTTGAGGCCCTTCCAGGTCTTTATGTCTAATTATCTCCTGCAAACAGGTAAATAGTTTTGAGAATAGGCTCGATACTACGCTTCAGAACCACTAGAGTTATCAAGTTCCCACAGAAAAAGGATAGTTATGAGCTTCTTGTCCATTCTTTTAGCCAAGCGCTCCTTGAGGGCTTCCATAAGTGAAGATATGAGGGCTTTATCAGTCCTTGTCAATGACATTGCAAATCGGTCAAGGATTACCAGCAGGCTGGTCACAGACTTTTGGAGTCTGGAATAGCCACTCTAATAGTATGGAGGATGAGCTCTCTTTACATCGGGCTGCTTTGGAAAATCATGCATTACTCTATTCCCTGCTGCTCCTTTGGCATCTCGCTCCAATGAACGCCAATGCTGATGCAATGAAGCCTCCACCTGATGCTCAACATTGGAAGTTTGATGCCTTCGAAGACTAGGATGAATCCTTCCTGTTCCTCAAGACAGGATCAGTAGGGGACAAATCCCAGGAAGTCCTACTGGTGCTTTGTTTTGAATGAGCTTGAGGACCCCTCCATAACATTGTCACCAGTATCTGGCATATCTCCCAGATCCATAGTGACTGATACCACCAATGCTGATGCAGATAAGCCTGCCTTTTCAGTGTCAAAATGTTGACTGGGCATCTTCTCAGGACCCTTCAAACCTCATTTTGTCATCACAAATGAGAAAGGGATTATGGTCAGGTCTCAGATACTTCAGGCACCATTTGTGAGTGACCCTGACAGGTATGATCCTATGGTAGCACTGGTGCACTTTTTAAACTCACTGGCAAGTTTCAGGGACATATCAAATAGAAAAATAGCCACAGCAAACTAACAGTTCAATTTTGAAAAAGAAAGAATATACCTGGCCGGATGCACCTGACACCTTAATGCTGCTTACATGGTGAAGGAAAAGAAAGGAAACTCAGGGGAAGAACAGCCAAAAAACCTGACTAAAGGAAAGTATAACAGATAAAGAGCTAACATAGTGGCAGGCAGGAAAAGGGAAAAATGTACCAAAGTACACAAGACACAAGAAAAGGTGAAACTGGGCTATTAGACAAACATGCAGATGAAAACATCCCATCAGCTCCGTGGAAAAAATTAAACTGAGGTCCTCAGGTGCGGTGGTGTGAATGGACACATACCTGGAGAGCTTTCTAAAAGCTTCTAGAAAGAGCTGATGTTTCTTCATGGGCTCCCATAGGTAATACACTATACTCGAGGACTTATCCTGCTTCTCCATGGAAAATTCCGATTTTTAGCAACTTGCATACTCTAACTCAGATAACAGTGTTTGGTCTGCAATAAACCTGTTAATACCAGTTACAAGGTGCTGATCCTGGAAGCCCAGGAATGGAGTATCATACTAAACAAAACTTTTAACCTATCACATTCAACTAACCTACCTCCCCAAATACTCAATTTGTCAGTTGAAATGAGGTCACAGACAGAAACGGATGAACACAATCTATCAGACTTTTTTTTTCTTTTTTCAACACTGCATGCTCAGCCAAATTAATATTGAAATCTTTTCTTAGATTTTAAGTTCATCATACCTACCATCATACCTTTAACCAATCATCTGATTGAGTTCATATAATGGGTGACAAAATTAGTTGTGAGAGCTTTTTCCCCTTTTAAAACGATCTCAGCAGTCCAACAGCATTACATACATGGGTCACACTACAAAGGAACAGCTAGCAGCTTTTAGGAAAAACAATGTGAATATGAATACCCTGGGATTGGCAATTGACCAGATCAACTTAAACAGACAAAGGGGAGAAATAAAAGCAGACAACAAAAAAGGAAGGAATGTGGGTGGCGTGACAGTTTAGTTTTATTTTAATTAATTTAATTTGACTTTATATAGAAAAAAAGGAATCTAAGTTATTAAATTAATGACATGATCATTGAGGATTATAAAAACAACCCAATGTGTAAGTGTACATGTGCAGTAAAACATTTTTAACACACTCCAAAGTACATATCACAACCTTTCCTATTGAAAAGTATGTACAGTGGTGTGCAAAAGTCTGGAATCACTTGTAAATTTGATGTTTTTTCAACTTCGTGACCTTATATCTTAATTTCTTTTTCCTCCCAGTGGCTTTTTCTGTGTATCTCATGATAAGTGATAGATTTGGCTATTAGGGCCAACTTTTAGTATTGGTTTGGCCCTTATTTTCTGAGTTTGTTCCCCATAGTTGTCCTGTTGATAGATTTTTCTGTGAAAATCGCATAATGTACATCGTTGGCCAACGATATATTATTGTAAGTATGCTTTAAAATATTATGGACGCACGCCAGGTTTCCTTCAAATTAATGTATGTGGCCTTGAAAAAGGATGTTTTTATGTGTCAGTGATGGCTCAGTATTTGATGGGCCACCCTTTGTTCTTGATCACCTGACTGCATTGAATGAACCTGTCTGACAAGGTGATCGTTGGTGACAACACAGTTCCAAGCTGCAATGAGTGACTCAATCAGCTCACGCTTTGATGTCGGATACCTCTTGGATATTTCCAAGGCCACCTTGTGCCACAGGTTCTCGACTGGATTCAGATCTGGAGACTGGGCAGGCCAGTCCATTGACTTGATGTTGTTCCGCTGCTTCCAGCTGATCACCTTTCTGGAGCGATGGCAGGGTGCATTGTCATCTTGGAATAGAAACTGGCCAGGAAACAGCTGGTGTGCTGATGGCACCATGCACTTTTTCAGTATGGTGATGTACTTGGCCCCATTGACCATTCCATCAACGATGTGAAGACGTCCAACGCCACTGGCAGCCATGCAGCCCCAGACCATGACCTTCAAAGGATGCTTCACAGTGATGTTGAGACACTCAGGCTTGAATTCCTCTCCAGGAAATCTCCTCACATAGGTGTGGGCCTGGTTACCAAACAGGCAGAAGGTGCTTTCATTGCTGAATAGCACCTTTTCCCACACTTCAGTCGACCAGGTTGAGTGCTTTCTCACCCACACGATCGGTTGTGCCTTTATATGTCAGTCATCAGTGGCTTGTTCCGTGATTTGCAGCCCTGGAGACCAAACTGCAGGCACCAGCGACGAACTGTTGATGAGCTGACACTGACCTCACTATTGTCTGACCACTCTCGAAGAGCTGAGAGGTCAACGTGCGATTAGTCAGTGAAATGCATCGTAGTGCGCAGTCATGGCGTGATGTTGATGCATGTGGACAACCTGAATGAGGCTTGTCCACCACTGAACCCGTTTCTTTCTTTCTTTTGTACAATCTTAACAGCTCTCTGACTGCAGCCAACTTTTCTGGCTATCTGACGGCTTGAAAATCCTTCCTCACTCATAAAGGACACACTAACACGCTCCTCCAACGTCAGGGTCCGAGTCATCTTCATGGTCGATCCAGAAAGCGTATGAAATTCAAAAATTCCACGCGTTTTTATAGCTGCACTGTGGGCTAGATATCTGCATTGTGATTGGTCAGAAATAACGTGTGCATATTGGATAATCTTGATCCAGTTTTGACGCAGGATCCACAAAAATCGCAGTAGCCATCTCCCAGTGTCTGTAAAGTATTTAAATTGGAAGCAAGGAATGCAAAAAAGTCAACTCTAATAGCCAAATGTATCCCTTTTAACGTGGTAGACAGATGAATATGCTGGGCTTAAGCAAAAATTAAAAAAAACGGTAGAAAGTACGAAAAACGCAAAACTCACAAGTGATTCCAGACTTTTGCACACCACTGTACATGCATATCTCATAATTACAGAAAAATATAATTGAATAAATGATAAAACAATGCTGTAACCAAGATATCAACAAGTAAACAATTTTGTTTTCCACATTCATAGGGAGCATCAGATATATGTAAGACTAGATACTGACAGGTTTGCCATTCAATAAAAACACTGACCATCATTAGTAGAGAGGGACACATGCTGTTGTCAGAGATAATTGTTTTAAAAACACAGAAACATGACGGCAGAAAGATACCAAATGACCTATCTAGCCTGCCCTTCCATATCAACCACTACAACAGTCCCCTTTTTTCCTTTAGAGATTATCTGTGCTTGTCACATGCTTTTTTGAATTTAGATACTGTCCTCATCTCTACCATCCAAACACAAGAAGCAGGAGTTGTTGGAAGAACAGACGGGTCTTTATTATTCAAAAGGGGACCCCAACGCATTTCGGCAATGCCTTCCTCAGGGGGAGTAGCACTAACAAATAATGGTAAAAACATGAGCATAATTAAAAACAAAGTAAAAAATATATTCAAAACATATTAAAATAACAATACATGTGAAAGCACCGGCATGACAAAGAAACATTAACACATCTAATGATAAGAACAAATAAAAAGTAAAAAGACAAAAATAAAAAGATAAAAGCAGGGCTGAGAGACAAAATGGGTATAAAAACCAACATAGAGCAATGACAATAGAATTAACTAAATAATGTTAATAAATAATATATCATAAACTGTCCTATTAAAAAAATATATTTAAAATGTAATTAATTATACATATAAATACAGAATAAATATGCATGTATGTGACTAAAACAAAAAAACATGAAAATAATAAATGTAAAATAGATAAACATAAAAAATAAAATAAATAAATAAATGCGGCTACACTTAAAAATAAAACATTGTAATGAATATGAACAATGCAATGTATAATTAAATAATAAACATAATAAATTTAAAAAATTTAAAAAGTGCTGATAACATTATGCAAATTAAAAAACAGAGGACAGAATATGGTGTACCATGGACCAAAAAACCTTGAATTTTTATGTGTAAAATAAAAGCAAATAAAAGAAATAACTAAGTAGGACTCTTATGAAGCCAAACACAGGGTAAGACTGCTGATTACAAATTGCAGTCAAAAATAATCATAGAAACTATGCAAAAAATATATATATTGGACAGTCCAAGCTAATAAGAGAAACAGTGTGACATGTGCATAGTATTGCATCAAAAAAAGGGGGAAACAATGGGGTGGGGCCAAAGAAGGTCAACACATGAAAAATGTTGCAGATAAATGAAAGATGAAATAAGGTGAAACTGTAGAATCAAAAGAAGGAGGTCTTGAGGTATGTATAATAACGAGTGTTCTAAAAATAAATTAGTTAAAATAAAAGCTAGAGCCCAGACTAAAGGGAATATGTTCCGATGTAAAGAATTTAAAGATTAATTATGTGAAACAGGTTATGCATAGCCATACCAAACAGAACAACGGTACAGGATTAAAAGTACAATACGGCCAATTGTAAAAATAAATATAAAAATCACAAAACACCTTGTCACATATTGAGATACATATGTAGATATGGGACCGAAGGGTCACAAAAATTATTACAAAAGAAAGGAACTAAAATTGTAGTAGGGAATAATCATGTGTTGACCTTCTTTGGCCCCACCCCATTGTTTCCCCCTTTTTTTGATGCAATACTATGCACATGTTGTCACACTATGTTTCTCTTATTAGCTTGGACTGTCCAATATATATTTTTTTTGCATAGTTTCTGTGATTATTTTTGACTGCAATTTTTATACCCATTTGGTCTCTCAGCCCTGCTTTTATCTTTTTATTTTTGTCTTTTTACTTTTTATTTGTTCTTATCATTAGATGTGTTAATGTTTCTTTGTCATGCCGGTGCTTTCACATGTATTGTTATTTTAATATGTTTTGAATATATTTTTTACTTTGTTTTTAATTATGCTCATGTTTTTACCATTATTTGTTAGTGCTACTCCCCCTGAGGAAGGCATTGCCGAAACGCGTTGGGGTCCCCTTTTGAATAATAAAGACCCGTCTGTTCTTCCAACAACTCCTGCTTCTTGTGTTTGTTTGGATTACCTGCAAGAGCTCGCTCCTCCTTGTGCACCTCATCTCTACCATCACCACTGGAAAACTATTCCACACATCTACCACTCTTTCCATAAAGAAATATTTCTCCCTTATCACTCCTGGATGTATCCCCTTTGACAGCGTCCCACACTCATGGATAATAAATTGCCTTGAAATGTATAAAATAAATCCTGGTTTGATAAAGTACATTAAGTTCACCATGGCAATGTGGCAAACCACAATCTTTCTGAAATATGAAGATGGTCAGTAGATCATACCTAACATCAGGATCCACTGAGGAATATTTCAGAGGGAGTCCCTGTCGCCTCTTCTGCTGTGTGTAGCGCTTAATACAAAGAATACTTTTGTCAGCTCTTTGGTATATGGATTAAACATGAATACTAAAGATGGTAACAATCCAGAAAAACCTCATTTATTATTTGTAGATGATCTGAAGCTCTATAGTTCCAGCGGCCAACAATTGGCAGAGCAACTCCATGTGGTGAAACGTTTTTCTGATGACACCAGGATGACCTTTGGGCTTGACAAATGTGCTAAGGCAACTTTTTTTAAAGAGGAAAATTGAGTAAAACAGAAAACATCTCTCTGGCTGAAGGCTGTGACATCAAGGACCTTGAACATGAAGGCGTATATAAGTATCTCAGAGTAAGTAGAAGGAGGAACAACAGTCAAGCAGAAGTTACTGAGAAAAAAGATAAGTAAAGAATATAGGAGATTAAAATTATTATTAAAAAGTGCTTTAACATCGTGGAATTTGATGCAAGCCATCAATCAACTGCGAATTCCTCTTCTTTCATACAGCTTTGAGGTTGTGAACTGGCCTCATACAGATCTTGAAAACTGGATGCGCCAACACGCAAACTCCTCCATACCCATGAAGTGAGTTACAAGAATAAATGTATGCCAAGACTGTACATCCCTAGAGCTGAAGGAGATACAGGACTCAGAATGATTACACATACAGAGTTACTATCATAGGCCTCCAGGCCTACTTAACTGCATCCTTGGATCCAAATATGCAAAAAGTGCTGAAACATGAGAGTATACGTCGAGAATCTGTCTCCATTGTCAAACTTGGGCAAGCGTTCCGACAACTAGAAGGAATGAGTGAAAATTCACAAGGATGCATAGGGAAGGCAGTAACAGAAATTGCAAAACAAGAGAAAAAAACTCTTTAAGGAATTAGATCAACATACAAGGACAGACAAGTGGCAGATGCACAAATGCAATGGTAAATACAGAGTATTACTCCAGGAACCTTTTGTCAATCAAGAAGGAGGGGTGAACTGATACTGAAGGATGAGAGGTTGATAATTACAGCCAGGACAGGAGATGGTTTACAGCGAGTAGCGAAAAAAACTGGTAATACAGACCTATATCGATTCTGTAAGAAAGACCTCAAAACGGTGACTCACCTCATAACTGGCTGTGAAGCTCTGATGGCAGAAAATTTCTATACTGAAAGATATAATAAAGTAGCACGACTCATCCATTGGAAACTCTGTAAACACTACATCATCACTGTTCCCAAAAAGCACTGGGATCATGACCCTAAGAGAATTGCAGAGAATGATGACCCCACCTCCTACAGACCAGTAAGCGAGCCTCCCACTCACCGCAAAGATAATCGAGAAGATAGTCCAATGTCAGCTTCAAGAACACCTGGACGTCAACAACATACTGGACCCGCAGCAACACGGATTCCGACCATTACATGGAGTCGAGACCCTCATGACCACACTGATGAACACCCTCATCATAGGAACCCAAGAGAAACACTCCAGGTACATCCTGATCTTCCTGGATATATCAGCGGCCTTTGACACCATCTCCCATAACACCCTCATCCACAGACTCCAAACAATTGGGATCAAAGACACTGTACTCCAATGGTTCAGGTCCTATCTAACCAACCGACAGCAACTGATCCGCACCAAAACCTCCACCTCACCCCCCTTCCAGCAACATCAAGGAGTACCTCAAGGATCCACATTATCAGCCATGCTTTTCAACATCTACCTCCGCCCACTCTGTTCAGTCATACGCACCCACAACGTCAACTTCCACATATACGCTGACGACATAATGCTCTACGCCCCAATTACAACCACAGACCCAACAAATGACCAGCTATCAGCCTGCTTCACCGACGTATCCAACTGGCTACAAGACAACAACTTATCCATTAACATAAAGAAGACCGAAGCTCTTATAGTGACAAAAGACCCAGACTTCAAACCACCCACTCACCTCACCATGGGAACCACCCAAATCCAAATACAACCACACATAAGATACCTTGGCATTATCATTGACCAAGCCCTAACCCTTAAGCAGCAAATCAACAAGACCACTGGAACTGTATTCCACAAAGCAAAAACGGCACAACGTCTCCGACCTCTCCTCGAACCGCAGGACTTCAGGACAGTAATGCAGGCTCTGACACTCCCTCATCTGGACTACTGCAACATAATCTACCATGGACTACCTGCCACACAAACCAATCCCCTCCGAACTGCCCTAAACACCACGGCGAGAATAATTCACAAGGCAAAGAAACGGGACCACATCACACCAATTCTGAGAGACCTTCATATTCTCCCCATCGAAGCAAGAATCAAGTACAAAGCTCTTCTACTCACCCACAAATCCATCCACCAAACACAAGGCACCCCACTCCGCACCCTACTGCCTCGTCCAACCCACAACAGAACCACCAGACAATCCTCCAACAGCTCCATTGCCGTCCCCCACAAAAGAACCAGGGCAACACAACGGACCTGCAACAGAGCCTTTGAACTCTATGCCCCATCCCTCTGGAACTCCCTCCCAAACCACATCAGGAACAACAATGATCACCCATCATTCAAAAAGCAGCTAAAAACTGTCCTATTCCAAGAACATCTCTGAATAGGAACCCCCCTATTTCTCTTCAAGAACTTCAGACCAGTAACTGTGCTACCCTGTCAGTCTCTATGTTCATCCCAAAATCATCAATGTTGAGCCCCCGGTGATGGCCCCCCCCCCTATTGATCCCCCCCCCCCCCTGTTCTGTGTCCCACCGCTTTGACCCGGTGAAAAGCGGGATATAAATGCAGTTAAATAAATAAATAAATGTTATGATCACCTGGGATATTACCATTCTGACCAATAAAAATCTGGATGCGAGGAAGCCGGATATAGTGATTAAGGAAAAAAACACCAGAACAGCTTTGATAATAAAGGTGTCAGTTTGAAGTGACTACTCTGAATTGTGTGAAGGCACAGAAGATCCTGAAATACCAGGAAATGTAGTCAGAGACCAAGAAAATGTGGCAGAAAGATACAGAAATATGTCCCATCGGCTTGATAAAGAACAATTTCCAAGCACATCTTGACAAACTACCCATACACGTTACATCTTACAAACTCCAGCAGGAGGCTCTCTTTGGCACAATACAAGTATTATGCCGAACCTTAGCAGTAGATTTAAGAGACTGAGACATAGTCCCCATGCCCTGGCTTAGAAGTGAGGTTCACGCCTATCATGGCATGTACAAAACTAACCTATTTGCAGAAACTGCCCCAAGTCAAGCCCACATCAAGGGAGACGATATCAGGAAGCTTATTACCATATCAATCACAAAACAAAATAAAATGCCAAACACACTAAGTGCCAACATAGGAGACACATCAATTAGCTATCCACAGCCAAGTATCACCTGTTCTCTTTGTCCCTTAAAAAAAAAAAAGATTGCAGATGGGAGGCATAAAAAAAAAAAAAACATGGCTGAGCCTGCCAGACAACACCACATTTGCAAGGAAAGTTTAAATAAAAAGGTAGCCCCCAATTGTACAACCCGATGTTTCAATTCCAAATATTGACAACTCCACATTTGAGTCTGACGGATGATGTCTGGGAAGACATTCAACTTATACTCAAAGAACATCATCTTTATACCAAGGAAAAAAAAGGCTCAAGTAGTTTTGTTCTCTAGTACTGACCGGTTTGTTCTTTGGGCAGTCCATAATATACACATTATTCTTCACCAGCATCATAATTCAAAAGGCATCAATTTTCTTCCTCTCTATTTCACTTTCCAACTTTCACATACATATGATGTTATTGAAAATATAACAGCTTGGACAAGTCGAGTCTTTGTATGGAGAGACACATCTCTGCTCTTGAAAATCTTGTCTAGTTCCTTCACAGCCATTCTGCCAAGAGCAATGTATTGTCTGATTTCTTGACTGCTTGTTGCTTCTTCATTGATGGTTGATCCAAGAAGGTTAAAGCTGCCCACTATTTCGATTTCTTCTCCATCAACGATGGACTTATTGATTTTGACAGTTAGGATCTTTGTCTTCTTAATGTTAAGGTGCAGATCCATTTTAAGACTATGTTCCTTGATCTTGAGAAGCAAATGTTTCAGATAGTCTTCACTTTCAACAAATAATGTGGCATCAGCATAGCGGAGGTTGTTGACGAATCTCCCAAAACTCTTCACACTTCTGTTATCTTCATACAGTCCTGCTTCTCTGATGATTTGTTCTGCATATAAATTAAAGAGGAAGGGGGAAATATGCAGCCTTGTCGTACACCTTTGCTGGTTTTAAACCATTCTGTTTCTCCTTGTTCCGTTTGAACTGTTAGTTCTCTTGCACAACCTTTACATTAATCAACAGGTGTTCTAGTATACCATGCTTCTTAATGTGGCCCAGTTTCTCAGGGTTACAGTCAAAAACCTTGGTATAGTCAATACAGCGTAGTTACTCACCTGTAACAGGTGATCTCCGGGAACAGCAGGAATTTAGTCTTCACATAGGGGTATCGTCGGTACCGACGGAGCCTGAGCGGGAACGCTCCCCAGCATCCAATAGGAACGCTTTTGGGAGCATCCCTCAGCACATGCGCGCTGCCTTCCCGCCTTTCCAACTGTACCTCTTCAGTTAAGTTTGCAGCTCAGTGAAAGGATAGAGGGAGAGAGGAAAGAGACAAAGAGATAGAGACACAACTCCTAGGGGAGGTGGGTGGGTTGTGAAGACTAAATTCCTGCTCTTCCCGGAGATCACCTGTTACAGGTGAGTAACAACGCTATCTCCAGGAACAAACGGGCATGTAGTCTTCACATATGGGGACTCCCTAGCTGAAGATGCCAGGGAGATAGCCCTAGGAAGATGCCAACCCAGAAAGATAGGCATCCTTCCTCCCATGGATCTCTGGCATTCCAGCAGGGTTGGTGGATAGGAGTTGAATTAGGTCTGAAAGAGATTTCAAATTACAGCATGGCCAAAGAAGGCTTCCCGACGGGAGGCTTTATCTAGGCAGTAGTGGGCTGTGAAGGTGTGTACCGAAGCCCATATGGCTGCTTGCCAAATGTCATCGATAGACACTGAGTGGAGATTAACCGTGGAAGTAGCCATGGCTCTCACATTATGAGCGGTGACATGGTCCTGAAGAGGAAGACCCTTACTCTCATAAGCAAAGGATATGCATTGGGCAATCCATTTAGATAAAGTTCTTTTGGAGACTGGAAGTCCCAAATGACTAGGGTCAAAAGCTATAAAAATTTGTGAGGACTTTCTATGTTGCTGTGTTCTTTGTATGTAAAAGACTAAGGCCCTTTTACAATCCAAAGTATGAAGGTTTCCTTCTGCATTAGAGGCATGAGGCCTCGGAAAAAATACAGGAAGATAAACTGATTGATTCAAATGAAAAGGCGAAACCACCTTTGGCATAAAGTGTGGATGAGTTCTAAGAACATCCTTATCATGATGAAACCTAGTATAAGGAGGATCAGCCATTACAGCTTGCAATTCACTAATGCGACGTGCAGAGGTGATTGCAATTAGGAAGATGACCTTCCAGGTCAAAAACCTAAGGGCTGTAGTGGCTAAAGGCTCAAAAGGCGGCTTCATAAGCTGCCCGAGAACTAGATTTAGATCCCATGCCACCAGTGGTGGCTTGATGGGAGGTTTGGTTAATAGAAGGCCTCTCATAAATCTTGATAGGAGTGGATGACAGGAAATTGGCTGTCCATTTAGAGGCTTATAAGAAGCTGCAATTGCACTAAGATGGACTCTTACTGAATTGGTCTTTAGACCAGAATTTGATAACTGAAGGAGATACTCTAGTATCAATTCTAAGGGTATGACAAGGGGGTTTAATCCCTTCTTGGAGCACCATATAGTAAAACGTTTCCACTTGAAGGCATAAGATCTTGTGGAAAGTTTCCTAGAAGCCTGAAGGATATCCTTTACCTGTTGGGACAGGTTGAGATCCTGGAGGACTAAGCCTTCAGCAACCAGGCCGTGAGGGGCAGGGACTGGGGACGCAGGTGCCATAACGTCCCGTCCTCTTGGAAAAGGAGATTTGGAGCATGCCCTAACGTCAGAGGTGCTGCTTGAGAAAGATGCAGAAGCAGGGGATACCACGTTTGGCGTGGTCAACGTGGTGCTATGAGAATCATGCGACCTCCGTCTCTCTAAAGCTTGAAGAGTGTTTTGGGGATAAGGGGAATGGGTGGGAAGGCATAAAAGAAGTCCTGACCCCTGTGAAGGAGGAAGGCATTCCTTGCCTGACAATTGTGAGCCGGAATCCTAGAACAGAACCGGGGAAATTTGGCATTCAGTGGACTTGAAAAGAGGTCTATGTCTGGAGTGCCTCAGAGATGAAATATCTTTGCCACCTGGTATAGATTGAGGGACCACTCATGAGTCAGCAGTACTCGACTATGTCTGTCTGCCCAAAGGTTTTGAATGCCTGGAAGCTATGCCACTAGAAGGTGAATTTGATGCTCTCTGGCGAGGGCCCACAGTCATAAAGCTTCGTTGCATAATGACAGAGAACCTGTTCCGCCCTGCTTGTTCACATAGAACATGGCTACTTGATTGTCCGTCTGGACTAGGACTGTCTTGTAGCTGAGCAGGTCGTGAAATACTCGAAGAGCTAGAGTAGTTACTCACCTGTAACAAGTGTTCTCCATCTGCAGCAGGAATCAGTCCTCACATATGGGTGACGTCGGCGCCGACGGAGCCCTCGCGGAGCAATTTCCCCAGCTTTCAAAGAAAGCCTTTGGGAATTGCAGCGCGCATGCGCGGTCCCCTTCCCGCCCAAGGGTGCCATCTTGCTCAGTCTGATGACATAGCTAAAAGACAGCAAAAAAATTAGCAATAACGAAATGATAGGACTGCAACTCCAAGGGGAGGAGGGAGGGTTGTGAGGACTGATTCCTGCTGCTCCTGGAGTACACCTGTTACAGGTGAGTAACTACTCTTTCTCCAGGACCAAGCAGGAAGTCAGTCCTCACATATGGGACTCCCTAGCTTAAGGCTACCGGAGACCTCAAGCAGAAAAATGAGCTCCCTCTAGCACAGTAGCACAGAAAGAAGGAATCTTCTCGGAAAACGCCCCCGACCGGTAGCCCAACACCAAGGCCGGAGGGTAAGAGTTGCCTAAAACTCATCTGTCATTATTTGTAAAAAGTTAGAAAGTTTCTCTGTTTCAATGTAATGTACATCTATTCCATGTAAAAAGTTAAAAAGTTCTCTGTTCAATGTAAAGTATACAGTAGTATACATAATTTGTTAAATTGTTCCATGTAAACCGCCCTTGATCACTGGAAGGCGCGGTATAGAAGAAATAAGTAAATAAATAAATAAATAAAAGATTATGGAGGATTGCCTGACCGAAAGCACTGTCCCTGCGGGACTCCCTCTCCAGGCAGTAATGGGCCACAAAAGTCTGGCTTGAAGACCAAGTAGCGGCCCGGCAGATGTCTGCCAACAGAACAGAGCGGAGATGAGCCACTGACGCAGCCTTCGCCCTAACACGATGAGCTGTGACTCGACCCTCCAACGAGAGGCCGGCCGCCCCATAAGCCCAAGTGATACAGTCAGCAACCCATATGGACAAAGTATGCTTGGAGACAGGTAGCCCCAACTTATTGGGGTCAAAAGAAACGAAGAGCTGAACAGCCCTCCTATGCTCCCGCGTATGGTCAAGGTAGAAGGACAATGCCCTTCTACAGTCCAGGGTATGCAGGACCATCTCAGCCCGGCTGGAGTGCGGCCTGGGAAAGAAGGTTGGAAGAACCACCTCCTGGTTGAGATGAAAAGGGGAAACAACTTTAGGAAGAAACTTAGGGTGAGTCCGTAAGACTACCCTATTCCTGTAGAACCTAGTGTAAGGAGGATCAGACACTAGCGCCTGAAGTTCACTAACGCTCCAGGAAAGAAAACGAAGAGGGCAGGTAGCCATAGGTTCAAAGGGCAGACAGGTAATCAGCTGCAAGACCACATTCAGATCCCATTCAGGGGCTGGTGGGCGCAAAGGAGGCTTAAGGAGAAGGAGGCCTCGGAGAAAACGAGCCACCAAAGGGTAGTTGGAAAGAGGCCTGCCATCCACCGGTGCGTGATGCGCAGAGAGGGCACTGAGGTGGACTCTGACAGAGTTGGACTTAAGGCCCAGATTGGAGAGGTAAAGCAAATATTGCAAGACCACTGCCACCAAGCAGGAGAAGGGATTCTCAGACTGCTGAGCACACCACATGGAGAACCTACGCCACTTAAGAGCGTAGGACGTCCGGGTGGAGGGCCGCCTGGAGGCCAAGACGACCTCTTCCACCTCACGAGGGAGCAGGAGGGGAGCAAGGACTACCCTTTCAGAAGCCAGGCCATCAGATGAAGGGACCTGAGGTTGGGGTGTAGGAGAGTCCCCTGATCCTGTGACAGGAGATCGGGTTGAAACCCCAGAGGAAGAGGAGTGTCCACCGCCAGCTGCATTAGAAATGGGAACCAGGGTTGTCTCGGCCACCGGGGAGCTACGAGGATCATCGAGGCTCTGTCTCTGAGAACTTTGAAGAGCGTCCGAGAAACCAGTGGCATGGGAGGAAAGGCATACAGAAGGGCCTGTGGACCATGGAATCAGGAAAGCATCCGCCACCACTCAGAGGATGCGGTTGTCGAGAGCAGAATTTGGGAAGCTGCCGGTTCAGGGAACTGGCAAATAGATCCATGGTGGGGAGGCCCCACTTGAGAAAGAGCTGCTGAACCACCAACGGATCCAATCTCCACTCGTGAGGTTGGAGGATCCTGCTCAGCCTGTCTGCCAGGTAATTTTCTTGACCTGGGAGATAGACAGCTTTGAGCAGGATGCCGTGAAGAACGGCCCAAGCGCACAGTCTCCGTGCCTCCTGACAGAGAAGGAAGGAGCCTGTACCTCCTTGCTTGTTCACGTAGAACACTGCAACCTGATTGTCCGTCTGGACCAGCACAGACTGGTGAGAAGTGAGGTGGAAGAAGGCTCTCAGAGCTAGGCGGATGGCTCTGAGCTCCAGGAAGTTCATCTGCTGAGCAGACTCCCAAGGAGTCCAGAGGCCTTGAGTACATGTCCCTTGGCAATGTGCTCCCCAACCCAGGAGAAAAGCATCGGTTGTCAGCACCTGAGAAGGCGGAGGAGATTGAAAATCCACTCCCAGCACAGGTTTGGTAGATGAAGCCACCACCGCAGAGAAGAGACCAGCAGGTTGGATACCTGTACTGAGTCCACCAGGCTCCCCGTGGCCTGATGCCATTGAGTGCAAAGGCACCATTGAGCAGGTCGCATGTTCAGGCGGGCATTGGGGGTTACATGGACCGTGGAAGCCATATGGCCGAGCAGTCTCAGAAATTGCCTGGCAGAGACCAGGGAATTGCTGCAAAAGTGGCTGGCTAGATCCATGAGCCTGTGTGCCCTGTCTAGAGGCAGGAAGGCCCGTGCCTGAAGAGTGTTCAACCTTGCACTGATGAATTCGAGATTTTGAGAGGGGAACAAAGTGGACTTTGCGAAGTTTATGACAAATCCCAAGTGCTGGAGTAGAGTCACAGTGCGTTGAGTGGCCTGAGAGGCCTCTAGTGAAGACTGGGCCCTGATGAGCCAGTCGTCCAAGTATGGAAATACAAAGAGGCCTTGAAGTCTTAGATAGGCCGCCACCACTGCTAGGCATTTGGTGAACACCCTGGGGGCGGAGGATAGGCCAAAGGGCAGTACTCTGTACTGGTAATGATTTCCTCCCACAACAAACCTGAGATATTGTCTGTGGTCTGGATGAATAAGGATGTGAGTATAGGCATCCTTTAGATCTAAAGAGCATAGCCAGTCTCCCTGCTGGAGGTAGGGCAGCAGGATTCCAAGGGTAAGCATCTTGAACTTTTCCCTGGCCAGGAACTTGTTGAGGTTTCGCAAGTCTAGGATGGGTCTGAGGCCTCCTGTTCGTTTTGGTATCAGAAAGTACCTGGAATAAAAGCCTTGACCTCTCAGGTGGTGGGGCACCGGTTCCACAGCCTGTTCCTGAAGAAGACTTGCCAACTCCTGAAGGAGTAAGTCCCTGTGCAGAGGGAGTCTTGGAGGCTCCCCTGGAAAGTAGGAGGGAGGTACCTGGTGAAAGTGAAGAAGATAGCCTTTTTGAACTATATGAAGCACCCAGGTATCTGATGTGATGGCTGACCACCTGTGGGCAAAGTGGACCAGCCAGCCTCCTGTGCTGAGAGAAACCAGCGGAGGGGAAGAGGCTATGCTGATGGAGTCAAAACCCCCACCCTGCTGAACAGGGGCCGATGCTGTGGGCTTGGGGGCCTGCTGCCTACGGGACCCATTACCCCGTCCCTTGGCCTGCTGACCCTGTTAGGGAGCTGCTGAGGCCTGATAATGAGGGTAGTGTTTATAGGCAGCCGCCTTCCTCGGGTAAAAGGGCTTTTTCCCCGAGCCCTTCTTTTTCTGAGAAGGGGCAGAGGTTTTTCTGGACAGCCGAGTCCTGGTCAGAGTCTCGGTCTCGATCTGTGCAGCCTTTTCAGCCATGGGCTTGCCAAAGAGGTTTTCACCTCTGCAGGGGACATCGACCAACTTGTCCTGTACCCATGGCTCGAGGTCGGATGACTGAAGCCAAGCCTGTCGGCGGGCACCGATGCCGGCTCCGGCTACTCGAGCCGATGCTTCGAAGCCATCGTAGGCTGCCCGAGAGATAAACTTCGAGCACTCTCGAATGCCAGTGGACAAGGCCTGGAACCTCTGCAAAGGTTCCTCGGAGAGACCAGCAGAGAACCCGGCAATTTCTTTTGCAAGGTCCCGGAGATACATGCCCATATAGAGTTGGTAGGTCTGGACTCGACAAGCAAGCATAGAGCCCTGGAAGCACTTCCTACCGAGGGCATCCAGGTTCCGGGCCTCCCGGCTGGGAGGCACCGATGAGTGCATCTTCTGACTCTTGAGTCGATGCATGGCCGATTCCACCACCATGGAATGGTGCGGTAGTTGTGCCTTTTGGAACCCGGGGTTCTGGCGGACTCAATAAATGGAATCGACCCACTTGCTTAACACCGGCGCCGACGACGGGCTCTCCCACATGCGGAAGAGAAGTCGCTCCAGCATCGGAGGAACCGGTACAGTAAAGGCCTCCTTCGGGGGAGAGTCATAATGGAGGGCATCGAGCTCTTCGGCTCTTCGGCTCCTCCTCGGGATCCGCGGGGAATGCCAAGGCCTTGGCCATATCCCGCACAAAGTCCGAGAACCGGGTGTCCTCCGGGGGGGGGGGGGGACCGTCTCCGAGGCTCGGACTCGGGCGAGTCCGATGTGACGCACCGAGTCCGAAAAGTACCAAGGGACTCTTCGTCCTCCGTTTCCCAGGCTGACTCCTCGGAGGAGGAATCGAGCGGCTCCGGTCGGGCGGGCACCGATGCCCTCCGCCCCGACGCCGAGGGTGTCGGTGTCGATAACCTCGGTCCCGAATGGGAGGCCGAGGGAGACCGTGACCGAGGATCGACTCGAGTTCGCATGGACTCGAGGATCGGCTCGGTCTCCGGGGTCGACTTGGACGTCGACGTCCAGGTGGCCGGGGCAGATGCACCGGTGAGGCCAGCGATCAATGCCCGCTGCTGGTCCATGAAGGCAGCCAAACTGCTCTCCAAAGCCGTCAACCTGAGTCGGGCCCGACGTTGGCTCCTTCGGAGGTGAGTCCACGAGGACTACAGTACTCACGTGTCTAGGAGACTCCATCTCGAGACGAGGATGTTTCGAAGGCCTCTCCGACTCCGAGGACCCGGGACGGCTATCGGGGCTATGCGACCTGGTCCTTGAGGAACCAGGAGCGTCCGACGCCGCTCTCGCGGGTTTCTTCTTCCGATGATGTTCCCGGGCAGGAGACCCCCATTCAGAGGAACTCCGACGATGCTCAGGACGTCAAAGCCTCTGACGAGGTCCAGGCCCGGCCAGACACGGAGTCAGAGAAGATTCTTTCTTTTTGTTGCTGCCGACTCCTCAACGCTTTAGAGGACATCTTGCCACAAGGACCACAGATCATCGGGTCATGATCGGGTCCGAGGCAGCGGAGGCAGCAGTTGTGTGTGTCGGTAAGAGACATAAGTTTCTTACACCAATCACACTTTTTAAACCCGCTGGCAGCCATCGGGGGAAAAAGGGCCCCTGCGAGGTCAAAAGACAGGGCTGCCAGTGAAAAAAGAAAAAATGGCGCGAACGCTAGTCACGAAGGACAAAAACCGAAAAAATTTCGAACGGACTCGATACCGGTGTATCGGGACCAGGCGGGAAAAGGATCCGGTGTCGAACCGAGAAAAGAAAAAACAAATAAAATCAACTTTTTCAGCGGCAATCACAAACAGCGTCTGTAGGGCTCCGCGGAAAAAAGAAGACTGAGCAAGATGGCACCCTTGGGCGGGAAGGGGACCGCGCATGCGCGCTGCAATTCCCAAAGGCTTTCTTTGAAAGCTGGGGAAACTGCTTCACGAGGGCTCCGTCGGCACCGACGTCACCCATATGTGAGGACTGACTTCCTGCTTGGTCTTGGAGAAAAATAGATTGCTCTTAACTCCAGGTTTATGTGTAAACCAGCCTCCTCTGGAGTCCAGGTTTCCTGGGTAGAGAGATGATTCAGGTGTGCTCCCCAACCCACCTGTGATGCGTCTGTTAGGGTGGCCTGAAAAAGGGGTTGATGAAAGGGAGACCCCACTGTCAAATTTTCTAGTGACTGACACCATTGGAGGGACAAAATTAGTCGCTGAGAGTTTATTATTTTGTCCGATAAATGACCTGTGGCCTGTGTCCACTGTGTGGAAAGGGTCCACTGAGCTGCTCGCATGTGGAGGCGAGCATATGGGACTACATGAACCATGGATGCCATATGTCCCAGCAACTGTAGTAGCTCTTGAGCAGTTAGGAAGGATTTCCCTGCTGCTTGAGAAGCTAGTTGCATTATGCGAAGACACCGGGCCTGCGGAAGGAAAGCCCTTGCCTGTATGGTATCTAGACAGGCTCCTATGAATTCCAGGCATTGGGAAGGAACAAGTTGGGATTTTGCGAAGGAACAAGTTGGGATTTTGGGAAGTTTATTACCAACCCCAAGTATTGGAGGATTCGCATTGTGCGAGACAGTGCAGTGCTGGCCTCTGCAACTGTAGGGGCTCGAATGAGCCAGTCGTCTAAGTAAGGGAAGATGAATATCCCCAAGGTTCGTAGAAATGTAGCTACTACTGCCATGCATTTCATGAATACCCTTGGTGCTGAAGCCAGACCAAAGGGAAGAACCCTGTACTGGAAATGTTTAACCCTGAAAAGGAAATGTTAAGAATTTCCTGTGATCTGGATGGATGAGAATGTGAGTGGATGGATGAGAATGTGAGTGTATGCATCCTTTAAGTCTAGAGAGCAAAGCCAATCCTGGCTTTGAAGGTATGGCAGAAGAGTTCCTAGAGAAATCATTTTGAACTTCTCTCAAAACAGATATTTGTTCAATTCTCTGAGGTCCAGAATGGGTCTGTGTCCTCCTGTTTTCTTTGGAATAAGAAAATAGGGGGAGTAGAACCCTGCACCCTGTTGGAGAATGGGTACTTCCTCTATTGCCCCTTGGGCAACACATGTCGAGACCTCGTGATCTAGCAGATTGTCTGCGGAGGTTTGAGAATTGAATTGCTTTAGAATTGTAGGAGGGGGCATGCTGTGAAAATGAAGCTTGTACCCTTCTCCTACAATGGACAAAGTCCAACCTTCTTCTCTTATCTGATGCCATCTGTTGGCAAAGTGGCATAACCTGCCCGGGATATTGGGGGGTTGGGGACCCCTCAGAGGCAGGAAGGCAAAGCTCTCTAGGAAGGAGTCAAAGCCCTTGAGGGGGCTGAACCTAGAGAACTGGTTGGGCTCTCGGGCCTTTTGGCTTCTTTTGCTGTCTAGTTTGTCCCTTTTGTGCACCCTGACCTTGAGTTTGACTCTGCTGGGTATAGGAAGGATATAACTTCCTCTTTTTGCTGACAGGGTTTTTTTATAAGGCTTCTTTTTGGCTGGAGTGGCTGTAGATTTTGACAATCTATCTAGAGTAGTATTGTCAGCATCTAACTCGTTAGCCTTTTCCTGCCAGTTTTTGCCAAAGAGATTCTCCCCCGTGCAAGGAATGTTGCCTAACTTGTCCTGCACCCAGGTCTCCAAGTCTGATGCCTGTAGCCAGGCAATCCGTCGTGCGCCAATGGCAATAGCAGAGGTTCTGATGATGCATTCGAAGCAGTCAAAGGCTGCATGATTAACAAACTTGGAGACATCTTGATCATGCTTAACTAGAGCAAGAAAATCTTGTCTCTTGTCGTCTGGGAGAAATGGGCTCATAAGTTCCAAGTCTCCTGTGACTTCCTTGAAGAACATTCCCATATATAGAATATATGAACTGATCCTAGCTGAAAGAATGGAAGCTTGAAAAGTTTGGCGCCCAAAAGCATCCAGAGTCATGCATTCACAACCTGGAGGACTGGATGCATGCCTCTTTGCACTTTTCATCCTATGCATGGCTGACTCCACTACCATTGAACGGTGTGGCAGCTGAGGTTTTTGAAATCCAGGACAAGGCGGAACTCGAAACATAGTATCAAGTCTCCTAGAGTGAGGAGAAGTAGTCAGAGGTGTCTCCCACATTCTGAGCATCAAGTTATGCAGAATTTCATGGATAGGCAGAGTGGCTGCCTCCTTAGGAGCTTTAGGATATTGGAGAATTTCCAATTCCTTTGCTCTGGGCTCCTCTTCAGGAGCTACTGTGATTGAAAGACCTTTGGCCATATCACGGATAAAATCCTGAAAAGACATGTCCTCTGGAGGTGACATTCTGCGTTGGGGAGAAGAGGGATCTTCTGGGAGAAACCCTCTAGTACCAGCAGAATTGTCAGAGTCTTCAGAATCAGAGGAATCTAAGTATTCCTGCCCCAGTTGCTCCTGCAAAGCACAGTCCCAGTATCGATCTAAGTCGGTACCGAGTTGACCCGATACCGATCTGTTGATTCTAGCCAGAGATGGCATGGGAAGAGTTCCCACCGGTGTCTGTACCGGTGTCGGTACCGGTGCCCGTTAGACCAACGGTACCGCAGCTGAAAGAAGAGCTGCGATGCTGCGTTCGACAGCGAGGAACCTCTGGTCTATCGATGCTGCCGATGCCTGGGTGTCAGTACCAGTAAAAACAGCCGGAACCCCTGAGCATGGCACAGGTAGTTCTTGCGAGGTTGGGGCCTCGAGAACATCCTGAAGCCCCATCGATGCTTTGGAAGCCTTAGCCTCCCACCGGGGCTGTTTTGCTGGTGTGGTTCCCTCAAAGGCAATGCCAATGGCCTCTTGATGCTTAGCAGGAGAGCTACCCTTTGAGGACCGGCTTTTATGTTTAGTTCTCCAGGACCAAGCAGGAAGTCAGTCCTCACATATGGGTGACGTCGGCGCCGACAGAGCCCTCGCGGAGCAATTTTCCCCAGCTTTCAAAGAAAGCCTTTGGGAATTGCAGCGCGCATGCGCGGTCCCCTTCCCGCCCAAGTGTGCCATCTTAGCCAGTCTTCTTTTTTCCGCGGAGCCCTACAGACGTGGTCTTCTTGTCCCCGCAGAAAAAGTTGATTTTCGTCATTTATTTTCTCTTTTTTCTTCGGTTCGACGCCGGTCTCTTTCCTGCCCGGACTCGCGACGCCGTTGCGAGTCCTTCTCTTATTTTTCGGTTTTTCTGATTTTTCTTGTCAGTTTCGTTTTTCGGTTTTTCGCTGGCAGCCCGGTCCTTTGAACTTGCAGGGGCCCTTTTTCCCCCGATGGCTGCCAGTGGCTTCAAAAGGTGTGTTCAGTGTGACAGAAATATGTCGCTCACTGACACACACGATCATTGCCTCCGCTGCCTTGGCCCAGATCACGAGGAACTGATCTGTGGGGCCTGCAGCAAAATGTCCTCCAAAGCTTTACGGAGTCGGCGGCATCAGCGGGAAAGAATCTTCGCAGATCCCACCCATACCCGGACCTCGTCGGAGGCCTCGGCGTCCAGAGGCTCCAGCTCTGAGCATCGCCGGAGTTCCTCCGACAGAGGTTCTCCCTCCGGGGATCATCATCGGAAGGCGAAACCCGCGAGGGCGGCGTCGGTGGACGCTCCTGGTTCCGCGAGGGCCAGGTCGCATAGCCCCGATAGCCGTCCCGGGTCTTTGGAGCAGGAACGTCTCACGAAGCGACCTCGTTTGGAATCGGAATTGCCTGCTCGGGTAAGTCCTGTAGTCCTCCTGGACTCGCCTCCGAGGGGTCCGACGTCGGGCCCGACGCTGTCGGGGCCCGAGTCGGGGGCTGCTGGGTCACCTGAGGTCGGACTCAGGTTGACGGCCTTGGAGAGCAGACTGTCTGCCTTCATGGACCAGCAGCGGGCATTGATCGCTGGCCTCGCTGGCGCTTCTGCCCTGACCGCCGGGACATCAACGTCTAAGTCGACCCCGGAGACCGAGCCGATCCTCGAGTCCATGCGGGCTCGAGTCGATCCTCGGTCGAGGTCTCCCGTTCGGGACCGAGGTCGTCGACGCCGACTCCCTCGGCGTCGGGGCGGCCGACGCCTCCGCCCGCCCGAACCGACCCCACCGATTCCTCCTCGGAGTCGGCCTGGGAATCTGAAGTGGAAGAGTCACCTGATTCTTTTCGGACTCGGTGTGTCCCCTCGGACTCCCCTGAGTCCGAACCTCGGAAACAGTCCTCCCCGGAGGATGCCCGGTTCTCGGACTTCGTCAGGGATATGGCCAAGGTTTTGGCCTTCCCTGCGGATCCCGAGGAGGAGCCTCGAGCAGAAGAGCTCGACGCCCTTCAGTACGACTCTCCAGCAAAGGAGCACTTTACTGTACCGGTTCCTCCCATGCTGGAACGACTACTCTTCCGCATGTGGGAGAGTCCGGCATCGTCGCCGGTATTAAGCAAGTGGGTCGATTCCATCTATCGAGTCCGCAAGAGCCCTGGCTTCCAGAAAGCACAGCTACCGCACCATTCCATGGTGGTGGAATCGTCCATGCATAGGCTCAAGAGCCAGAAGATGCACTCCTCGGTGCCTCCCGGCAGGGAGGCCCGCAACCTGGATGGCCTCGGTAAGAAGTGTTTCCAAGGCTCTATGCTTGCTTGTCGGGTCCAGACCTACCAGCTCTACATGGGCATGTACCTTAGAGACCTGGCTAAAGAGATAGCCGGATTCTCTGCTGGGCTGTCCGAGGAACCTTTGCGGAGGTTCCTAGCCTTGTCCACTGGAATTCTAGAATGCTCCAAATTCATTTCTCGAGCAGCCTATGATGGCTTTGAAGCATCGGCTCGAGTGGCCGCAGCCGGCATCGGTGCCCGCCGACAGGCTTGGCTTCAGTCGTCTGACCTTGAACCCTGGGTGCAGGACAAGTTGGTCGATGTCCCCTGCCGAGGTGAGAACCTCTTTGGCAAGCCCATGGCTGAGAAGGCTGCGCAAATCGAGACGGAGACTCTCACCAGAACTAGGCTCTCTAGGAAGACCTCTGCCCCTTCCCAGAAGAAGAGGGCTCGGGAAAGAAGTCCTTTTACCCGAGAAAGGCGGCTGCCTATAAACACTACCCTCAATATCAGGCCTCCGCAGCTCCCCAACAGGGTCAGCAGGCCAAGGGACGGGGTAACGGGTCCCGTAGGCAGCAAGCCCGCAAGCCTGCACCACCGGCCCCTGTTCAGCAGGGTGGGGGTTTTTGACTTCATCGGCATAGCCTCTCCCCCTCAGCTGGTTTCTCCCAGCACAGGAGGCCGGCTGGTCCACTTTGCCCACAGGTGGTCCAACATCACATCAGATGCCTGGGTGCTTCATGTTGTGAGAGAAGGCTATCTTCTCCACTTCCACCAGGTCCCTCCCTCCTATTTCCCGGGAGAGCCTCCACGACTCCCTCTGCACAGGGACTTACTCCTTCAGGAGTTAGCAAGTCTTCTTCAGGAACAGGCTGTGGAACCGGTGCCCCACCACCTGAGAGGTCAAGGCTTTTATTCCAGGTATTTCCTAATACCAAAAAGAACGGGAGGCCTCAGACCCATCCTGGACTTGCGCAACCTAAACAAGTTCCTCGTGCGGGAGAAGTTCAAAATGCTTACCCTTGGAATCCTTCTGCCCTACCTCCAGCAGGGAGATTGGCTATGCTCCTTGGATTTAAAGGATGCCTACACGCACATCCTCATCCACCCAAGCCACCGCCAATACCTAAGGTTTGTGGTGGCAGGAAATCATTACCAGTACAGAGTACTGCCCTTTGGCCTATCCTCCGCACCACGAGTCTTCACAAAATGTCTCGCGGTGGTGGCGGCTTATCTCCGGCTTCAGGGCCTCTATGTCTTTCCTTACCTAGACGACTGGCTCATCAGAGCATCGTCCTCTCCAGAAGTCACAAAAGCCACACACCGCACTGTGACTCTTCTCCAGTACTTGGGCTTTGTCATAAACTTCACAAAGTCCACTTTGCTCCCCTCGCAAGATCTCGAGTTCATCGGCGCAAGATTGCACACTCTTCAGGCGCGAGCTTTCCTGCCTCTCGACAGGGCTCAACGGCTCATGGACCTAGCCAGCCATTTTCGCAGCCAGTCCCTGGTCTCGGCCAGGCGCTTCCTGAGACTACTCGGCCATATGGCTTCCACCGTCCACGTGACCCCCAATGCCCGCCTGAATATGCGGCCTGCTCAGTGGTGCCTTCGCAAGCAGTGGCAACAGGCCACGGGCGGCCTAGCCGACTTAGTGCAGATCTCCGGCCCGCTGGTCTCTTCTCTACAGTGGTGGCTTCATCAGCCGAACCTGGTACTCGGAATGCCTTTTCAATCTCCTCCGCCTGCTCAAGTACTGACGACCGATGCTTCTCTCCTGGGATGGGGAGCGCATTGCCAAGGGGCATGTACTCAAGGTCTCTGGACCACGTGGGAGTCTGCGCAGCAGATCAACTTCCTGGAGCTCAGAGCAATCCGTCTGGCTCTCAAGGCTTTCTCCCACCTGACTTCTCACCGGTCCATCCTTGTCCAGACGGACAATCAAGTTGCCATGTTCTACGTGAACAAACAGGGGGCACGGGCTCCTTCCTTCTCTGTCGAGAAGCACAGAGGCTCTACTCTTGGGCCGTCAGCCACGGCATTCTTCTCAGGGCAGTTTATCTCCCAGGCCAAGAAAATTGCCTGGCGGACAAACTCAGCAGAATCCTCCAGCCGCACGAGTGGCGCCTGGATCCCTTGATAGTTCAGAAACTTTTTCTGAAGTGGGGCCTCCCCACGATGGATCTCTTTGCCAGTCCTCTCAACCGGCAACTTCCTCGCTTCTGCTCTCGGCAGCCGCATCCCCTTCGAGTAGCGGCGGATGCTTTTCTGCTCTCATGGTCGAAAAGCCTTCTGTATGCCTTTCCTCCCATACCGCTAATCTCTCGTACTCTTTTCAAGGCTCTCCGAGACAAAGCTTCCATCATCCTGATAGCTCCTCGGTGGCCCAGACAGCCGTGGTTTCCACTCCTGCTGCAACTGGCGGTGGAGGCTCCGTTCCCTCTGGGGTTTCAACCAGATCTCCTAACACAGGATCAGGGGTCCCTGCTACACCCCAACCTCAGATCTCTACATCTGATGGCCTGGCTGCTGAAAGGGTAGTCCTTGCTCCCCTTCTGCTGCCGGCAGAGGTGGAAGAGGTCGTCCTAGCTTAGCGGCGACCTTCTACCCGCAAATGCTACGCCCTTAAATGGCGTCGTTTTTCCGTTTGGTGTACCCAGCAGTCTCAGGATCCCTTCTCCTGCTCGGTGTCGGTGATCTTGCAGTACTTGCTCTACCTCTCTAATCTGGGACTTAAGTCCAACTCCGTCAAAGTTCACCTCAGTGCTCTTTCAGCACATCATGTGCCGGTGGACGGCAGACCTCTGTCCAACGACCCTCTCGTGGCAAGGTTTCTCAGAGGTCTCCTTCTACTTAAACCACCTCTGCGCCCGCCAGCACCTGACTGGGATCTGAATGTGGTTTTACAGCGGATCACCTGTCCGCCTTTTGAACCTATGGCTACCTGTTCTCTCCGTTTTCTTTCTTGGAAAACCTTATTCTTGATAGCCCTCACTTCCGCTAGACGCGTAAGTGAATTGCAGGCCCTCGTGTCTGATCCCCCTTACACTCGGTTCTACAAAAATAGGGTAGTCCTACGGACTCACCCTAAATTTCTTCCAAAAGTGGTCTCCCCTTTTCACATCAATCAGGAGGTGGTACTTCCGACCTTCTTTCCCAGGCCACACTCCAACCGAGCTGAAATGGTCCTGCATACCCTGGACTGTAGAAGGGCGTTGAACTTCTACCTTGACCGTACGCGGGAGCACCGTAAAGCTGCTCTGCTTTTCGTGTCTTTTGACCCCAATAAATTGGGGCTCCCTGTCTCCAAGCGTACTCTGTCCATCTGGGTTGCTGACTGTATCGCTTGGGCTTATGGGGCAGCCGGACCCTCGTTAGAAAGTCGGGTCACGGCTCATTGTGTTCGGGCGAAGGCTACGTCAGTGGCTTACCTCCGCTCTGTTCCATTGGCAGACATCTGCCGGGCCGCTACTTGGTCTTCGAGCCAGACTTTTGCGGTCCATTACTGCCTCGAGAGGGAGTCCCGCAGGGACAGTGCTTTCGGACAGGCAGTCCTCCGAAATCTCTTCGAGGTTTGAGCAACTCCTACCCTCCATCCCGGATGGGGGCTACCGGTGGGTAATAATTCAGTGAAGATTCCTTCCTTCTGTGCTGCTGAGCTAGAGGGAGCTCATTTTTGTGCTTAGGGTCTCCGGTAGCCTTAAGCTTGGGAGTCCCATATGTGAGGACTGACTTCCTGCTTGGTCCTGGAGAAAGCGTAGTTACTCACCTGTAACAGGTGTTCTCCAGGAGCAGCAGGAATCAGTCCTCACAACCCTCCCTCCTCCCCTTGGAGTTGCAATCATCTGCTTTAGTTTTTTTGCAAATTTTTATGCTGTCTTTTAGCTATGTCATCTGACTGGCTAAGATGGCACCCTTGGGCGGGAAGGGGACCGCGCATGCGCGCTGCAATTCCCAAAGGCTTTCTTTAAAAGCTGGGGAAAATTGCTCCGCGAGGGCTCCGTCGGCGCCGACGTCACCCATATGTGAGGACTGATTCCTGCTGCTCCTGGAGAACACCTGTTACAGGTGAGTAACTACGCTTTACCTGAGATCCATGGGAGGAAGAAGAGGCCCTTGATGATGTCGATGCAATGGATCTGGCATCCGAAGAAAAGAGGTTACCGAGCTTTGCGGCCCGGTTCTGTCTTCTTCTTTTAGTCATCCCCATACAGGAGAGACATTCAGTTGGAGAATGTTCAGGCCCTAAACATTTAAGACACCAATCATGGGTGTCAGTGACGGAAATGGAACCAAAAAGCAAAAAGAGTGGCAGGTTCACACACAACACCTTTATTGTACAATCAATAGGTGGCCTAAACCCAACACAGGACCGTGTTTCATGTTGTACTTCATCAGGGGTTGTCAGGGCACACTAGAAAACATTTAGAAACATAAAAAAATACATATAATAATTAAAAACAATTAAACGAGTGTATAAAACCAGGCTAAAACATCATATGTTATAAAATTAAAAAGTTGAGAATCAACACATTAATAAATACATAATATCACTATACCATGAACATAAAAAAGCAAAGAAGAATCCCATAAATAAATAAATGTAAAACACAGGGAATGCAAACACATAAAATCAAAATATACAGCATAAAAAATATTAATAGTACATACTGAGGAGATTAAAAGGATGAGAAGGATAAATAATCAAAGTGTTCACCATAAAAGATACTTATAGGAGAAACCAAGGGAATGAGGAGGACAATTGGAGGCAGGAGTGAGTAATAAGGTAGAGAGGAGGACATTACCTTATCGGTGTGTGATGGCAATTGACTACACGATACACATGTACTATTAATATTTTTTATGCTGTATATTTTGATTTTATGTGTTTGCATTCCCTGTGTTTTACATTTATTTATTTATGGGATTCTTTTTTGCTTTTTTATGTTCATGGTATAGTGATATGTATTTATTAATGTGTTGATTCTCAACTTTTTAATTTTATAACATATGATGATGTTTTAGCCTGGTTTTATACACTCGTTTAATTGTTTTTAATTATTATATGTATTTTTTTATGTTTCTAAATGTTTTCTAGTGTGCCCTGACAACCCCTGATGAAGTACAACACGAAACATGGTCCTGTGTTGGGTTTAGGCCACCTATTGATTGTACAATAAAGGTGTTGTGTGTGAACCTGCCACTCTTTTTGCTTTTTGGTTCTGTTCCTGCTGAGTGTGGCTGCTGCTGTTTTTTTGCTGGGTTTGCGTGAGTGACGGAAATGGTACTGCCACACTTAGTACATTTTTTAAAACCACTAGTTGGTTTTTCCATGTTTTAAGAATATGGGGCCTAGTGCCCCAAAATGGCGCCTAGCACCAAAAGAGAAATGTTTCTGAAGAGAAATAGTTTACAGTATAAGTTTTTTGGGGGGGTTATTTGGGTTTTTTTTTGTTTTTTTTAAAGAAAAAGAACTGGCGGTACCGGTAAGCGTCGTGCGGTAGGCAAACGCGACAAGAAAACAAATTTAAAGACGGAATTTTCTGCGGTGACAGGGAACAGATCCTGTTGGCTCCGCGGAAAACGAAGAACTGAAGAGGGACAGTTGGAAAGGCAGGAAGGCAGCACCCATGTGCTGAGGGATGCTCCCAAAAGCGTTCCTATTGGACGCTGGGGAGCATTCCCGCGCAGGCTCCGTCGGTACCGACGATACCCATATGTGAAGACTACATTCCTGCTTGTTCCTGGAGATAACACATATAGATGTAGTACAGAAGGCATAACGAAGCTGCAAGGGGGTAAAGTGAAAGGCAACATTTGGAAATACTTTTTCACTGAAAGGGTGGTAGATGCTTGGAATGCTCTCTCGATGGAAGTGGTGGGGTAAATACAGTGATAGAATTCAAAATGGCATGGGACAGACACAGTGAATCCCTTTAAAGAAACAGGATAAAATCAAAATAAACTTAACTGTCTCTGATAACTCAACAAGTAGAGGTGACCTACAAGGAGCAACGGGTACACCCCTAAACAAAGGCATGGGGAGGGGTGAAATGCACAGAGTAGCAGGCGCACCTATTTTTGCCACCTTGCTAGGCAGACTAGATGGACCATGTTGGTCTTTATCTGCCGTCATATACTATATGTTACTAGGTATACAAGATGTAACAGATTCAGACCCCAGCGTAACAGAAGCGCAGCAATTCATAATGTCTGCTGAATCTTCAAGAAATGCTGTTAAGTTTTGGCTAGGTGTAGGACGTAAGGGGCCTGGTTTCCATTCTCCCAAACTAGCCTCTCTAACCTTCCTGCATAATTACAATATCTTCTGTGAGCTTAAGAAGTTCCACAAAGTACTTTTTAAGCAAAATCTCAGGGGCAAGATGATAAATAAGGGGAAAATTTAAAAATCTTAAGTTTCTAGCTTGCGCCCTATTCTCCAAAGCCTCTAGTCTAGTGTGAGCTGCCAATATGTGCAACATTAGAAGCAACACAAGACTGAGTTTGTGAATGAGTACTTGCCATAGATCTATGCAAACTGGAAACTTGTTTATCTAAATCTATTAATTTTCCAACCACCCCATGAGTAAAGATACAAAGAGAGGAAACAGTTGCTGACAACTTAATGTCACTAATAGTAATTGCTCCCCAGAGGTCTTTAAGAGTAATATCCCTTTCAGAAGGTAGGGATATACTAACCCTCGTCTCCACCGATAAAACCAGCACTGGTATTGCAACAGCAGAAACTGAATTATTTATCTCTTCAGAAAAGGTAGAGGATAAAGGCAGAGCAGAAGGTGGCAGTGGGGTCCGGATACCAGAGCTCAACGATGCTCCTTCCAGAGATAGCATGCTTGACACCACAGGAACCAAGTGCCTGTCAATAGGAGCCAGCTTTTGTTCCTGCTACACCAAAGCAGGAACCCCCTTGATGGTACCTTTATTTTTCTGTTCTCCCTTTGCAATCCATTCCATTATTCACTTGCTCCTCTGGTTGCTCTGGTACACCAAAGGGGTGTGTCTAGTTCACGAAACACAGACCATGACACATGGGCACATGTAATAACCACAGTTCTTTTGAAGAGCAGTTGGGTCCTCCCTGGGGATGTCCTCTTCATGCCAGTCTGCCTCGAAAGCAGAAATGCTGGCACTCACAGTCCAACAGGGCAGATATATGCCCCAGCATAACTGTTCTCCTCCAAGCCCAACACCACTTCAAACTGTTCCAGTAGCCGCAGTTCTTTTAAAGGGCAGTAGGGACCTCCCTAGGGATGTCTTCCTCACACCCGTTTGCCTCAAAAGCAGAAAGGCCAGCACTCACAGTTCACAGTCCAATGGGGCAGGTGTTAGCCCCAGCACAGTTCTCCTCCAAGCCAGTTAACACTCCAACAAAAGGCAGTATATCATCACTGAACTAATCGTCAAGGCTTCTGCTGTTGAGGTTAATTACTCTTTATACAGGCAATTATCTAAACATGCGTAGTTGCCCACCTGTAATGGGTGTTCTGCAGGGACAGCAGGAATCAGTCCTCACATATGGGTGACATTAGCGCCGACGGAGCCCTCATGGAAGCATCCCCCCCCCCCCCAGCTTTCAAAGAAAGCCTTTGGGAGATGCCACCACACATGGGTGGTTCCCTTCCCGCCCAAGGGTGCCATCTTGCTCAGTCGGATGACATAACTAAAAGACAGCAAAAATAAAATAAAAGATGGTAAAGGAGCAACTTTCCAAGGGGAGAAAGGAGAGTAGTGAGGCCCGATTCCTGCTGTCTTCGAAGAACACCTGTTAGAGGTCCATAACTACATTTTCTCCAGAGCAAGCAGGAAGTCAGTCCTCAGATATGGGACTCCCCAGCTACAGGCTACCGAAAGCCCAAAGCGAAAAACATGGTCGCTCTCAAGGGGAGCTGTGAGGAGCAGCAATCGAGTCTGTACCTATAGACTACAGTAGGACCCCTGTGTCTGATGGAAACCAGCACTCCGGTAGCCTGAACACAGAAGGGTCCGATTGTAGGAGTTACCTAAACCCCGAAAAGATTACAGAGCACAGCCTGGCTGAAGGCACTGTCTCACCGGGACTCCCTTTCCAGGCATTAAAGGGCTGAGAAGGTATGGACTGAAGACCAGGTGGCGGTGCGGCAGATGTCCACCATTGGGATGGAGCACAGCTTTGCCAACGAGGCCCCCATGGCCCTGACAGTGCGCCGTGACTCTGGGGTAGTACAAGACAAAAAGCTGAGCAGCTTTGTGGTAGCCCTGAGTACATTGGATGTAGAAGGACAAGGCCCTCTTACAGTCCAGCATGTGAAGGACAGTCTCTGCCTTATTGGTGTGAGGTCTTGGAAAGAAGGTGGGAAGTACCACCTCCTGATTGAGGTGGAAGGACAATACCACCTTCAGAAGGAATTTAGGGTGTGTGCGGAGAACCACCCTGGTCTTGTAGAACCTGGTATATGGCGCCTCTGCCACTGAGACCTGAAGCTTGCTACGACTACGAGCGGAGGTGAGCACAACCAGAAATGCCACCTTCCACGAGAAGTAGTGCAGGTGGCAGGTAGCCAGAGGTTCAAAAGGCAGGCGAGTGAGCTGCCCCATATCACATTGAGGTCCCATATGGTCGCCGGAGAGTAAACCGGGGGCTTCGATAACAGTAGACCCCTTAGGAAGCAGGTCACCAGCAGCTGGACCTAGAGGGATTGGTGGCAAAGGCACTGAGATGCACCTTGACGGAGTTCTATTTAAGCCCGGATTGCGAGAGGTGGAGAAGGTATTGTAGCACCAGTCCCACCAGGCAGAATGGGTCGGTCCCATGCTCTGCACACCTAGATGAAAACCTGCACCTTTTGAGGGCATATGTTTTCCTAGTGGAAGCCTTACAAGAGGTCAGCAGGATCTCTTCTACCTCACCCGAGAGTTTGAAAGGGGCTAGGATCACCCTTTCAGCAGTCATGCTGTCAGCAACAGGGATCCTAGCTTGGGGTGCAGAAGAGAGCCCCCCTTCTGGGACAGGAGCCCTGCAGAGTTCCCCAATGGGATGGGAGTCTCTACCGATAGACAGAGAAGTAGTGGAACCATGGTTGCCTGGGCCATCGAGGGACTATCAGTATGAGTAAGGCCTTGTCGCAGAAGATCCTGAACAATGTCTTGGCAATTAGTGGTGTGGGTAGGAAGGCGTACATGAGGCCTTCTGACTATGAGATGCGTAACGTGTCTGCCGCCACCCTGGAAGGGTGGGCCTGCTGGCAGCAGAAGTGGGGCAACTGGTAGTTGTCCAGGCTAGCAAACAGGTCTATCTCGGGTTCCCCCCAGAGCTGAAAAAGCTGGTCAGTCACACTGGGGTCCAGCTGTCACTCGTGTAGTTGGAGGACCCTGCTCAATCTATCAGTCAGTGAGTTGCTCTGGCCTGGCAGGTATACTGCCCGCAGAAGTATACTCCATCGGACTGCATAGGAGCAGAGGACCACTGCCTCTCAACAGAGGGTATGAAACCCCGTGCCCACCTGTTTGCTCACATAAAACATTGCCACCTGATTGTCCATCTGGACCAACACCAGCTGGTGACATAGGCGGTGGCAAAGGCTTGGAGGGCAAAATATATCGCCCATAGCTCCAGGAAGTTGATCTGCTGGTTGCTCTGGTCCTGTGACCAGCTGCCCTGGGTGCAGAGTTCCTCGCAGTAGGCTCCCCAGCCGAGCAGGGAGCAGTCTGTGGTGAGGACCCTTAAGGGGCTCAGGGCTTGAAAGGGCATCCCCGCCTCGAAGATCAGGTCAGGGATTCCGCCAACTGGCAGGTCAAAGAGACCTTGTCCCAGAGGTGTCCTGTGGCCTGTGTCCACTGGTCGTGAAGGCACCACTACATGGCCCTCATGTGGAGGCGGGCGTCTGGAATGACGTAGACTGTGGAAGCCGTGTGCCTGAGTAGGCGCAGGAGGAGCCAAGCGGGTACCAAGGGGTAGACTGTATGTCCAGGGCCAGGACCAGGGCCCTAAGATGGTTGGCTCGGTCTCCAGGCAGGGAGGCCTTTGCCTGGAGGGTGTCCAGTCTTGCCCCTATGAATTCCAAACAGAGTCAGAAGGATGTGGGACTTGGGGTAGATAATCACAAACCTCAAGTGTTGCAAGACCTGGATGGTGCGTGCAGTTGCCTGCTGCATCTCTGAGGCCATGCCTCCCTTTATGGGTTAGTAGTTCAGGTAGGGGAAGACAAAGACCCCCTGGAGGCAGAGAAAGGCAGCTATGACCGCATGGCATTTTGTGAAGACCCTTGGGGCGGAGGCCAAGCCAAAATGCAGACCCTGTATTGTTAGTGCCCCCCCCCCCCCACCATAAACCACAGATACTGCCTGTGGTTGGGGTGAATGAGGATGTGGGTATAAGCATCCTTCAGATCCAAGGAGCATAGCCAATCTCCCTGCTGGAGGGTAAGGCAGCAATGTTCTGAGATGGTAGGGCACTAGTTCTACCACTTTGTCCGAGAAGACCTGCAAGCTCCTTCATTAGAAGGTCCCGGTGAAGGGGAGACCTAAGGGCTCTCCCAGAAAGTAAGGGGGAGGTACCTGAGTCAGATGGAGGAGGTAGCTTTCCCTGACCACCCGAAATGCCCAGGAATGGGTGCTGATAGTTAGCCACCTTTGGGCATAGTGGATCAGCCGTACCCCTGTAGGCTGACCTCCTGAGGTGGAGAGGCTATGCCCCAGGAGTCAAAAGCTCCCGCCTGGCTGGGCCAGATCCGATGCCTGCGGTTTGGGAGCCTTCTGCTTACAAGGGCCATGCCCATGTCCCTTGGCCTGCTGACCCTGCTGGGGAGCCAGGGAGGCCTGAATAAGGTGGGTAGTTTCTGTAAGCAGCCCCTTTCCTTGGGTAGAAGGGCTTTTTACCCAAGCCCTTCTGTCAGGGAGGAGCAGCAGTCTTTTTAGAGAGCCTGGTCTTCATCATGATCTCTGTCTCCAGCTCGGTAGCCTTGTCGGGCTTGCCAAAGAGGTTCTCTCTTTGGCATGGGACATCAACCAATTTGTCCTGAACCCATTGCTTGAGATCAGACGACTGTAGCCAAGCCTGGAGTCAGGCATTGATGCCCCCCGCCGCTTCCCAAGACATTGACTCAACGTCATCATAGGCTGCCCGAGACAAACTTGGAGCACTCACAGACAGTTGTGGCCAGGTTCTTGAACCACTGCAGGGGATCCTCAGACAGATCAGCCGAGAACCTGGCAATTTCCTTCACCAGGTCTCTCAGGTATATGCCCATGTACAGCTGGTAGGCCTGGATGCAGCCAATGAGTATTGAGCCCTGGTAACATTTTCTGCCGAGGGAGTCCAAGGTGTGCGTCTTCCTGCCGGGAGGCACCTAAGAGTGCGTCTTCTGACTCT
Organism: Ichthyophis bannanicus; assembly: GCA_033557465.1. NCBI lineage: Eukaryota > Metazoa > Chordata > Amphibia > Gymnophiona > Ichthyophiidae > Ichthyophis > Ichthyophis bannanicus. The sequence continues at coordinate 1,281,809,317 of CM066032.1, forward strand.
TAGTCGACACACGGACAACTCCACCGCCATGGAGTTGTAAGGCAGCTGTAATTTCTGGAAGCCCGGGCTCCGGCAGACTCGATATGTCGAGTCAAGACGCTTGCAAACCACTGGCACTGATACTGATGTCTCTCACATATGGAGCATTAGCCGTTCCAGGATGGGAGATGCCTTGTACTGGAGGATTTCTAGCTCTTCCACCCGAGGGTCCTCCTCTGATTCCATCAGAAATGCTAGAGCCTTACACATGTCCCTGAAAGTCGAGGAATGCCATGTCCTCCAGCGGAAATCGCCGCCAGGGCTCTGAAGTGGCAGAGTCCGAGGGGACATTCCAAAGGCGACGGATGTAGAGCAACTCCTCGTCCTCTGTCTCCCACTCAGAGTAGTCTGTCAAGGACTCAATGGAAGGATGGGCTGCGGGCCCCAGCACTGACCCAAGCACAAGACCCTCGATGGCCCCACAGCTGGCACCGAGCACACTGGCTAAGGACAATTGCGGACCCACTGAGTGGGAACTGGATCGAGACCTCAGCTGAGGATCGACTCGAGGCCAAAGGGTTTCGAGGATCGGATCGGCTCGGCCTCCGGGGACATTTTTGATATCAAGAGCCTGGTGGTCAGGGTGGAGGAACCAGTAATACTGAACAGTGCACACTGCTGGTCCATGAAGGCAGACAAACTGTGCTCCAGGGCCACCATTCTGGAATCCAGGCCAGAAGGCTCTGCAGCCATTGGCATGGGCACCAAAGGAATTGGGCCCTATGCTGGTTACCCCGAAGGGGAATCCTAGACTAGGATGGTGTCTGATGACAAAGGCCGGTCCAAGGTCGGGTCCTTTCAGACGAGCATCTAGGACTACAGGACCTGGCCTGGGATGTACCCGGCCTGTCAGATACTGTACGTCCAAGACGCAGTCTTCGATGTCTTCTTCTTGGGTTCCCTCGAGGGAGACATCCTCTCCAAAAATCCAAGGCACTGCTCAGGATCCGTAGAGCTGCCCCGAGATGCCATGGACTTTGGAGTTACCAGGTCCTCAGGGAAAAACCTCTGCTGCTGCTGGTGGCTCTTGAGGGCCTTGTTGGACATCTTTTTGCAGAGACCGCATGATGTGGAGTCATGGTCCAGCCCAAGACAGTGAAGGCAGCAGTCGTGTGCGTCTGACAAAGGCAATTTTGGCACATGGATCACACCTCCTAAAACCACTGGTAGCCATGGGGGGGGGGGGGGGGAGTACCCCAGTGAGGTTGAAGACCCGCCAAGCTGCCAGTTGGAAAAAAGGCAACAAGACAGCAAAGAGGAAAAAATTACAAAAAGGACCCAAACTCGATGCTGAGACAGTGAGGTCGGGTGGTGGCAAGAGTACTGGTGCAATACCAGAGGCGAGTATGAAACTCAGACTGAAAAATCAACTTTTTCTGGGACAAGCCAGACTAACTTCTGAAGGGCTCTGTGGAAAAAAGGAGACTGAGCAAGATGGCACCCTTGGGCGGGATGGGAACCATGCATGTGTGGTAGCATCTTCCAATGGTCCCAGTATTTTTAGCAGATGAACTGCTGAGTGGCCAAGAAGGCAGACAAGCTGAGCTCCTGGGCCTACATCCTGGTCTCCAGCACGGATGGGGTCACAGCAATTAGTATGGATACTGAGGGAATCGGGTCCGGCGTCGGTGGAGGAGGAGAGTCCCTGGTGGGGATGGCCGTGGGGACCTGGAGCCCATCGTTGGTCCATCAAGTCCTTCCAGGGAAATTTTGGCAGCTGGTCCAACATCTCCGTCCTCCTCCGGGGGCTCAGGCACAGGACTTCCCTGCCTTCCCCGAGTCTCATGAAGAATAGGCTTTCTTCTTCTTTGGGATCCGGATCAGGGACAGCTGGCCAGAGGACTTGCAGCCCCGACTGGTGGTCGCAGAGTCACTGCGTGATCCTGGGGTTTCGGACTGGGCCATGGAAGGGGTTTCCGAGGCAGTCTGACAAACATCCAGTCGTGCTTCTTCTGCCTGCATTTGACTGCTTTGGGGGGTCAGCCTCTTGCAAAACCCGCAAGTCTCTGGGTCGTGGTCAGGACAGAGACAGCAGTTGTGTGTGTTGGTGATAGAAACATTACTTGAACACTGATCAACTTTTTAAAGCCGCTGGCCATCAGGGAGGAAAAGGGCCCCAATGAGGTAAAAAACCGGAGGAACTGCCAGCAGAAAAAGGGTCCGAATCGCGCTGAAAAGAAAAATTCATGGGTCGAAGGACACAGTGCCAAGGCAAGTGAACTTGGGGGCTGGAGAGGTTCTGGCTGCAGCCAGAGAGAGGATTACTCTGAGAAAAAAAAAATCAACTTTTTCCGGGGGATCAGACGCACGTCTGCTGGGTTCCACGGAAAAAAAAGGAGACTGAGCAAGATGGTACCCTTGGGCGGGAAGGGGACCACGCATGCATGGTGGCATCACCCAAAGGCTTTCTTTGAAAGCTGGGGAGATGCTTCTGCACAGGCTCCGTCAGCGCCGATGTCACCCATGTGCGAGGACTGACTTCCTGCTTGTTCCTGGAGAGCACTTCCTTACCCACATCAGAGCTCAGTACTGAGCCATTTGAATCAGAGTCATAGCCAACATTTTGGATAGCTTTCAGCTGTTCCCCATCTCCAGGAGACACCCTCACCGGGGACGCTTAGTCAAAAGATGATCAAACAGAGCTTCCACTTTCAGCCTGCCCCGCATGAGACTGCACCCGGGGCAGGACGGTCTGGATTTCCACGCCAGAAGTACCAGGCCTATTGAAAAAAGGAAAAGAATTCCGGAGAGGTCAATCCAGAGTCCAGAAGCTCTCCTATCAGACATGACTCCCCAACACCAGGGGGCACAGTTGCCATAGACCCCCTAAAGAAAGATGAGCAGCTCACAGTACGGTCACCGGACCCTCCAGCCAAATGAATATCCTTCCCATAGCGCCATCTGTCATCTACAGGCCTGAGGCAGGCAAGTTCGGACTAACTGCATCTCCCAGCTTAGAGGGGGAAAGCAGGCCCTCCAGGAATGACAAAAGTTGCCATGCAGGAAAAGCGGAGCCCAGAATCCAGGAATGAGGCACCTTGCTTGCCCCAAGTCAAGACATTTCCTAGAAGATGACACAGAGTTACGGCAAGTATCACAACAGCAAACGCTAAGGGTGTGTTAGCTCACAAGTATGCATTAATTGCAGTTTTACGTTACAGGTGCTAGGGAAGCAGCATGCTTTGGAGCCGCTTGGGCAGAACGTGAATTAAGAGCACGCAATCACCAGAAGCACAATAGGTCAAATTTTTAATAACGCAAGCAGAAAATGGCAGGAAACCCCCCACACCACATTAACAGTCACCAGCAGTCCATCCCAAATTGCATCCCAAAACAATGGAATCAGGAAGCCCCAACAAGGACAATGACGAGATCAAGCCTTGGTACTCAGAGCCCCTTTGCAGAGAATCTGTGCTGCGCTGAACTCTACTTCTCTGAAACTGTTTCATTAGCTGGCTTTGCAGCACTGCATTTAAGGTGGCTGGCAGGTAGATCCTTCTGAAAACCCTCTGCCATCTTAGGGAGAGAGCAGGGGGAGCAATGAGGGAGAGGATGCCAAGGTTGTGTGAGGCTGCTGCACTCTTCCAGATCCTTCCCATTTATGGCTGCTCAACAGGTTTTTATGGTAAGAGCATAGAGTTGAACCAATTTTACTCCTCCTAAGGTTACCGAAAAGACCGCAGTCTTGTGCAGCCTCCCACAGCTAGCTCAAGTGACAGTCACCTTTCTGTACCCAAGGTGGTCATTCCCGAGCATTTAATCAATCTCTTTTCTTCTCAATCCTCAGATTTTATACTGAGAGGAGAAAAATTCATCCACCATCTGCTGGAGACAAAGAAATACTAAAGGGACTCTGGTGGCTGAGACAAATAGAGGCATAGGGCTTTTCATTGGTTCTTTGTCTCCACTAATCTGCTAGTAGGGGAACACAACCCTTTTGTCTGGACTAGTCTAGCAGGCTGATATGGAACCACTATTATTAAGAGAATTACTGACTTAAGAAGCCAGAGTACAGGCAAGGTGCCTGAAGAAAGTTTTAGTGGTATTAATATTAGGCAAAGCAGACTGGAAATCAATCTGTGAAGTTGACTCGGATGTAAGAAGTCAACTCCTGCAAGCAAGGATAATCTATATTGTATGGTGCTAGAACTGAATTGGAATTAGTGAAAATATTACACCCTGTTTACATACTTACAAAGCATAGAAAGCATTAAGGATGAAAGAAAAGCCTTCCCAGCTATGGTGCTCAAGGAAATCTGAGCATTTGAAAAGACCCATGACAGCAAAAAGAAGCAGAGTTGCCTACCTCCAAAAGGTGTTTTCTATAGATAGCAGAATAAAACTGATACACTAGTATGGTGATGCCAGCTAACATCAAGATAGACAAGCCCTCTCAGAGCTTAGAAAAACCAAGAGAATGTTTTACTGAGTATTTACAAACGTTCTAGGCAGCTGCCACCTTGCTAGGACCCCCAAAGTGCATAATTTAGGAGTCAATGCCCTGTGATGGCGAACTGGTATCCATGTGATTTATCTCATTGCCCATGGAGAATCCCAGTCAAAGATAAACAACTGTGCTTTCACTATTAAAAACCAGGATGAAATCATCCACATTATTGGGAGACCTCCCATAGCCAAGACTTCTAAACTGTTAGCTGGGCCTAGAGTCAACCTGAAAAGATAAATTGGGAAGAGTTAATAGTTTGTTGGACACGTTTTCTAGAAGTACTTGTCCAACGTAGTATCTCTTTAGGACATACTGTCAAGACAGTTTTGATAAGTAAAGATATGAATAGAAGACCATGTTGCGGCCCTACAAATCTCAACCACAAGGGAACAGAAATGGGTAACAGACATTACCATAGACAATCTGAGATGACTTCACAGCATCCTCTCTTCTGTAATCCTGCTAAACAGAGAGAAGTAAAACTTTTTTTAATGCAGGAATGGCGTAGGAGTAGGAGATCTCTTAGCATGCCAGTCAGAAAGCAGGAGGTGGGAAGGTAGAGTCTCTCAGTCATAACACCAGTGAGGTTGTGGCCTCAGGGAAAATAAAGAGACCATGCAATTTATACTCACCAGCTATATCATAAAAACTACAATGTATGTTATACTCAAAAAAAGGAGTAGTTACTCACCTGTAACAAGTGTTCTCAAGGAGCAGCAGGAATCAGTCCTCACATATGGGTGACATCGACGTCGATGGAGCCCCCATGCGGAGCATTTCCCCAGCTTTCTAAGAAAGCCTTTGGGAATACACCCATGCAGGCGCGGTTCCCTTCCTGCCCAAAGGTGCCATCTTGCTTAGTCAGATGACATAGCCAAGACAGCACAAAAAACAAAATGAACTATGTACAACTGCAACTCCCAGGGGAGGAGGGAGGGTTGTGAGGACTGATTCCTGCTGCTCCTGGAGAACACCTGTTACAGGTAACTGCTCTTTCTCCAAGACCAAGCAGGAAGTCAGTTCTTACATATGGGTGACTCCCTAGCTCTGGGCTACCAGGAACCCAGGCTGAAAAATAGAGCTCCCTCCGTGAAGCCTCAGCATCAGGGAAAGAATTCTACTGAGAAGAGATCCCACCGGTAGCCCAACAAGAGGGCTGGAGGGCAGGAGTTGCCTAAACCTCAAAGAGATTCCGGAGTACTGCCTGACCAAAAGCACTGTCCCTACGGGACTCCCTCTCCAGACTTTAATGGGCCGCAAAAGTCTGGCTTGAAGACCAAGTTGCAGCCCTACAGATGTCTGCCAACGGTACAGAACGGAGATGAGCTACTGATGCAGCCATTGCCCGGACACGGTGGGCTGTGACTCGACCCTGCAAGGGGAGGTCTGCTGCCCTGTAAGCCCAGGTGATATAGTCCGCCACCCATATGGACAAGGTACGCTTGGAGACAGGCAACCCCAAGTTGTTTGGGTCAAAGGAGACGAAGAGCTGAGTAGCCCTTCTATGACCCTTAGTACGCTCAATGTAGAAAGACAAGGCCCTTCTACAGTCCAGGGTATGCAGGACTTCCTCAGTCCGGCTGGCATGGGGCCTAGGGAAGAATATTGGAAGAACCACCTCCTGATTGAGGTGGAAAGAGGAGACTACCTTCGGGAGGAACTTAGGATGAGTCCTAAGGACTACCCTGTTCCTATAGAAACGAGTGTATGGCCTGTCACAGACCAGGGCTTGCAGTTCACTCACTCGTCTGGCCGAGGTCAGTGCCACTAGGAAAAGAGCCTTCCAAGAAAGGAAGCGGAGAGGACACATAGCCATCGGCTCAAAAGGAGGGTGAGTAAGCTGCTGCAAGACCACATTCAACTCCCACTCAGGAGCTGGTGGGCGGAGAGGAGGCTTTAGCAAGAGCAAGCCTCTGAGGAACCTGGACACCAAGGGGTGAACTGATAAAGAAAGCCCTTCCACTTGTGAGTGGTGGGTGGCCAGAGCAGAAAGGTGCACCCGAACACAATTGGACTTAAGACCCTGATTAGACAAGTGCAGCAGGTACTGAAGTACCTCTGGCACAAGACAGGAGAAAGGGTTCTCCTGGCGTTTATCACACCACAAGGAGAACCGCTTCCACATCAGGGCATAGAACTTTCTGGTGGATTGCTTCCTAGAGGCCAAGACCACTTCAACTTCCTGAGGCAGGCCCCAGGGAGCCAGCACTACCCTTGCAGCCTCCACGCCATCAAATTGAGAGTTTTGAGATTGGGGTGCAGGAGGGAACCCTGATCCTGAGAAAGATGATCAGGTTGCAACCCCAGAGGGAGTGGGGTGTCCACCGCCAGCTATAACAGAAGCGGGAACCAGGGGTGTCTCGGCCATCTGTGGGCTACCAATATGACCGAGGCCCTGTCCCTTAGAATCTTGAACAAGGTTCGGGCCACCAGGGGCGTGGGAGGAAACACATACAGGAGGCCCTTGGACCATGACATCAGGAAGGCATTCGCTGCGAATCGCGTGGGATGCGGTTGCCTGGAGCAGAACTAAGGCAGCTGTCGGTTCAGGGGACTGGCAAAGAGGTCTATGGATGGAAGTCCCCACTTCAGGAAAATGTTCTGAACCACCAAAGGGTGCAGTTGCCATTCGTGAGGCTGTAGAACCCTGCTCAATCTGTCTACCAGGAATTTTTCCTGACCAGGAAGATAGACTGCCCTGAGCAGCATATTGTGTTGAAGTGCAAAAGAGCATAGGGTCTGTGCCTCCTGACACAGGAGCCTGGACCCCATGCCTCCTTGTTTGTTCACATAGAACATCGCCACCTGGTTGTCTGTCTGCACCAAGACAGATTGGTGGGCCAGGGTGTGAGAGAAGGCCTTGAGGGCTAAGCGTATCACCCTGAGCTCCAGGAGATTGATTTGTTGTTTGGCCTCCCAAGGAGACCACAGGCCCTGTGTGCACTTGCCCAGGCAATGTGCACCCCAGCCCTGCAAGGAGGCATCAGTTGTGAGTACCACAGTGGAAACAGGTACCTGAAAAGGAATTCCCTGTAGAAGGTTGGAGGAGTGCAGCCACCACTGCAGGGAGTTCAGGAAGGGTTTGGACACCCTTACTTTGTCTCTTAGGATTCCTGTAGCCTGCTTCCACTGAGTCCTGAGACACCACTGTGCAGGCCTCATATGCAGGCGGGCATTGGGGGTCACATGCACTGTTGAAGCCATGTGGCCCAGGAGCCTTAGACAAAGTCTGGTGGATACCAGTGGGTTGTCTAGAAACCGGCTGGCCAAGTCCATCAGCCTTCCCGCTCTGTCTTCTGGTAAGTAAGCTTTTGCGTGCAGGGAGTCTAACCGTGCCCCTATGAACTCCAGGTTCTCGGAGGGGAGCAAAGTGGACTTTGTGAAGTTTATGACAAAGCCTAGTTGTTGAGAGACACAGTACGGAGGGTGGCTTGCCTGGCCTCCTAGAGAGTCTAACCCCTGATGAGCCAGTCGTCCAGATAGGGGAAGACAAAGATATCCTGGTTTCTCAAGTAGGCCACCACCACCACCGCCAGGCACTTTGTGAAGACCCGTGGGGCGGAGGTTAGGCCAAAGGGCAGTACTCGGTACTGGAAATAGTTTCCTCCTACCACGGACCTTAGGTATTTTCTGTGGTCTGGATGAATGAGGATGTGAGTGTACGCATCCTTCAGATCTAAGGAGGTAGGGCAGCAGTGTTCCAAGAGTAAGCATCTTGAACTTTTCCTTTTCCAAGAATTTGTTGAGATTTCTCAAGTCCAAAATGGGCCGGAAACCTCCAGTTCTCTTTGGCACAAGGAAGTACCTGGAGTAGAAGCCCTGCCCCAGCTGGTGGGGAGGTACAGGTTCCACTGCCCTGTCTTGAAGACGACCTTGCAGTTCCTGGAGAAGGAGTTCCTGATGCAGAGAAGGCCTTGGAGGCTCCCCTGGGAAGTAGGAGGGGGGCACTTGATTGAAATGGAGCAGATAGCCCTTCTGGACTATGCTCAGTACCCAAGCATCTCCTGTGATGGGCGGCCACTGGTGGGCAAACAGGGCCAACCGACCTCCCGTGCCGAGATGGGCCAGCAGCGGTGGAGAGGCTATGCAGTGGGAGTCAAAAACCCCCTCCCTGCTGAGTAGGAGCAGAAGCTGGAGGCTTGGGAGCTTTTTGCCTTGGCCTGCTGACCCTACTGGGGAGGCCTGATAATGAGGGAAAGGTTTGTAGGCAGATGCCTTCCTCGGGTAAAAGGTCTTTTTCCCCGAGGCCGCCTTCTTATGAGAAGGGGCAGACGTTTTTCTGGACAAACTTGTCCTCGTCAGAGTCTCGGTCTCGAGCTCAGCAGCCTTTTCGGCCATGGGCTTGCCAAAGAGGTTTTCACCCTGTCATGGGACATTGACCAACTTGTCCTGCACCTATGGTTCGAGGTCCGATGACTGTAGCCATGCCTGGCGTCGAGCACCGATGCCGGCCGCCGCTACTCGGGCCAAAGCCTCGAAGCCATCGTAGGCCGCCCAGGAGATGAATTTGGAGCATTCCCGGATCCCCGAGGACAAGGACTCCAACCTCTGCAAAGGTTCCCCGGAGAGGCCAGCCGAGAACCCGGCTATTTCCTTAGCCAGATCCCGCAAGTACATGCCCATGTACAGCTGGTAGGACTGGACACAGCAAGCAAGCATCGAGCCCTGGAAGCACTTTCTGCCGATGGCATCTAGGCTTCGGGCCTCCCTACCGGGAGGCACCGCGGAGTGGATCTTCTGGCTCTTCAGACGATGCATGGCCGATTCCACAACCATAGAACGATGCGGCAGCTGCGCCTTCTGGAACCCAGGGCTCTTCTGGACTCGATACATGGAATCGATCCGCTTGCTCAAAACAGGCGCCGAGGCCGGTGCCTTGCACATTCGGAAGAGAAGCCATTAGAGCATCGGAGGAACTGGCACAGTAAAGGCCTCCCTTGGGGGAAAGTCGTACTGTAGGGCATCGAGCTCTTCGGATCGAGGCTCCTCCTCGGGATCCACAGGAACATTCAAAGGCTTGGCCATGTCCCTGACAAACTCCGAGAACCGGGTGTCCTCCGGTGGGGACCTACTCCGGGGCTCAGACTGCGGTGAGTCTGAAGGGACACACCGAGTCCGAAAGGTATCGGGGGACTCCTCGTCCTCTGTCTCCCACGCAGACTCATCCGAGGAAGAGTCGAGGGGCTCCGACCGTGCGGGCTCTGGCAACACCCACCCCGATGCCAGGGTCATCGGCGTCGACGCCCTCGGTCCTGAATGGGAGGTCGAGGGAGACGTGACAGCCTGGACTCGGGCCTTCATGGCTTCGAGAACCGGCTCAGTTTCCGGGGTCTTAGATGTAGACATCTCGGTGGTCAGGGCAGATGCACCAGTCAGGCTGGCCATCAGCACCCGCTGCTGATCCATGAAGGCAGACAGTCTGCACTCCAAAGCTGTCAGCCTGAGTCCAAGCTCAGGAGACTCAGCAGCCACCGACTTGGGCCCCTGCACCGCCGGGCCCGATGTCAGCTCCCTCGGAGTAGAGTCCTCGAGCACAACAGGACTTACATGCTCGATGGACTCCGGCTCTATACAAGACAACTTAGTTGGCTTCTCCAGCTCCAAAGGCCCGGGGCGGCAGTCAGGGGTCCGAGACCTGGCCCTCGAGGAACCAGGGGCATCCTCCGATGCCGCCCTCACGAGCTTTCTCTTCCTCTTATGCTCCCAACTGGGGGACCCCCTGTCAGAGGAACCCCGACAAAGCTCGGGGTCAGACTCCCGAGAGGTCGAGGCCTCTGATGAGGTCCGGGCTCGACCGGAGGCAGAAAAAATTCTTTCCTTCTGATGCTGCCAGCTTCTGAGTGCCTTAGTGGACATCTTACCACATGGGACACAGACCTTGGGATCATGGTCCGGCCCGAGGCAATGCAGGCAGCAGTCGTGTGTGTCAGTAAGAGACATGAGCTTCTTACAATGATCACACTTTTTAAAACCACTGGAGGCCATCGGGGAAAAAAGGGCCCCCGCGAGGTCAAAAGACCGGCCCTCCAGGGAAAAAGAAAAAAAAGAGTGCGAACACGTGCCACAAAGGGCAAAAAACTGAAAAATAGAGATTGGGTCGACCGAACCCAGGCGGGAAGGGGAACCGGCGTCGAACCGGACAAAAAGAGAGCGAAAATCGCAGAAAAAAATCAAACTTTTCCGGGTGACACAGATTCACGTCCGTTGGGCTCCACGGGAAAAGGAAGACTGAGCAAGATGGCACCTTTGGGCGGGAAGGGGACCGCGCATGCGTGGGTGTATTCCCAAAGGCTTTCTTAGAAAGCTGGGGAAATGCTCCGCATGGGGGCTCCATCGACGTCAATGTCACCCATATGTGAGGACTGACTTCCTGCTTGGTCCTGGAGAACATAGCTTTTACTAAGCCTAGGACTATAATATAAAAGATGAAGACCCCCAACATCTCTCCTCCCTGTCCCAGCCCTCTTTCTGCCAAAACCTACCATATACCCCTAGGAAAAAAAGCACTTCCATCCGTCCCCGACCACTCTTGCCAAAATCCATGTTTCCCATTCTCTGACCTAGCACACTTCCAAGTATCTCCTCTCCTCCATAATCTCAGAAATTTATTCTTCCTACTATCTCTTTAGACCTTCCCCTTACAGCCTAGTCAACTATGTAGGATTCTGCTGCCCTATGGTGGTCTCCTCCACTGGCCGGAAAAAAGACAGTGGTGGTGCAAAACACCAAACCAGCCGGATTAAAAGTCTTTTAAATTGGTTTAATGTACAATATATGTAAAACCATAAATACCATATAAAACATTTAAAGTACAACAAAACACTCAAAATTCTTAACATTGTAGTAAAAGCACAATATGTTTCAACTGAAGCCAGCATCAGGGGCATGTTTTTCAAACAAGCAGTATGGCAACTTTCAATAAAGCGAGGTACAATCTGTAAACAAATATAGGCAGAACACAAAGTACATAAATAAAATAAAATCATAAGTTGGATAATATAGAAGAATAGAAGTAACAAAATAATAGTGATAAAAATAACCACAAATCTCCCAGGAGATGTCAATTATTGAAGATGCTTCAATGTAATGCTACTCGCCTACAAAAGAAAAACCAAAATTTTCTCCTCTAAGCAGCATTTTAAAAGGAGCATCCAACCCAAGCTCATAAAATGACTTACTTACAGGTAATCCAACCCTATAACCAGCCAGTCACTTAAAGTTCACAGGTCTCTAAAAACAAAGCACAAACTCATTCACACTGGCCAGAATACTAAAAAAACAGAGAGCCAAAAGAATCACCCACTCCAGCAACCATCTCCAAACATACTTCAGACAAAGGCCCCATAAAAACTACTCTTCATTTAAAACTAACAAAAGAACTTTTTCTATAAGAATATATTTATATACATCAATCAAAAATCTACCTACTGGCTGTATTGTTCTTGATAAATGTTGAATAAAAATTAAGCTACCAAAAAAACCCAAATTCTACCAATTGGGAAAAGTGCAGGTATTAACCATAGATGGCAAAAAAAAAAACCATCACCATTAAGAGGCCATATAGCTGCTAGCAAACCTGGGGGAGGGAGACACACCATGCACTAGTAAACTATGTGCTGCAAAGGGCTCTAAAGAGGCAAACATAAAAATACCCAACCTAAAAATACCCAACATCCACATTCCAAAGCTGTGAGCCAAATGCTGCTATCATACAGACTGAAAAAAGCCCAGAAAACGCATCTTGATTCTTTGTACAGCATGGAGAAGCTTGATAGACAGCACTGCCAGAGCAAGCTGCCAATACTCAAAAACTAAGACAGACCAAGAAAGAAAGCACATTGTATTTGGGTCTATCAAGCTGCATCAACAGGAAAGCCAGCTTAAAAGGCAGTGGAGTAGCGGCCTAGTGGTTAAGGCAGCAGCCTAGAGCCTGAAAGAACAGCTTGCAAAACTGAAAGTGGACAAGGCTATAGGACTGGATGGGATACATCCCAGGATACTGAAAAGAGCTCAGAGGTTCTTGTTGGCCGTTAAAGGATGTTTTTACTAGATCTTTGGAGACAGGAGAAGTTCCACAGGACTGGAGAAGTGCTGATGTGGTACCTCTGCACAAAAATGGTGGTTGGGAAGTGACAAACTACAGGCCGGTAAACTTTACCTCGGTGGCAGCAAAAGTAATAGAGGCACTCCTGAAAGAGCGAATAGTGGGCTTCCTCAAAATCAACAGGTTGCAAGATCTGAGGCAACATAGTTTTACCAAAGGACGATCTTGCCAAACAAATCTGACTGAATTCTTTGGGTGACCAGAGAACTAGATCAAGGGCATGCGATGGATGTGATCTACCTAGATTTCAGCAAAGCCTTTGATACTGTTCATCATAGGAGGCTTACTGATAAACTCAACAGCTTGGGGATGGGTCTCAAGGTGGTGAATTGGATCAGAAATTGGTTGAGTGACAGGCAACAGAAGATGACTGTAAAGGAAAGTGATTAGCGGTGTGCCCCAAGGTTCGATCCTGGGACTTGTACTCTTTAATATATTTGTGAGTGATATTGCTGAAGGACTGAATGGAAAAGTCTGTCTTTTTGCAAATATGAAAATTTGCAACACAGTGGACTCCCCTGTGGGAGTGGAGAACATGAGGAAAGATTTACAAAAAGTGGAAGAATAAATCTTAAATGCCAAGCATTAGACCAATGTGAAGAAGTGCAGTGTCATGCACTTGGGAAGCAGAAATCCAAGGGAATTGTATGTGATAGGGGGCGAGAGTTTGGTGTGCACTGACCAGGAGAAGGATCTTTGAGTGATTGTTTCCAAGGATCTCAAGGTGGCAAAGCAGTGAGAGACAAGGCGATGGCAAAAGCCAGAAGGATGCTGGGTTGCATACAGAGAGGAATTACCAGCAGAAAGGAAGAGGTACTGTACAAGTCGCTGTTGAGGCCTCACTTGGAATATTGTGTTCAGTTTTGGAGACCATATCTCGCAAAGGATATAAAAATACTGGAAGCTGCTCAGAGGAAGGTGACCAAAATGATTTGGAGCCTGCGTCAGAAGACTTATGAGAAGAGGGACAGAGAAGATATGATTCGGACCTTTAAATAAAGAGTATTAATGAACAAACCAACCTCTTCCAAAGATGAGGAAGCTGTAAAACTAGAGGGCATAACATGAAGATGGCAAGGGGGTAAAATGAAAGGCAATGTCAGGAGATACTTCACTGAAAGGATGGTGGATGTTTGGAATGCCCTCCCGATGGAAGCGGTGGGGGCAAATACAGTAACAGAATTCAAAATGACATAGGACAGACACAGAGGATCCCTTTATAACACCAGGATAAAATCAAAATAAACATAACTATCTCTTATATCTAAACAAATAGGGGTGATCTTCACAGAGCAGTGTGTACACCCCTAAACAAAGGCATGGGGAGGGGTGACCTGCACAGAGCGGCAAGTGCACCTACTCTTGCCGCCTTGCTGGGCAGATTAGATGGACCATACTGGTCTTTATCTGTCATCATATACTGTTACTATGATTCAAATTCCATTGGCAGTCCTTGTGGTCTTGGGCAAGCCACTTAACCCTCCACTGACTCAGGTACAAACTTAGATTGTGAGCCTTTGGAGACAGAGAAATGCATACCATAAACATGCCTTGATCTTCTCCTAGACAAGCATGAGCTAAATACTAAAATTAAAAAGAAAAAAAACCTGTGGTTATCACGGCTGCTACTGTTCCAATTCCAGATGCTGGTGCCTGTGATTATGAACCCTCTCAGATTTTTCGATTGGACATTTGGCAGGTGGTGACCAGAAATGAGAAATTCCTTACCACTACAGTTTCTCAGCTCTGCTCTTTTATATAAGAGAATGTTACTAAACCTAAAGACTTGGATGAACATATAGCTGCTTTAGAGAAAAATGCTTCTCTAAGATTTTCAAGCTGCAATTTTGATAGCAGAAGTGCTCATAGCCTGTAATGATAATCTGAGTTTAGGTCACAAAATGGAGGCCTTTTTGTTTTTAGCTGGATGGCATTTTATACCTCTGGATGTTTTTCTTCAAGCACGTCCTATTGTTTTGCCAAGTTTGCTCCTCTTCATGGGAACCAGAATGCTATTATCTTTTTTTGAAATTATAATGTAAGATTTTTTTTTATGATGGGCTATGATACCTGATGATATGCAACTGAATGATTAATAAACTTAAGAAAAGAAATGTAAAAACCATTGGGCCAATATTCAGTCATTGGGGTCGTCTGTTTTATTTTAAATGACAGCCATAGCAGTAAAATAAAATGTCCAAATATATTCAGTGCTAGTATCTGAATTGTGGCTGGCACTGAATATCTGAATAGAGAGGGAAGCATCACTGCTAGTCACAAAACAGTGATTTTCAGTCCACTATCTGGATAAAGTTAAATTAGCCTGGAGATCTTGGTGCATGTAGTGAACCATGTAGAGCTGATGCACCACTATCCTCCAGCTCACTATGGCAGCCTGGAAGACCTTCCCTACTAGATAACATAATTTTTGGATCCAAGCCAAGCAAGGTGTTTGAGAGATCATACTCTCTTTAAAGCTGACTTTACAAATACAAAATGGTGCAGGAAAGCACAGTTACTTACCTGTAACAGGTGATCTCTGGGAACAGCAGGAATAAGTCTTCACATATGGGTACGTCGGTACCGACGGAGCCCGCGCAGGAACGCTCCCCAGCGTCTTAAAAGAAAGCTTTTGAGAACATCCCCCACGCATGTGCGCTGCCTTCCCGCCCAAACACTTCCCTCACATCAGTTGTGTTTGTAGCTGAGACCGAAGGAGGGAAGTAACAAATTAAAGAGAGAGAGAGAAAGAAAGCAACTCCTAGGGGAGGTGGGTGGGTTGTGAAGAATTATTCCTGCTGTTCCCAGACATCATCTGTTACAGGTAAGTAACTGTGCTATCTCCAGGAACAAGCAGGAATGAGTCTTCACATATGGGGACTCCCAAGCTAAGATGCCTGGGAGAGGCCCAGCATGTAGCAAGTAAAAAAAAAAATGGGACATGGTTGCTCCCGAGGACCTCAGGCATCCAAGTGATGGAGGGTAGGAGTTGAGCTAACAGAGTAAAATTGATGTGCTGTGGAACAGCTGAACTAAACAAGGAAGCAAAAAAGTGTCCTTGTGTAGAGATAGCCGTTAGTAAGGATAGAGTTCCCAATTCTTGAAAGAGATGTTATCCAGGGATTGCAAAAAATCTATACATATGGGGAAAGTGGATATGGGTCTGTTGAAAAGAACCATCACGTTGTCCTCATATGAAATTCCCCTATCATGAGGAGTGAAGGGAATGGAGCTGCAATATAGACAAAGATAAGAAATTATCATTGCCTGGAGAAACCCCAGGGAAACTGGGGAGTTTATAAGAAGTTGGGACCCATGAGAAAAGATAAACTTCTCTATAAGGTAAAGACTAAGGTATTTCCTTCCCTAGAGCAGGATGGTGCCTGGGGAAAGAAAAGAAAAGACAAATCTGACTAGTCTGGATGAAAAGGTTAAAATACCTTACAGAAAAAGGAAAAATGGGTTCTCAGAACCCCTTTATCCAGACAAGAAAATTGTATTGGGCGATTGAGCCCCCAATTTCTGAAGATCAGGAATGTGTGTTGCGTAAGTGATAGCACTTAGGCTAACAACTTACCTGGAGCTTCAGATAAAAGCTAACCTGATTCTGACAGAAAAAGGTTATGGTAAAGAAAGAATTTCCTAACTTTACCAGACAAATTGGAAGTCCATTTAAGACTTTAGGGTATGCTGACAGCATTGATATGGACAGTAGCAATATTTCAGGGTCAGATTGTATAAGGAGAATTGTCTAACAAGAAGGGTTAAGATCTCCTTACGAATAGTTAGGGAGAATCACTTATGAGTCAAGGTATAAGAATCTTAAGCAAGGTTACGTGGAAACCAGTAAGATGCTTCTTACCCTTGACAAGAGGTCTAGGCCTAGAGAGATTAGTCCTCAGACAACTAGGCCATGAGTCATACCCGAAGGAGGGCAGAGGAGATCCTTAATCCTAAGATAAAGGATCTGGATCTTCTTATCACTTCAGGATAGAAGCTGGAAGAAAAAAACGCAATGAAGGGCCATGTCTGACTCTGTATGAGAGCAGTATGAGTATCATGCGTTCGTTGTTTCTTGTAGACTTCAAGGAGGTATTAGAAGTAGAAAGTTTTACAGTAGATAAAGATCAACTGTAATGATTAGGAATGCATCCCAGTAGTGGAAGTTCCCTTGGGGATATGGGACAAATTAGAGAGTAGTGGTATTCCTTACCTTGAAGTCGTTCAGGCCCTGGTTCCCTTTCCTTAAAGGAATTTTAAGGAAGATGGAAAATAGGAACAAACAGCCATATGAGAGCATGACTAGGCAGAGCCTACCAGTCAAAGGTTATTTAGACCCCAGAAGTTCCCTACTAGGGGTAGACTACGATGCTCTCTGACAAAGGCCCATAGTTGCAGAGCTTCATTGCACAGTTGCAGAGAGCATGTTATAGACTACTTAGGTGAGATCTGGCTATTGAGTAGTGTGATAAGGCAGAAGCCACTGAAAGCAGAAACTTAGGGGGAAAAAAGCTGTTTCTTACAAAACAAATAGCTTGCAGAAGATGCAGTTCCCTTGCAAGGCAGCTAGAGGGAGCGTGCATAAACCTACCGAGGCTGAGCTAACACACCCGGGGATTGATTGTGCAGGAGCTAATCAGCTCCACCTGAAAAGTAGCTCGAGGAACTCAGAAGTAAAACGGCTTTATAAGCAGAGAGGCAGCTCAATAAGAGAAAGACGGAGTCCAGCCTGGAGGGAGGAAGGAACCTCAGAAGAGAGCCCGGCCTGGAGAGAGGAAGGAACCTCGGAAGGAAGCTCAGAGGAGAGTTCAGAAGGAGAGAGAGAAAGATACAGACCAAGGAGTGCTGGAGTGAGACCTGGGAGAGTCATACTGGAAAGAGACCCGGTAAGAAGAAATCCCAGAGGCAGGGAGCTCAGGAGCAGAGAGCCTAGCCTGGAGAGAGGTCTATGCTCACCAGAAGGGTCTGTAACAAGATTTAAAAGTACTGGAAGAGAAAGTCCTGACAGAGGGATTACTTGTGCTAGAAAGCCAAGGAGCCTGGAGGCTTTATCTGGTCTTCCCAAGTTGCAGAGAAGACTAGCACTATCTAGGAGGATTCCAGAGGGAGTCTACAAAAGAGACCGTGACCAGAGAGAAGTGCCTGGTTGGGCAAGTACCGGTCACACAGACGTTACAAAGCCAAGGTACAGTGACTCTTTTTGTCTAAAGAGAAATCCAGTTCATAGAGCGTCTGTGAGAGCAGATAAGCAGTTTGAGAGAAAAGAAAGCAGGCAAGAGTTTTACAAGCCATTGCTTAGAGGTGTGAGGACAAGCCCTGCTATTTACTTGAAAGCCCTAGAACAGTCCAGCTGGAGGCTAGGGAGAAGGAACAGTGACTTTCAAACCACTGCAGCCAGGGAAAGGTCAATTGCTGAGGGAAGCACAAATGACCCAGAGCCCATGCAGGTGGAATATGGGGATTCAGTTATACCGTCCCAGGAAGATTTAATGGATTGCTCTATGTGTATGGCAGGAAGCCTTGAGTCACTCCCTGAGCTGTAATTGTATATGGACAAGCTCTAATATTGTTTTGTTTGTGTTGAGCAAAAGAGAAAAGCTCACCAAGTTATTTTTGTTCCAAAGTTGGAAAGCCTGTGTTGTTTTTACAAAGAAGCTGTGAAAGAATGTAACAGTTTATTTGTTCACCTTATGCTTTGGTAGAAGAACCTGACAAGAAGGAAATACTTTCATTTCTCTGTTACCTAGCGAACCTTAGTGCATAAAAGGGAAATAAAGCCTTATTTACCCTCCATTTTTGCTCACACAACTCATTCTTATAAGGATGACGACTACAATACCCAGGATGCATCTGGCTTAAAGAGTCTTTTACCTCCATCAATAATAAAATGCTCAACCTGCCCTTACAGCCACAGGCCACCAGGGGGGGTTGATGACAGTAGCCAGTATGCAACCTAATCAATTCTGTTGGAAGAGAAATGAAGATGGCAAAAATAGTAATAGGTTTTTGTCCTCTACAATAATGAATTAAACAGAGGGTTCTAAAAGGCGCTTTGAAGCCATCTGTTAGAAAGACAGCAGAAAAAAACAGGTCCCATGGAGATTAACAAAAGGACCAACAGACATAACTAGGAATGATAAAAGTAAATTCCTGTCTGATTAGCTGTCATAAAGGAGTATTTGAGAGGCCAACTCTAAAGACACAAGCAGTGTAGAGAAGGCAGAAACCCATGTGAGCTATCTGTTCCAAGAAGCTCAGCTAACCCACATAGTGGGTTATTCATATTTCTATTATGGAGGGGTTAGAAGCCTTCTGAGCTGACTCTGCTCAAATACATAGAGGAAAATCTGATAGGGGTTTTCAGAATGCTGAATTGCATCCTGTGAGAAAACCCCTAGTGCAGAAGGACCCTAAAAAGGAAAAACTCTGTATTGACAAGATTTACTGGAGTAGGAATCCCTATAGCTTCAGGAAGAAGCTCTCCAGTTGAATAATATGCAGGTTGGAGACTGGATGTTCCAACTAAAAGATAAGTAATACAGAGTTGAAAAACTTACAAATTAGTAAGTTCTTATAGGTGGAGTCCTCTGCAGTGAAGGTGTTACAGGTAACTGCCATAAAGTGAAAGGTATCACTCACCCTGTTAAGTTTCTTGGTTGTTCCCCCCCCCCCCCCTCTTTTTTTTTTTCTTTTTTTAATAGGGAAGGACAAACTTATTACCTGTAGGCCTGAGATAGGTCAAGAGCTCTTAGAGTTGACAGAGTAAAGTTCTCTTGAATAAGAGAGTCTTGCCTAGAGGCAACTCAGTGTTGTCTCAGCATAGATGAGAGTCAAACTAGACGGCTCTTTTGATAAAAAAACAAAAAAAACCAAACATATCTACAGGTTTTGAAACCTCATACTGGCCGAAAAAAAATCAGAAACCCTGTAGTACTGGGGTTGCTGAATCTGTTGAGGTTTCCGTTATTTTAGCCTGGTTAGATGTTGCCCTTGTTGGGAAACATCTGTTTGAGGGGAAGAAGATGGATAAAACTTTTTCCCCCTAGAGGAATGAAGTCTTTTAGAAGATCCATTATCAGCTGGTATGGAGGAAAGTTTTGACAATCCTCTTGAGGTAGCATTATCAGTGTCAGACTAGCTTGAAATAGGCAATCCTTGTTGGAGATGTTCTCCAGTACAAGGACTATTTCCCAACTTCTCTTGTACCCATTTATCCAGGCCTAAAGCTTGGAGCCAGGCTAAACGTCGTGCCCCTATGGCTATAGCAGAAGATCTGCTGACAGATTCAAAAGAATCTAGGGAAGCACGATGAAGGAATGTAGAAATATCATGAGCATGATTGACTAGTGATAAATAGTCAGCTCTTTTATGTTCCTGAAGGAAAGGGTAGAAAAGTTTTAAACTTTTGGCTACCTGTTCCAGAGAGAATCCCATATAGAAAATATATGAAATGATTCTTGCTGAAAGCATAGATGCTTGGAAGCATCGACGCCCAAAAGCATCTACAGTCCTAGACTAACGACCTGGCGGATAAGAGGAGTGCTTTTTTGCACCAACACGCCTCATTGCTGATTCTACTACTATAGAATGATGAGGTAGTTGAGTCTTTTGAAAACCTGGAGAAGGTGGCACTTTATAGTGTCAACTCTCTTGGAATGTGGAAATACTGTTAAGGGAGTCTCCCACATTCTAAATAACAGATCCTGTAGGATCTGATGTAGGGGAAACATAATTGCCTCCTCTGGAAACCAGGGGGATTGCAGAAGTTCTGAATCCCGCAGTGTAGACTCCTTCCCAGGTATAGAAATGGCGAGTATCCTTGCCATGTCAAGCAGAAAAGCGATCTCCTCTAAGAGAAACTCTCTGAATTGAGGAGTAAGAACTGGACCTGCTGAAAATTCAGGTATGGTACCGATGGATGTATCTCCCACATCGGGGTTAGAAACCCGGGGAAGACGAAGCACCGGATCCTCTGAAATGAGATGTGCTCGGTACTCCTCCATGTCGGTACCGAAGGAAGTCGGTACCGAAATCTTCGAGGCTAGATAGCGATTCCAGGCTCGGCATCAGAGGAAGCGAGCCTATGGGAAGAGGCATCGAAGTCATCAATGTCGGTACCGGCATCCGTATCGATGACCAATTTGGTACCGGAAGTGACGCCAATGTTGGCGCGCGTACCGCCACCGGCACCGGAGCAGATATCGGCACCGGAATCGATGCCGATACCAGTGGCTGAAGAACGGTCTGCGGCGACTCTGACGGTACCAAAGTAACAGAGATGCGCCAGACTACGTTCCAGGGTGAGGAGTTCTTTATCCAACACCACAGCCCATGCCGAGGCATCGGTACCGCTCGAAGCGGTCCGGGCCACCAAACATGGCTCAGGCGCATCCACGGAGGTAAAAACCTCGGGAGCAACCTGAGATCCCGTGAATGCTTTGGAGCCCGAAGACTCCCGCCGGGATTGAGCCATAGTGTCCTCGAGGGCAAGCCGAGGGGCATCTCGATGCTTAGCAAGAGATCTACCTCTCGAGGACTGGCTAGTCTTAACAGACTGTTGTTGGGTTACCTGACCATGGAAAGAAGAAGAGATTCTGCCCGGTGACCTCATGGTAGATGTAGACCCGGTACAGAGTTGTACTCGGTGCTGAAGATCTCTTCTGGTAAAACTCCTAGAAGAAAATCAGACTTTAGGACAATGGTCAGGAGCTAAACAAGGCAGACACCCAAATGGGGTAAGAAATTGAAGTGTACCGCCACAGTTTAAACATTTCTTGAGGGTAGTGACTGGCCTTTCCATGATGGAAAAGGTTGAGGCCTAGCAGCCCGAAGTCAGCACTAAAAGCAGAAAAAAAATTTGCCAGAAAGAGAAATTTTTCAAAGAAAAGAAAGAAAAACACCAGCGGTACCGGTGGGCGACGAGCGGAGGCAGGCGCACCACAAAAAAGTAAAATAAAAAAGATACATTTTCTGCGGTGACAGGGACACGTCCTGTCGGCTCCGCGGAAAACGAAAAACTGATGTGAGGGAAGTGTTTGGGCGGGAAGGCAGCACGCATGCGTGGGGGATGCTCTCAAAAGCTTTCTTTTAAGACGCTGGGGAGCGTTCCAGCGCGGGCTCCGTCGGTACCAACGTACCCATATATGAAGACTCATTCCTGCTTGTTCCTGGAGATCCTATCTAATGTCTAACTCTAGGTCTGACAATGTATGTAAGGTTGAGCTATTTTACCATCAGCGTGTACAACATATTTACTGATTTGCAAGATTTAATATACCGCTATTCAACTGTTACATCATAGTAGTTTACAAAAAGCTGCAAATTTCAGCAACATTATCAGCAGAACAATTACTTAAAACAATTTCAATTCTTAGCTGAAACATAAGGAGGGACTGGAGTAGAACAATTTTTACTGGTAGAAACTGACAGCCAGAGAGACAAAGGGTAAATATTATTATTATTATTATTATTATTATTAAAGACTTATAAAGTGCCGCAACATACGAAGCGCTGTACAAACATAGGAGAGAGACAGTCCCTGCTCATCAGAGCTCACAATCTAAATATTCTGGTATGAACTGAGCTTAGGGAAAGGCCTGAATAAAAACACAGGTTTTCAGACTTTTTTTTTACACTTTATACGCTCTCTTTAGGAAGCTCTTGGGGCAGTGAATTCAAAATTTGTGGTGCTTGATAGCTTTGTGGCTTTGCCACATTTAACTCTGAGGCTCTTGCAGACACCTACATAGGCACAAATTCTTTTGGGACATCAATATACAGTGGAAGGAGGGCCTGCACAACCTACTGTATAAACCATGTGCTTGCATAGGGCGGTGAGGCTCTGAAAGGGAGCGAGAGAAATGTCATTGCTGATTCGGCAGCACCCTTCCCACACTGTCGTCCCCCCCTCCCCGCCACCTCTTTTCCTGGTCTGGCAGCAGCAGCAAAACTCCAACTTTAAAAAAAAAAAAAAAAAAAAAAAACCACCACCCACAAAGCGGGTGTCTGTGACTCCGCACTTGACAGGCTGGTCTGGTTCTGCCACTCCAACACTGCCACAAGAGAAAAAGCAGCAGCAGTGGGCACTGTGGGGAGGTCGCCACCAGAAAAGGAAAAGTGGTAGTGGCACAGGGATGAGCATGTTCTAGGGGCCTGGTAGATGTTGGGGCAGGGGGAGGCAGAGGCAGGTGCTGGAGAAGAAGTGGGGAGGGCAGAGAACAGATGCTATACATAAAAAAGCGGTGGAGGGGTATAGAGGAGACACAGGAGATAAATGGCAGATAATAGATAGGAGTGGGGGTTAGATGCTGGAGATGGGGTGGAGTACAGAGGCTGGACACAGTATGACGGTAGATGATAGACATGGGGTAAGGGAATAAGGGTATGAAGAGCAGATACTGAACTTGGGCAGAGGACATAGGGAGTTGAGTGCAGAGGCTGGACACTGTGTGAGGCATAAGAGCATGAAGAGCACATGCTGGACATGGACAAGATGGTTTCAGGGGATGGAGAGTACATGCTGGACATCGAGATAAGGGGTCAGAAGGGATGGAAGACACATGCTGGACAGTGGGTAGGGTCGCAGGGGATGGTAGACACATACTGCACACAAAGGAGGGGGTGGAGGAAGAGAGAGCAGACAGGGTGGGGGACATAAGGAGATACAGGGCAGATGTTAGGAGTGTGAGTTAGATAGGAAGATGCTGGACATGGTGTGAAGGATAGAGGGGTGATGCTGGACATGGGAGGGACAGGATGACAAAAGGGGAGAGATGGGAGGTTGGGGAGAAAGGGGGAAACAAGACAGGGCAGGAGAAACAGGGACAGTGGAAAAGAGTAAAGAGAATAAGTGGCTAGGGAAGGATAGAGAGATAGGGAGTGAGAAGGCTGTGTTAAAAGACTGAAAAGAGGTAAGTACATACAATAAAAAGATATTGCGGACTCCATATAAGGAGGATAAATGAAACCAGAGTTGATAAAGAAAAAAATAAACGAAAGAAAGATGAAAGGAAAAAGAGATGGAAGACAGAAAACAAAACAGGAGGAGAGAGAAGTGGCAAATGGACCAGAGACCCTGGAGAGAGTTATGAGAAGACGAGGAAAGCAGAAACCAGAGACTGGAATCAACATGATTAGAGAATAAAATGACTAAATAGCAAAAGGTAACTTTATTTTCATTTTAATGATTGGAATACATCTGTTTTTGAACCTTACAGGCCTGATATTCAACCTGCGGCAGTCAGCATTTTTAAAGTGCCTGACCGCCACGGGCTAGAGTGAAACCAGATATTAAATGACAAAAACTGTATTTCCTCTAGCGTTGAATATCCAGTTTCAGCGCTGACCAGCACAGCTATCCAGACAGCAGACCGTCCTGGAACTGTCCAAACAGTGCTATGGTATTTAGAGGGTTTATTCAGCAGCACTGGCTGGTTAATGCAACCGAAAATCCCTCTCAGAGGAATTTAACAAGTTATCAGGTATTGCTAACAGGATAAACCCCTTTGTATATTGGGCTGTACATGTTTTATCTCTATGCTTCACAGCAGAGGGACATATGCAGCTCTTTCTGTTAATCTGGTGCTGTACTGCATGTAGAATGGTATAATGGGGTTTAAATTAATTTTTCTGTACATAATTTTATTTTTAGCTTAGAATTTATTCTACAGTTGGGTAAGGATCTATCTTTAGTCTGAGTGAGTGGCCAAGGCTAAGTAACCTAGTCAAGGAGTTTCTATGTAATGATCTGTAGTAATCCAGCTTGTTCGGTTTTCCAAATAGGTTTATAGATGTTCTAAAGCCCATGTTGCTCTTTTCTAATGCTCATACATCATTAAGGGCATGTTTACTAAAGATTAAAGCGCATTTACAAATGTTAACGTGTGCTAAGCGCAGCAGCGCCAATTTGTTTTATTTTTTTATTATTTTATATTTATGTATTTACAAAAATAAAGTAGCAATCCCTACTTGAAGAAAATATGGGAATTGGGAGTAACAATCAGGAACAGCAGGAATTGTCCCTTCACATATGAGTGGACATTGACACCAATGGAGCCCGCGCGGAAACACTCCCCAGCGTCCAATAGGAAAGCTTTTCGGAGCATCCATCTGTGCCTGCGCTGCTGCCTTCCTGCATTTACAACTCTCCCTCCTCAGTTGGGTTTGTAGCTGAGAGAGAGAGAGAGAGAGAGAGATACACAACTCCTAGGGGAGAAGGGTGAGTTGTGAAGACTCAATTCCTGCTGTTCCCGGAGATCAACTGTTACCGGTGAGTAACTATGCTATCTCTGGGAACAAGCAGGAATGTAGTCTTCACATATGGGACTCCCTAGCTTGGAGATGCCAGGGAGATGACCCCAGAGAGAGTAGTGAAACACAGGCTGAAGTGGGTCATGTTTCCTCCCAAGGATCTCTGGTATTGAAACCCAGGAAGGGGCAGGAGGAGTTCTAAGTCTGAAAGAGATGCTGGAGAACAGCCTGGCCAAACGAAGCATCCCGACAGTAGTCCTTGTCCAAACAATAATGGGCCGCAAAGGTGTGCACAGAGGAACAGGTTGCTGCTTTGCAGATTCCATCAATCGCCACCAAGCGTAGATCTGCAATACAGGCAGCCATTGCTCGCATATTCTGTGCTGTGACATGACCTTCAAGAGAAAGCGTAGTTACTCACCTGTAACAGATGATCTCCGGGAACAGCAAGAATTTAGTCTTCACAAATGAGTATCGTCGGTACCGATGGAGCACGCGCGGGAACGCTCCAGTGTCCAATAGAAACACTTTTGAGAGCATCCCACAGCACATGCGTGCTGCCTTCCCGCCTCTGTACCTCTTTCACTTCAGTTGAGTTTATAGCTGAGACCAAAGGAGAGAAGTAGAAAAAGAGATAGAGACAACTCCTAGGGGAGGTGGGAGGGGTTGTGAAGACTAAATTCCTGCTGTTCCCGGAGATCACCTGTTACAGGCGAGCAACTACGCTATCTCCAGGAACAAGCAGGAATGTAGTCTTCACATATGGGGATTCCCCAGCTGAAAGATGCCAAGGGGTGACCCCCAGCAAGCTGCGAACCCAGGTGAGATGGGTCATGCTTCCTCCCATGGATCTCTGGCATCCAAACCATGGACGGTGGGTAGGAGTTGTATTAAGTATGGAAGAGATGCTGGAGAACAGCCTGGCCAAACGAGGCATCCTGACGGGAGTCCTTGTCTAAGCAGTAATGGGCTGTGAAGGTGTGTACCGAAGTCCAAGTGGCTGCTTTGCAGATACCATCAATAGACACAGAACAAAGGTTAGCCGTTGAGGCTGCCATTGCTCTCGCATTGTGAGCTGTGACATGGCCCGCGAGAGAAAGTCCTTTACTCTGATATGTATAGGATATGTAATCTGCAATCCAATTTGACAGAGTTCTTTTGGAAACTGGAAGTCCCAAATGACTAGAGTCAAAAGCCACAAAAAGCTAAGATGATTTTCTATGTGGCTTATTTCTTTGGAGATAAAAGGCTAAGGCTCTTTTACAATCCAATGTGTGAAGATTCCTTTCCGCACTGGAGGCATGAGGCCTAGGGAAGAATATAGGAAGATAAACCGACTGGTTTAAATGAAAAGGCAAAACCACCTTTGGCATAAAGTGAGGATGAGTTTGAGGACTACTTTATCATGGTGTAACCTTGTATAAGGAGCGTCAGCTACTAACGCCTGTAGTTCACTAATGCGTCTTGCAGAGCTGATGGCAATTAGGAAAATAACTTTCCATGAAAAACTTTAGGTCTGAAGTGGCTAAAGGTTCAAAGGGCAGTTTCATAAGCTGACCAAGAACAAGATTCAGATCCCATGCCATTGGTGGTGGTTTAATAGGAGGTTTTGTTAAGAGTAGGCCTCTCATAAATCTTGATACAAGGGGATGAGAGGAAATAGGTTGTCCATCGAAAGGTTTATGAAAAGCAGCAACAGCACTAAGATGTACTCTCACTGAATTGGTCTTTAGACCAGAAGTTGATAATTGGAGGAGATAATCTAGTAGCGACTCTACAGATAACAAAAGGGGGTTAAGTCCCTTTTGTGAACACCAGAGAATCTTTTCCACTTAAAAGCGTAGGAACGTGGGGGCGGAGCCTGATGTCCAGCGGGTAGGACGCTTTGCGTTGAAGCTCCCGAGAGGCCTACTTAGAATCCTGACTTAATACCTATACAAATTTACTATTTCGCTCCGAGCTGACCGGGGCACCTCTGGGGGGATGGCGGCCCATAAACCAGCGCGCTTGGACTTCGGGTCTCCTTCTTCTTCTCACGGAAAACGCTCCAAAACAGAGGTGTCTTCCCCACAGAAGATGGTTCCATTTCGTGAAAACCCCGAAATGCACCTGGAGATTTTGGAGGAAATACGCGGCGTGAAGGAATTGGTGCAGTCCAATGGAGAAGCGCTTCGAGCCCTGCGAGAAGACTTTGGAGTGCTCCAGGACCGACTTGAAAGTCTTTCATTACGGCAGGACAACATGGCGGGGGTCCTCGACTCGCACGAGGTGCGCTTGGGCAAACTGGACAAGGCTGAGCGCCAGATACAGAATCTTCAAAAGGAGTTAGAAGATAGCAATAATCGAGCCCGTCGCAACAATGTGAGGCTCATTGGAATACCGGAGGGGGTGGAAGCAGGAGATATAAGAGAATTCTTGCTCAAAACTCTTCCCTCCTTGCTGAAGATCACTTTTCACAGAGAACTGGAAATCGATCGAGCACACCGTGTTCCTGCCCACATGGCGCTCAACCGCACGACCCCCCGGCCTATTATCTTTAGCTTGCTACGATATCAACAAGTGGAACAAATTTTACATGCTGCCCGAGCGAATCATCATTTGGAATTTGAAGGTCGTAAGGTCTCCTTCTTTCCTGATTTGGCAAAGCCTACCGTTGACCGTCGGAAGAAACTCCTTGCTTTTCGCCCTCGACTTCAACAGCTACAGGCTCGCTTTGGCCTGTTGTATCCAGCGAAGCTCCGAGTGACTCTCCACAACCAAACCAGGACGTTCGAAGATCCTGATCTACTATCAACATTTTTAGACTCCAAAGAAGCAGAGCAGATGCGCTGATCCCAAATCTTGGACTCTTATCTGCCGGCTCTATCCGCCATTTTGAAGGGCCCGATGCGGCGGTCATAGCCAAGCACAGAAATAGCCTGGACTTTCTTTCTTTCTCTATATGACTTTTGTTTTTTGGTCTCCTATCCCTTCATGATGTGTGCCTCGGTCGGATTCGGAGCACGCACAGTCCTACAGGTTATGTGTTTTTTTCAATTTCGGCCTTCTCTGGGGTTTCTCCCCGCAGACACATGGTCGCCAGTAATTTTGGGGTTTTGCTTCTCCTCTACCGTACTGCGGTTTTCTTTGTTAATGTGGGGCGCTTCATTGTATTATATTAGCTTATTTTTCCTATGTCATGTGTACAGCCAGATACAGTCAGTTTGAGGGACATAGTGAAATTATGTGTGCTATCATGCTCAGAATTTTTAACTTTTCTGAATGGCCTTATGTAAAATCTTATCATTCACCGTCAAAGGCATTAATGGTCCACTCAAAGGAAAGAAAATCCTTAGCTATCTTTGCCATGAGCATGTTGATTTAGTGTTTCTTCAGGAAACGCATTTAAACTCTGCTGAAACACTGAAACTCAATGCTAAGCCTCACATGGTAGCTGCCTATTCTCCCACCGTTTCCAAATGGTACGGGATAGCCATTCTGGTTAGGAAGTCTTTGCACGCTACTGTACCTGATATTAGCGCTGACAAGGAGGGTAGATGGGCCCGTGTACACCTTGAGGTTGGAGATAGTGAATTCACGTGTATTTGCATTATGCCCCGAATGTGGACAATCCTGCTTACTATGCAAGTATTGCGCAGTTGGTCTTGGCCTCTGCCAATGCTCCATTAATACTTGGTGGCGATTTTACTCAAGAGTTGCTCCCATCTGAGCCCCAATGAATGGTGGAATCATGCTTGTCTTTACAGTAAATATGAACAAATACCTCGTCTGTTCGCTTCCTCCGTTCAGACTCCTTCTCATTGGTCTCAATGGAAGATGCTCAATGACTATGTACATTTTGCTAAATGCTCTCATCTGACTGTCTAACTTTGTATATATCTCTGTCCCATGATCATGCTGTATTGTAGATACTCTTTTGATCGTTTGATGTATAATCACTGTTAATTGGAAGCGCTCACATGCTGATATAATCGGGTAGAGAAGAAGCATCGGGGTGGGGGGTAATGGGTTTACTTTTCCTTATTGTATACTTGTTTTGTCTCTTTTGGTGTGTTGTTTCTTTTGTTTGTTGCAAAATGAAAATAAAAGTTTAAAAAAAAAAAAAGCGTAGGAACGTCTTGTGGAACGTTTTCTGGAAGCCAGAAGGATATCCTTTACTTGTTGAGAAAGGTTAATATCCTGGAATTCTAGGCTTTCAGTAACCAGGCCCTGAGATGTAGGGACTGGGGAATGGGATGCAGTAAGCATCCGTCCTCCTGAGACAAAAGATCTGGAGCATTCCCCAACTCCAGAGGAGTGGTTTGAGAGAGACACAGAAGAGGATACCACGTTTGTCGTGGCCAATGTGGAGCTATGAGTAGCATACGACCTCTGTCTCTCTGAAGTTTGAATAAAGTCTTGGGAATGAGGGGAATGTGTGGGAAGGCATAGAGGAAGTCCTGACCCCGGTGGAGTAGGAAAGCATCCCTCTTGCCTGACAGTTGTGAGCCGGGATTCTGGAACAGAATCGGGAAAGTTTGGCATTCTGTGGACTTGCAAAGAGGTCTATATCTGGTGTTCCCCAGATTTGAAATACTCGAGCAAGCTGATATGAGTGGAGGGACCACTCGTGTGGCAGCAGTATTCAGCTGAGTCTGTCTGCCCATAAGTTTTGAATGAATGGAAGGTATACCGCAAACAGTTGAATTTGTAACTCTCTGGCGAGGGCCCATAGTCGCAAAGCTTCATTGCATAGCGACAGAGAGCCTGTTCCACCTTGCTTGACCACATAGAACATAGCTACCTGATTGTCGGTTTGGACCAGAACTGTTTTGTTGCCGAGATGGGTCTGAAAGACTTGAATAGCATTGAAAATGGCTCTCAGCTCTAGGAGGTTTATGTGAAGGGAAACTTCCTGTGAGGTCCAAAGACCCTGAGTGGAGAGACTGTGCAAGTGGGCCCCCCAACCCATCTTGGACGCATCTGTTATTAGAGTGGCCTGATATAGAGGCTGCTGGAAAGGAGAGCCAAGGAGATTTTCTAAAGATTGCCACCATTGCAGGGACGAAATCAGACGTGTGGTGTTTCTGATCTTGTCCATTAGCTGACCCGAGGCCTGTGACCACTGAGAGGATAGGGTCCACTGGGCTGCTCGCATGTGGAGGCGAGCATAGGGAACCACATGGACAGTGGATGCCATGTGTCCCAAAAGTTGAAGCATCTCCAGAGCAGTAAGGAACACCTTCATAGATGTTTCAGATGCCAGTTGTATTATCCGTAGACAGCGCGGCTGTGGCAGGAAAGCCCTTGACTGCTGTGTGTCTAGACGAGCCACTATGAATTCAAGAGATTGAGAGAAGTTGAGATGAGATTTTGGGAGGTTTATGACTTGTCCCAAGTATTGAACAATTCACATTGCTCGAGAAAGAGCAAAGCTGGCCTCTGGAGCCATCGATGCTCGAATGAGCCAATCTTCCAAGTAAGGGAAGACGAATATTCCCAGAGTCCTCATAAATGCTGCTACCACTGCCATGCATTTTGTGAAGACTCTTGGAGCAGAGGCCAGTCCGAAAGGAAGAACTCTGTACTGGAACTGTGTTCCTTGGACCAGGAATCGAAGGAACTTCCTGTGATCTGAATGGATGAGAATATGCGTGTACGCATCTCTTAGATCTAGAGAACATAGCCAGTCCTGACTTTGAAGGTATGGTAGGAGTGTCCCGAGGGAGATCATTTTGAACTTTTTTTGGAACAAATATTTAATTCTCTGAGGTCTAGTATAGGCCTGTGTCCCCCTGTCTTCTTTGTAATAAGAAAATAGGGGGAGTAAAACCCTGAACCCTTTTGGGGTATGGGTACTTCTTCGATTGCTCCTTGAGCGAGAAGTGATGTGACCTCCTGCCACAAGAGGTTGGCAGCATGGCCTGAGACTTGAACTGTTATTATTGTAGGTGGGGGGCAAGTTGAGAAAATGAAGCTTGTACCCCAGTCGTTCAATGGACAGAGTCCAGTTTTCTGATGTTATTTGTTGCCATCTTTTGGCAAAATAGCATAGTTTTCCTGGAATGGTTAAGGGTTCTGGACCTTTCAGGGGCAGAATGACTTTCTCTAGGTAGATGTCAAAGACCCTGAGGGGGCTGGGTCTGTTGGGCTGGTTGAGCTCTTTGAGCTTGCGGCTTTCTTTGCTGTCTGTTCTGTTGTTGCCCCTTCTGGGGAACATGAAGCGGACAGTGGCTTTGATGGGTGTAAGATGGGTAAAACTACTTTTTCTTACTGAAAAAGGGTTTTTTGAATGTTTTCTTCTTTGTTGGGTTGGCTGTGGACTTTGACAATCTGTTCAAAGTAGTATTATCAGATACAATCAGATTAGCCTTGTTTTGCCAGTCCTTGCAAAAGAGATTTTCTCCTGTACAAGGAATGTTTCCCAGCTTTTCTTGCACCCACTGTTCTAAGTCTGATGCTTGAAGCCAAGCAATACAATGTGCTCCTATGGATATAGCAGAGGTTCTCC
Organism: Ichthyophis bannanicus; assembly: GCA_033557465.1. Lineage (NCBI taxonomy): Eukaryota > Metazoa > Chordata > Amphibia > Gymnophiona > Ichthyophiidae > Ichthyophis > Ichthyophis bannanicus. Next base: position 1,281,840,646 of record CM066032.1, read on the forward strand.
TAATACATTCAAAGCAATCAAAGGTAGCAAGGTTCATGAATTTAGAGACATTCTGGGCATGCTTGACCAGAGTAAGGTAGTCTGGTCTTTTTTCCTCAGAGACACAAGGGCTAATGAGCTCTAAGTCTTTTGTGACTTCTTCCAGGAACATTCCCATGTAAAGAATGTAGGAACTGATCCTGCCTGATAGCATGGAGAATTGAAAGCATCGCCGCCCAAAGGCATCGAGTGTCCTGGATTCATGGCCTGGTGGATTAGAAGAATGTGTTTTAGCACTCTTGATTCTTCATATGGCCGATTCCACTACCATTAAATGGTGTGGTAACTGAGTTTTTTGAAAACCAGTATAACTTGGCACTCAGTACATAGTGTCAAGGCATCGGGAATGTGAAGATACCATTAAAGGAGTTTCCCACATTCTCAACATCAGATCATGTAAGATATTGTGAATGGGAAGCATAGCTGCCTCCTTGAGAGCCATAGGGTATTGTAGAATTCTTAATTCTTCTGCCCTAGGTTCTTTTCTGGAATCACAGTGATTGCAAGACCCTTTTCCAAATCACGTATAAAATCCTGGAAGGACATATCTTCTGGAGGAGACATTCTGCATTGAGGAGGAAGAGTTGAATCCTCTAGTAGGTTCGCTCTGGTACCAGTAGAATTGTCAGTCATCGGAATCCTCAAGGGCACTCTGTACCGGGTACTCCTGTAACACATGGTATCGCTACCGCTCGAAGTCGGTACCAAAATGTCTTGGTTCCCGATCCCCGATACCCGAGATAGACTCAAGGCGGCATGGGGGGGAAGCAGTCCTGTCGAAGCAGGTACTATCGGTAGTACCGGTACCAATCTCGGTACCAATACCTGTTGAACAGTCCGTAGCGGCCTTAGCAGTACCGAAGCTGATAAGAGGGATATTAGACTGCGTTCAATAGCGAGGATTCTCTTATCCATCGCTCCTGCCGATGCCTGGGTGTTGGTACCGGTGGAAGTGGCCACGACCCCAGAACATGGCACCAGTAGTTCTGCAGAGGTGGAAGCCTCTGGAACATGCTGGAGCCCCATTAATGCTTTGGAGCCCGAAGACGCCCGCCGGGGCTGTTTTGCCAGTGAACTATCCTTGAGGGCAACGCCAGAGGCATCTCAATACTTTGAAGGAGATCTACCCTTCGAGGACTGGACAGTCTTAGAATACTTAAGTTTAGTTACCTGAGATCCATGGGAGGAAGATGAAGCCCTCAAAGACGTCGATGCAACTGACATTGTATCTGCGGCAAAAAGGGTACCGAGTTTTGCAGCTCTATTCTGAAAGGCCCCTTTTGGTCATCCTCGTGCAGGAGAGACACTCCGTTGGACAATGTTCAGGGCCTAAACATTTTAGACACCAATCATGGGTGTCGGTGATGGAAATGGTATCGCCACACTATGAGCATTTTTTGAAACCACTAGCTGGTTTCTCCATGCCTGAAGAAAAGAGGGCCTACTGCCCAAAATGGCGCCTAGCGCCAGAAACAGGGGAAAGACCCCTGAAGAAATACAAGTATGTTTGTTTTTCTGAAGAAGAAAGAACCACCATCGGCGGTACCGGTAGGCGTTGAATGAAGACCACAAAATAACAAAAGTTAAATGGAAATTTTCTGCGGTGACAATGTACACGCCTTGTTGGCTTCGCGGAAAACGAAGAACTGAAGTGAGAGAGGTACAGAGGCAGGAAGGCAGCACGCATGCGCCGTGGGATGCTCCCAAAAGCATTTCTATTAGACGCTGTGGAGCGTTCCCACGCGGGCTCCGTCAGTACCAACGATACCCATATGTGAAGACTACATTCCTGCTTGTTCCTGGAGATAGCGTAGTTATTCACCTGTAACAGGTGATCTCCGGGAACAGCAGGAATTTGGTCCTCACATATGGGTATCGCCGGTACCGACGGAGCCTGCGTGGGAACGCTCCCCAGCGTCCAATAGGAACGCTTTTGGGAGCATTCCTCAGCACATGCGCGCTGCCTTCCCGCCTTTCCAACTGTCCCACTTCAGTTAAGTTTGTAGCTGAGTAAAAGGACAGAGGGAGAGAGGAAAGAGACAAAGAGAGAGAGAAAGAGAGACAACTCCTAGGGGAGGTGGGTGGGTTGTGAGGACTAAATTCCTGCTGTTCCCGGAGATCACCTGTTACAGGTGAGTAACTACGCTATCTCCAGGAACAAGCAGGAATGTAGTTCTCACATATGGGGACTCCCTAGCTGAAGATGCCAGGGAGATAGCCCCAGGAAGGTGCCACCGTCGAAGGTGAGAATCCTTCCTCCCATGGATCTCTGGTATCCCACCAGGGTTGGTGGGTAGGAGTTGGTTTAGGTTTGAAAGAGATTTTGAAGAACAGCTTGGCCAAAGAAGGCATCCCGACGGGAGGCTTTATCTAAGCAGTAGTGGGCTGTGAAGGTGTGTACCGAAGCCCAGGTGGCTGCTCGACAAATGTCATCGATAGACACAGAGTGGAGATTAGCCATAGAAGCTGCCATGGCTCTCACATTGTGAGCTGTGACATAGTCCTGAAGAGGAAGACCCTTACTCTCATAAGTAAAGGATATGCATTGGGCAATCCATTTAGATAAAGTTCTTTTGGAAACACGAAGTCCCAAATGACGAGGGTCAAAAGCTACAAAACCTTGCAAGGACTTTCTATGTTGTTGTGTTCTTTGTATGTAAAAGGCTAGGGCCCTTTTACAATCCAAAGTATGAAGGTTTCTTTCTGCATTAGAGGCATGAGGCCTCGGAAAAAATACAGGAAGATAAATTGATTGGTTTAAATGAAAAGGCGAAACCACCTTTGGCATAAAGTGTGGGTGAGTTCGAAGAACAACCTTATCATGATGAAATCTAGCATAAGGAGGATCAGCCACTAAAGCTTGCAAGTCACTAATGCGACGGGCAGAGGTGATTGCAATTAGGAAGATGACCTTCCAAGTTAAAAACTTAAGGGCTGTAGTGGTCAAAGGTTCAAAAGGTGGCTTCATGAGCTGCCCGAGAACTAGATTTAGATCCCATGCCACCGGTGGTGGCTTGTTGGGAGGTTTAGTTAATAAAAGGCCTCTCATAAATCTTGATAGGAGTGGATGACAGGAAATTGGTTGTCCATTTAGAGGCTTATAAGAAGCTGCAATTGCACTAAGATAGACTCTTATCGAATTGGTCTTTAACCCAGAATTCCATAAGTGAAGGAGATACTCTAGTATCGATTCTAGGGGTATGACCAGGGGGTTTAATCCCGTTTAGGAGCACCATATAGTAAAACATTTCCACTTGAAGGCATAAGATCTTCTTGTGGAAAGTTTCCTAGAAGCCGGAAGGATATCTTTTACCTGCTGGGACAGGTTGAAATCCTGGAGATCTAAGCCTTCAGCAACCAGGCCGTGAGGTGCAGGGACTGGGGATTCGGGTGCCATAGCGTCCCGTTCTCCTGGGAAAGGAGATCTGGAGCATGCCCTAACTCCAGAGGTGCCGCTTGAGAGAGATGCAGTAACAGGGAATACCACGTTTGGCGTGGCCATCACGGTGCTACGAGAATCATGCGACCCCTGTCTCTCTGAAGCTTGAAAAGTGTTTTGGGGATGCGGGGAATATGGGTGGGAAGGCATAAAGAGGTCTATGTCTGGAGTGCCCCAGAGATGAAATATCTTTGCCACCTGGTCTAGGTGGAGTGACCACTCGTGAGGTAGCAGTAAAAGACTGAGTTTGTCTGCCCAAAGGTGTTGAATGCCTGGAAGATATACCACTAGAAGGTGAATTTGATGCTTTCTGGCGAGGGCCCATAATCGTAAAGCTTCGTTGCATAACGACAGAGAGCCTGTCCCGCCCTGGTTGTTCACATAGAACATGGCTACCTGATTGTCCGTCTGGACTAGGACTGTCTTGTAGCTCAGCTGGGCGTGGAACACTCAAAGGGCTAAATAAATTGCTCTTAATTCCAGGAGGTTTATATGTAAACCAACCTCCTGTGGAGTCCAGGTGCCCTGGGTAGAGAGATGACTCAGGGGTGCTCCCCAACCCACCTGTGATGCATCTGTTAGGGTGGCCTGAAAGAGGGGTTGATGGAAAGGAGACCCCACTGTCAGATTTTCTAGTGATTGCCACCATTGGAGGGACAAAATAAGTTGTTGAGAGATTGTTATTTTGTCCGACAAATGACCCGTGGCCTGTGTCCACTGTGTGGAGAGGGTCCACTGAGCTGCTCGCAAGTGGAGGCGAGCATATGGGACTACATGAACTGCATATGCCATGTGTCCCAGTAACTGCAGTAGTTCCTGAGCAGTGAGAGAGGATTTGCCTGCTGCTTGGGAAGCTAGCTGCATAAGGCGAAGGACACTGGGCTTGTGGAAGGAAAGCCCTTGCCTGTCTGGTATCCAGACAGGCTCCTATGAATTCTAGGCATTGGGAAGGAACCAGTTGAGACTTCGGGAAGTTTATTTCCAATCCCAAGTATTGGAGGATTCGCATTGTATGGGACAGTGCAGTGCTGGCCTCTGCAACTGTGGAGGCTCGAATGAGCCAGTCGTCTAAGTAAAGACAGACAAAAATCCTCAGGGTTCGTAGAAATGCTGCGACTACTGCCATGCATTTCGTGAACACCCTTGGTGCTGAAGCCAGACCAAAAGGAAGAACCTTGTACTGGAAATGTCTTCCCTTGAAAAGGAAACGTAAAAATTTCCTGTGATCTGGATGAATGAGAATGTGAGTGTATGCATCCTTTAAGTCTAGAGAGCAAAGCCAGTCCTGGCTTTGAAGGTATGGCAGAAGAGTTCCCAGAGAAATCATCTTGAATTTCTCTCAAAACAGATATTTGTTCAATTCTCTGAGATCTAGAATGGGTCTGTGTCCCCCTGTTTTCTTTGGAATAAGAAAACAGGGGGAGTAGAACCCGGTCCCCTGTTGAAATATGGGTACTTCCTCTATTTCCCCTTGGGCAAGAAGTGTGGAGACCTCGTGATCTAGCAGATTGTCTGCAGAGGTTTGTGAATTGAATTGGTATAGAATTGTAGGAGGGGGTATGCTGTGAAAATGAAGTTTGTACCCCTCTCCTACAATGGACAAAGTCCAATCTTCTGCTGTTATCTGATGTCATCTGTTGACAAAGTGGCATAACCTGCCTGGAATACTGGGGGGTTGGGAATCCCTCAGAGGCAGGAAGGCAAAGCTCTCTAGGAAGGAGTCAAAGCCCTTGAGGGGGCTGAACCTGGAAAGCTGGTTGGGCTCTCAGGCCTTTTGGTTTCTTTTGTTATCTGGTTTGTCCCTTTTGGGCAACCTGACCTGGAGTCTGGCTCTGCTAGGTATAAGAAGGATAAAACTTCCTCTTTTTGCTAAAAGAGGGTTTTTTATAAAAGTTTTCCTTTTGGCTGGAGTGGCTGTAGACTTTGACAATCTATCTAAGGTAGAATTGTCAGCATCTAACTCGTTAGCCTTTTTCTGCCAGTTCTTGCCAAAGAGATTCTCCCCCGTGCAAGGAATGTTGCCTAACTTGTCCTGTACCCAAGTCTCCAAGTCTGATGCCTGTAGCCAGGCAATTCGTCATGGCCAATGGCAATAGCAGAGGTTCTGCTGATGCATTCAAAGCAGTCAAAGGCTGCACGATTGACAAACTTGGAGACATCCTGAGCATGCTTAACTAGAGCAAGAAAATCTTGTCTCTTATCTGGGAGAAATGGGCTCTTAAGTTCCAAGTCTCCTGTGACTTCCTTAAGGAACATTCCCATATATAGGATATATGAACTGATCCTAGCTGAAAGCATGGAAGCTTGAAGAGTTCTGTGTCCAAAAGCATCCAGAGTCCTGCATTCACGACCTGGAGGATTAGATGTATGCCTCTTTGCACTTTTCATCCTACGTATGGCTGATTCCACTACCATTTAATGGTGTGGCAGCTGAGTTTTGTGAAATCCAGGACATGGTGGAACTCGATACATAGTATCAAGTCTCCTAGAGTGAGGAGAAATAGTCAGAGGTGTCTCCCACATTCTGAGCATCAAGCTATGCAGAATTTCATGGATAGGCAGAGTAGCTGCCTCCTTAGGAGCTTTAGGATATTGGAGGATTTCCAATTCCTTTGCTCTGGGTTCCTCTTCAGGAGCTATTGTGATTGAAAGACCTTAGGCCATATCACAGATGAAATCCTGAAATGACGTCCTCTGGAGGTGACATTCTGCATTGGCGAGCAGAGGGATCTTATAGGAGAAACCCTCTAGTGCCAGCAGAATTGTCAGAGTCTTCAGAATCGGAGTATTCCTGACCCCGATGCTCTTGCAAAGCACGATCCCGGTACCGATCGAAGTCGGTACCGAGGTAACCCGGTACCACCTTATCCACTCCAGCCAGAGGTGGCATGGGAAGAGTTCCCAACGGGGCCGGTACTGGCATCGTCGGTGTCAGTACCGATGCCCTTGGGAACACCGGTACCGCAGCTGAAAGAAGAGCTATGATACTGCGTTCGACAACAAGAAACCTCTGGTCTATCGACACTGCCGATGCCTGGGTGTCGGTACCGGTAAGAACGGCTGGAACCCCTGAGCATGGCACTGGTAGTTCTTGCGAGGTTGAGGCCTCGAGAACATCCTGAAGCCCCATCGATGCTTTGGAAGCCGAAGCCTCCCGCCGGGGCTGTTTTGCCAGTGTGGTTCCCCTCAAGGGCAATGCCAATGGCCTCTCGATGCTTAGCAAGAGAGCTACCCTTTGAGGACCGGCTTTTGTGTTTAGTTACCTGAGATCCATGGGAGGAAGAAGAGGCCCTTGACGATGTCGATGCAATGGATCTGGCATCTGAAAAAAAGAGGGTATCGAGCTTTGCGGCCCGGTTCTGTCTTCCTCTTTTGGTCATCCCCATGCAGGAGAGACATTCAGTTGGAGAATGATCAGGTCCTAAACATTTTAGACCCCAATCATGGATGTCAGTGACGGAAATGGTACTGCCACGCTTAGTACATTTTTTAAAACCACTAGTTGGCTTTTCCATAATTTAGGAAAAAAGGGGCCTAATGCCCAACATGGCGCCTAGCACCAAAAAGGGGAAGTTTCTGAAAAGAAACAGTCTAAGTTTAAGGGTTTTGTTGTTTTTTTTTATATGAAAAGAAAAGAACCGGCAGTACCAGTAGGCGTCGTGCGGTAGGCAAACGCGACCACAAGAAATAATTTTAAAGATGGAATTTTCTGCGGTGACAGGGAATAGGTCCTGTTGGCTCCACGGAAAACAAAGAACTGAAGAGGGATAGTTGGAAAGGCGGGAATGGAGCACGCATGTGCTGAGGGATGCTCCCAAAAGCGTTCCGACTGGATGCTGGGGAGCGTTCCCGCGCAGGCTCTGTCGGTACCGACGATATCCATATGTGAGGACTACATTTCCTGCTTGTTCCTGGAGATAGTCCTTTATTCTCATAGGTAAGAGAGATAGTCTGCAATCCACTTGGAAAGTGTTCTCTTGGAAACTAGTAGACCCGGGTGACTGGAATCAAATGCAACAAAAAGCTGTGAAGCCTTTCTATGCTGTTTATTTCTCTGAAGATAGACCAAAGCACGCTTGCAATCCAGAGTATGTAGATTCCTTTCTGCACTAGAGGCAGGATGCCTAGGGAAGAAAACGGGCAAGTAAAGAGTAGTTACTCACCTGTAACAGGTGTTCTCCAGGAGCAGCAGGAATCAGTCCTCATATATGGGTGACGTCGGTACCGACGGAGCCCCCGTGCGGAGCATTTCCCCAGCTTTCATAGAAAGCCTTTGGGAATGCAGCGCACATGCGCGGTCCTCTTCCCGCCCAAGGGTGCCATCTTGCTCAGTCTGATGACATAGCTAAAAGACAGCAAAAATAGCAAAAATAAATCATATGACTGCAACTCGAAGGGGAGGAGGGAGGGTTGTGAGGACTGATTCCTGCTGCTCCTGGAGAACACCTGTTACAGGTGAGTAACTACTCTTTCTCCAGGACCAAGCAGAAAGTCAGTCCTCACATATGGGATTCCCCAGCTTAGGGCTACCAGAGGCCCCAAACTGAAAAATGAGCTCCCTCTAGAGCCTCAGCATTCAAGAACAGAATCTTCTCTGATAACACCCCCGACAGGTAGCCCAACACCAGGGCCAGAGGGTAGGAGTTGCCTAGACCTCAAAGAGATTATTGAGTACCGCTTGCCCGAAAGCACTGTCCCTGCGGGACTCCCTCTCAAGGCAGTAGTCTGGCTTGAAGACCAAGTAGCGGCCCGGCAGATGACTGCCAACGGAACAGAGCAGAGATGAGCCACTCATACAGCCTTCGCCCTGACACGGTGAGCCGTAACTCGACCCTGCAACGAGAGGCCGGCTGCCCTGTAAGCCCAGGCGATGCAGTCAACTACCCATATGGACAAAGTACGCTTGGAGATAGCCAACCCCAACCTATTGGGGTCATAAGAGACGAAGAGCTGAACCGCCCTCCGGTGCTCCCGCGTACGGTCAAGGTAGAAGGACAACGCCCTCCTACAGTCCAGGGTATGCAGGACCATCTCAGCCCGGCTAGCATGAGGCCTGGGAAAGAAAGTCGGAAGAACCACCTCCTGATTGAGGTGGAAGGAGGAGACAACCTTTGGAAGGAACTTAGGATGAGTCCGTAAGACTACCCTGTTCTTATAGAACCTAGTATAAGGTGCTTCTGAAACTAGGGCCTGAAGCTCACTCACTCGCCTAGCTGAGGTAAGGGCTATCAGAAATAGCGTTTTCCAAGACAGAAAACGCATAGGGCAAGTAGCCATAGGTTCAAAAGGTGGGCAAGTAAGCCGTTGCAAGACCACATTTAAATCTCATTCAGGGGCAGGTGGACGCACTGGAGGCTTAAGCAAAGCAGGCCTCTGAGGAATCAGGCCACCAAAGGATGACTGGAGAGAGACTGACCCTCCACCTGTGAGTGGTGTGCTGACAGAGCACTAAGATGAACTCTAACAGAATTGGACTTAAGGCCTAGGTTGGACAGGTGAAGCAAATACTGCAGCACCACTGGTACTAGGCATGAGAAGGGATTCTCGTTGTGTTGAGTACACCAGGCAGAAAATCTACGCCACTTAAGGGCATAAGACTTTCTGGTGGACTGCCTCCTAGAGGCCAAGACTACGTCCTCCACTTCCCTAGGCAGTAGTAAAGGCGCTAAAACTACCCTTTCAGCAGCCAGGCCATCAAATTGAGGGACTGGAGATTGGGGTGCAAGAGAGATCCCTGCTCCTGAGACAGGAGATCGGGTTGCATCCCCAGAGGAAGAGGGGTGTCCACCGCTAGTTGCAACAATAGTGGGAACCAGGGTTGCCTTGGCCACCTGGGGGCCACCAGAATCACTGAGGCCTTGTCCCGGATCACTTGGAACAGTGTCTTGGACACTAGAGGCGTCAGAGGAAACGCATATAGGAAACCTGTAGACCATGGAATGAGAAAACGCATCTGCTGCTACTCAGAGGATGCGGTTTTCTGGAGCAGAACCTGGGAAGTTGACGGTTCAGAGGACTGGCAAAGAGATCTAAGGTTGGAAGACCCCATCTCAGGAAGATCTGTTGAACCACTAAAGGGTTCAACTGCCATTCGTGCGGCTGCAGAATCCTGCTAAATCTGTCCTCCAGGGAATTCTCCTGACCTGGGAGGTAGACTGCTTTGAGAAGAATGCCATGATTGACTGCCCAGGAGCACAGCTTCTGCGCTTCCTGACATAGAAGGCAGGACCCTGTGCCCCCTTGTTTGTTCACATAGAACATAGCCACTGGATTGTCTGTCTGAACTAAGATGGACTGGTGAGAGATGAGATGAGAGAAAGTTCTCAGGACTAAGCAGATAGCTCGCAGTTCTAAGAGATTGATCTGCTGTGCGGCATCCCAAGGAGTCCACAGGCCTTGAGTACATGCCCCTTGGCAATGTGCACCCAAACCTTGTAGAGATGCATCGGTTGTCAGCACCTGAGAGTGTGGAGGTGCCTGAAAAGGCACCCCTTGCACTAGATTCGGAAGATGAAGCCACCATTGCAGAAAAGACTGTAGTAGGCTGGACACCCTCACTTTGTCCATGAGGCTTCCTGTGGCCTGGTGCCACTGAGTCCTGAGGCCCCACTGAGCTGTTCTCATGTGTAGACGGGCATTTGGAGTCACATGGACCGTGGATGCCATGTGGCCAAGAGCCTCAGAAATTATCTGGCAGAGACTAAAGAATTGCTGTGGAATAGCCTGGCTAGAGCCATCAATCTGTGGGCCCTGTCCACTGGTAGAAAGGCCTTTGCCTGAAATGTGTCTAGTCGAGCTCCTATGAACTCCATGTTCTGGGAGGGATGCAAACTGGACTTTGCGAAGTTTATGACAAACCCCAGGTGCTGAAGCACAGCGACAGTGCGAAGGGTGGCTTGATTGGCCTCTTGCGGGGACTGACCCCTGATGAGCCAATCGTCCAGATATGTAAAAACAAAGAGGCCCTGAACCCTGAGGTAGGCCGCTACCACCGCCAGGCACTTGGTGAATACCCTGGGGGCGGATGTAAGGCCAAAAGGCAGTATTCTGTACTGATAATGGTTTCCTCCCAGTACAAATCTGAGATATTGTCTGTGGTCTGGATGAATAAGGATGTGAGTATAAGTATCCTTTAGATCTAAGGAGCATAGCCAATCTCCCTGCTGGAGGTAGGGCAGCAGGATTCCAAGGGTAAGCATCTTGAATTTTTCCCTCTCCAGGAACTTGTTCAGGTTTTGCAAGTCTAGGATGGTCTGAGGCCTCCTGTTCTCCTTGGTACTAGGAAGTACCTGGAATAGAAGCCGTGACCTTTCAGGTGGTGGGGCACTGGTTCCACTGCCTGATCCTTTAGAAGACCTGCCAACTCTTGCAGGAGTAAGTCCCTGTGCAGAGGCAGTCTGGGAGGCTCCCCTGGAAAATAGGAGGGGGGTACCTGGTGGAAGTGGAGGAGATAGCCCTTCTGGACTATACTTAGAACCCAGGTATCCCTTGTCACGGCTGACCACCTGTGGGTGAACAGGGGCAGCCTGCCTCCAGCGCTGATGGGAGCCAGCTGAGGAGGAGAGGCTATGCCAATGCAGTCAAAATCCCCCTCTCTGCTGAGCAGGAGCCGGAGTAGGAGGCTTGGGGGCCTTCTGCCTACGGAGCCCATGACCCTGCCCCTTGGCCTGCTGACCCTGTTGGGGAGCTACAGAGGCCTGATAATGAGGGTACTGTTTATAGGCAGATGACTTCCTCGGGTAAAAGGTCTTTTTTCCCCGAGCCTTTCTTCTTCTTCTGAGAAGGGGCAGAGGTTTTTCTGGACAGCCTTGTCCAGGTAAGAGTCTCGGTCTCGAGTTCAGCAGCCTTGTCAGCCATGGGCTTGCCAAAGAGGTTTTCACCTCGGCAGGGGACCTGCACCAACTTGTCCTGCACCCATGGCTCGAGGTCCGATGACTGTAGCCAAGCCTGATGGCGTGCACCGATGCCAGCAGCAGCTACACGGGCCGAAACCTCGAAGCCATCATAGGCTGCTCGAGATATAAACTTCGAGCACTCACGAATACCCGAGAACAGAGCATTGAAACTCTGCAAAGGTTCCTCGGAGAGACTAGCAGAGAACCCGGCAATCTCCTTTGCCAGGTCTCGAAGGTACATGCCCATGTACAGCTGGTAGGTCTGGACACGGCAAGCACGCATAGAGCCCTGGAAGCACTTCTTACTAAGAGCATCCAGGTTCCTGGCCTCCCGGCCAGGAGGCAACGAGGAGTGCATCTTCTGACTCTTCAGACGATGCATGGCCGATTCCACAACCATGGAGTGGTGCGGTAATTGTGCCTTTTGGAACCCGGGGCTCTTGCGGACTCGACAGATGGAATCGACCCGCTTGCTCAAAACCGGCGTCGAGGCCGGCGCCTCCCACATGTGGAAGAGCAACCGTTCCAGCATTGGAGGAACCGGAACAGTAGAGGCCTCCTTCGGAGGAGAGTCAAACTGTAGGGCCTCGAGCTCCTCGGCTCAAGGCTCCTCTTCGGAATTTGCGGGGAATGCCAAAGCCTTGGCCATGTCCCTCACGAAATCCGAGAACCGGGTATCCTCCGGGGGGAACCTTCTCCGAGGCTCAGACTCGGACAAGTCCGAAGGAACGCACCGAGTCCGAAAGGTGTCGGGCGACTCCTCATCCTCCGTCTCCCAGCCGGACTCCTCGGAGGAGGAATCGAGCTGCTCCGGTCGGGCAGGCATCGATGCCATCCGCCCCGACGACCTCGATCCCGAACGGGAGACCGAGTGGGACCTTGGCCGAGGATAGACTCGAGCTCGCATGGACTCGAGGATCGGCTCGGCCTCCAGGATCGACTTGGACGTCGATGTCCCGGTGGTCAGGGCAGATGCACCAGTGAGACCGGCGATAAGTGCCCGCTGCTGTTCCATGAAGGCAGCCAAGCTGCTCTCCAAGGCCGTCAACCTGAGTCCGAGCTCAGGAGACTCAGCAGCCCCTGACTCGGGTCCCAGCGGTGCCGGGCCCGACGTCGGCTCCCCTAGAGGTGAGTCCACGAGGACTACAGTACTCACGTGACCCGGGGAATCCATCTCCACACGAGGTTGTTTTGCAGGCCTCTCCGACTCCGAAGACCCGGGACGGTGCTTGGGTCTATGCGACATGGCCCTCGAGGAGCCAAGTGCGTCCACCGATGCCGCCCTCGCGGGTTTTTTCTTCTTATGATGCTCCCGTGAGGGAGACCCCCTTTCAAAGGAGCCTCGACGCTGCTCGGGGCCGAAGTCCCGAGATGTCAAGGCCTCTGACGAGGTCTGGGCTTGACCGGACGCGGAGTCAGAGAAGATTCTTTTTTTTTTTTTTTTTTTTAAATTCTTTATTTTCGTTTTATAACAAAGGAAAAGGAAGACATACAGCTAAAAGACAGATACATAAAGTGTAATACATACACCAAAATAAACCCCTGCCACCCCCCTCCCCCCTGCTTCCTCTCTAGAAAACTAATCATTCCCGAAGCGGGCGTGTACTTACATTATTGTATTACAAAACCTAACGGTGATCTGAAACATGATGAGTGCACATTATACAGGCATGTTGGAACAATGAGCAGATTGTACATAATCATTAAGCATCTGCCATTTAGACAAGCGAGAGTGAGTTTGGGCATGGGGAATAGCTCTCCGAGGTATCTGCTCATATTTACTATATAAGCAGACGAGGTTCCACCATTCATTGACAGTAAGTCGAGAGCTATCCTTCCAATTCCTCGTGATTAAGCATATGGCTATACCCAGCATGAAGTCAAGGAGAAAGCGACCCTTCTTAGGAAGAGAGGGGACCTCCGCCACAGAATGGAGTCCCACGATCTTCCAAGAGAGAGGTTCGTGGAGGTGTAAGATAAATTGAATACGACCCCAGACCCGCCCCCAGTAAACCTGTAGTTGAGGACATTCATAAATAACATGAGCGAAGGTTCCCACAGCAGTATGGCAAGACCAACACTGGTCCCTAGCATTTGTGTGCCATTTGGCTATTTTTTCTGGGGTATAAAAGCATCTGTGTGCAAAAAAGAAGAGAGTTTGGGTAACAGAGGCAGACCGGGAAACCCGCACTACTTTGCTCCAGAAAACGCTCCATTGCCCAGGGGTTAAAGTGGTTTGCAGTTCGCGCTCCCAGGCTTGTTGGGCTCTAAAAGTGGCCGTGTCTGTACCCTGACATAATATTTTATAAAAGTTAGAGGCTACCCCATGTGTACTACTAATAGAGTGAACTATCTCTAATAGCCCGTCCTCAGTAGGGGCAGAGGGCGGCATAATTCGAGCACTTTTGAGACAGTGTTGAAGCTGCATCAATTGAAAGTAGTGTTTCGCTGGTAACGCAAATTCCTTTTGTAAATCAGAAAAGGTTTTCCAACGAGCTGCAGAGAAAAGCTGTTGGGGTGTCCAGATCCCCCTTGAGTACCAGGGTTTCCATGCTATCGTTCTATTTAGGACTTGAATTCTGGGGTTATTCCATAGCGGGAGTCCGTCCTGAGGACATACGTTCGGGCCCAGTGATAGAATGAGAGTGTTAAAGGCCGCAAGAGTATCGACAATCATTGGTGGATGGCGGGTGTCTACTTGATAGGACATACCGGGGAGATGGGTCAACGGAATTGGGCTACTAAGCTCCTCTTCTATGTCAAGCCAAACTGGTCTGCTGTCTGTTGAGGCATCTAGCCATCGGGCACCTTGCTTAAGTAGGAAGGCTTGATGATATCTAAGAAAGTCAGGAAATCTGGTACCCCCACTTTCCTTTGCAGACTGTAGTTTTTGTTTAGCTATCCTTGGTGGTTTGCCCTGCCAGAGATAACGGACGAGAAGGCCCTCAATATCTTTATAAGTATGTAGCGGGAGTAAGCATGGCAGCATTTCTAAAATGTAGTTCACTTTGGGGACTATCATCATTTTCACAGTTTCTAAGCGGCCCCACCATGTAAGAGATAAGGGAGACCAACGATTTGTGAGCTCACGGACTTTGGAGACTACCTCTTTGGCATTAAAACTGATAGTGTCTTCTAAAGGAGAACAGTAATGGACCCCGAGATACTTCACCATGCGGGATTGCCAAAGGAAGGGAAAGGCCTGCATGTCAGCCTCATGTACCCAGCGGTTCAGTGGGAATGCTACAGATTTGGTCCAGTTAATTTTATAGCCCGATAATTGTGAGTATCCGTCAATCAGATCCAAGACAGCTGGAACCGAATCGAGGGATACGAAAAGCATAAGGTCATCTGCATATGCAGAGAGTTTAATCTCCCTATGACTGAAGGGGACACCTCGAATACGTGCGGACTGTCTAATAAGGAGGGCTAGGGGTTCAAGAGCTAGATCAAAGAGCATTGGTGATAGGGGGCAACCTTGACGCGTGCCTCTTTGGAGATTAAATGGCTGAGACTTGATGGCATTTACACAAATACTGGCGACGGGTTGAGTATACATGACTTGGAGATAGCGGAGGAAGCCCTCCCCAAAGCCATACCATCGGAGAACTGCAAATAAGAAGGGCCATTCTAGACGATCAAAGGCTTTTTCGGCATCCAGGGAAAGACCCACCCATGGATGATCTAGATTGGTAGCACTGGATAGCACATGGCACAAGGTCCGAGCACTGTCAGCAGTTGATCTGCCGGGTATAAAACCGCATTGGTCAGGGTGAATTAGGGTGGCCATCCTGTCAGATAGCCGGGTGGCCAAGATCGTTGCGAAGATCTTATAATCGGCATTAAGTAGGGAGATTGGACGGTAGTTGGCGGTTAGTAGCGGGTCTCTGCCTTCTTTCTCAAATACTACCACATTAGCTGCAGAGAAAGATCCCAAAGAGGATGTATCTACCGCAAGGGCAGTAAAATAGAGTTTTAAATAGGGAACTAAATCTGCACTGAACGTTCTGTAGAATTCGGTCGGGAGACCATCGGGCCCTGCGACACGGCCCGAGGCTGTTCGTTTTAGGGCAGATTGGATCTCTGAAGTAGAGAAGGGTTCATCCATCGCATCCCTATCATCTTCAGAAAGGGTCGGCCGCTGAATGCCAGACAGCAATCGCTCGAATGTCTCTGACGAGAACTCACATTCAGATTGATATAGGCGGGTATAGAAATCCCGAAAGAGCTCTACAATGTCGGAGTCTGTGGTCACTATGCCCCCTCCCTGTGGAACTCGAAGGGCCGCTACGCGTTTGGCTTCTTTTTGACCTTTCAAAGCGTTGGCTAAGAGTCGACCGGCTCTGTTATTTTCACGATAATATGTCCCTCGCTGAAGCTCAATACTCTTAGAAGCTGCAGTTGAAAGGATTGAATTATATTGAAAACGGAGACGCTGTAATCGAATTAGTACACATGGATCAGTACGTGAAGTTAGAACTCGTTCGCCTGCTTTTATTTGTTGGTCTAGTATGAGTAGTTGCTGTTTGCGTTGTTTCCGCAGGCGGATTTGATAGCTAGTGATCGTTGCTCGAATGGCCGCTTTGAAGCCCTCCCACCAAGCCCAATTCGCAGTATCCTGGGGTAGATTAAAATGGAAGTAATCCTGTATGGCTGCTCGAATTTCTAACTGGAACTCTGGCTGAGTTAACAGGGCTCTATCAAAGAACCAGGCCCCCGAATTCCCTTGGGGTGCAGTAGTGTGTAGTTGAAAGGAAATGGCAGCATGATCTGAAATATGTTGGGAGTGAATCTTTGCAGTGTCCACCTGAGGAACTAACAGTTTTGATATTAGAAAGAAGTCTATGCGAGACTGGGATTTATGAGGGGAAGAGAAGAAGGTGAAGTCCAGCTCATTGGGGTGTAGTAACCTCCATAGATCAATTAAAGCAAGATCTTTGATCAGGGAGGTAAGCGTGGTGTGACTCTTGGGGGGACCACTTGTCCTAGGCGGCTGTTTGTCAATCAGGGGATCAAGGACTAGATTGAAATCCCCCCCAATTATCAATGAAGTATTAGCAGAGGCCTGCGCAACCTGAGCAATGGTAGCAAAAAAGGCAGGGTCATCCACATTAGGAGCGTAAAGGCATATACATGTAAATTCAAGGCTACCTATCTTGAGATGAACTCTGGACCATCTACCTGCTGTATCTGAGCTAGTCGCAATAATAGTAGCATGCAAAGATTTCCTAACCAGTATGGCAACCCCACATTTCTTAGAAACGGCTGGGGAATAGGCGGCCACCATGTAAGGTTTAATATTGAGTTTAAGAGTTTCTTTCGAATTTAAATGCGTTTCTTGGAGAAAAATTAGGTCCGCAGCTTCCTGGCTTAGGTAGTTTAGGATTTTCTTCCGTTTTATCGGATTATTGATTCCTTTTACGTTCAATGAGAAAATCTTACATGGTGCCATCAAGCGGTAATAGACATTTTAGGTAAGGGCGCTTGAAAACATACAACATAATCAGAATCTGTGCAACAATGACATAATCACCGAGTATTCTAGCTAATACACCCCATATTGAAAAGTATGTACTAAAGTATCTTAGAGAAGAAGCAAAACCCCCAAAGAATATGGCGACCATATGTCTGCGGGAGGAGGCCCTAGAGAGGAAATAGAAAGACATGAAAAAAGAGAAAAGAAACACCAGAGTCCATAATTAACACTGTCTCTGATACTCATCGAGGCTACTGTGGGTAGATGGAGTCGGGTCACAGATATCCTCAAAAGTAAGGCAACAAACTGCCCTCGCCAGACTCTTGGCTGGGCTGCGGCAGATCCGATATGGCAGGTACAGCGGATATAAGAATACTTGCAGGAATATTCTGGAAGTCAGCGCATCAAGTCGGCCTCTTTGGAATCCAAAAACTCCGCTAGTAGATCAGGGTCCTCAAATGTTCTTGTCTGATTGTGAAGCGTGACTCGGAGCTTGGCCGGGTACATCAGGCCATAGCGTGCTTGTAGTTGTTGAAGCCTCGGCCGGAATTCCAGAAAGCGCTTTCGGCGGTCGACCGTGGGTTTAGCCAAGTCGGGATAGAAGGAGATCTTGTGGCTCTCAAACTCCATATGGCCCTTTGCCCGAGAGGCACTTAGAATTTGCTCCACGTGTTGATATCTCAAAAGTCGAAAAATGATAGGCCGCGGGGTCTTCCTGTTGAGCGTTATGCTTGTGGGTACACGATGAGCGCGATCGATCTCTAAATCTTTGGTAAAGGTGATTTGGAGCAGGGAAGGGAGGATTTTGCATAAAAACTCTTTCATGTCTCCCGATTCCGCTCCCTCCGGTATGCCCACGAGTCGTATGTTATTGCGGCGCGCTCTATTATTGCCATCTTCCACTTCTTTCTGCAAGGCCCGCACCTGACATTCAACTTTGTCGAGTTTGGACAACCGGGCCGCATGGGAGTCCAATATGCTCTCCATTTTGTCCTGACGCGAAGAAAGCCCTTCTAGCTTGCTTTGCAGCACACCAAAATCTTCCCGCAGCGCTCGGAGTGCTTCACCGTTTGACTGCACGAGGTTTTTGACCCCTCTAATCTCTGCGAGGATTTCCTGCTGCATTTCGGGGCCCTTGCCCAAGGCCAGCCCCTTCTGCGGGGACGGAGGTTCAGTTTTGGAACGTTTGCCGTGAGAAGCCGCTGGAGATCCAAATTCCAGGCGCGTGGGTTTGGTCCCCGCCATCTCACCAATGTGCCCCGGCAAGATCAGAGTAGAAATTCCAAGTATGTACGGTGTTAATTCAGGATTCTGAGTAGGCCTCTCGGGAGCCTCAGCGTTATGCGACCATCCCGCTGGACATCAGGCTCCGCCCCCCGTCAGAGAAGATTCTTTCCTTTTGGTGCTGCCGACTCCGTAACGCCTTAGAGGACATTTTCCCACACGGACCACAGATCATCGGGTCCGAGGCACCGGAGGCAGCAGTCATGTGTGTCGGTGAGAGACATAAGTTTCTTGCACCGATCACACTTTTTAAACCCGCTGGAAGCCATCGGGGGAAAAAGGGCCCCTGCAAGGTCAAATGATAGGGCTGCCAGTGAAAAAGAAAAAATGGCGCGAATGCTAGTCACTAAGGGCAAAAACAGAAAAAGAGATCCGGGCTCGATATCCACGTTATCGGGCCCAGGCGGGAAAGGGAAACCGGCGTCGAACCAAAGAAAACAGGTTAACGCAGAGAAAAATCAACTTTTTCCTCGGGTGAAACGAATACACATCCGTCGGGCTCCACAGAAAAAAGACTGATCAAGATGGCACCCTTGGGCGGGAAGGGGACCACGCATGTGCGCTTCATTCCCAAAGGCTTTCTATGAAAGCTGGGGAAATGCTCCGCACGGGGGCTCCATCGGCGCCGACGTCACCCATATGTGAGGACTGACTTCCTGCTTGGTCCTGGAGAAACCGACTGGTTCAAATGAAAAGGCGAAACCACCTTTGGCATAAAGTTAGGATGAGTCCTAAGGACTACCTTATGTTGGAACCGTGTATAAGGCGGGTCAGCCACTAAAGCTTGGAGCTCACTGGTACGTCTTGCAGAAATGAGAGCAATTAGTAAGATGACTTTCCAAGAAAGAAACTTCAGGGATGTAGTGGCTAGGGGTTCGAAGGGCTGCTTCATGAGCTGTCCAAGGACAAAACTGAGATCCCATGCTAACAGGTGTTAGCTTAAGTTAAGAGCAGACCTCTCATAAAGCATGCTACAAGCGGCTGAGGGGAGACAGGTTGTCCAAAGGGCATGTGAAAAGCCGTGATGGCACTGAGGTGGACTCTTACTGAATTCGTTTTAAGTCCAGAGAATGAAAGGTGGAGGAGATACTCAAGTAACACCTCTACTTGTTCCTTTTTTGAACACCAGACTGAAAACCTTCTCCATTTAAAAGCGTAAGCACTTCTTGTGGAAGATTTTCAGGAGTCTAGAAGGATATTGAGAGAGGTTCATATCCTGGTGTTCTAAGCTCTCAGCAGCCACGCCATCAGGTGCAAAGACTGAGAGTTCGGGTGCAGAAGTGTCCTGTTCTCCTGGAACAGGAGATCTGGAGCGCATCCTAACTCCAGAGGTTTGGCTTGAGAGAGACATAAAAGCAGCTGATTCTACGTCTGTCATGGCCAGCATGGGGCTATGAGGATCATATGGCCCCTGTCTCTCTGAAGCTTGAACAGTGTCTTGGGAATGAGAGGAATGGGTAGGTAGGCATATAGGAAGTCCTGACCCCAGTGGAGGTGAAAATCATCCATCGCCTGACTGTTCTGAGCAGGAATTCTGGAACAGAAGTGGAGAAGTTTGGCATTCTGAGGACTTGCAAACAGATCTATATCTGGTGTTCCCCAGATTTGAAAGACTCAAGCAATTTGTTCTGAATGGAGAGACCAATCGTGTGGCAGTAGTACTCGACAGTTTGTCTGCCAGGAGATTCTGCTTGCCAGGGAGATACACCGCTAGTAGGTGTATCTGAAGGTGTATGGCAAAGGCCCATAGGTATAGGGCTTCGATGCGCAATGCTCGAGAACCTGTTCCTCCCTGCTTGCTTACATAGAACATGGCAACCTGATTGTCCGTCTGGACTAGAACTGTTTTGGAGCAGAGGTAGTCCTGGAACACTCAGAGCATTGAAGATGGCTCTGTTCTAGAAGGTTTATGTGAAGTCGAGCCTCCTGGTGAGTCCAAAGGCCCTGAGTGGAGAGATTGTCCAGAGCAGCTCCCAACCCAATTTGGACGCATCTGTTGTCAAGGTGGACTGGTGTGGTGGCTTCTGAAAAGGTGACACTACGAGTAGGTTTTTTGGCGATTGCCACCATTGGAGGGCTGAAATGAGGTGTGCAGAGTTCCTGATTTTGTCCCCCAGACAACCTGATGCCTGAGTCCACTGTGAAGCTAGGGTCCACTGAGCTGCACGCATGTGTAGACGAGCATAGGGAACCACATGTACAGTGTAAGCCATATGACCGAGCAACTGAATCATTTTTCGAGCAGTTAGGCAAGTTTTCATAGCTGCTTGAGAAGCCAGTTGAACTATTCGAGCGCAGGGTACGTGTGGCAGAAAAGCCCTTGACTGCTGCGTGTCTAGAAGAGCCCCTATGAACTCTAAGGTTTGAGAAGGGGTGAGTTGGGATTTTGGAAGATTTATTACAAACCCCAAATGTTGAAGAACCTGCATTGTACAGTAGAGAGCAGAGCTGGCCTCTGGAGCAGACGAGGCTCAGATGACCCAGTCGTCTAATTAGGGAAAGACAAATATCCCTAGAGTTCTTAGAAATGCTGCTACTACTGCCATGCATTTTGTGAAGACTCTTGGGGCAGGCCGAAGGGTAGAACCCTGTATTGGTAATATCTTCCCTGGAAGAGGAACCGAAGAAACCTCCTGTGTTCTTTGTGGATAAGGATATGTGTATATGCATCCTTTAGGTCTAGAGAACATAGCCAATCCAGATTCTGGATGTAAGGGAGAAATGTTCCGAGAGAGATCATTTTGAATTTCTGGGAAGCATGGACTGGACAGTGGACCGCATGGATGTATGAAGGATAAAACTACTTCTTGTTGAAAAAGGGTTTCTTAACCGTCTTTTTCTTAGCTGGGTTGGCAGTGGTCCTAGAGAGCCTGTTTAGGGTGGTATTCTCGGACTCAAGCTGAGAAGCTTTGTATTGCCAATCATTGCCAAAGAGATTTTCTCCCATGCAAGGAATATTCCCCAGCTTATCTTGCACCCAACTGCTCTAAATCAGATGCTTGTAACCAAGCAATCCAATGTGCACCGATGGAAATAGCAGAAGTCCTGCGAATACACGCGAAACAATCAGAAGTTGCCCTGTTCATGAATTTGGAAACATTCTAGGAATGTTTAACAGTGTCATGAAATCAGCCCTCTTATCGTCTGGGAGAAAAGGAGCCATTAGTTCCAAATCTTTAGTCACCTCCCAAAGAAATATACCCATGTGGAGTATGTATGAATTTATTCTGGCCGACAACATGGAGGCCTGAAAACATTGACAAAGGCATTGAGAGTTCTCACCTCATGGCCCTGGGGGATTAGATGAATGTGTCTTAGCACTTTTAATTTGACGCAATGCCGATTCCACAACTATGGAATGGTGTGGTAACTGCGTCTTCTGGAAACAGGGACACTGTGGTACCCAGTACATGGTATCGAGTCTTTGAGAATGTGGAGACACCATTAAAGGCGTTTCCCACATCCTAAGCATGAGGTCATGCAATATCCGATGAATGGGTAAAGGTATTGGCCTCCTTAGGGGCTGCCAGATACTAAAGAATTTCAAGTTCTTCAGATCTCGGTTCCTTCTTGGAGGTCACTATAATCGAGAAGCCCCAAGCCATATCCCGTATAAAGTCCTCCGGCAGAGACATCTGGCATTGTGGGGAAGGAGAAGGATCTTCCGGAAAAGCATCTCTGGCACCGATCGATTCATTGGAAGACTTGGAATCGGAAGACTAAGTATTGACGGCCCGTTGATGGTACCGATCGAAATCGGCATCGGAATGCCTCAGTACCGGACCCTCGATGCCAGACAGACTCCAGGGCCGGCAAGGGTGGTAGTGTGGAGAGTGGCACAATGGTCGATGCCAATACCTCCGGTACCGATGGCTGCGGAACTGATTGCAGAGGCTTTAGCGGTATGGAAGCTGCCAGCAATGCCGCAAGACTCTGCTCAATGGCTAGGATACGTTGATCCATGGAGCCAGCCAATGCCTGGGTATCGATACCCAAACAGTGGGCCACGACCCCAGAACATGACACCAAGAGCTCTCAAGAGGTGGACGCCTCGGGAACATCCTGGGACCCCGTTAATGCTTTGGAGGCAAGGACCTCCCACCGGGGCTGTTTGGCCGGTGTGTACTCCTCTAGGGCAACACTTAAAGCATCTCAATGCTTAGAAGGAGATCTACCCTTTGAGGACCGACCAGTCTTCAAAGACGACTTGGGTTTTGTTACCTGAGATCCATGGGAGGAAGATGAACCCTGGACAACGTCGATGCCACAGACATTGTATCAGAGGCAAAGAGGGTGCCGAGTTTCACAGCTCTATTCTGCAGGCCCCTCTTTGTCATCTTTCTGCAGGCCCCTCTTTGTCATCTTTCTGCAAAGGAGACATTCTGATGGTGAATGGTCTGGTCCCAAACATTTAAGACACCAGTCATGGGTGTCGGTAGCAGAAATGTTACTGCTGCATTTGGAACACTTTTTGAAACCACTAGTTGGTTTCTCCATTCTGAGGAACGAAGGGGCCTAAGGCCCAAAATAGCACCTAAGCACCTAGAGGGCAAAGACCCTTCAAGAAGATTTTTTTTTTTTTTTTTTTAAAGAAAATAGAAGAAAGAAAAAGACGCCGAAGATACTAGTGCTGGCATCGACGGGAAGGCAGACACCACAAAAGATGATGATTTTCTACGGTGACAGTAATTGCTCCCTGTCGGCTCTGCGGAAAATGAAAAACTGAGGAGGGAGAGTTGGAAAGGCAGGAAGGCAATAGCGCACTCGCAGTGGGATGCTCCCAAAATCTTTCCTATAGGACGCTAGGGAACGTTCCCGCACAGGTTCCATCAGTGCCGACGTTACCCATATGTGAAGACTACATTTCTGCTAGTTCCTGGAGATAATATCGAATACAATATCAGAACAAGGAAAAAACAATCAAAAAGAAAGATACACCAGCCCCAAACCCTAGCCCACAACATAAGGAAGGTTCTGTAGGAAAAGAAAAATAATTGCATACATGAAGGAAGAAAGAAGCCAGTATACAGCCAATCACTTAACTTGAAGCAGGTCAGATACATCTATAACCGTACCCAGATACGAGTGATCATTTAGAAATGAAATAAGCTGAGAAGGATACACAAACACATATGTATGTCACTGAAATTTAACAATGCATTTACATGGGTATTTTAAAAAGAATACAGCTCCCAACTGGGAGACCCTAGGGTGAAGGAGAAATTCCTTCTGTCACTGCTGGGACTCCCATGCCAGGTCAGGGAAGGTCCGAACCTTTAACTCCTGAAATTCCACACTACGCTTCCTAAAAAAGCATACACAAGAACCAATCCCTATCCGATGAAAGAGCAAATTGAATTAAACATATTGCAGGTACAATTGCATCTGAAAGGTCCAAAATTGCGGAAACATTCAATGCCTTTGTTGCAACATGAGCAAACCCCTCAGCTGCAGGGGTCCACTTCCCTTGTGGAAGCTAGTATATTTTTGTAATCGGAAGACGGGACTTTGGAGGAACTCCTAATACCTCTGTCATATAATCCTTAAACATTTCCTTATGCGTTACTAATGAAGATCTAGGAAAATTAATAAGGCACAGATTGGACAATCTCGTGGCATTCTCCAGTTCCATCTTCAAACGCAAAAAAAGTATTGTCCTTAATAACCTCTATATTACCTTCCATACTAGCCATTTTCACAGATAAGTCATTATTTAATACTTGCTGTTTCGAAACGTCCTCTGTATTCTTAGCACAGCTGGATTGTGTAGACTGGAGTTCTATCTTCATAGACTGAATGTGAGGTAACACCTTCGCTAGCTGCTTGATGGCACACCAGATGGATTCAAGGTTAACCTGTTCAGGTGGCGAAAGAAAAACCTCCAAAGTCATCCCACCAACTGCTCTTTGCAGCTCACTCATCTCGGAATGCTCAGCTCCTGGAATGGCTCTGCTCGTATCCATTGCCTCAGCCGCACCACCACCGGCTCGCTGAACCTGCAGGGCTTCCAAGCAAGTCCCGCTTCTTCCAGTCTCCAGTCCCCCTAGATCAGGCGGCTCACCAAACCTTCGGCTGCCAACCAGTCTTCTGGCCTCTGGACACACGGCGGGGGTCAAAGAGTTTCCCTGGGCACCACACCTCCAGAGGAGCCCGATAAACTCCCAAGGATGTCGAGCTTAGCTGCTCCAGCATCCCGACAGCCTGGACAAAACTCTCTCCATTCCCAACTAGCTGCTGCTGCTCATGTAGAAGAAAGAATTGGTCCAAAGGACCCAACAAAAGTAAACTTGCAGGAGGGGCGCAGCTAGCCCGAGGAGGCTTAGCTGCCTTCCCCTTTCGTTTTCCCATCTATAAAGTGTGTCAACAAGTCAAACACTGGCTCCTGCCATGTTGCAGAACCTCCCCCAATGACTTCTTTATGTACAAAGCCACACCCAGTTATTTTTAATAGGCACAGTGGCCCTTAACACGTTAATCTTTAGTAAACATGCCCCCAAGTCGTTTGAACAAAAAAAAACAGTCTTCTAAAGGGCTTCTTTGGAATCAGTTGGGGCAGGGGCGGGGGGCAGCACAATAATTGTTCGCACAGGGCATGCAAAAAGGTAGCAGCGGCCCTGTGCAGAAGTCCAAAGATGTCTGCCATAGACGCTGTCCTCCATGCAGGGAAAGATGATCTCCTTGGCCATTCTCTTGAAGAGCTTAAGCGCCTCAAGAGGAGATGTACTTCATAGCAGCATGGGAGAAGAGTTTGAGGAAAAGCTTGTTTATTCACTCCTTATGGGTTTTCCCTGAAAGGTCCTACAGGGAAGAGAATAAGGGGAGCCAGAGACAAAGGATAAGTTGTGATCCTCAATAGGGGAAACATTGGGAAATTTGGACAGTCCTGCACCAGGCCTTTGGTCTGTGAGTACACAAGATGTTATTAACTTTTGGCTATCCCTAGATAGGAAATCCAAGACTGAGCCTTTAAATGGCTCACTCCATTGATCTAGAGAGAAGCAGCCAGTTGGAAAACATGCCATGTAGTAAAAATTACAGGTTTTGGAGCACTTCTAGAATAAATTTCAGCAGGGGAGAGGGTGTATATCATAACACACCTTCATGAAGTATGTCCAGCTTATGGGTTTCTCCACCACGTTATGTCAAGGAAGGACCTAGTGACAAGTCATTTACTTCTAGAACAGTGCAGCTGCCTTTGGCATTCAGGTGGTTGACTGCACCAATGAGCATGCCAAGCTCATGGTTTCCTAGCATGTCTGCTAGAGAAAGGTACTGGGACCAGCAGAGGTGCAGTCCACAAAAGTCAATGGTAAGAAAGCGTAGTTACTCACCTGTAACAGGTGTTCTCCAGGAGCAGCAGGAATCAGTCCTCACTTATGGGTGACGTCGGCGCCGACGGAGCCCTCGCGGAGCAATTTTCCCCAGCTTTCAAAGAAAGCCTTTGGGAATTGCAGCGCGCATGCGCGGTCCTCTTCCCGCCCAAGGGTGCCATCTTAGCCAGTCAGATGACATAGCTAAAAAAGACAGCATAAAAATTAGCAAAAAAGTAAAGCAGACGATTGCAACTCCAAGGGGAGGAGGGAGGATTGTGAGGACTGATTCCTGCTGCTCCTGGAGAACACCTGTTACAGGTGAGTAACTACGCTTTCTCCAGGACCAAGCAGGAAGTCAGTCCTCACTTATGGGACTCCCAAGCTCAAGGCTACCGGAGACCCTAAGCACAAAAATGAGCTCCCTCTAGCTCAGCAGCACAGAAGGAAAGAATCTTCGCTGAATTATTACCCACCGGTAGCCCACATCCGGGATGGAGGGTAGGAGTTGCTCAGACCTCAAAGAGATTACGGAGGACTGCCTGTCCGAAAGCACTGTCCCTGCGGGACTCCCTCTCGAGACAGTAATGGACCGCAAAAGTCTGGCTCGAAGACCAAGTAGCGGCCCGGCAGATGTCTGCCAGCGGAACAGAGCGGAGGTAAGCCACTGACGTGGCCTTTGCCCGAACGCAGTGAGCCGTGACTCGACCTTCCAAGGAGAGTCCGGCCGCCCCATAAGCCCAAGTGATACAGTCCGCAACCCAGATGGACAGAGTACGCTTGGAGACCGGGAGCCCCAATTTATTGGGGTCGAAAGATACAAAAAGCTGAGCAGCTTTACGGTGCTCCCGCGTACGGTCAAGGTAGAAGTTCAGAGCCCTTCTACAGTCCAGGGTATGGAGGACCGTCTCACCTCGGCTGGAGTGTGGTCTGGGAAAGAAGGTTGGAAGTACCACCTCCTGATTGATATGAAAAGGGGAGACCACTTTTGGAAGAAATTTTGGGTGAGTCCGTAGGACTACCCTATTTTTGTAGAACCGAGTGTAAGGGGGATCAGACACGAGGGCCTGCAATTCACTTACGCGTCTAGCGGAAGTGAGGGCTATCAAGAACAGTGTTTTCCAAGAAAGAAAACGGAGAGAACAGGTAGCCATAGGTTCAAAAGGCGGACAGGTGATCCGCTGCAAAACCACATTCAGGTCCCAGTCAGGCGCTGGCGGGCGCAGAGGTGGTTTAAGTAGAAGAAGACCTCGGAGAAACCTCGCTACAAGAGGGTCGCTGGAAAGAGGTCTGCCGTCCACCGGCACATGATGTGCTGAAAGAGCACTGAGGTGAACTTTGACGGAGTTGGACTTAAGTCCCAGATTAGAGAGGTATAGCAAGTACTGCAGGATCACCGACACCGGGCAGGAGAAGGGATCCTGAGAATGTTGGGTACACCAAACGGAAAAGCGACGCCATTTAAGGGCGTAGCATTTGCGGGTAGAAGGTCGTCGCGAAGCTAGGACGACCTCCTCCACCTCCGCCGGCAGGAGAAGGGGAGCGAGGACTACCCTCTCAGCAGCCAGGCCATGAGGTTGAGAGACCTGAGGTTGGGGTGTAGCAGAGACCCTTGATCCTGAGTGAGGAGATCCGGTTGTAACCCCAGAGGGAATGGATCCTCCACCGCTAATTGCAGCAGGAGCGGAAACCACGGCTGTCTGGGCCAGCGAGGGCCACCAGGATCATGAGGGCTTTGTCTCGGAGAACCTTGAAAAGAGTCCGGGAGACTAGCGGGATGGGAGGGAAAGCGTACAGAAGGCTCCCCGACCATGAGAGTAGAAAAGCGTCCGCCGCAACCCGAAGGGGGTGTGGCTGACGAGAGCAGAAGCGAGGAAGTTGCCGGTTGTGAGGACTGGCAAAGAGATCCATCGTGGGGAGGCCCCACTTTAGAAAGAGCTTCTGAACTACCAAGGGATCCAGACGCCACTCGTGCGGCTGGAGGATCCTGCTGAGTTTGTCCGCCAGGTAATTCTCTTGGCCTGGGAGATAAACTGCCTTGAGGAGAATGCCGTGACTGACGGCCCAAGAGCAGAGCTTCTGTGCCTCCCGGCAGAGGAGGAAGGAGCCCGTGCCCCCCTGCTTGTTCACGTAGAACATGGCAACTTGATTGTCCGTCTGGACAAGGACGGACTGGTGAGAAGTCAGGTGGGAGAAGGCCTTGAGAGCCAGGCGGATCGCCCTGAGCTCCAGGAAGTTGATCTGCTGAGCAGACTCCCACGCGGTCCAGAGGCCCTGAGTGCGTGCCCCTTGGCAGTGCGCTCCCCAGCCCAGGAGGGATGCATCTGTTGTCAGCACCCGGGCCGGCTGAGGTGACTGGAAAGGCATTCCGCAGATCAGGTTCGGCTGCTGAAGCCACCACCGGAGAGACGAGATCAGCGGCTCGGAGACGCGCACTAGGTCTGCTAGGCCGCCTGTGGCTTGTCGCCACTGCTGGCGGAGACACCATTGAGCAGGCCGCATATGCAGGCGGGCATTGGGGGTCACATGGACGGTGGAAGCCATATGGCCAAGTAGTCTCAGGAAGCGCCTGGCGGAGACCAGGGGCTGGCTGCGAAAACGGTCGGCTAGGTCCATGAGCCGTAGAGCCCGGTCGAGCGGTAGGTACACTCTTGCCTGAGGAGTGTGCAGCCTTGCGCCGATGAACTCGAGATCCTGTGAGGGGAGCAAAGTGGACTTTGCGAAGTTTATAACAAAGCCCAAGTGCTGCAGAAGAGTCACCGTGCGGCGCGTGGCGTTGGTGACCTCCAGAGCGGACGCTGCTCTGATGAGCCAGTCGTCGAGGTACGGAAAGACATAGAGGCCGTGAAGCCGGAGATGGGCCGCCACCACCGCGAGACATTTTGTGAAGACTCGCGGTGCGGAGGACAGGCCAAAGGGCAGTACCCGGTACTGGTAATGATTTCCTGCCACCACAAACCTTAGGTATTGTCGGTGGCTTGGGTGGATGAGGATGTGCGTGTAGGCATCCTTTAGATCCAAGGAGCATAGCCAATCTCCCTGCTGGAGGTAGGGCAGAAGGATTCCAAGGGTAAGCATCTTGAACTTCTCTCGCACGAGGAACTTGTTGAGGTTGCGCAGGTCCAGGATGGGTCTGAGGCCTCCTGTTCTCTTTGGTATCAGAAAATACCTGGAGTAAAAGCCTTGACCTTTCAGGTGGTGGGGCACCGGTTCCACCGCCTGTTCCTGTAGAAGACCTGCTAACTCTTGAAGGAGTGATTCCCTGTGCAGAGGGGGTCGTGGAGGTTCTCCCGGAAAAAAGGAGGGAGGGACCTGGTGGAAGTGGAGAAGATAGCCTTCTCGCACGACTTGAAGCACCCAGGCATCTGAGGTGATGCTGGACCACCTGTGGGCGAAGTGAACCAGCCGGCCTCCGGTGCTGGGAGGAACCAGCGGGGGGGGAGAGGCTATGCTTAGTGAGTCAAAAACCCCCACCCTGCGGAGCAGGCTTGGGGGCTTGCTGCCTACGGGACCCGTTACCCCGTCCCTTGGCCTGCTGGCCCTGTTGGGGAGCTGCAGGGGCCTGATAATGGGGGTATTGTTTGTAGGCAGCCGCCTTCCTCGGGTAAAAGGACTTCTTTCCCGAGCCCTTCTTTTTCTGGGAAGGGGCGGAGGTCTTCCTAGAAAGCCTAGTCCTGGTGAGAGTCTCCGTCTCAATTTGTGCAGCCTTTTCAGCCATGGGCTTGCCAAAGAGGTTTTCGCCTCGGCAGGGGACATCGACCAACTTGTCCTGCACCCAGGGCTCGAGGTCAGATGACTGAAGCCAAGCCTGTCGGCGGGCACCGATGCCGGCTGCGGCCACTCGAGCCGACGCTTCAAAGCCATCGTAGGCTGCTCGGGATATGAATTTTGAGCATTCCCGAATACCAGTGGACAAGGCCAGGAACCTCCGCAAAGGTTCCTCGGATAAACCAGCGGAGAAGCCGGCTAGCTCTTTAGCCAGGTCTCGGAGATACATGCCCATGTATAGCTGGTAGGTCTGGACACGACACGCAAGCATAGAGCCCTGGAAACACTTCTTGCCAAGGCCATCCAGGTTACGGGCCTCCCTGCCAGGAGGCACCGAGGAGTGCATCTTCTGGCTCTTAAGACGATGCATGGCCGATTCCACTACCATGGAATGGTGTGGCAGCTGTGCTTTTTGGAAGCCAGGGCTCTTGCGGACTCGATAAATAGAATCGACCCGCTTGCTCAGGACCGGCGAGGTGGCCGGACTCTCCCACATGCGGAAGAGTAGTCGTTCCAGCATGGGAGGAACCGGTACAGTAAAGTGTTCCCTTGCGGGAGAGTCATACTGGAGGGCGTCGAGCTCTTCGGCTCGAGGCTCCTCCTCGGGGTCCGCAGGGAAGGCCAAAGCCTTGGCCATATCCCTGACGAAGTCCGAGAACCGGGCATCCTCCGGGGGGGACTGCTTCCGAGGCTCGGACTCCGGTGAGTCCGAGGGGATACACCGAGTCCGGAAAGAATCAGGCGACTCTTCCTCTTCCGACTCCCAGACCGACTCCGACGAGGACTTGGTGGGGTCGGCCCGGGCAGGGCGCGGCGCCTGCCGCCCCGACGCCGAGGGAGTCGGCGTCGGCGACCTCGGTCCCGAACGGGAGGCCGAGGGTGACCTCGACCGAGGATCGACTCGAGTTCGCATCGACTCGAGGATCGGCTCGGTCTCCGGGGTCGACTTGGACGTCGACGTCCCGGCGGTCGGGGCAGCGAAGCCAGCGAGCAGTGCCCGCTGCTGGTCCATGAAGGCAGACAGTCTGCTCTCCAAGGCCGTCAACCTGAGTCCGAGCTCAGGTGACCCAGCAGCCCCCGACTCGGGCCCCGACGGCGTCGGGCCCGACGTCGGCTGTCTCGGAGGCGAGTCCAGGAGGACCACAGGACTTACCCGAGCAGGCAGCTCCGACTCCAGGCGAGGTCGCTTCGTGAGATGCTCCTTCTCCAAGGACCCGGGACGGCTATCGGGGCTATGCGACCTGGCCCTCGCGGAGCCAGGAGCGTCCACCGACGCCGCCCTCGCGGGTTTCACCTTACGACGATGGTCCCCGGAGGGAGAACCCCTGTCGGAGGAACTCCGGCGACGGTCCGAGCTGGAACCTTTGGACGCGGAGGCCTCCGACGAGGTCCGGGTACGGCTGGGGTCAGCGAAGATCCTATCCCGCTGATGCCGCCGACTTCTCAACGCTTTGGAGGACATTTTGCCGCAGGGCCCACAGATCAGTTCTTCATGATCCGGGCCCAGGCAGCGGAGGCAAAAGTCGTGTGTGTCAGTTAGTGACATATTTCGGTCACACTGACCACACCGCTTGAAACCACTGGCAGCCATCGGGGGAAAAAGGGCCCCGGCAAGGTCAAAGGACCGGGCTGCCAGGGAAAAAGCGAAACGAAAAACTGACTAAGTCAGAAAAACCGAAAAATGAGAAGAGGACTCGAGACCGGCGTCGCGAGTCCGGCGGGAAAAAGACCGGCGTCGAACCGAATGGAAAAAAAGAGAAATTCTGAAGAAAAATCAACTTTTTCGCGGGGACACGACGGGTACGTCTGTAGGGCTCCGCGGAAAAAAGAAGACTGGCTAAGATGGCACCCTTGGGCGGGAAGAGGACCGCGCATGCGCGCTGCAATTCCCAAAGGCTTTCTTTGAAAGCTGGGGAAAATTGCTCCGCGAGGGCTCCGTCGGCGCCGACGTCACCCATAAGCGAGGACTGACTTCCTGCTTGGTCCTGGAGAATATGGGAACTTCACTATATTCCAATACTTCAGATGCCAATGAAGACTTAGGCATCAAAGACTCAGAGGCTGGGGTTGGAAGAGCTTTCAAAATCCAGTTTATTTTTTTGGATTGCCACATTCAACATGGATTTGTGATTTTTGAGGACTATGCTACAGCTGGCGTGACCTCTGCTACCCTGTTCTCCCTGCTCACTTTTCATCCCAGACTTACTGGGCTTTCTCACAGGTACTACAGAGCAGCCATCTTGCAAGCCCCCAGATCTTCACATCCTATAAGGCATCATCAGGGTGAAATGGGAGCAGCTGGTCAACTGCATCATTGTTCAAGTTCATGATGGAAATCTTATGTCCAGATCTGCAGTGGTTTAAACTTCTGGAAAGATCAAACAGCGGAAACAGCAGGCTGGCAAAGCTGAACTCAATTTTAGCAAAAGAAAAAGAAAAATTTGGGGGGTAAGCTGACAGAGTGAGAATAGCAGGGGCTTTCTGAAAAAAAGAAAAGTTAATCCAGCCAAAAGGCTGAGCGCGCAAAAGAATCCACCCATGTTGTACTGCAGCTCTGAGGAAACTGACCCTTGTCAAGGCTACTGGAGGTAGTCTCCCATTAGCATGGCTGATTTCATCCTGCTCCCCACCTGAAAAACATCATTATCGCGAATATTTCATGCACAGATCTCACTTTTAGTAAAGGGATAACATCATGTAAAATAAATACTAGTATTAATATCAAACACAAAGGGCTCTAAAATCCCATGACAAGACAGAGGATTATAACAACTTACCAATGTCATAGGCCATGAAGTCTGAAGAGAAGCACTTAGCACCATGGCTCACTGAAGTGTCATTATGGGTATTTCCACCAAACACCAGCATAGTCCCACCAATGATAATTGCCGTATGCAAATACCGGAAAAATCTACTGTCTTTAAGTATTTTCCTTCAGAAAAACAGATGTGATTTTTTTAAAGCAGCATGAATTAATTATCATGGTTAAACAAAATAAATTGAGCATTCACAATGATTTTGATCATCCTAACATCATTAAATACTTGAGCACATAATGCATTAGCACCAGCAAGAGCAAAATTCAATCCCAAAATACAATAAAAGATTTTGGAGCACAAATTAGAAAATTAAAATGCAGAAGTTCAACTAGGTTTCAATACCTAAATTGGACTGTATTAAAAGGCAAGAGTCATGTTTAAGGGACATCTTAAGTTTGCGAGAAACTGGACCAAGTCATATCAAGTACATGAGATCACGGATAAGACCCATGTGAATTAAATATCTAAATCAGAATTATTACAAAAGAAATGATAACTAACCCTACAAAAGACTGAAAGGAAATTCAAATACAAAACCAATCATGCTGACATAGGTAAATGATAGTTGAAAGAGATCAAATTGGCCTTTTCAGTCTGTTCAGGTCGGAATCTTCAACCCAGGTTAGATAGATATGCATCACTGATATGTAACCCAACAAGTCCTGACCTTATCTCCCCAGTTCTCAAAGTAACACTAACTTCTCAGGATTCCAAAATGTTTCAGGTTATTCTTCGCACTCAGTTTCATCCTCAACAGATACCGTAGAACATTACTATTGCAAAAGATTTATGGTTGACCCTCTAAATCTCTGTGTGACATAGTGAAAGGTGACATTTTACTTACTAGATCATGTCCTTTCCTGAAATCCTGCTAGACCAGTCCAGAGAAGTGGGTTGTGTTCCCCTACCAACAGATGTGGAGACAGAGCAAAATTCTAGAGGCTTATGACATCACCACGCCATGATCAGCCTGAGCCACTAGAGGCAAGCCAGTATTCGTACCAAAGTGCATGGCAAGGAATCATCCATCTCATACAACCTTAGCAAACATAAAACATGGAACTGAAAAGGAAGCTTAACTATGAACAGGATCAGCTTCCATAGGCAGCTTGTCAGAAAGTTATGAGCCCACAGGAACCATAGAGTACAGCAGACCAATACAGGTTCTAGGGGCAGGTCCTGGACTGGTCTAGCAGGACTCAAGGAAAGGACATTATCTGATAAGTAAAATGTCACCTCCCACATCGTCCTACTATACCAGTCCAGACAAGTGGGACGTACTAAAACTATGCTTCCACTACATGAGAAGAAGATACAGCAGCTTTTAAGAGCTTTGAGCAAAAGGCTGTCTCTGCCCAAGCATGGATATCCAAGCAGTAATGTTTGACTAAAGTGGAAAGTGATGCTCATGTTGCCTTCTGACAAATGTCTGAGGGAGCTACCAAGCTAAGCTCCCACCCATGAGGGTGTTTGTGCCCAAGTAAAATGTACACGCAAACCTCTGGAACCGGACAGTTCCACAACAAATAGACAGAGAAAGTGTAGTTACTCACCTGTAACAGATGATCTCTGGGAACAGCAGGAATTTAGTCTTCACATATGGGTAACGTCGGTACCGACGGAGCCTGTGCGGAAACGCTCCACAGCGTCCAATAGGAAAGCTTTTGGGAGCATCCCACTGCACCTGAGTGGCTGCCTTCCCGCCTTGCCAGCTCTCCCTCCTCAGTTGAGTTTGTAGCCGAGATAAAAGGAAAGAAGGAGAAGAGGAGGAAAATGTACAACTCCTAGGGGAGGAGTGTGGGTTGTGAAGACTAAATCCCTACTGTTCCCAGAGATTACCTGTTACAGGTGAGTAACTACGCTATCTCCAGGCACAAGCAGGAATGTAGTCATCACATATGGGACTCCCTAGCTCGGAGATGCCAGAGAGATGACCTCAGAGTGAGCTGTGGAGCACAGGCATAACTAAGTAGGTCATATATCCACCAAGACTGTCTGGTATCGAAAACAGGGATGGAGGGTAGGAATTGATCTAAGTCTGAAAGAGATGCTGGAGAACAGCTTGGCCAAACAAGGCATCCCAGTGGGAGTCCTTGTCTAGGCAATAGTGAGCAGCAAAAGTGTGGACAGAAGACCAAGATGCAGCTTTGCATATCTCATCAATCGCTACAGAGCGTAGATTTGCCATACAGGTAGCAATGGCCCAAACATTATGTGCAGTGACATGACCCTCGGGAGAGAGTCCTGCACTTTCATAAGCAAAGGTGATGCAATCCGCTATCCATTTGGAGAACGTTTGCTCGGATACTGGCAATCCCAGGTGACTCGAGTCAAAGGCGATGAAAAGCTGGGAAGCTTTTCTGTGCTCTTGAGTTCGCTGGAGATAAAAAGCCAAAGCATCTTTGCAAATCAGAGTGTGAAGATTGCTTCTGCCCTAGAGGAATGGGGTCTAGGGAAAAAGACAGGGAGTTACACTGACTGGTTTAAATGGAAGAGCGAAACCACCTTTGGCATAAAGTGAGGATGCGTCCTAAAGCATCCTTATCATGGTGGAATCGTGTATAAGGAGTGTCAGCCACCAAAGCCTGGAGCTCACGAATGCGTCTTGCTGAAGTGAGGGCAATAAGGAAGGTGATCTTCCAGGTCAGAAACTTCAGAGAAGTAGTGGCTAGAGGTTCAAAGGGCGGCTTGAGAAGCTATCCTAAAACAATATTAAGATCCCATGCCACTGGAGGGGGCTTAACGGGAGGTTTAGTTTATAGAAGACCCCTCATAAAGAGTGCTACAAGTGGCTGAGAAGAGATGGGCTGACCATCTAAGGGCATGTGAGAGGCCGCAATTGCACTTAGGTGTACTCTTACCAAATTAGTTTTGAGTCCAGAAGATGATAGGTGGAGGAGATATTTAAGTAATGCATCCACCGGAGCTGAGAAGGGGTTAATCGCCTTCTGCGAACAGCAGAGAAAATCTACGCCACTTGAAGGCATAGGAGCGCCTGATGGAGGCTTCCTAGAAGCTAAAAGGATTTCCTTAACCTGTTGAAAGAGGTTAATGTCCTGGAAGGCTATGCCTTTAGCAGCCATGCTGTAAGATGGAGGGACTGCGGATTGGGATGGAGCAGCATCCCCTCCTCTTGAGAAGGGAGATCTGGAGCAGACCCCAGATCTACGGGCCGAGCTTGAGACAGACAAAAAAGGAGAGGATACCATGGTTATCATGGCCAGCACGGGGCTATAATGTTGCCCCTGTCTCTCTGGAGTTTGAAAGAGTCTTGGGAATGAGGGGAATGGAAGGGAAGGCATATAGGAAGCCTTGACCCCAGTAAAGGTAAAAAGCATCTACCTGCTGGCTGTCCGGTGCAGGAATCCTGGAGCAGAAGCGAGGAAGCTTGGCATTCTGAGGGCTTGCGAAAAGGTCTATCTCTGGGGTTCCCCAGATCTCAAAAATAAGAGCGACCTTGTCTACATGGAGACCACTCGTTAGGTAGAAGGACTCAACACAGTTTGTCCGCCAAGACATTGTGTTTGCCTGGAAGATACACCGCAAGTAGGTGAATGTGATGCTGTATGGCAAAAGACCATAGGTGCAGGGCTTCGCTGCAAAGCATCCAAGAGCCTGTTCCGCCCTGCTTGTTCAAGTAGAACATAGCTACTTGATTGTCCATCTGGACTAGAACTGTGCGGAATCAAAGATGGTCCTGAAACACTTTGAGAGCATTGTAAATGGCTCTGAGTTCCAGCTTATTTATGTGGAGTTGTGACTCCTAGTAAGACCAAAGTCCCTGAATGTAGAGATTGTCCAGATGAGCTCCCCAGGCCAATTTGGATGCATCTGTCATCAGGGAACATTGATGTGCTGATCTGAAAAGGTGACCCTACTAAGAGGTTTTCTGGAGATAGCCACCACTGGAGAGACGAGATTAGGCGAGTAGAGAATATTATTTTGTCTCCCAGGCAACCCGATGCCTGAGACCACTGGGAAACCAGTGTCCATTGAGCTGTGCGCATCATATGTAGACGAGCATATGGAACATGTAGTGTTGATGCCATATGATCCAGAAGTTGCAGCAATTCTCAAGCAGTGAGAAAGTTCTTGAGGCATGCCTGAGATGCTAACTGATTTCGTCAAGCGCAGCGGACTTGGGAAAGAAATGCCTTTGATTGTTGAGTGTCTAAGAGAGCCCCTATGATCTCTAGAGTTTGAAAGGGGATAAGTTGGGACTTTGAAAGATTTAATACAAATCCCAAGTGTTGCAGCACTTGCATGTGCGCGAGAGGGAAAGATTGGCCTCATAAGAACATAAGATATGCCATACTGGGTCAGACCAAGGTCCATCAAGCCCAGTATTCTGTTTCCAACAGTGGCCAATCTAGGTCATATGTACCTAGCAGTTTCCCCAAGGGACACAGGTTCCACAATGCTTGTATTGGTTCAAGCATTGATATCCTGGGTCCCTTCTTAATAATGGTTTATGGACCTTTCTTCCAGGAACTTGTCCAAACCTTTTTTAAACCCAGCTACACTAACAGCCTTTACTACATCCTTCGGTAACAAATTCCAGAGTTTGATTACACGTTGAGTGAAAAAATATTTTCTTTTATTAGTCTTAAATAATTTACCCTGTAGCTTCATTGCATGTCCCCTAGTCTTTCTATATTCTGATAAGGTAAACAATCGATCTACGTTTACCCGTTCCACTCCGTTCATTAATTTATAGACTTCTATCATATCTCCCCTCAGCTGTCTCTTTTCCAGGTTAAAGAGCCCTAACCTTTTTAGCCTTTCTTCATAGGAGTATCCTTCCATCCCCTTTACCATTTTGGTGGCTCTTCTCTGAACCTTTTCTAAAATCGCTATATCCTTTTTAAGATACGGCGACCAGAATTGCACACAATATTCAAGGTGCGGTCTCACCATGGAACGATATAGAGGCATTATAATATCTTTTGTTTTATTTTCCATTCCTTTCCTTATCATACCTAGCATTCTATTTGCTCTCTTGGCCGCTGCTGCACACTGGGCCGAGGGTTTTTAACATGGTATCCACAATGACGCCTAAATCTTTTTCCTGGGTGGTAGTTCCTAATGTGGAGTGGAGGCGTAGCCTAGTGGTTAGAGCACTGGCTTGGTAACCAAGCAACCAGGGTTCAATTCCTGCTAGCACTCCTTGTGGCCTTGGGCAAGCCACTTAACCCTCCATTGCCTCGGAAGAAAGGCCTGGCAATCTACTTCCAGTGACACTGCCAAGAAAACCCAGGAGCTTCTGGGTCGCCAGGAGTCAGGACTGACTCAAAAGGCACACATTGCATTTGCAGTTCCTAATGTGGAACCTTGCATCGTGTAACCATAGTTTGGGTTGTTCTTCCCTAGGTGCATAACCTTGCACTTGTCCACATTAAATTTCATCTGCCATTTTGATGCCCAGTCTTCCAATTTATCAAGATCCTCTTGCAATTTTCCACAATCCTCTTGGGTTTTAACAACTTTAAATAGTTTTGTGTCATCTGCAAATTTGATAACCTCACTCGTTATTCCACTTTCCAGGTCATTTATGAATATGTCAAAAAGCAGCGGACCCAGCACAGATCCCTGGGGTACACCACTATTCACCTTTCTCCATTGGGAAAATTGGCCATTTAGCCCTACCCTCTGCTTTCTATCTTTTAACCAGTTCCTGATCCACAATAGTACACTGCCTCCTATCCCATGACTCTTTAGTTTTGCCAAAAGTCTAGAGAGGTGTTTGCTTAAATGAGCCAGTCGTCTAAGTAAGGGAAGACAAATATCCCTGGAGTCCTTAGAAATGCGACTACTACCGCCATGCAGTTTGTGAAGACTCTTGGGGCAGAGACGAGGCCGAAAGGCAGGACTCTGTATTGATAATGTCTCCCTTGAAACATGAAGCGCAGGTACTTTGTGCTGTGAATGAATAAGTATGTGAACATATGCCTCCTTTAGATCTAGAGAACAGAGCCAATCCTGACTCTGGAGATAGGGGAGAACGGTGCCTAGGGAGATCATTTTGAATTTCTCATATTAGGTAATTGTTCAGTTCTCTGAGGTCCAGAATGGGCCTGTACCCTCCTGTTCTCTTTCGAATGAGGCAGTATTGAGAATAAAAGCCCATTCCCTGCTGGGAGTTGGAACCTCCTCTATTGTGCCTTAAGAGATTAGGGAGGTGACCTCTTGCAACAACAGAGTAGTGAGAGGGGGCTGAGAGCTGAACTCTCCTGGAGGAGTCGGGGGGTGGGGGTAGACTTTGTAGATGAAGCTTGTAACCCTCCCGTACTATGGACAGTGTCCACTGCTCTAATGTGATAAGATGCCACCTGAGGGCAAAGTGACAAAGTCTGCCAGAAATGTGGATAGGATCTGGAACCTCCAAAGACAGAATGGCTATGTTCTCCAGAAAGGAGTCAAAGACCCTGAGGAGGCTGGGTCTGGTGAGGTGGCTGTGACTTAGCTTTCTTTTGTTGTTTTGATGGCTGCTGCCCCTTCTGGGGAGCATGGTGTTGACACGGAACTGCAGGAGTGTAAGAAGGGTAGTAGTACTTCTTATTGAAAAAAAAGCTCTCTTCGCTGCTTTCTTCCTAGCTGGGTTGGCAGTAGACCTAAATAGAATCTGAGAACACCACTCTTAATAGACTGAGAGGCCTTGTCCTGCCAATCCTTGCCAAAAAGGTTTTCACTGGTGCAAGGGATATTACCCAGCTTATCTTGAACCCATTGTTCAAGATCAGATGCTTGCAGCCAAGCAACCCAGCGTGCACTGATGCAGATAGATGAAGTTCTGCTGATTCACTCAAAACTGTCAAAAGCTGCCCTGTTAAACTTTGAAACATTGAGTATATAAACAAATGTGATATGTTATTTTTACAATGTAATATAATTTTGTATTCCACTCATCTACCACTCTGTAATATAATTTTGGATGTAATAACTTTGACTCTCTTTGTTGTATATTTGCATTCTGGAAGGAGAAGCTACGTGGCTAGTAACACGCAGCCTGCCACAGGAGCATAAGTGCAAGAAGTGGAGTGAGACTATATTAACCAATGAGTTATAGGCATGCTGGAAGAGGGAGAGGACATCATATACTATAAAAGAAATGTGAAACAAAGGCTAAGTGTGTCCACTTATTCAGGCACCCAGTCTTGCAAGTCTGTAATAAAAGTAACCCTTTGTTTCACTGAGGAGTCTGTTATTGTGTAAAAAAGTTATGTTTTATTACAGATTGGGGGCAAGTCCAGGATTGTGTCATCGCTGGAGGAGACCACCACCGCCAAGGATGGGAAGACGCGTCCTTTTGAGTTCAACAGCCTCGTGTATCAATGATGCAGGGCTCCGACATCGTACTGACAGCAAAATCCCAAGACCATGAAGGAAAAATCAATACAGATTCAGTAAAGCAGATCAGGTATTAAGTGGGCACAAACGCGTCAACCAGGCAACTCTGTACATAGACCAAGGTAAGAAACAAGACTGTAAAGTATTACCTTGGTGGTTGGGTATCGAGACAGATTGTTGTGTGTATGGGACGTGTACTAGACATGAAGTGAGTGCGGAGTCTCAATTAGCAGTTCCGACACATCCGCTGAGGAGTGCGTCCAGAGAGAGACGAAGCAAAAAGCATATTGGTGAAAGAAGTCTCGATGGCTCGATGGGTGTTAAGAATTCTAAAGGAAACTCGAGTAAGGATGGGGCTGGAAGTACAGGTCCCGGGGACATGCCTCCAGACAGTCCATTAGGGAGGAGGTTGAGGTACTGGAAGGATTAGGACAAAACTAAACATAAAAATAAGGCAAAAATGATAAAAAATACAGTTGTTTTATTTGGACTAAAGGAAGTATAAGGCCGCCCACAGTCTTCTGGCCGAACTTTGGCACGGACAAAGGGAGGTTATGTCAAATCCTTAACTTATATGTAAACAGTGAAAATAAGCCTTTCTCCCAAGAAGAGTCAGACTATGCCGCCTCTTAGGAAGGGATGGGGGGAGTCAAAGCTATATCCCTTTAAGATAGTAAAAAGCCAGGATCCGGGAGACTCGGAAAATAAGGATAAACAATCGACTGGGTGGAACCCTCTTGAATGTCTCCCCCCCCCCCCCCCCATGAGAACCCCTCTATCCACCACTGCAGGAGATAGAATTAGAAGTTGTCCCAACTTCACAAGAGCAGGCAAGAGCCTCAGCTCTTTCAACCTCATCAAGAGAAAGAGAGGAGGAGGAAATAAGTGATATTATAGAAGTGGACCTAAAGGACACCATTAGGACTATAACATGGCCCACCCAAAAGACTTCAAGAGAATTAAAGGGTTGCCTAGAAGATGTAAGGAAGTTTCCCTTTAAAGAATCAGGGGATGTCAGGAAAAAGACAAAGGTCTATATAAAAGAGAATTTCATCAAATGAGGGAGGCATGTACCCCCTCAGGGAGGTCCCGATGGGACCCAATAAAGCACAGTTACTTACCTGTAACAGGTGATCTCTGGGAACAGCAGGAATAAGTCTTCACATATGGGTACGTCGGTACCGACGGAGCCTGCACGGGAATGCTCCCCAGCATCCAATCAGAAAGCTTTTGGGAGCATCCCTCGCGCCTGCGCACTGCCTTCCCGCCTTTTCCACTGCCTCTCCTCAGTTGAGTTTCATAGCTGAGACAAAAGGAGAGAAAGAGGAAAGGAAGATAGATAGATACAACTCCTAGAGGAGGTGGGTGGGTTGTGAAGACTTATTCCTGCTGTTCCCAGAGATCACCTGTTACAGGTAAGTAACTGTGCTATCTCCAGGAACAAGCAGGAATGAGCCTTCACATATGGGGACTCCCTAGCTAAGATGCCTGGGAGATCCCCAAGGATATGAGACCCTGGGAAGGGTTCTATGTCCTCCTATGGATCTCAGGCATCCTTCCAGGGAAGGAGGATAGGAGTTGTTTAAGAATGGAACAGGTGTTTGAGGACAGCCTGACCAAACAAGGCATCCCGGCGGAAGTCCTTGTCCAAGCAGTAATGGGCTGTGAAGGTATGAACCGAGGCCCAGGTGGCTGCTCGACAGATCTGGTCGATGGACACAGAATTTAGATGAGCCATAGAAGTGGCCATGGCCCTCACATTATGGGCTGTGACATGGCTCTCCAGAGAAAGGTTCTTACTCTGGTAGGCGAAAGAAATACACTGAGCAATCCAATTGGACAGTGTTCTCTTAAGAGACTGGAAGTCCCAAATGAGAAGGATCAAAAGCAACAAAAAGCTGGGAAGACTTTCTATGTTGCTGTGTCCTTTGTAAGTAAAAAGCAAGAGCTCTTTTACAATCCAGAGTATGAAGATTCTTCTCTGCACTGGATGCATGAGGAGCTGGAAAAACGACAGGTAAATATACCTCTTGATTAAGATGAAAAGGTGAGACCACTTTAGGCATAAAGTGTGGATTTGTCCTAAGGACTACCTTATCATGATGGAACCTTGTATAAGGTGGATTAGCCACTAAGGCCTGCAGTTCACTGATGCGGCGAGCAGAAGTGACTGCAATGAGAAAAATAACCTTCCAGGAAAGAAATTTCAAGGAGGTAGTGGCTAAGGGTTCAAAAGGTGGCTTCATAAGCTGACCAAGAACCAAATTTAAGTCCCATGCCACCGGAGGAGGCCTAATGGGAGGTTTAGTTAAAGTTAGGCCTCTCATGAATCTTGCAATGAGAGGATGAGAGGAGATAGGTTGTCCATTGATGGGCTTAAGGGACGCTGCAATAGCACTCAAATAGACTCTTACTGAATTTGTCTTAACTCCTGCATTGGAGAGATGCAGGAGATAGTCTAACGGAGAAGTTAAAGGTAGAACTAGAGGGTCAAGACCCTTTTCAGCACACCAAATGGAAAATCTTTTCCACTTAAAAGCACAGGAACGCCTGGTGGAAGATTTTCTGGAAGCATGGAGGATATCCCTCACTTGCTGAGAAAGATTTAAGCTTTGAAGGTCTAGGCCTTCAGTAACCAAGCTCTGAGGTGAAGGGACTTGGGGTTTGGGTGCCATAAAGTCCCTTCCTCCTGGGACAGAAGGTCTGGAGCAGCTCCCAAGTCTAGGGAGGGGTCTTGGGAGAGATGCAGAAGTAGAGGGTACCACACTTGGCGTGGCCAGCGTGGAGCTATGAGGATCATAGATCCTTAATCCCTCTGGAGTTTGAATAGAGTCTTGGGAATCAAGGGAATGGGTGGAAAGGCATACAGGAAGCCCTGACCCCAATGAAGGAGGAAGGCATCCTTGGCCTGAACTCCGAGACACGGAATTCTGGAACAGAACCGGGGAAGTTTGGCATTCCACGGACTTGCAAAGAGGTCTATGTCCGGGGTTCCTCATTCTTGGAAGATTCTGAGTACCTGATCCATATGCAGGGACCATTCGTGTGGAAGCAGAACTCGACTGAGTCTGTCTGCCCAAGAGTTTTGGATTCCTGGGAGGTATACTGCCAGGAGATGGATTTGATGCTCTCTGGCGAAGGCCCATAATCTTAAAGCTTCGTTGCAAAGCGACAGAGAGCCAGTTCCTCCTTGCTTGTTTATGTAAAACATGGCTACTTGATTGTCCGTATGAATGAGGACTGTCTTGTAGCTGAGGAGGGTATGAAAGACCTTGAGAGCTAGAAAAACTGCTCGAAGTTCCAAGTGGTTGATATGAAGAGAGGTCTCCAGTGGGGACCAAGTGCCTTGAGTGGAGAGGTCTTGTAGATGAGCTCCCCAACCTGTTTGGGAGGCAACGTTGGAAGGGGGACCCCAGCAACAGATTTTGAGTGGACATCCACCATTGGAGAGACCAAAAGAGACGTTTGGAGGTTGCTATTTGGTCTGAGAGAGCTCCTGAAGCTTGAGTCCACTGGGTGGACAAAGTCCATTGAGCTGCTCTCATGTGTAGGCGAGCATAGGGTGCCATGTGGCCTAGCAGTTGTAGCATCTTCCGGGCAGTTAAGTGGTTCTTTGACTGAATCTGGGAGGCTAACTGCACTAGACGTTGGCAACGGGCCTGAGGAAGGTAGGCCCTTGCAGTGGTGGTATCCAACCAGGCCCCTATGAATTCCAGGGACTGAGTAGGGGTGAGCTGGGACTTTGGGAGGTTTACCACAAGTCCCAGATACTGCAGAATGCGCATTGTGCAGTCCAGGGAAATCTGGGCCTCTGACTGAGATGAGATGGAGCTCGGATGAGCCAGTCGTCCAGGTATGGGAAGACAAATATTCCCAGAGTGCGTAGAAATGCAGCAACTATTGCCATGCATTTGGTGAACAC
This sequence comes from Ichthyophis bannanicus, assembly GCA_033557465.1. NCBI lineage: Eukaryota > Metazoa > Chordata > Amphibia > Gymnophiona > Ichthyophiidae > Ichthyophis > Ichthyophis bannanicus. The sequence continues at coordinate 1,281,883,945 of CM066032.1, forward strand.
TCTGGGAGCAGAGGCCAGACCAAAAGGAAGCACTCTGTATTGGTAATGTTTTTCTTGGAAAAGAAAACGTAGGAATCTTCTGTGAGATGGATGGATGAGGACATGTGTGTACGCATCCTTGAGATCTAGAGAACAAAGCCAATCCTGACTTTGAAGGTATGGAAGGAGAGTGCCCAGAGAAAGCATCTTGAACTTCTCCTTGCATAGGAATTTGTTCAATTCTCAGATCTAAGATGGGTCTGTATCCCCGTCTTCTTCGGAATGAGAAAATAGGGGGAGTAGAACCCTGACCCTTGTTGAAGAAGAGGAACTTCTTCTATTGCCCCTTGGGCAAGAAGGGTAGTCACCTCTTGACCGAGAAGGTCGAGAAGAGATGTGGGAGAATTGAAGTGTCTCACCATGGTGTGGGGAGGAAGGTCTGAGAAATGAAATTTGTAGCCCTCTCTTATGATGGAGAGGATCCACTGCTCTGATGTGATTTGCTCCCATCTGGGAGCAAAATGAGCTAACCTTCCTGGAATGGTGAGAGGTTCTGGCTGTTGTAGAGCCAGAAAGGCTAAGTTCTCTAGCATCAAGTCAAAAACCCTGAGGAGGTTGGGACTGCTGAGTTGCAGCAGCCCCTGTAGACTTAGGCCTGGCCTGCTTAGGTTGCTGACGCTTAGTGGCAAAGCGACCTGTAGAAGATTGTTGGCCAGAAGAAGAAGGAAATCTGCCCTTTTTGAAAAAAGACTTTTTAAAAATCTTTTTCTTGGCAGGAATGGAGGTTGACTTTGAAAGTCTATCCAGAGCAGAGTTCTCTGCATCCATCTGAGTGGCTTTTATTTGCCACTCTTTGCCAGATAGATTTTCACCTGTACAGGGCAGATTTCCTAAGCCATCTTGAACCCAGGGTTCTAAATCAGAAGCCTGGAGCGAAGCAATTCTGCGAGCAGCTATGGCAATGCCTGAGGCTCTGCTGGCACCTTCAAAGGAGTCAAAAGCTGCCCTGTTGGAAAACTTTGAAATGTCTTGAGTATGCTTAAGCCAAAGGAGGAATTTGTCCCTTTTATCTTCTGGAAGAAAAGGGAGGAAGTTGTGCAGTTTTTGTGCAACTTCTTTTAGAAACATACTCATGTAAAGGCTATATGAGTTGATTCTGGCAATAAGCATACTGGCTTGGAAGATTTTCCTACCAAAAGCATCCAAGGTCCTGCATTCTCTTCCTGGAGGAGCAGAAGAGTGTCTCTTTGTACTCTTTATCCTCTTCATAGCTGACTGCACCACAATGGAATGGTGAGGAAGCTGAGTTTTTTGAAATCCAGGACAAGGAGGGACACGATACATAGTGTCCAATCTGCGAGAATGAGGAGAGAGATTGAGAGGAGTCTCCCATAAATCAATCATGTGTTCATGAAGTATCTCATGAATTGGTAAGGTGACTGCCTCTCTAGGAGCCTTAGAGTATCCTAAAATATCTAATTTTTTTGCTCTAGGCTCTGATTCAGAGGTTACTGAAATAGAGAGTCCTTTAGCTACTTCTCTTATGAAGTCTTGAAAGGACAAGTCCTCTGGAGGAGACATTCTTCTTTTTGGAGAAGAAGGCTCCTCAGGAAGGGCTATGGATACTTCAGGAGACTCATCTGATGAATCAGAATCACCAGAGGAATCGAAGTATCGCCTGTCAGGGTGCTCTTCTAACGCTCGATACACGTATCGAGCGGTATCGACATCGGGCGTCCCCGGTACCGGATCGGTACCGAGAAGTAGCCCTGGACAAGGAACCGCTGCAGCCGGTATCCTGGTTGATGTCGATGCAGTCGGTACCGGTATCGGCGCTGGTGCCGGTACCGGAGCCGATACCAACAACAGAGTTTGTTGCGGTACCATCGGCGTCGCAGCTTGAATGAAGGCCGTGATAGCTCACTGCATGGACAGAACATTCTGATCCATCGACGCCATGAATGCCTGGAAATCGGTACCAGGAGATTGTGCCGGTACCCCAGAGCAGTCTAACAGGTGATCGGTCGAGGCCGTGCCATCGATGTCAACCTGTAACCCCATAGGAGGAGCTTTGGAAGCCGGAGCTTCCCGCCGGGGTTGTTTTGCTGGTGCAGGATCCTCGAGGGCAAGCCCGGAGCCATCTCGATGCTTAGAGGGAGATCTACCCTTCGAGGACCTGCTGGGTTTATGTTTGGTTACCTGAGATCCATCAGGAGAAGAAGACCTGGAAGATGTCAATGCTACCAACGTTGCATCAGCGGGAAACAGGACATGGAGCTTAGCTGCTCGGTTCTGTAAACCCCGTTTAGACATTAGAGAGCAGGACGGACAATCCGGAATGGAGTGTTCAGGACCCAAACATTTAAGACACCATTCATGGGTATCTGTAACAGAAATAGTACCGCTATACTTAGTGCATTTTTTGAATCCGGAGGCCGGTTTTTCCATGAGGGAAAATTTTCTTGTGGGCCCTGAGGCCCAAGAAGAAAAATACACTAAGTGAGGAAATATAGATTTTTTTATTTTTTTTTTAAACGAAAGAAAGAAAAAGACCGGCGGTACCGGTCCGGAGTCGGGGAAGGCAGACACGCGACCAAAGAAATAAAATAAAATAAAGAACTTCTTCAGCGGTGACAGGGCTCGACCTGCTGGCTCCGCGGAAAAGAAGAACTGAGGAGAGCTGGTTAGGAAAGGCGGGAAGGCAGCGCGCAGGCGCTGTGGGATGCTCCCAAAAGCTTTCCTTTTTGGGAAGCTGGGGAGCGTTCCCGCGCAGGCTCAGTCGGTACCGACGTACCCATATGTGAAGACTCATTCCTGCTTGTTCCTGGAGATCACTTGTTACAGGTGAGTAACTACGCTTTCTCCAGGAACAAGCAGGAAGTCAGTCCTCACATATGGGAGTCCCTAGCTATAGGCTACCGAGAACCCATAGCTGAAAATGACTCCCTCTAGAAGAGCCAAGGCAGCAGTGATAAGATTTTTCTCCGAGAACACAACTCCCACGGTAGCCTGACACCAAAGGGTCGGAGGGTAGGAGTTGCCTAAACCTCAAATAGGTTACAGAGTACCGCCTGACCGAAAAAACAGTCCTGCCGTGACTCTCTCTCAAGGCAGTAGTGGGCTGCAAAAGTCTGGCTTGAAGACCAAGTTGCAGCCCGGCAGATGTCTGCCAACAGAACAGAGCAGTGATTAGCCACTGATGTGGCCTTAGCCCTCAAAGTGGGCCGTGATTCGGCCCTGCAGCTGCAGGTCAGCTGCGCTGTACGCCCAGGCAATGCAGTCTGCCACCCAGGTGGAAAACATGCGCTTGGAGACAGGTAGACCCAGTTTACAAGGGTCATAAGAGACAAAGAGCTGGGAAGTTCTCCGATGTCCCTGCGTACGCTCTAGGTAGAAGGCGAGCGCCCTCTTACAGTCCAGGGTATGCAGAACCGCTTCTGCCCTACTGGTATGTGGCCTGGGGAAGAAGGTTGGAAGAACCACCTCTTGGTTGAGGTGAAACGAGGAAACCACTTTTGGAAGGAACTTCAGGTGAGTACATAGGACCACCCTGTTTTTATAAAACCGTGTGTATGGCCTATCCGATACTAAAGCCTGCAGCTCGCTCACCCGTCGAGCAGACGTGAGCGCCACCAGAAAGAGTCCTTTCCAGGAAAGGAACCGCAGGTAACAGGTGGCCATGGGTTCAAAAGGTGGGCAAGTAAGCCGCTGCAGGACCACATTTAAGTCCCACTCCGTGGCCAGTGGGCGAATTGGAGGCTTCAAGAGGAGGCGGCCTCTGACGAATCAGGATACCAAAGGGTGAGCTGAAAGAGATTGCCCATCCACCTGAGAGTGGTGAGCTGATAGCGCACTCAGGTGGACTCTGACAGAGTTAGACTTGAGGCCTAACTCCAAGAGGTGGAGCAAGTACTTCAATACTTGAGGCACTTGACAGGTGAATGGGTCCTCCTTATTCTGGGTACACCACCCTTCAAATCTATGCCACTTGAATGCGCAGGATCTTCTAGTGGATTGCCTCCTAGAAGCCAGCAACACCTCCTCAACCTCCTTGGGAAGGAGTAGAGGAGCAAATACTACCCTCTCAACAGCCAGGCCATTAAGTTGAGGGATCTGAGATTGGGGTGTAGCAAGGAACCCTGTTCCTGGGTCAAGAGCTCTCGCTGCACCCCTAGAGGGAGTGGAGTCTCGATCGCCAGTTGAAAGAGAAGAGGGAACCAAGGTTGTCTGGGCCACCTGGGAGCTACCAGGATGACTGAGGCCTTCTCCCGAAGAATCTTGAACAAAGTGTGTGCCACCAGGGGCATGGGTGGGAACGCATAGAGAAGGCCCTGTGCCCACGAGATCAGGAAAGCATCTGCCAGCACGCTCAGCAGATGCAGCTGCCTCGAGTAGAACCAGGGCAACTGATGGTTCTCCAGGCTGGCAAAGAGATCCATGGATGGGAGACCCCACCTGTTGAAGATCCACTGGGCTACCTCTTTGTGCAGTTGCCACTCGTGAGGCTGAAGAATTCTGCTCAACTTGTCGGCCAGGAGGTTCTCCTGACCTGGCAGATAAATTGCCCTGAGGGACATGTGATGTGTCACTGCATAAGAGCAGAGATCCAGAGTTTCCAGGCATAGGATGAGAGATCCTGTGCCCCCGTTTGTTGATGTAAAACATCGCTACCTGACTGTCTGTCTGTATCAGCACCGACTGATGTGCAAGAAGATGACAGAAGGCTTAAAGAGCTAGGCGGATGGCTCGAAGCTCTAGAAGGTTGATCTGAAGTGCGGCCTCACGTGAGAACCACAGACCCTGAGTGCATGAAACCTGGCAATGGGCACCCCAGCCCAGCAAGGAGGCATCTATCGTCAACACTCTGGTGTGAGAGGGAGGTTGGAATGGTACTCCCTGAAGCAAGTTCGGAGGGTGAAGCCACAATTGCAAGGCTGTCACCAGTAGCTTGGAAATCGCTACTCTGTGTCTGAGGCGGCCAGTGGCTTGCGTCCACTGGTCTCTGAGGCTCCATTGAGCTGTGCGCATGTGGAATCGAGCATATGGAGTCACATGCACTGTGGAGGCCATGTGGCCCAGGAGGCATAAGAAGACCCTTGCGGAGACTTGAGGCCAGTGCTGGACTTGCTGTACCAAGTCCAGCAACCACCCTGCCCTGTCCAGCGGTAGGGAAGCCTTTGCTTGAAGTGTGTCCAGCCTTGCCCCTATGAACTCCAAGTTCTGAGTGGGGAGCAAAGTGGACTTTTCGTGATTTATCTCAAACCCTAGGTGCTGGAGCAGAGTGACTGTGCGATGAGCCAGTTGTCTAGGTATGGGAAGATGAAGATTCCCTGGCTTCTGAGGAAGGCCATCACCACCGCTAGGCATTTGGTGAATACTCTGGGAGCGGAAGCTAGGCCAAAGGGAAACACCTTGTACTGGAAGTGGTTTCTTCCAACCACAAACCTGAGGTATTGTCTGTGGTCTGGGTGGATGAGGATGTGAGCATAAGCATCCTTTAAATCTAAGGAGCATAGCCAGTCTCCCTGGTGGAGGTAGGGCAGTAGGATCCCAAGGGAAAGCATCTTGAACTTTACCCCACCAGAAACTTGTTCAAATTCTGCAAGTACAGGATGGGGCGTAGGCCTCCTTTTCTTTTTGGTATGAGGAAATACCTGGAGTAGAAGCCTTGCCCTTCCAGGTGGTGGGGCACCAGTTCCACCGCCTGATCCTTTAACAGACCTGCCAACTCCTGCAGTAGGAGATTTCTGTGCAGAGGGGGCCTGAGAGGCTCTCCTGGGAAAAAAAAAAAAGAGGTGGGCACCTGGTTGAAATGAAGCAAATAGCCCTGCTGGACTACTTTCAATACCCAGGCGTCGGTAGTAATGGCTGGCCACTTGTGAGTATACTGGGCCAGCCGTCCTCCTGTGCAGGGCCAAACCACTGGTGGGAGAGGAGTTATGCACTGGGAGTCAAAAAACCCCTCCCGGCTGAGTAGGAGCCGGAGCTGGAGGCTTGGGGTTCTTCGGCTTACGTGGGCCATGCACCTGTCCCCTGGCCTGCTGCCCCTGTTGGGGAGCTGGGGCAGCCTGCTAAGTGGGGTAGTTTCTGTAAGCCGCACCCTTCCTCTGGAAAAAGGACTTCCCCCCCCCCCCCCCCCCCGAGGCCTTCTTCTTGTGAGAAGGTGCAGATGTCTTCTTCGACAACTTTGTCCGGGTCAAGTACTCGGACTCGAGTTCTGCAGCTTTCTCAGTCATGGGTTTGCCAAACAGGCTGTCTCCTCAGCACGGGACATCGACCAACTTGTCCTGAACCCATGGCTCCAGGTCCGACGACATGAGCCAGACCTGATGGCGTGCACTGATGCCGGCCGCAGCTATTCGGGCCGAAGCCTCAAAGCCGTCATAAGTTGCTCAAGACATGAACTTCGAGCACTCTCTGATCCCCATGGGCAAGGCCTTGAAGTTCTGCAAGGGTTCCTTGGACAGGCCAGCCGAGAACCTGGCAATCTCCTTTGCCAGGTCCCGCAAATACATGCCCATGTACAGCTGGTAAGTTTGGCCACGGCATGACAGCATCGAGCCCTGGTAGCACTTTCTGCCGAGGACGTCCAGGTTTTGGGCCTCTCGGCTGGGAGGCACCGAGGAGTGCGTCTTTTGGCTTTTCAGCTGGTACATGACCGATTCCACAACCATGGAGTTGTGCGGCAGCTGCGCTTTCTGGAACCCAGGACTCTTGCAGACTCGAAAGATGGAATCGACCTGCTTGCTGAGTACCAGCATTGAGGCCGGGGACTCCCACATGCGGAGCATCAGCCGTTCCAACATCGGAGGCACTGGTACAGTAAGGGCCTCGAGCTCTTCGGCTCGAGGCTCCTCCTTGGCTTCTGCAGGGAATGCCAAAGCCTTGGCCATGTCCCTGACGAAGTCCGAGAACCGAGTGTCCTCCGGGGGGACCTAGTCTGAGGCGCCGAACCCAGCGAGTCCGATGGGATACACTGGGTCCGGAAGGTATCTGGGGAGTCTTCCTCCTCCGTCTCCCACGGCAAGTCCTCCAAGGAGGACTCGATGGGTTCCGGCCTCGAGGGCTTCGGGCCCGAATACCCCAACGCCGAGGGCACCGGCATCGATGACCTCGGTCCCGAACAGTAGGTCGAGGGGGACCTTGGCCGAGGATCAACTCGAGACATGATCGACTCGAGGATTGGCTCAGCCTCCGGCGTTGACTTAGACGTCGACGTCCCAGTGGTCAGGGTGGATGGACCGGCGAGACCGGCCATCAGTGCCCGCTGCTGCTCCATGCTGCTCTCCAGGGCCGCCAACCTGAGACCGAGCTCAGAAGGCTCCACAGCTCCCGGCTCTGGCACCAACGTTGTCAGGCCCGACGCCAGCTCCCCCAGAGGAGAGTCCACGAGGACAACAGAAGTTACCTTGTCGAACATCCCTGCGAGGTTGTTTAGCCAGCTGCTCCGGACTTTGAGGACCCAGGGCGGTGGTCCGGGCTCCACGGCCTGAAACCCGAGGGCCCAAGCCAATCAGAGGCGTCCAGCGACGCTGCCCTGATGAGTTTTTTTTTCCTCTGGTGTTCCCTGCAAGGAGACCACCGCTCAGAGGACCCACGACGGTGCTCGGGCTCCGATTCCCAAGATGTCGAGGTCTCTGACGAGGTCTGGGCTCGGCCGAAGGCGGACTCGGAAAAAGTCCTGTCATGCTGCTGCTGCCTACTCAGACTTTGAGGACAATTTGCCACACAGTCCACAGACCACCGGGTCATGGTCAGGGCCGAGGCAACGGAAGCAGCAGTCATGTCTGTCGGTGAGACATCAACTTCTTACACTGATCACATTTCTTAAACCCACTAGCAGCCATCGGGGGGAAAAAGGGCCCCTGCGAGGTCAAACAACCGGGCTGCCAGTGAAAACTAAAAGGAGTGCGAACGCTAGTCACAAAGGACAAAAACAAAAAATAGGACTGGACTCTATACCATTGTACCAAGCCAAGGGCAGGAAGGGGAACCAGTGTCGACCGGGAAGCTGAAAATCTAATCAACTTTTCTCTTTTTTCCAAGGTGGAAACAGGACCACGTCCATTGGGCTCCGCAGAAAAAAGAAGACTGAGCAAGATGGCACCCTTGGGCAGGAACGGGACCACGCATGAGAGATGCAATCCCAAAGGCTTTCTTTGAAAGCTGGGGAATTGCTCCGCACGAGGGCTCCGTTGGCCCCGACGTCACCCATATGTGAGGACTGACTTCCTGCTTGTTCCTGGAGAAAGTGTTACAGATTTGAAGGACGCATTTTGGTCCTGTCCCTTAGACCCAAGCAGTAGAGACATGTTTGCTTTTGAATGGGAAGACCCCGATACTTGCCGGAAACAACAGTTCCAGGGGACAGTTTTACCCCAAAGGTTAACGGAATCACCCAACTTGTTCAGACAAGTGCTGGAACAGGTGTTAGAAAATTTTTCTACACCGTCTGACGTAACCCTTTTGCAGTATGTAGATCTTTTAGTATCAGGGAAAAAGAAGACCCAAGTGAAGTCACTAAAGCCTAATTAGAGTTTCTGGGAAGGCAAGGTTTCCGGGTTTCTAAAACTAAACTACAATTTGTAGAGAAAGAAGTAAAATACCTCAGACATCTGATTAGTGAAGAAAAAAGGAGAATAGGTTCAGAACGAATAAAAGGGATTACAGATTTACCCCTTCCTAGGACAAAGAGGGAACTAAGGAGGTTCCTAGGACTAACCGGGTATTGAAGATTATGGATAGACTCATATGCCCAAAAGACTAAGGGATTATATTCAAAATTGTTAGAAGAACCACCTAACATTATAACTTGGAGAGAAAAAGAGAGAGTTGGTTAAGGATTTAAAACGGAGCCTGGTAGAAGCCCCGGTCCTGGTCTTACTCTCACTGGACATACCCTTTCATTTGTCTGTCACTGTAAATGGGGGAGTAGCCTTAGGGGTCCTCATTCAAAAATGAGCGGGGAAGAGACAACCAGTAGCATATTTATGTAAGATCTTAGATTCAGTGTCTAGAGCAGCGGTTCTCAACCTGTGGGTCGCGACCTCCACAGGGGTCGCCACAGGATTTAGCGGGAGCCGCCTCACTCCGCCAAGTAAAAAAAAATTTAAAAAGCGCACAAGTTGCTGCCGCTGCCGAGTCCGCTTCTCGGCAGCGGCAAACTCACTGACTCCAATCTTCTGCAGCCGCGGCTACCTGCCTCTTAGGGAACTGCGGCTGAGCCTGTGAAACAGTTGCGGAGCCCTTCCTGTCTCTCGACGGGCTGCGTGCAGCAATGTCCTGCCTCCAAAGCAAGTGGTAAACACCTTCCTTTGGAGGCGGGACAATGCTGCACGGAGCCTGTCGAGAGACAGGAAGGCTCCGCAACGGCTTCACAGGCACAGCCGCGGTTCCCTAAGAGACAGGGAGCCACAGCTACAGAAGAACAGGGCAGTAGCAGGCAGACAGGGAGAGGGGAGGAGGGGCAGGGAACCTGCAACGGGGCTGACATGGAGGGATGGATAGATGGAGGGACGGGGCTGACATGGAGGAAGAGAGGGAGGGACGGGGGGCTGACATGGACAAAGGGGAGAGACAGGGGGACATACTGGACAAACAGGGGATAAATGCTGGACAGAGGAGAGAGACAGTGCGGGTTAGGATTATAATGGGCAGATGGCGGGGCATGGGTTGAGATTAGGGAAGCCTAGGCCTGGAAACGGACTGATCAAGGGGGGGTTGGGACTGGTAATGGGCTGATTAGGGGAGCCCAGCACTGGTAAAGGGGTTGAGGAGGGAGTAGCACTGGAAATGGGCTGATTAGGGGAGGCTAGGACTGGAAATGGGCTGATTAGGGGAGGCTAGGACTGGTAATGGGCTGATTAGGGGAGGCTAGGACTGGTAATGGGCTGATGGGGTGGGGTAGGACTGGTAATGGGCTGATGGGGTGGGGTAGGACTGGCAATGGGCTGATGGGGTGGGGTAGAACTGGTAATGGACTGATGGGAGGCTAGCATTGGAAATGAGCTGATTGGGGGGGCTATGACTGGAAATGGGCTGATTAGTGGAGGCTAGGACTGTTAATGAGCTGATGGGGGGATAGGACTGGTATTGGGCTGATTAGGGGAGGCTAGCACTGGTAATGGGGTTGAGGGGGGACTAGCACTGGAAATAAGCTGATTGGGGGGCTTCAACTGTGAATGGGCTGATGGTGGGGAGGGGAGGATAGAGCTGCTAGCCCTGGAAGAAAACTGGGGGCTAAGGCTACAAATGCATTGATACGAGGGGATGGGAGAATGGAACTGGAAGGGAGTGGATCCGAGAGGGGCTGCCATGGTATTTGTACTAGAAGGAACTTGTCAGTGGGGAAGGAGGGGGACTGGAAAGGAATGGACACCAGTGGCAGTCATGGGAATGCAAGTTGACAATGGAAGGTACTGGAAAGGGGCTGATACTGGGGAGGGTTACTGGGACTGGAAATAGGCTGATGGAAAGAAGTGAAGAAAACAAAAGAAGAGAAAAGAAATGGCAGATGGACCATAGACCACAGAAAGAGCTAAGAGAAGACAGGAAAGCAGAAGCATCAGATCGCGACCAGCATGATCACAGAATAAATTGGTCAGACAACAAAGGTAGAAAAAATAATTTTATTTCATATTAGTGATTTGACTACAAAATCATAATAATTTTGAAATCAAATATTGTTGCTTGTTATTGTGATAAATTATTGTGTTTTAAATAAGTAAATTTTATAAATAAAAACATATTGCAAAGGCCTATAATATATTAATAATTCAACAAATGATTACAGCGACAATGCATTAACGGTAAAGGAAGAGAGACGCATTTGACTTTATCAATGGGGGTCATCACAAGTTGACAAATGGTAAAAGGGGTCACAGAACAAAAAAGGTTGAGAACCACTGGTCTAGAGAATGGCCAAAATGTGTCCAAGCAGTGGCGGCAACGGCCCTACTGGTGGATGAGAGTAGGAAATTGACATTCTGAGGGGCCCTGGTAGGGAGTACCCCACATCAAGTGAAAACCAGCCAAACCCAGAGGTCTGGGAGGAGGCTCACTGACTCACAAATCCTGAAATATGAAGCAATACTAATGGAAAAAGATGACCTAGTGTTAACCACAGATCAGTGTTTAAACCCAGCTGCCTTCCCATGGAGAGGTGACGGGGAAGGTTAGGAACCACAGCAAGATTTCTTACACATTATAGAGTACCAGGCCAGGGTAAGACCAGATTTAAGGGACACCCCCTACATGCATGGAAGTATCTATTTGTGGATGGGTCTTCTAGGGTGATTAAAGGGAAGAGGTGAAATGGATATGCTATAGTGGAAGGAGAAAGTCACTACCCACTTGAAACTGATTGTGCTGACCAATTATAATTATTGGGTAGCCTAACATGTGACTTATACGCCTTGAATCAGGCATTGAAGATATTAGAGTGGAGATGGGTGTGTTAGTACAAGAAGTGGAGTGGAGTGAGACAGTATTAACCAATGAGTTATAGACATGCTGGAAGAGGGAGAGGATATCATATACTATAAAAAAAACCTGTGAAATAAAGGCTAGGTGTGTCTGCTTATTCAGGCAACCGGTCTTGCAAGACTGTAATAAAAGTAAGCCTTTGCTTCACTGAGGAGTCTGTTATTGTGTAAAAGTAGTTCTGTTTTATTACACTTTACAAGGGTGAGATAATCTGCTCTCTTATCAGGGAGAAAGCACAGTTACTTACCTGTAACAGGTGATCTCTGGGAACGGCAGGAATAAGTCTTCACATATGGGTACGTCAGTACCGACGGAGTCTGCACGGGAACGCTTCCCAGCGTCCAATCAGAAAGCCTTTGGAAGCATCCCAACAAGCCTGCGTGCTGCCTTCCCGCCTTCCCAACTGTCTCTCCTCAGTTAAGTTTGAAAGCTGAGACAAAGAGAGAGACAGCAAGGAGGAGAAAGATAGAGATAGAGAAAATGCAACTCCTAGGGGAGGTGGGTGGGTTGTGAAGACGTATTCCTGCTGTTCCCCGAGATCACCTGTTACAGGTAAGTAACTGTGCTATCTCCAGGCACAAGCAGGAATGAGTCTTCACATATGGGGGACTCCCAAGCTCAGATGCCCAGAGGGAGTCCTAGCATGTTGCAAGTCTAGATCGAGCCATGCTATTGCTTAAGACCTCAGGCATCCTGGGGATGGAGGGTAGGAGTTGAATATAGAAGAGGAGCTGTGGAACAGCTGGCTAGAACAGGGTTTCGAAAGGGAAAGACCCTGTATAGAGGGTATTTTGTAGTAAAATATTGTAATCTGGGCCTCCCTTGTTGACCTTGTACAAGTCCATTGAGGTACATATGGATCTGTTAGAAGAGCCCGTGAATGTGCTGAAGGGGTACCTCACTAAGAAGTAGAGGTAGTAGAAGTAGAGAAAAACAAGTGGAGGTCAGAACCCTTCAGGGTGAGAAATAGCCCCAGGGGGAAAGACTGGGGTAGTATAAGAGGTAGAGCTTCAGCGGAGACGCAGAAGGTAGTATTAAAGAAAGCTTAAGCTGTTTAGGTCCCAAAACAGTATAAATTTAGGACCAAAAGAAAAAATGAGTCTGACCTAACTGGACTGGGGATGGAATCAGTCCATGTAGGGGAGAAAGGGTATGAAGACCCTTGTATCTAATGAGAAAGTAAGGACAGACTCAGGAGCGCTAAGCTTTAGATTGACTGAAGCTCCGCAATGTCTTTCCTAAATGGGGTCAATTAGGAAAGAAGAAAGGTACATGGAGAGCTTCAGGAGTAACCTATATGGTAAGGAAAATTTTGTTAATTACCACAGGGAGTGGTGATAAGTGTAGCCCCCTAAGAATGCTGGCATAGCATTGATAGGGGTAGTGCCCATCTGTCAGGATCATATAGGAATGTAAGGATATCTGAACCTAACAGAACAGATAGATAAGTATATGGATACATATCTATCTAAAAATATATCTCAGTAGATCTATAAATATATGTATATATACATATATATATTTAATATATACACATATAGGGTATATATGTATATATCTATAGGAGATATGTATGGGCAGAAGATACACAGATAGATATAGATGAATAGAGATATACGTGTGCGTGTGTGTTCACATATCTCCAGGTATGTGGAAGGAGAGAGGTATATAGAAGCTGAACTCCCCTAGGGATATAGGGAAAGAGGAAGATTCATCTAACAGCAAGAAGGTTAATACCTGCTTGAATAGATATACAGAGAATTCTCTTTTCCTGGTTATGAATGGCAGAGTCAGAGGAGAGGTCTCACTGACAAGAAGAAGTCTGGATTCTTTTCAGAATGTGAGCTTTTGAATAACCAGGATGGCCTACGTGAAAAAGGCAGAGGATAACTTCAGTCTATAGGCAGGAAGTCTAGATTTATCCAGAATTGCCATATAGAGAATGGATAGAGGATGCCACTGGAGGAAGATACCCTAGTGACTTGCCTATGAGGGCAAGAGGGGTATTGGGCGTCCGCTAACTGCCATTGAAGAAAATTATCTCTGACGAGAAGACCAAAGGAGATATGGGCCAAGCCAGGGAATTGGCCCTTCTTTAGGTTTTCACGTAATGAAAGGCCTGAGAATGATTTATTTAGCTGCATTTATATTCCGCTTTTCACCGGGTCAAAGCAGTCAATTGGGGGATACATTTAACACGAGGGGATATGACACACATACGTTAATACTTACAGGGAACATGGGCAATGGAGGGTTAAGTGGCTTGCCCAAGACCACAAGGAGTGCCTATAGGACTAGAAATCCCAGTCCCTCCGGCCTGAGATTGCTGTCCCCAGGTGGGACTTGAACCCCCGGCCCTCCGGCCTGAAGTACCTTGTCCTAACCACTAGACCACTCCTCCCTCCAGACTGATGTCTCAAAAGAGATTTAAGATGAGATGGTAGGAAATACCTACCAGTCATGGAAACATGACTGGGGGAACCCTGTTAACCATCTGGGGTTATCTGCTAGGCAAGATACTAATGCTCTCTAGCAAGGGCCCATAGTACAAAGCTACTCTGTAGAGTTGCAGAGAGCATGCTGCAGGTTGGTTAGAAGAAAAACTGGCTGTGGAAAGCCAGCAGGTAACCAACTATTCTGCCAAGGACAAGGGGGCGAAGAATAGAAGTTAACCAACCAGGCTGTGATAAGAGGGTTTCCCAAACGAGGTTGATGACCTGTTTGGGACCTAGCACTGAGGCTACAAGGATTGCTAGTGGAGGAGAATCCCTGGTTGTGTGATGGACAGAACCAGTGGCTTAACCACTAGGAATTGCTGTATCTGCAGCAAGGTACCAGGGCAGCGGAGAAAATTTCTTTTCCCTCTTCCTCTTTTAGATTGGGAAAAAGATACAACAGACCTGAAAGGATTTCCTATTGTCTGATGGGCTGCCCCTAAGGTAACAAGGGGGGAGACAACTCCAGAAGGGAGAATCCCCCAGAAGAACAGGTAGAGGACCATAGGGGCTTACCAGTGTAAAAGGGGTCCCTCTTACAAACCAAATGTTATAGTAAGAGGGAGGTAAGACAGAGTTGAAAGAGACTGACTGTGGAGGAAGTCTCTGACAGGAGAGATGATACATGCCAGTACAGGGAAAAACAACTATTAATAGTTGTTAGTTCTCTTTCCTCCAAGAGGAAGAGAAAAACCCTGTTAAGTATGGGCATGATCATCATAAAGACTCTTAAGTTAAAGAAAAGATGTCTCATGAAGAGATATCTAGGAAGGTTAGAATAAATTTAGTGCAGATACTGCAAATGAAAAGAAGCAGACTGCTACTCTAACCACCAACCAAGAGGGGCAATGATGATCTATTTGAAACCCTGCGACTGCTGTGTTTGTTGACCTGCAGAGAATGTGGATTCTTCAGACCAGGGTGATGTTTCCCCTGTTTGGGAACATCTGTATGATGGGCAGGTGATGGATAAAGCACAGTTACTTACCTATAACAGGTGATCTCTGGGAACAGCAGGAATAAGTCTTCACATATGGGTACGTCGGTACCGACGGAGTCTGCGCGGGAACGCTTCCCAGCGTCCAATCAAAGAGCTTTTGGAAGCATCCCACCACGCCTGCGTGCTGCCTTCCCGCCTTTCCCAACTGCCACTCCTCAGTTAAGTTTTAAAGCTGAGAGAAAGAGAGGAAAGGAAAGATAGATAGAGATACAACTCCTGGGGAGGTGGGTGGGTTGTGAAGACTTATTCCTGCTGTTCCCAGAGATCACCTGTTACAGGTAAGTAACTGTGCTATCTCCAGGAACAAGCAGGAATGAGTCTTCACATATGGGGACTCCCAAGCTGAGATGCCTGGAGTACCAGCATGATATAGGTTGGAACATGCTATTCTGCACAACACCAGGCATCCGGAGGATGGAGGGTAGGAGTTGAAGAAAGAAAGGTGCTGTGGAACAGCTAACCTAGCATAGCACTGCAGAAAGGAGTCCATGTGTGGATGATAAATGTCATCAATGATATTGCAAAGAAATAAAATGCAATAGGGACCTCCCCTAACAGGACTTTAGAGAAGTATGGAGGTTCATGGGATCTACTGGGGAACCCAGTAGAGGAACCTCAAGAAGGACTTCACTATAGTGGAGGTAGGGAACCTGTAGGAAAAATAATGGAGGTCAGAATCCTGAAAGAGAACAGGGAACCCCAGTAGGAAAACCTGGAGTAGTACAAAAAATGGTGGGCCTTCAGCAGAAGGCTTTATGATAAAAGCAAACTCTTTTGGTAAAAGAGTGGCTGTCTCTTAGGAACAAAAGAGAAAAGCTAACCGATTTGGACAAACAGGCTCAGTCCTTGTGGGGGGGGAAAAGGTATGGGAACCCCCTGTATCCCAAAGAGAAGGACAACGCTGGAGGTGTTAGCCTGTGAGTAGCTGAAGATCCGCAATCTCTCTCCTAACTGAAGGCAGCTGGGAGAGATATTGGACATGGAGAGCTTCAGAGGTACCTAAACCTTAGGGTTATGGTAGGTGTTAACTATCACCAGTGGTTGTGAGTATAGGATCCCAAAACATGCTGGATAGCATAGTATAGGTAAAAAACCCTTCTGTCAGAATCATATTTATTTATTTATTTATTTAACATCTCTTATATACCGCACTATTGTCATCAGCGCGGTTCACATGGAACAAAAACATATACATACAGGATAACCGTAGTACATTTTACATTTAACAGGGTTTTGAAAACTTGGAAGAGTCGGTATAAATCATATACATATACAGTAAACTATATACATTAAGCGCGGTCAAAATTCACTGGAACTGAACATGAAGTGACCATTTCTCTTGGAGCATTTATACTGGAAAATAACTTAGGAATAGGTAGTCCTTAAGACTTTTCCTGAATTGTGTTAGACTAGTTATGGCTCTCAATTCTGGTGGGAGGGTATAGCGTAGTTAACTCACCTGTAACAGGTGTTCTCCAGGAGCAGCAGGAATCAGTCCTCACACATATGGGTGACGTCGGCGCCGACGGAACCCTCGCGGAGCAATTTTCCCCAGCTTTCAAAGAAAGCCTTTGGGAATTGCAGCGCGCATGCGCAGTCCTCTTCCCGCCCAAGGGTGCCATCTTGCTCAGTCGGATGACATAGCAAAAAGACAGCAAAGATTAGCAAAAATGAAAGCATAAAACTGCAACTCCAAGGGGAGGAGGGAGGGTTGTGAGGACTGATTCCTGCTGCTCCTGGAGAACACCTGTTACAGGTGAGTAACTACGCTTTCTCCAGGACCAAGCAGGAAGTCAGTCCTCACATATGGGACTCCCAAGCTTAAGGCTACCGGAGACCCTAAGCACAAAAATGAGCTCCCTCTAGCTCAGCAGCACAGAAGGAAGTAATCTTCTCTGAATACGTCTCCAACCGGTAGCCCAACATCCGGGATGGAGGGTAGGAGTTGCCTATACCTTGAAGAGGTTACGGAGGACTGCCTGTCCGAAAGCACTGTCCCTGCGGGACTCCCTCTCCAGGCAGTAATGGGCTGCAAAAGTCTGGCTTGAAGACCAAGTAGCGGCCCGGCAGATGTCTGCCAACGGAACAGAGCGGAGGTAAGCCACTGACGTAGCCTTCGCCCGAACACGATGAGCGGTGACTCTACCTTCCAGCACGAGGCCCGCAGCCTCGTAAGCCCAAGCGATGCAGTCCGCAATCCAGATGGACAGAGTACGCTTGGAGACAGGGAGCCCCAACTTGTTGGGGTCATAAGACACGAAGAGCTGAACAGCCCTTCGGTGCCCCCGCGTACGGTCCAGGTAGAAGTTCAGCGCCCTTCTACAGTCCAGGGTATGCAGGACCATTTCAGCTCGGCTGGAGTGTGGCCTGGGAAAGTAGGTCGGAAGTACCACCTCCTGGTTGATGTGAAAAGGGGAAACCACTTTAGGAAGAAACTTAGGGTGAGTCCGTAGGACTACCCGGTTCTTGTAGAACCTAGTGTAAGGAGGATCAGATACCAGGGCCTGCAGCTCACTAACGCATCTAGCAGAAGTGAGGGCCACCAAGAACAAAGTTTCCCAGGAAAGAAAACGAAGAGGACAGGTAGCCATAGGCTCAAAAGGCGGACAGGTAAGCCGCTGTAAAACCACATTGAGATCCCAGTTCGGGGCTGGCGGGCGCAAAGGTCGTTTAAGGAGTAGAAGGCCCCGGAGAAAACGAGCCACCAGAGGGTGGCTGGAAAGAGGCCTACCCTCCACCGGTAGGTGGTGCGCAGAAATAGCACTGAGGTGGACCTTGACCGAGTTGGACTTAAGTCCAAGATTGGAAAGGGAAAGCAAGTACTGCAATACCACTGATGCTGAACAGGAGAAGGGGTCTTGAGACTGCTGAGTACACCAGACGGAGAACCGATGCCACTTAAGAGCGTAGGACTTCCGGGTGGAAGGCCTCCTGGAGGCCAAGACGACCTCTTCCACATCTGGAGGTAGCTGGAGAGGAGCAAGGACTACCCTTTCAGCAGCCAGGACATCAGATGAAGGGACCGAAGGTTGGGGTGCAGGAGCGTCCCCTGATCCTGCGAGAGGAGGTCGGGCTGAAACCCCAGAGGAAGAGGTGTGTCCACCGCCAGCTGCAGCAGAAGCGGGAACCAAGGTTGTCTCGGCCACCGGGGAGCCACTAGGATCACCGACGCCTTGTCTCTGAGAACCTTGAAGAGCGTCCGAGACACCAGGGCCATGGGTGGAAAGGCATACAAGAGGCCTGTGGACCATGCAATCAGAAAAGCATCCGCCGCCACCCGGAGAGGATGCGGCTGTCGAGAGCAGAATCTGGGAAGCTGTCGGTTCAGAGGACTGGCGAACAGATCCATGGTGGGGAGGCCCCACCGGAGAAAGATCCGCTGAACCACAAGCGGATCCAACCTCCACTCGTGCGGTTGGAGGACCCTGCTCAGTTTGTCTGCCAGGTAGTTTTCTTGACCTGGGAGATAGACAGCTTTGAGGACGATGTTGCGATGGACGGCCCAAGAGCAGAGCTTCTGTGCTTCCTGACAGAGAAGGAAGGAGCCGGTTCCGCCTTGCTTGTTCACGTAGAACATGGCAACCTGATTGTCTGTCTGGACAAGTACTGACTGGTGAGAAATCAGGTGAGAGAAGGCTTTGAGCGCTAGGCGGATGGCTCTGAGCTCCAGGAAGTTGATCTGCTGAGCGGACTCCCAAGGAGTCCAGAGACCCTGAGTACAAGTCCCTTGGCAATGTGCTCCCCAACCCTGGAGAGAAGCATCGGTCGTCAGGACCTGAGAATGTGTAGGGGGCTGAAAAGTCACCCCGAGCACTAGGTTTGGCAGGTGAAGCCACCATCGCAGAGAGACGACCAGCTGGTTGGAGATCTGTACGGAGTCCGCTAGGCTCCCAGTGGCCTGATGCCATTGTTTGCGAAGGCACCATTGAGCAGGTCGCATGTTCAGGCGGGCATAGGGGGTTACATGGACCGTGGAAGCCATATGGCCGAGCAGTCTCAGAAATTGCCTGGCCGAGACCAGGGAATTGCTGTGAAAGCGGCTGGCGAGATCCATGAGCCTTTGGGCCCTGTCCAGAGGCAGGAAGGCCCGCGCCTGAAGAGTGTCCAACCTGGTGCTGATGAATTCTAGATCTTGAGAGGGGAGCAAAGTGGACTTTGCAAAGTTTATGACAAATCCCAAGTGCTGGAGCAGAGCCACCGTGCGATGAGTAGCCTGAGTGGCTTCTTGGGCAGACTGGGCCCTGATGAGCCAGTCGTCCAGGTATGGGAACACAAAGAGACCCTGAAGTCTCAGATAGGCCGCCACCACTGCTAGGCATTTGGTGAACACTCTGGGGGCGGAGGATAGGCCGAAAGGCAGTACTCTGTACTGGTAATGGCGTCCGTCCACCACAAACCTGAGGTATTGTCTGTGGTCTGGATGAATAAGGATATGAGTATACGCATCCTTCAGATCTAAGGAGCATAGCCAGTCTCCCTGCTGGAGGTAGGGCAGCAGGATTCCAAGGGTAAGCATTTTGAACTTTTCCTTTGCAAGGAACTTGTTGAGGTTTCGCAAGTCTAGGATGGGCCTGAGGCCTCCTGTTCTTTTCGGAATCAGGAAGTATCGGGAATAAAACCCCTGACCCTCCAGGTGGTGGGGCACCGGTTCCACGGCTTGTTCCTGAAGAAGACTTGCTAACTCCTGAAGGAGTAAGTCCCTGTGCAGAGGAAGTCTGGAAGGCTCCCCTGGAAAGTAGGAGGGAGGTACCTGGTGAAAATGAAGAAGATAGCCCTTTTGAACTATCTGGAGCACCCAGGTATCTGTGGTGATGTTGGACCACCTGTGGGCAAAGTGGACCAGCCGGCCTCCTGTGCTGAGAGAAACCAGCTGAGGGGGAGAGGCCATGCTGAGAAAGTCAAAAACCCCCACCCTGCTGAGCAGGGGCCGGTGGTGCAGGCTTGGGGGCTTGCTGCCTACGGGACCCATTACCCCGTCCCTTGGCCTGCTTTCCCTGTGGGGGAGCTGGTGAGGCCTAATACTGAGGGTAGTATTTATAGGCAGCCCCTTCCTCGGGTAAAAGGGCTTTTTCCCCGAGGCCTTCTTCTTTTGAGAAGGGGCAGAGGTCTTCCTTGAGAGACAAGTCCTGGTGAGAGTCTCCGTCTCGATTTGTGCAGCCTTCTCATCCATGGGCTTGCCAAAGAGGTTATCACCTCGGCAGGGGACATCGACCAACTTGTCCTGCACCCAGGGCTCGAGGTCGGACGTCTGAAGCCAAGCCTGGCGGCGTCCACCGATGCCAGCCGCGGCTACTCGAGCCGAAGCCTCAAAACCATCATAGGCTGCTCGAGAGATAAACTTGGAGCACTCCCGAATACCAGTAGACAAGGATTGGAACCTCTGCAAAGGTTCGTCGGAGAGACCAGCAGAGAACCCGGCTATTTCCTTAGCCAGGTCTCGGAGATACATGTCCATGTAGAGCTGGTATGTCTGGACTCGACAAGCAAGCATAGAGCCCTGGAAGCACTTCCTACCGAGGGCATCCAGGCTTCGGGCTTCCCTACCAGGGGGCACCGAGGAGTGCATTTTTTGACTCTTCAGTCTATGCATGGCCGATTCCACCACCATGGAATGGTGCGGTAGTTGTGCCTTTTGGAACCCGGGGCTCTTGCAGACTCGATAAATGGAATCGACCCGCTTGCTTAACACCGGCGACGACGCCGGGCTCTCCCACATGCGGAAGAGAAGCCGTTCCAGCATGGGAGGAACCGGTACAATAAAGGCCTCCTTCGGGGGAGAGTCATATTGGAGGGCATCGAGTTCTTCGACTCGAGGCTCCTCCTCGGGATCCGCAGGGAAGGCCAAGGCTTTGGCCATATCCCTCACGAAGTCCGAGAACCGGGTATCCTCCGGGGGGGACCGTCTCCGAGGTTCGGACTCGGGGGAGTCTGAAGGGACACACCGAGTCCGAAAGGAACCAGGTGACTCTTCGTCCTCAGATTCCCAGGCCGACTCCTCGGAGGAGGAGTCGACCGGTTTCGGTCGGGCGGGCACTGATGCCATCCGCCCCGATGCCGAGGGAGTCGGCGTCGACGACCTCGGTCCCGAACGGGAGGCCGAAGGAGACCTCGACCGAGGATCGACTCGAGCCCTCATGGACTCGAGGATCGGCTCGGTCTCCAGGGTCGACTTGGAGGTCGACGTCCCGGCGGTCAGGGCAGAAGCGCCAGCAAGGCCAGCGATCAATGCCCGCTGCTGGTCCAAGAAGGCAGACAAACTGCACTCCAAGGCCGTCAACCTGAGTCTGAGCTCAGGAGACCCAGCAGCCCCCGACTCGGGCCCTTCGGAGGCGAGTCCACGAGGACAACAGTACTTACGTGAGCGGGCAAGTCCACCTCGAGTCG
Organism: Ichthyophis bannanicus; assembly: GCA_033557465.1. NCBI lineage: Eukaryota > Metazoa > Chordata > Amphibia > Gymnophiona > Ichthyophiidae > Ichthyophis > Ichthyophis bannanicus. The sequence continues at coordinate 1,281,905,287 of CM066032.1, forward strand.
AGGATGTTTTGACGGCATCTCCGACTCCAAGGACCCGGGACGGGAATCGGGGCTATGCGACCTGGCCCTCACGGAACCAGGAGCGTCCACCGATCCCGCCCTCGCGGGTTTCTTCTTCCGATGATGCTCCCGGGTAGGAGACCCCCTTTCAGAGGAACTCCGACGATGCTCAGGACCAGAGTCCCGAGACGTCAAAGCCTCTGACGAGGTCTGAGCCCGGCCGGAGTCAGAGAAGATACGCTCCCGCTGGTGCTGCCGACTCCTCAATGCTTTTGAGGACATTTTGCCGCATGGTCCGCAGATCATGGGGTCATGATCTGGGCCGAGGCAGCGGAGGCAGAAGTCATGAGTGTCTGTAAGAGACATAAGTTTCTTACAGAGGTCACACTTTTTGAAACCACTGGCCGCCATCGGGGGAAAAAGGGCCCCTGCGAGGTCGAACGACCGGGCAGCCAGGGAAAAAGGAAAAAAAGCGCGAAATCTGTCACGAAGGACAAAAAAACGAAAAATAAAGGACGGACTCGCAACCGGCGTCGCGAGTCCGGGCGGGAAAAAAACCGGCGTCGAACCGAAGAAAAAACAGAGAAAAATTAGAGAAAAATCAACTTTTCTGCGGGGATTCACAGGCAACGTCTGTAGGGCTCCGCGGAAAAAAGAAGACTGAGCAAGATGGCACCCTTGGGCGGGAAGAGGACCGCGCCTGCGCGCTGCAATTCCCAAAGGCTTTCTTTGAAAGCTGGGGAAAATTGCTCTGCGAGGGCTCCGTCGGCGCCGACGTCACCCATATGTGTGAGTACTGACTTCCTGCTTGGTCCTGGAGAATCCATGCTACTGGGGCATGAATGCTGAAGGCTCTTTTAGATGTTTCCTTGGTGTATTTGACTGTTATTTTCGGGATGATTAGGGTATTTATTGCTGATGTTCTTCTGGCTCTGTTGAGGGCCTGGGTGTGTAGTAGGTTAGTGATGGTTGAGGGTGCTTGGTTGTTTAAGGCTTTAAAGGTGGTGATTATGATTTTGTATTGGATTCTTGCATTGATTGGTAGCCGGTGAAGTTTCATCAGGATTGGAGTTATGTGGTCTGACTTAGATATTCCTTCAAGCACTCTGGCGGCGGTATTCATCGCTAATTGGAGAGGATTTAAAGTAGATTGAAGGAGCCCATAAAGGATTGCATTTGCAAAATCTAGATGTGGCATAACTAAAGCTTGGAAGATGGTTCTGAAATCCGTAGGTTCTAGTAGAGGTCGTATGTGTCGTAGTGTGCGTATCTTGTGGTATATTAGTTTCGTTATATTTTTTATGTGAGTTTTCATATTGAGACGCTGGTCAAGGGTGATGCCTAGGTATCGTATGGTAGGTTTTACTGCCAATTCCTTGTTCTTTATCTTTAATGTAGAAGGGGGTGTGAAGTTTTGGTTCTTTGTGATAAACATAACATCGGTCTTACTGTGGTTGATTCTTAGGTTCTGTGTGAGGAGCCAGTCTTCTACTGCTTGGAAACATTGAATCAGTGGAGTGAAATCAGGATGGTTGATGGAGAATGGCATGAACAGGAGAATATCATCTGCATAGGCTAAGCAGTTAACTTTAAAAGAACGGATGAGGTCACAGATAGGTTGCATATAAATGTTAAACATTAATGCTGAAAGTGAGGAGCCTTGTGGTACTCCTTGATCTTGCAGGAATGGGTCTGATGTTTTCTCGTTAATCTTTACCTGTTGCCATCGGTTAGATAAATAGGAGTTGCACCATTTCAGTGCAGAGCCATGTATTCCTTTTTCATTAAGACGGTCAAGAAGTATTTGGTGACTGACTGAGTCAAACGCAGCCGAGATGTCCATGAATATAAGGATGAATCCTTGCCGGATATTGTCTATTCCAGTGATTAATGTATTGAAGAGAGTGATGAGGAGGGTTTCCACTCCATGGGCTTCCCTAAGGCCATGTTGAGCCGGATCAAGTGGAGCTTCGGTGTCTATATGTTGTTGTATTTGACGTTGGACTACTTTTTCGATTATTTTGGCTAATATTGGGATGCTGGATATTGGCCTGTATGATTCTACTCATAGAGGGTCTAGTTTATTGTTCTTTAATAATAGTCTAATGGAGGTTTGTTTTAGGCTCTGAGGGAAGGTTCCAGATGAAAAGGATTGATCTAGGATTTTATGTATGAAGCAGCTTACTTCACATCTGAGCTCTCTTATCCAGGCTGCTGGACATGGATCATTTGACGCAGTGGTAGCGTTGATTGAGGCAATAGTGCTTTCAATATCTTTAGTTGATATCATGTTGAACTTGGTCAATGTGGAAGACACTGGGAGTTTGGATATGGTATGTGGATCAGTGATACAAGGGTTCTTGATTAATTTTCGTCATTAATTTCGTCATTTTTTTTCGTCATATGGCTATATGAGCCTCGACAGTCAGGTAGAGAAGCAGAATACATATCTACCGATAGTAGAATATCTCGATACATACATATAGATATATAGATATATATATAGATATATATATACATACATATAGATATACATACATATAACGTATAGATATATGAGAATATATCTATAGTGAGATATGAAGGGTATACATACTCACACATGATAGACAGACATCTGTAAGATGTGTGCTATAGATATGAATATATATAAATATATACCTGTATATGGAAGTCTGCAGGAAGCAGACAGAAAATGTCCACAAGGCATTCACATAGGAAAAATGTGGAGAGGAAAGATTCATCTAAGAACAAGAAGGTGGAACCTACTTGAGAAGACATGTAGAGAATCAACTCCAACTGGTTATGGCTACAAGGATGCTAGGTAGTAGGATAACCAGGATGGTTACGTGAAAAGCAGAGGATGATATCAATCAGTAGCCTGCAAGTCCTGAGTATTTTAGAACTCTAGCATGGTAAGTGAACAGAAAACGCATAGGAATGAGATACCATAGTGACCTGGTTAAGGGCAAAAAGGTATCATGCGTTCTTACCATGAAGACGAGCTGGAAGGAGGAAACATATTCCCTATTGGAGATACTATGGACCAAAGAAGGGAATTAGCAACTCCTTAGGCTTTCACGTAAGAGTAGGGCTATGTGCGTTACAGTAAAAAAGGAGAACCTTTCTAGTCATGGCAGATATGACTGAAAAAAGCCTTTTTCAACCATCTAGTATAGCTGTTGGAGAAAAAACCCCATGCTCTCTAGCAAGGGCCCATAGTGGAGAGTTCCTCTGTACATTGCAGAGAGCATTATGCAGGAGAATGAGGAGATAGAACTGGCTACAGGGAAGCCAGTAGCTATGTCAACCATGCTACCAAACCCATGGGAATGGAGATGGTAGAAAAGAAGACAATTCAACAAGTTTGTAGTAAAAACTTTCCAAGACAGATGACAGCAATGACTTGGAGTCACTACTAATACTAGATAGAATATTATTGGAGAACAAATCTGGTTACTGGTGGACAAGAACCAGTAGTCGAAACAAAGGCTCCTGCATTGGTAGCTGCTTGCCAGACAGCAGAAGAATGGTACTGTTGAAAAACAGAAAGGAAAGACAAAACAGGAGTAGAAGCTCTGGAGGAGTCTGATGAACTGCTGCAAAGCAAGATTGAAAAAGAGGAGTGACTCAGAAAAGAGAACTCCGCACTAGAAAAGAAAGAAATTAGAGAGGCTGAAGAAAAGCCCTCCAGTGAGCAATACCACTCTTACAGAGGAAAACCCTGGTAAGAGGGTAAAGAAAATGGAGCTGAAGAAAACTTACTATATTGTAAGTTAATAGAAAGGAAAGGAGACATGCTGGCACAGGAAACTATCATTTGATAGTGGATGGACCTCTTTCCCTAGAAGGAAAAGAGGAGAACCCTGTGACCTAGGAGCATGAATATCCTGACAGCTCATAGAGAAAAGATGGATGTCTTTCAGGAAGAGATCCATGTTTAAGATTTAGAATGACAGCAGTGGATTGTCTCTATGGAGAAGAAACAACTGCAGATTGTAAATCCCCAGAGTCACAAGCATCTGATGGGTTGATTAGAAACCCTGTGGTTGCTGGGTTTGCTTAGCCTGGTGAGAGGTTGAACCCTGCAGACCAGGACGATGCTTCCCCTGTTTGGGAACATCTGTAGGATGGGCAGAGGATGCATAAAACCTTCTTCTGTTATGGGAAGAAGGTTTGGCAGGAAATTTCTTACCTACTGGGACAGAAGAAGGTGCAGAAGAGCCCCTAGGAACAGGTAAGTCAGTGGAAAACTGAGTAACCTGACGTAAGGACACCTTGTTGAAAAGATTATCTCCAGTGCAAGGAGTATATCCCAGTCTGTGCTGTGCCCATTTGTCCAAGCCTGAAGCTTGGAGCCAGGCTCTACGTCGTGCCCCTATAGATATAGCAGAAGTCCTGCTAACAGACTCAAAAGAGTCTAGGGAAGCACGAGTAAGAAACCAAGAAATATTCTGGAGATGCTTGAGCAGTGAAGAGTAGTCTGCACTCCTGGACTCTGGAAGGGAAGGAGTCAAAAGATGTAATTGCTTTGTGACCTCCTCAAGAGATAGACTCATATAGAAAATATATGAGATAATTCTTGCAGAAAGCATAGATGTCTGGAAGGCTTGACGTCCAAAGTCATCAAGCATCCTAGAATCACGATCTGGCGGATAAGAAGAATTTTTTCTTGCTCTTTACCCGCCTCAATGCTGATTCCACAACTATGGAATGATGAGGAAGTTGAGTCTTTTGAAACCCTGGAGAGGGGGGCACCTGATATAAGAGATCAGTTGCTCTGGAAGGTGGGGGTACCCTTAAAGGTGTTTCCCACATTCCTAGAAGGAGATCCTGCAAGGAATGATGCAAAGGAAGCATTATGTTTTCCTGTGCTTTGGTAGAAAGAGAGGCCTGTGCAGGATCATGTCCTGGGATAGGAATGGCAAGAGATCTTGCTATATCCCGGAGGAAACGCTGAAAAGAGGGTTCCCAAATAGGAATTTCCCTTGGACAGGTTAGATTTGAAGAACTATCCTGAGTACCGACAGAGCTATCCAGATATTTATTTATTTTATTTATTTAACAGTCTTTTCTATACCGCCCCTTCCAGAGATCAGGGGCGGTTTACATTGAACATTAAACAGAACAATTGTATACTTCTGTATACATTTACAAGGAACATTATGCTTTAACTATATACAGGTGTACTTACAGGGAACATATTTTGAACATTAACTATGACAGAGCTTTTCAAACTATTTACAATTTATTTACATGGAACGCATCTTAGTTAGTTACAGTAGTGAAATAGTCAACTGTTTGAGTGGTTCATTAGCGTGTTGTGTGGGGTTAGTGAAATTTCCTGTGTTAGTCATTTGTTCTGTCTTGGGTACAGTGTATGTGTTTCTGTGATTGTATTGGTGAGGTTCTTTGTTGGTAGGGGATTTCAAAGTGTTTTGTAAAGAGGTAGGTTTTTAATTCTTTTTTGAATTGGAGAAGGTCTTTTATCATGCGGAGTGTTAATGGTATTTCATTCCAGAGGGTGGGGGCAGCAAAGGAGAAGGCCCTGTCACTTGTTGTCGCTTTAGTTTTTCTAAAATTTGTTTTTATGTTGAGGGAGTGGGTTGCGTTCTGTCTGCGTGATCTAGTATCTGATGGGGGGTGTATTAGGGTGGATAGTTGTGATGGGGAGATGTTGTTGATGATTTTGAATGTACTTAGGAGGATTTTATATTTTATTCGGCTGTTTATAGGGAGCCAGTGTAAGTCTAGTAGAATTGGGGTCACATGGTCTGTTAGATTAGCTTTAGTGACCATCTTGGCGCATATGTTTTGGGCTCTTTGGAGAAGGTATATGCTTTTTAATGGAAGTCCATTTAGGAGACTATTACAATAGTCGAAGTGGGGGGTTATGAGAGTATTAACTACAGATCTAAAGTCATCGGTGTTGAGTAGGGGTCTCAGATGTTGTATTGTCTTGAGTTTATAAAATATGGTTTTTACTGTGTGTTTTATGTGTGGAATCATGGAGAGTGAGTGGTCTAAGATTATTCCAAGGTATTTTACCTCCTTTTTAACAGGTATAGGTGTATTATTTATTGTGATTGTATTGGGGTATTTGTAGTCAGTGTCTGATTTCCTCGTTATGAACATTGCCTCTGTTTTTTTTGAGGTTAATGCTCAGGTGGTTGTCTTCAAGCCATTTAGTAGTCTCGTTCATAAATTGGAGTAGGCTATCATATTTGGGATTGTTGGGGTTTATGGGGGTGGCAAGCATGATATCATCTGCGTATATGAAATGGTTAATTTTGTGCTTCTTAAATATGTTTGTAATGGGCTGGAGGTATAAATTGAAGAGGAGGGCTGAGAGGGCTGATCCTTGGGGGATGCCTTGACCTTGTGGGAAAGTTTCGGATGTGTCGTTACCTAATTGTATCCGTATTAACCTGTTTGAGATGTATGATTTGAACCATTCAAGGACTGTCCCTCCTATTTTTAGGTATTCTAGTCTGTTAATGAGGGTAATATGATTGATGCTATCGAATGCAGCAGACAGATCTATGAAGAGGAGAAGGAAGCCTTTGTTGTTGTCATTGGTGCCTCTGATGAGTAGATCTGTTAGGGCAATTAGGAGAGTTTCAACTCCGTGGAAGGGTCGGAAGCCAAATTGATGCTCATCAAGGAGTTTTTTGTTCATCAATGTAGTCTTGTAATTGGAGTTGTATGGTCTTTTCTATTATTTTGGCAATTAGTGGTATGCTAGCTATTGGCCTGTAGGAGTTGGGGTCTTTTGGGTCTAGTTTATTGTTTTTTATTATGGGACGGATCGAGGAGAGTTTTAGGGCATTGGGCATGGTTCCTTGAGAGAGTGATTGGTTTACTATATGTTGGATATTTTCTGCAAGAAATTCCTTAGTATGTTTGATCCATGATACAGGGCAAGGGTCAAGCGGTGAGGTTGTGGTGTTAATCATTGTTATAATATTAAGGATGTGCTTTCTTTCAATCTTGTGAAAGGTTGTCCATTCATAATTACTGACATGTTTAGGTATTGTGGTGGTTGGCGAGTAAGGTTTTACCTTTAGTTTCTCAGCAAAATGTAATGCTAAGGTTTGTACACTGATTGAGTCTTGGTTAAGTTCGGGGTTTTGTGTTTTTGTTAGTGTATTCACAATTGAGAAGAGTTCTCTTGGCCGATTGATAGCATGATTTATTAGTTTGGAGTAGTATTCCCTTTTTGACTTATTGATTGCTTCCTTGTATCTATTCAGTATGTTTATATATTTAGTTTTGTTATCGTGTGATTTTGTTTTTCTCCAGATTTTTTCTTGTTTCCGTAGTTGCTTTTTTAGCAGGGCAATTTCTTTAGTGAACCATTTTTGTGATTCCTTCTTTATCTTCTGCATTGTTTGGGTGGGGGTTGCTGCTTTTTGGATAGTTTGGTTCCAGTTCTCTATAGTTTGTTCTATGTCATTTAGACTTGTAGTGAGTTTAGGTAGTACCTTGTCAAGGAATGTGTCATTATCAAAGTGGGGAAAGCGTGAGATATGTGATATTTTGTTTGTGGACTGTGATGTTGTTTGTGCTAATAGGTGGAATGTTATCAAATGGTGGTCAGACCATGGTACTTCCGTAGCTATCGGGGAAGAATGGAGTTTATGTAGGTTAAAGGGGGTAGGGAGGAAAACAAGATCAAGTGAGTTCCCTTTATTATGTGTGGGGGTATGGACTATCTGGTTAAATCCCATGTGGGACATTGAGTCAATGAAGTTGTCTTTTTGGGATTGGTTCAGAGATGGGAGGTTAAGGTCACCTAAGATTATGAGGGGTTTTCTCTGAGACGTTGTGCATGCGAGTTCAAGGATGGGGGAGAGATTTTTGTGATCAGCTGATGGGGGTCTATAGATTAAGGAGAATGCTAATGTTCTGTTTTCAATGTTTATTATGTCCATTCCTTCGACATTGTTTGAGTTCATTAGGGTGTATTGTAGGTTTTTTTTAGTGATGATGAGTGCACCACCTCCTCTTTTTGTGTCACGGTGGCAGTTGAATACATCATATTGTGAAGTGTGAAGTTGGTTTAATAATATTGTGTCTGTAGGTGTTAGCCATGTTTCAGTGATGAAGAGGATGTCAGGTTGTTCGTCTCTTATTATATCATTTACTATTGGTATTTTGTTCCGAATAGAACGAATGTTTATTAAGATCAATTTTAGTTTGGTGTCCGTGCAAGTAGAGGATATTTTGTGGTCATGGTTTTTACAGTTTATCTGGATTACTCTAGGAGGATGTCTGTGGGAACTATTGTTTGGTGGCGGGTTGTATGAGTGATAGTGTAGCGGAGAGCGTGTTAGATTGCGGTTGGGGTTGTGGATGATGGGGATGCTATTACAAGGGGGGTTGTTGAGTTTATATGTGTATGTTAGTTGCAGAAGGAGGGCTATTAGAAGGAGAGTGGTTGGCAGTGACTTTATTTTTAGGTAGGCCATTATTTTGTATTTTGTTTTGTAAGAGAGAAGTGTTTCTGGCGGGCTATGCAAGAGGGCTTGTGTGTGGTTGCGTTGAGTTGTACGTGATTAGGTTAGAACAGCAAAGTATCGGTTAGAAGAGTTAGAACAGTAAATAAGCTTTTGGCTGGCTGTTTGTCACAATTGTATGGGATTGTTACAATGTATCAGCTATTTGTAACAGCAGTGCAATGATTTGTAAGTGTAGCTTTATGAGAATATTGCTGACAACAATAATGCCATGGGTAGTAACTATTACAGGCTAGTTATTAACATCCTTATAACAGTACTAGTTATGGGTATACTACTGACAACAGTAAGAAAATGATACCTATTGAAGGATGGCTACTGGCAACTGACAACGGTGCAGATTGAAAATATTCTACTGACAGTAGTAAACTTTGTGCTAGATAGCTACTGGCAACAGTACTATATGATGGTAATAATCTTTTGACAATAGTAATAAACTGTGGGGGCTACTAACAATAGTAGCACAGTAACAATATTCTATTGACAATGGTAATAAACTGTGTGGGGCTACAATAGTAATAAACTGTGGGGGGCTATTAACAATAGTATCACAGTAACAATAGAAATTATTGTTTTGTTGCTTGTTAATGTTACTTGATATAATATCTGGCTAGCTACTAACAACAGTACCGTATGATGGAATTAAAGTATTCACAATAGTGGTAAAACTGTGGAGGTTACTAACAATAGTATTTAGTGTAGCTCAGTGCAGCAGATAACTGTTAACATGTACTTCTGATTGTCACTTTATAGATTGAGGCAGAGTAGTGTGGTAAACGTTCAGGTTTTAGGCTGTTAATTATATACATTAATAGTCCATAAATAGCAATTGTAGGGGAATACTTGCTGTGCTTGATGAGAGGATGAGGTAGGTGAGCTCGACCTTGGGGATTTAGCTGTGCTCTGTGTGGTTGATGATTCTGCGGTGAGAGTTTCTTCTTTGTCTCTGCTGTGGGTGGGTAGGCTTACGTGCCTTAGCCGAAGGGCCGTGCCAAAGGGCCCTCTTGCGCGGCCCTCCGGCGCGGACCCGCCTGTTGGCGCACTCTTTTAAAGCGCCAGGGACTGCCCAGATTGGACAGCCGCTTCAGCGGGAGGCGGTCCGGAGGCTCGATCCCTCTAGGTAGAGCGTTCAGCGGCAAGAGCCTCCGGAGAGCTGTTGCTGGTGGCGGGGCTCAAAGGGACGGCTCCCGACGGCGTGCTGCCTTTAAAGGCCTTGATCCTTTGCCCGATTGGGCCTCGTGGGCTGCAGGCTCCTCCTGTCGGCGATGGCTCGATCCCCAGGGAAGGGGAGAGCTGTTGCTGGTGGCGGGGCTCAAAGGGACGGCTCCCGACGGCGTGCTGCCTTTAAAGGCCTTGATCCTTTGCCCGATTGGGCCTCGTGGGCTGCAGGCTCCTCCTGCCGGCGATGGCTCGATCCCCAGGGAAGGGGAGAGCTGTTGCTGGTGGCGGGGCTCAAAGGGACGGCTCCCGACGGCGTGCTGCCTTTAAAGGCCTTGATCCTTTGCCCGATTGGGCCTCGTGGGCTGCAGGCTCCTCCTGCCGGCGATGGCTCGATCCCCAGGGAAGGGGAGAGCTGTTGCTGGTGGCGGGGCTCAAAGGGACGGCTCCCGACGGCGTACTGCCTTTAAAGGCCTTGATCCTTTGCCCGATTGGGCCTCGTGGGCTGCAGGCTCCTCCTGCCGGCGATGGCTCGATCCCCAGGGAAGGGGAGAGCTGTTGCTGGTGGCGGGGCTCAAAGGGACGGCTCCCGACGGCGTGCTGCCTTTAAAGGCCTTGATCCTTTGCCCGATTGGGCCTCGTGGGCTGCAGGCTCCTCCTGCCGGCGATGGCTCGATCCCCAGGGAAGGGGAGAGCTGTTGCTGGTGGCGGGGCTCAAAGGAATAGAAGATCCTGCACAGTGCAATGTGGAATGCTTAGAGGATGGTCGCCAGTACTGACTGTCAGGAGCAGCAACCGACATTACCACATTGTCCATGTCAGGTATCAGCTCCAAGTTTGGCATAGAAGGGAGCGATCCTGTTGAAAAAGGCATGGCAGGAGTTGGCCACGATGGTACTGTGGATACTGGTACCGATGTTAATAACGGTATCGATGTCAGAGTCGAGCCCAACAAAGACATCGGAGCACTCATCGCAGACCGTTCGATCGGTACCGAGGCAACCGAAAACATGCGGGTGCTATCTTCGGTACCGAGCCACCGGTATCGGTCGGTGTCGGTACCAAATGATATTGGTACCGAGTCTTCCAGACTAGAGAGGGATTCTAAACTGGGCATGGAAGACAACGACCGTAAGGGTAATGAGGACATTGGCATCGACTTCAGTACCGTGCCTGATACCGGTGAATGAAGGTCAACCAATGGCAACTCAGTGGGCCTCGAGGGAACCGAGAGTTGCGGATCCGAATCATCAGAACCGAGCCTTCGGTACCGAGAGCCGGTACCAAGGCGATTCAGTACCCAGTCCTCCAGACTGGAGATCGATTCCAGACTCAGCATCGAAGAAAGCGAGGCTATCGATGCACGTCTGGAGGGTACCGACGTCGGTGGTAGTATCGGTGTTGGTACCGATAATGGAAGGTCAGTCTGGAGCGTATCCACCGGTCCCAAAGGCACCGAGGACGCCAGATGACCATCCCTGGTGAGGAGTATTTCATCCAACACCAGTGCCGATCTCGGGGTATCGGTACCGCTCGAAGCGGATGCCACCACCAGACATGGCTCAGGTATGTTCTGTGAGGGGTGAACCCCAGAAACAACCTGAAACCCCTCAAACGCTTTGGAGACCGAAGACTCCCGCTGGGGTTTTGAAGCCATTGGGCCCTCGAGGGCAAGGCCGGAGACGTCTACATGCTGTGCATGAGACCTACCACTCGAGGGCTGGCTAGTCTTAACAGACTGTTTGTGGGTTACCTGATGCTGTGTAGAAGAAGACAGGGATGGTGCCCCGAAGCTGGAAGGAAACCGTGTATCGAGGAAACCTCGATACTGAAAACTTCTTCTCAAACTGTTGTCAAGACCCAAACAGGTTAGACACCGATTTTGAGGGTCTAAAAATACAGTTGTACCGCCACAGTGTGAACATTTCTTGGAGAAAGTGGCTGGCGGTTCCCTGAAGTAAAAAGAAGAGGCCTAAAAGGCCTAAGATACCGTGAGACACTATGAAGAAATATATTCCTTGAAGAAGGAATATTTTACAAGAAAAGAAAACACCGGCGGTACCGGTGGCGTCGGGAAGACAGCCGCGACCACAAGAAAAATAAAGAAATAAAACAAGAATTTTCTGCGGTGACAGGAGGATGTCCTGCCGGCTCCGCGGAAAACAAAAACTGAGGAGAGGCAGTTGGGAAAGGCGGGAAGGCAGCACGCAGGCATGGTGGGATGCTTCCAAAAGCTCTTTGATTGGACGATGGGAAGCGTTCCCGCGCAGACTCCGTCGGTACCGACATACCCATATCTGAAGACTCATTCCTGCTTGTTCCTGGAGATAATCTTCTCCCCCTAGGGGGAAGAAATTTTGGCAGGACATTTCCTACCAACTGGGAAAGAAGGCGGCGTACAACAGCCTCTGGAAACAGGACAGTCAGTTGTTAACTGAGCAACCTGGAGTAAAGACTCCTTCTTAAAGAGATTTTCCCCAGTGCAAGGAGTATTTCCCAGTCTAACTTGTGCCCATTTGTCTAAGTCTGAAGCTTGGAGCCAGGCTTTATGTCGTGCTCCTATAGCTATAGCAGAAGTCCTGCTAACAGACTCAAAGGAGCCTAGGGAAGCACGAGTAAGAAACCTAGAGATATTTTGAGCATGACGAACCAGTGAGGAATAGTCTGCACTCTTGGGCTCTTGAAGAAAAGGAGTCAAAAGATGTAATTTCTTTGTGACCTCCTCAAGAGATAAACCCATATAAAAAATATATGAGAGAATTCTTGATGAAAGCATGGATGCCTGGAAAGTTTGGCGTCCAAAGGCATCCAAAGTCTTAGACTCGCGACCTGGCGGATAAGAAGAGTGCTTTTTAGTACTCTTCACCCACCTCATTGCTGATTCTACAACAATGGAATGATGAGGAAGTTGAGTCTTTTGAAATCCTGGAGAGGGGGGCACCTGATATAGACGATCAGTTGCTCTGGAAAGTGGGGGTACCTTTAAAGGAGCTTCCCACATTCGTAGAAGGAGATCCTGCAAGGAATGATGCAAAGGAAGCATTATGTTTTCTTTGCTCTCTCAGGAATAGCACAGTTACTTACCTGTAACAGGTGATCTCTGGGAACAGCAGGAATAAATCTTCACACATGGGTATCGTCGATACCGACGGAGACTGTGCGGGAACGCTCCCCAGCGTCCAAAAGGAAAGCTTTTGGGAGCATCCCACAGCGCCTGCGCGCTGCCTTCCCGCCTTTCCTAACCGCCTCTCTCCAGTTCGAGTTTTAAAGCTGAGACAAAGAGAGAGTGAGGAAAGGAAAGAAAGATAGAGAGATACAACTCCTAGGGGAGGTGGGTGGGTTGTTTAGACTTATTCCTGCTGTTCCCAGAGATCACCTGTTACAGGTAAGTAACTGTGCTATCTCCAGGAACAAGCAGGAATGAGTCTTCACACATGGGGACTCCCCAGCTAGAGATGCATGGGAGATCACCCAGGTTGTGAGTCCCTGGGAAGGGCTCTACCTCCACCTATGAATCTCAGGCATCCAGATAGGGATGAAGGGTAGGAGTTGATTAGGTATGGAACAGGTGTTTGAGAACAGCCTGACCAAACAAGGCATCCCGGCGAGAATCCTTGTCCAAGCAGTAATGGGCTCTGAAGGTATGAACCGAGGCCCAGGTGGCCGCTCGACAGATCTGGTCGATGGGCACATTATTTAGATGAGCCATAGAGGCTGCCATGGCCCTCACATTGTGAGCTGTGACATGGCCCTACAGAGAAAGGTTCTTACTCTGGTAGGCGAAAGAAATACACTGAGCAATCCAATTGGACAGAGTTCTCTTAGATACTGGAAGTACTAAATGAGAGGGATCAAAAGCAACAAAGAGTTGAGAGGACTTTCTATGTTGCTGTGTCCTTTGTAAGTAAAAAGCAAGAGCTCTCTTACAATCCAGGGTATGAAGACTCCACTCTGCACTTGAAGCATGAGGTCCTGGAAAAACGACAGGTAAATAAACCTCCTGGTTCAGATGAAAAGCTGAGACCACTTTAGGCATAAAGTGTGGATTAGTCCTGAGGACTACCTTGTCATGATGGAACCTTGTATAAGGAGGATTAGCCACCAAGGCTTGCAGCTCACTGATGCGGCAAGCTGAAGTGACTGCAATGAGAAAAATAACCTTCCAGGAAAGGAATTTCAAGGAGGTAGTGGCTAAGGGTTCAAAGGGTGGCCGCATAAGCTGGCCAAGAACCAGATTCAAGTCCCATGCCACTGGAGGTGGTCTGATGGGAGGTTTTGTCAAAAGAAGGCCTCTCATGAATCTTGCTATAAGAGGATGAGAGGAAATAGGCTGTCCATTGAGAGGTTTAAGGGATGCTGCAATAGCACTCAAATGGACTTTTACTGAATTCATTTTAAGGCCTGCATGGGATAAATGCAGCAAATACTCTAGTAAAGAATTCAGAGGTATTGCAAGAGGGTTAAGACCCTTCTCTGCACACCAAATGGTAAACCTTTTCCATTTAAAAGCATAGGAACGTCTAGTGGAAGGCTTTCTGGAAGCATGAAGGATATCCTTCACTTGCTGAGAAAGATGCAAATTTTGAAGGTCTAGGCCTTCAGCAACCAGGCTCTGAGGTGAAGAGACTGGGGATTTGGGTGCCACAACGTTCCCTCCTCCTGGGACAGGAGGTCTGGAGCAGATCCCAAGTCCAGGGAGGAAGCTTGAGAGAGATGCAGAAGTAGAGGGTACCACACTTGGCGTGGCCAATGTGGTGCTATGAGGATCATAGACCCCTTGTCTCTCTGAAGTTTGAACAGTGTCTTGGGAATTAGGGGAATGGGTGGAAAAGCATAGAGGAAGTCTTGCCCCCAATGGAGGAGGAAGGCATCCCTGGCCTGAACTCCCCGACACGGAATTCTGGAACAGAACCGGGGAAGTTTGGCATTCCACGGACTTGCAAACAAGTCTATGTCTGGGGTTCCCCAAATTCGAAAGATCCTGGCTATCTGGTCCCCATGAAGGGACCATTCGTGTGGAAGCAGAACTCGACTGAATCTGTCTGCCCAAGACTTTTGAACCCCTGGAAGATACAATGCCATGAGATGGATTTGATGCTCTCTGGCGAAATCCCACAATCTCAGAGCTTCGTTGCAAAGCGACAGAGAGCCAGTCCCCTCCTGCTTGTTCACATAGATCATGGCTACTTGGTTGTCCGTGTGGATGAGGACTGTCTTGTAGCTGAGCAGGGTGTGGAAGACTGAGAGCCAGAAAGATTGCTCTGAGCTCTAAGAGGTTGATATGTAGAGATGTCTCCTGTGGAGACCAGATGCCTTGGGTGGAGAGATCTTGTAGATGAGCTCCCCAACCCCTTGGAGAGGCATCTGTTGTAAGGGTTGCTTGGGGTAACACCTGTTGAAAGGGGGACCCCAGCAACATATTTTGAGTGGACTTCCACCACTGGAGAGAGCAAAAGAGGCGACTGGAGGTTGCTATTTTGTCTGACAGGCAGCCTGATGCCTGGGTCCATTGGGTGGACAGAGTCCATTGAGTTGCTCTCATGTGAAGGCGAGCATAAGGAACCACATGCACAGTGGATGCCATGTGGCCTAACAGTTGTAACATCTCTCGAGCAGTTAAATGGGATTTTAACTGAATCTGTGAGGCTAACTGCACCAAGCGTAGGCAACGGGCCTGGGGAAGATAGGCCCTTGCAGTTGTGGTATCCAGCAAGGCCCCTATGAACTCTAGAGATTGAGTAGGGGTGAGATGGGATTTTGGAATGTTTATTACAAGTCCCAGATACTGAAGAACACGCCTTGTGCAGGCTAGGGAAGTCTGGGCCTCTGACTGGGATGGAGCTCGGATGAGCCAGTCGTCCAGATATGGGAATACGAATATTCCTAGAGTGCGTAGAAATGCAGCTACTACTGCCATGCATTTTGTGAACACTCTTGGTGCAGAGGCCAGACTGAAAGGAAGCACTTTGTATTGGTAGTGCTTTCCTCGGTAAAGGAATCAAAGGAACCTTCTGTGTGTTGGATGGATGAGGACATGGGTGTACGCATCCTTGAGGTCTACAGAACAAAGCCAATCCTGACTCTGAAGGTATGGAAGGAGAGCACCGAGAGAAATCATCTTGAACTTCTCCTTGTACAGAAACTTGTTCAATTCTCTGAGATCTAGTATGGGTCTGTAGCCCCCTGTTTTCTTTGGGATAAGAAAGTAGGGGGAGTAGAACCCTGAGCCCTGAAGAAGGGGTACTTCTTCTATTGCCCCTTGGGCAAGAAGGGTAGTAATCTCCTGACCCAGAAGGTCGAGGAGAGATGTTGGAGAATTGAACTGTCTCACCATGGTGTGAGGAGGAAGGTTTAAGAAATGAAGCTTGTACCCCTCTCTTATGATGGAGAGGGTCCATTGCTCTGCTGTGATTTGTTCCCACCTGGGAGCAAAGTGAGCTAACCTTCCTGGAATGGTGAGAGGCTCTGGTTCTTTTAGAGCCAGAAAGGCTAAGTCCTCTAGTTGAAAGTCAAAGGCCCTGAGGAGGCTGAGGCTGTTGGGCCGTAGCAGTCCTAGCAGCCTTAGGCTTGGCCTGTTTTGGTTGTTGCTGTCTCTTTGTAGCAAGACAACCTGCAGAAGATACCTGCTGACCATAGGCAGAATATTATCTCCCTTTTTTGAGAAAAAAACCCTTTTTGAACAACCTTTTCTTAAAAGAAGCAGAGGTAGACTTTGAGAGTCTATCTAAAGCAGAATTTTCAGCATCCATTTGGGTGGCCTTTGCTTGACAATCTTTGCCAAAAAGGTTTTCACCTGTACAAGGAAGGTTTCCTAGTCCATCCTGAACACAGGGTTCCAAATCAGAACTTGTAACCAAGCAACTCTGCGTGCACCTATGGCAATAGCCGAGGCTCTGCTGGCACACTCAAAAGAGTCAAAGGCTGCACGGTTGGAAAATTTGGAAACATCCTGGGCATGTTTAAGCCAGGTGAGAAACTCTTCCCTTTTATCTTCTGAAATAAAAGGAGATAAAGTTTGCAGATGATCTAACTTCTTTTAGAAACATCCCCATATAGAGACTATAGGAGTTGATTCTGGCAACAAGCATGTTGGCCTGGAAAATTCTCCTGCCAAATGCATCTAAAGTTCTGCATTCTCTTCCTGGAGGATTAGAAGAGTGCCTTTTTGTACTCTTTATCTTCTTCATAGCAGACTCCAACACAATGGAGTGGTGAGGAAGCTGAGTCTTATGAAAGCCAGGACAAGGAGGAACACGATACATGGTGTCCAACCTACGAGAATGAGGGGAGATGGTGAGAGGGGTCTCCCATATGCGATTATAAAGAATCTCATGAACTGGTAAAGTGGCTGCCTCTTTAGGAGCCTTAGGATATTGTAAAATATCTAATTTTTTGGTTCTAGGCTCTGCTTCAGGGGCCACTGAAATGGAAAGGCCCCTGGCCACTTCCCTAATGAAGTCTTGAAAAGACAAGTCTTCTAGAGGAGACATTCTTCTTTTTGGAAAGAGGGCTCCTGAGGAAGGATCACCGATGCTTTGACAGAGACCTCTGATTCATCAGAGTCTTCAGAGGAATCGAAGTATCGCCTGTCTGGATGCTCCTTGGAGCCCGATACACGTACCGGGTGGTATCGACATCGGGAGTGATCGGTACCGAGTCGGTACCGATGAGCATCACAGGACAGTGTACCGCTGCAGTCGACACCGAAGCCGATGCAATCGGTACCGGCACCGGAACCGATAGCGGTACCGGTGCCGGAGTCGGTACCGCCAACAGAGTTTGTTGCGGTACCGAAGGCGTCGCAGCTTGTATGAATGCCGTAATGGCACGCTGCATGGTCAGGATATTCTGATCCATCGACGCCACCAATGTCTGGATTTCAGTACCAGTGGGAACAACCGGTACCCCAGAACATGGCAAAAGGTGATCGGTTGAGGCCGAGCCATCGATGTCAACCTGTGACCCCACAGATAAAGCTTTGGAAACCGGAGCCTCCCGCCGGGGTAATTTTGCCGGTGCAGATTCCTCGAGAGCAAGCCCGGAGGCATCTCGATACTTAGAGGGAGATCTACCCTTCGAGGACCGGCTGGACCTGAGATCCATGGGAGGAAGAAGCAGCCCTGCAAGACCTCGATGCTACCGAAGCTGCATCAGAGGGAAACAGGGTACTGAGCTTGGCTGCTCGATTCTGTAGACCTCTTTTAGACATCATGGAACAGGACTCACAATCCGCAATGGAGTGGTCAGGACCTAAACATTTTAGACACCATTCATGGGTGTCGGTGACAGAAATAGTGCCGCTGCACTTTGTGCACTTTTTAAACCCGGAGGCGGGTTTTTTCCATGAGGAAAATTTTTCCTAGGCCTAAAGCCGAAGAAAGAAAAAATGCACTGAAGTGAGAACTACAGTAATTTTTATTTTTTTTTTAAGAAGAAAGAAAGAAAGAAAGACCGGCGGAACCGGTCCAGTGTCGAAGAAGGCAGACACGCGACCAAAGAAATAAAAGAAAATAAAGAAATTCTTCAGCGGTGACAGGAACACGACCTGCTGGCTCCGCGGAAAAGAAGAACTGGAGAGAGGCGGTTAGGAAAGGCGGGAAGGCAGCGCGCATGCGCTGTGGGATGCCCCAAAAACTTTCATTCTGGGAAGCTGGAGAGCGTTCCTGCGCAGGCTCCGTCGGTACCGACGATACCCATGTGTGAAGACTCATTCCTGCTTGTTCCTGGAGATATAGAGGGATCCCGTATTGCCTTGTGTAGGACCTTGTCCAGGAATAGAAATGGCAAGGGATTTTGCCATATCTAGGAGGAAAACCTGAAAAGAAGGATCCCCAGAGGGAACTTCCTTTGGATAGGCTAGATCTGATGAAGAACTAGCGTTGGCACCGAGGGATCTATCCATGTTTATAGGAATAGACGATCCTGGATGGTGTAGTATGGAATCCTTATAGGATGGGCGCTGGTACTGTGGGAGGTCGGGACCAGCGCCAGTCGGTAGCACATCGCCCATGCTAGGGATCGATTCCAAACTCTGTATCGAGGGAAGCGAGCCTGAGGAGAGAAGCATGGAAGGCACCGATAGCAATGGTAATGTGGATAACTGTACCAACTTCGGTACCGTATCCGGTACCGGTGGATGAAGGCCAGCCGGTGGCAACTCTAACGGTATCGAAGAAACCGAGAGTTGCAGATCCGAATTATCGGAACCGAACGTTCGGTACCGTCTGGTGTCGGTACCAAGGCGAGTCGGTACCCAGTCCTCCAGACTAGAGATCGATTCCAGACTCGGCATCGAAGGAAGCGAGTCTATCGATGCACATCTGGAGGGTACCGACGTCGGTACTAGTATCGGTACCGGTACCGATACTGGAAGGTCGGTCTGGAGCATATCCAACGACCCCGTAGGTACCGAGGACGCCAGACGATGATCCTTGGTGAGGAATGTTTCATCCAACACCATTGCCGATGCCGGGGTATCGGTACCGCTCGAAGCGGATGCCACCACCGGGCATGGCTCAGGTATGTTCTGTGAGGGGTGAACCTCAGGAAGAACCTGAAACCCCACACAGGCTTTGGAGGCCGAAGACTCCCACCGGGGTTTTGAAGCCAGTGGATTCTTGAGGGCAAGGCCGTAAGCATCTCTATGCTGTGCATGAGAACTGCCGCTCGAGGACTGGCTAAGTCTTAAACTGTTTTTGGGTTACCTGATCCTGTGTAGAAGATATGGTCGGTACCCTGAAGTTGGATGGGGACCGCGTGCCGAGGGGAACTCGATGTTGAAAACTTCTTCCCACAATACTGTTGCCAGAGGGCTCCGGAGGAAAATGGTCAGGACCCAAGCAGGTTAGACACCAATTGTGAGTGTCTAAAAATAAGTTTGTACCGCCACAGTTTGTACATTTCTTGGGGATAGTGGCTGGCAGTTCCATGAAGGAAAATGGAGAGGCCTAACAGGCCTGAGAAACTGTGAGACACTAAGGAGGAAAAATAGTCTTTAAAAAGGAAAAATTTTACAAGAAAAGAAAAAAAGAAACACCGGCGGTACCGGTGGCGTCGGGGAAGGCAGTCGTGACCACAAGAAAACTAAAAAATAAAAGAAGAATTTTCTGTGGTGACAGGACGACGTCCTGCCGGCTCCGCGGAAAAACGAAAACTGAGGAGAGATAGTTGGGAAGGCGGGAAGGCAGCACGCAGGCGTGTTGGGATGCTTCCAAAGGCTTTTTGATTGGATGCTGGGAAGCGTTCCCGTGCAGACTCCGTCGGTACCGACGTACCCATATGTGAAGACTCATTCCTGCTTGTTCCTGGAGATGAGGAGCCATTAACTCCAAATCCCTAGCCACCTCTCTAAGGAACATACCCATATTGAGTATGTAGGAACTGATCTTGGCTGATAACATAGAGGCCTGAAAACGTCGTCGACAAAAGGCATCAAGGGTTCTCAATTCTCTGCCTGGAGGGTTCGAGGAATGTGCTTTGAGAGCCGGGAGACCTACTGTTTATCTTGTTAAGATAATGCCTGTCTTTCCCGAGCTGTAAGATGTGTACTGTGTTTTGAAAGGGTCTTTTAAAGTCTCAGTTTCAGAAGTACAGTCTTAGTTAAAGTTATAGGTTCAGACAGTTGTTATTTAGAATGAGCACACACATCCATTATGCTTAGTCCACAGGGAAATGCAGCCCGCCCCTTCATCATGTGGGGGGAAGGGGCAGATTCTGTTGAAATGTATGACAAGGAATTTTAGCAAGGGCTTGGGACTTGGCCGTGTTCATCAGAGTGTGCAAAAAATGTTAAATGTTTGTGAAGGGAAAAAGATAAAGTGTCCGTTTACACTACAAGCGGGCATTCATTTGCCAGTTCACTCACAGCCAGCGCCCGAAAACGTGAAGTAGAACCCAGTCCCGATTGCTGTATACCTTCAGAAGTACAACTACCAGTAAAAGGGCCTACTCATCTTTCATACCACTGATTTACTGAACTGAAAAATGCATTATGCCCCCTACCCTGAGAACCGTAGAATTTGATGGACAGTATTATGCAGACCCATCAGTCTTGATGGCCCCAAGTGGAATCCAAATATTGCAGGCAGCCCTCCCTATATACCCCATGTGATCCAGCAGCCCAGGAGAATTTGCGTATGGTAAATGCAGTTTGTCAGTCCCAGAGAGATATAAACCAGACATTGCAGAAACTGGATGGATTTGCAGGCATGACAGTTAATGGTAGTTGCTCAGAAAGTACCATTTTGCTGTTGAACGACGTGGAGGAGGTTTCCTAGCCGAAAGAAGGGGTCGTGAAAATGATCAGTCCCCACTGGGTGCGAATCAGTGCGCCCATTGCAGAGAAGGACACTAGGGAAGTGAATGCCCGCATTTATCTTGACTCCACCCCCAGGAGGGGAGGAGGGAGTACTTGATTTCACAGTCATGGAAGAATAAACCGAGCACAGTGTTCCAGCAAGAGAGGGAAGAAGCTATTGAGGGAGTGGCAGTTGCAACAGGCTCTGACATGGATGAAGACTAGGCCAGACCGGACTCCAAGTTCACCCTGAGTCCCCAGGAGCCTATGGTCTGTTTGCAAATAGGGGACCAATATATGGTAAATACAGGAACAGAACACTCAGTAGCCCCTTTGTAGTCTCGATGCATCACCATCGTCAGAGCCACTGGGAACAGGGCCACCAAGCCATTCCTGCAGAACCGCATTTGTGAACTAGGAAGACAGAAAATAGCGCATCAGTTCCTGCATATGCCTGAATGCCCTATTCCACTTTTGGGCCGAGATATGCTTGCTAAGCTTCAGGCACAGATATCCTTTGCTGAAGGGGGAGAAATGCAAATGACTGTGAACCCAAAACCTGCTGGATTGATGGTGCTGACTGTTCCCCGAGAAGAAGAGTAGCGGTTCTATAGTACATCTCCAGCCAAGACAATTAGCTCCTGAATACCCACCAACCTCTCAGCTCCACCTGGAGTATGGGCAGAAGATAATCCACCTGGCCTAGCGAAGAACATAGCCCCTGTCATCGTCACTCCCGAGCCAGGAGTGGAACCAGTGCATGTGAAGCAGAATTCTCTTCCTCGACCAGCTATTGAAGGTATCCACTGCCATCTGATGAAACTGCAGTATGGACTTCTCAAGGAGTGCCCCCCCTTCTCCCAGTTAAGTAAACCTGGGACAGGGGATTACTGCCCAGTACAAGATCTAAGGAGGGTAAAGGATGCAGTTGAGACTATACACCCAGTGGTACCAAATCCTTATACTCTCTTGGGACTGATCCCCGCTGAGGCTACTCATTTTACTGTCCTGAACCTGAAAGAGGCCTTCTTCTGCCCCTACCAGTCAACTTTAGTTTGCTTTTGAATGGCAAGACCCCACAACAGGATGGCGGGGCCAACTCACCTGGACTTGATTACCCCAAGCTACTATGTGAACCCAGGACACAGGGTTCTTCTTCAGTATGTGAATGACCACCAACTCCAAAAAGTGAATGTCTACAAGCCACCAGTGAACTCTTGCACCTTTTAATGAGGCTGGATACACAGTATTAAGAGCCAAAGCGCGCTTATGTCAAACAAGTTAAATATCTGGGATTCCAGTTGTCCAGCGGAATTCAACGCCTGGGACCAGAACACAAAAAAGCTGTATGCAGTATTCCTGCTCCAGCCACCAGGAGGCAAGTGTGAGCCTTCTTGGGTGCCGCAGGGTACTGTCGTATATGGATCCCCAATTTTGCGCTGCTAGCAAAACCCTTGTATCAAGCTATCAAAGGAATGGAAAAGTCTCCATTGGAATGGGGACTTGCATAGGATGCAGCCTTTCGATCTTTGAAAAACCGCTCTGATGTGATGTTAGCACCAGCTCTGGGTCTACCAGATGTCCAGAATACCTTTCAGTCTCTATGTCCATGAGTCACAAGGAAATGTTCTAGGAGTGTTGACTCAATCTCCTGGATCTTGGCAACGGCCAGTAGCCTATCTGTCAAAACAATTGGATGTAGTTGCAAAAGGCTGGCCCCCTTGTTTGAGAGCTGTTGCAGCTACAGCCCTCCTAGTGAGCAAAGCTGACAAGCTCACCCCGGGACAAAATCTTCAAGTTACTGTACCGCACTTTGTTCTGACCCTCATGGAACACAAAGGACCTTTTTTTGGCTCACGCATTCACGGATGTTGTAGTATCAAAGTATGTTGTACAATTGATGGTCAGTCAAGCTTTAAATCCTACTACGTTGTTACCAATTGGCCCCCCTGATCATGACTGTCTAGAAATTATGGACACTGTATTCTCAAGTCGCCTGGATTTGGCTGCTGTTCCTTTGGAGAACCCTGAACAGACTTTCTTTGTAGATGGAAGCAGCCCTGTCATCATTAATGGACATTGTTGTGCCGGATATGCGGTGGTGACCCTTGATCTGGTAGTTGAATCCACAGCTCTGGCCCCAGAAGCTGCAGCACAGAAAGCTGAACTGATAGCCCTCACTAGAGCACTAACAATAGGGAAAGTGTACACAGATTCCAAGTATGCCCTTACAACCTTGCATGCACATGGGGCCCTGTACAAAGAATGAGGGTTGATAACCTCAGGAAGCAAGTCCATTAAGTATGATCCTGAGATATTAACATTATCAGATGCATATTACCTACAGACTTCAGAATTTAGGAATAGAACGTATGAATGGAACCCTGAAATCTCAGTTATCTAAACTTTGCTGAGAAGTTCACCTGAAGTAGCCCCAGTTCTGAGTTCTTCCTATAGCCCTACTCAGGATATGTTTAGCCCCTACTAAGTCTTTAGGAGTTTCCCCTTTTGAGATTCTGTATAGGCGACCCCCGCCTATGGTACAAGGAACAAAAGGCGATATGTAACAGATTGGATCTGAAATTACTAAGCAAGTTTTAAGTTCTGTTTTGCAGAGTCATCAGCTGCCCATCAACCTCTACATCCTCTCAAGCCTGGGGTCTCGGTGTGGATCACGGAGTGGAGAAGGACACCGCATTGGAAGGGACCTTAATAACCCCAACAGCAGTTAAAGTTGCAGAGCTTGAACCTTGGATCCATCACAGTCGAGTAAAGCCAGCAGCCGCTCCTGAACTTGGTCATTGAACTTCCGTAAATGACCCTGAAACTCTATTGCGGCTCACTTTGCGGTGACAACCACTACTGTAAGAAATGTAAGAGACTAAGAATCTACAACCCTACTCCTGTCACATGTCGTGGGAGCCAGGGTGCAGTGGAAGCCGTGGGAGAAAGACAACCCTGGGGGGTCCCTTGGAATTACTTTTGCCTTACTTTTCCCCCTTGTGCAGCCTGCATTACTACTACTCAGACTGGAATAAAGATTACTCGTCTAAACCAGAGGTTTTATAATGCCACCACTAGAAAGACATCCTGGTGGTCAGGTGTAAATGCTCCTGAACATTGTTTAGCACTAGATTATTTGTTAGCAGCTGAAGGTGGAGTTTATGGAAAATTGAATTTAACTAACCGTTGTTTGCAGATTAATAATGAAGGCCAAGTTGTCGAAGACATAGCCGAACAAATGCGGAAGCAAGCCTATGTGCCAGTCCAGAAATGGCGTAGACTGGAGCTTGATGGATGGTTTGGTTCCATGTTTTCAGGACTGGGTGGCCTGAAAACTCTTGTGTTAGTTGTATTATTATATTGGCTGTGTGCTTGTTTCTCCCATGTCTCCTACCCCATTGCTTGCACACTATAACCTCAGTTATTGATAGCACTGTGAAGCAGCAGACAGCAACTAAAGTGTTGGCTATGTGGCAATATTACCCTATATACCCCAAGATGATGCAGTTACACAAGTATAATATGTGATTTAATTCCCACCCTTTCTAAGTTGCGGGTGAGAATAATCAAAGGGGGGAATGTGGTAGGCTATGGCCTATATAATAGCCTGTACATGTATGAGCCTACAAGCTAGGCCGGAGTCCCCACCCCCACTGCTAGAAATAGTAGTGCTGAGAAAGACCAAAGTCAGTGAAGGCTGAGGATCTGCCTTAAACCGCTCTAAACTGCTTTTGATAAGTTTGTATTAATCCTTTATTCCATGCTTTTATGCTGATGCAGTGACCTTGTAGCAGGAATGTATTATGTCTAGAAACTGAGCCTGTGTTAGCACAGCCTGAGAAGGGGGAACAGGGCCCAGTGAGGGGGTCCCCGATTGGATAGGTGCAGGGGGCGTTGGGACCAATAGAAAGTCTGCCTGTATCAAACTGTGAAGCTTGTATTTAAGGAAGTTGTTCCTGTTAGCCATTGCTCAGTCCTTTGATGCTTGGGCCTTGTGCACAATAAATTGGTTTGGATCCTTGAACTGACTCCGGGTATTATTTATTGCATGCTATCAGTGCTGCCACATTAGCACTCTGACGCATTGCCAATTCCACCACCATGGAATGGTGCAGTAAAAGCGTCTTTTGAAAACCGGGACACTCCATGGTACCGAGGCGTCGAGTATGTGGAGAGACTTTCAAGTTCTTCAGCCCTAGGTTCTTTCTCCAAAGGCACCATTATGGACAAACCTCAAAAAACATCACAAATAAAATCTTGGAAACACATGTCCTCCGGAGGGGACATGAGACGTTTTGGAGACCGAGATGGGTCCTCCAAGAGTGTTCTCACTTCCTGGGTATCGGCCAATTCATCATCCGAAGAATCCGAGTCCGAAGACGCAAAGGGGCGTGTTTACTAAAGAATGCTATTTGCACCGTGTCCCGTTATCGCGCGGTAAGGTACCTTACCGCACGATAATGGCGCTTTAACAGGTGATAAGGTACCTACCCAAGGTTGATGGGTAGGAGTTGAATTAGATCTGAAAGAGATTTTGAAGAACAGCTTGGCCAAAGAAGGCATCCCGATGGCAGGCTTTATCTAGGCAGTAGTGGGCTGTGAAGGTGTATACCGAAGCCCAGGTGGCTGCTCGACAAATGTCATCGATAGACACAGAGTGGAGATTAGCCATAGAAGCTGCCATGGCTCTCACATTATGAGCTGTGACATGGTCCTGAAGAAGAAGACCCTTACTCTCATAAGCAAAGGATATGCATTGGGCAATCCATTTAGATAAAGTTCTTTTGGAGACTGGAAATCCCAAATGACTAGGGTCAAAAGCTATAAAAAGTTGTGAGGACTTTCTATGTTGCTGTGTTCTTTGTATGTAAAAGGCCTTTTACAATCCAAAGTATGAAGGTTTCTTTCTGCATTAGAGGCCTGAGGCCTCGGAAAAAATACAGGAAGGTAAATTGATTGATTTAAATGAAAAGACGAAACCACATTTGGCATAAAATGTGGCTGAGTTCTAAGAATAACCTTATCATTATGAAACCTAGTATAAGGGGGATCAGCCACTAAAGCTTGCAATTCACTAATGCAATGGGCAGAGGTGATTGCAATTAGGAAGATGACCTTCCAGGTCAAAAATGTAAGGGCTGCAGTGGCTAAAGGCTCAAAAGGCGGCTTCATGAGCTGCCCGAGAACAAGATTTAGATCCCATGCCACCGGTGGTAGCTTGATGGGAGGTTTAGTTAATAAAAGGCCTCTCAAATCTTGATAGGAGTGGATCAGAGGAAATTGGTTGTCCATTTAAAGGCTTATTAGAAGCTGCAATTGCATGAAGATGGACTCTTACCGAATTGGTCTTTAACCCAGAATTCGATAAGTGAAGGAGATACTCTAGTATCGATTCTAAGGGTATGACCAGGGGGTTTAATCCCCTCTTGGAGCACCATATAGTAAAACGTTTCCACTTGAAGGCATAAGATCTTCTTGTGGAAAGTTTCCTAGAAGCTTAGAAACATAGAAACATGATGACAGAAAAAGACCACATGGCCTATCTAGTCTGTCCTTCCATAACTACAACAGTCCACTTTTTACCTTTAAAGATCCTCTGTGTTGGTCCCATGCTTTTTTGAATTCAGTTACTGTCCTCATCTCTACCACCTCCACTGGGAGACTATTCCATGGATCCACTACTCTTTCTGTAAAGAAATATTTCCGCATATCACTCCTGAATCTATCTCCCTTCACCCTCATCCCATGTCCCCTCGTAGCAGAACTTGCTTTCAATTGAAAGAGGCTCTCTCCCTGAACATTTATGCCACGGAGGTATTTAAACATCTCAATCATATCACCTCTATCCCGCCTTTCCTCTAAGGTGTACATATTAAGATCCTTAAGTCTGTCCTCATATGCTTTATAATGAAGCCCATTAATCATTTTAGTAGCAACCCTCTGCACCGACTCCATCCTGTTCACATCCTTTTGAAGGTGCAGTCTCCAGAATTGCACACCATACTCCAAATGAGGTCGCACCAAAGACTTATACAGAGGCATTATCACCTCCCTTTTTCTGCTAGCCATTCCTCTCCGTATGCACCCAAGCATCCTTCTAGCTTTTGCCGTCGCCTTTTCTACCTGTTTAGCTACTTTAAGATCATCAGACACAACCACGCCTAGGTCCCGCTCTTCTTTAGTGGACCTAGGCGTGGTTTAGCTTGAAGGATATCTTTTACCTGCTGGGACAGGTTGAAATCCTGGAGGTCTAAGCCTTCAGCAACCAGGTCGTGAGGTGCAGGGACTGGGGATTCGGGTACCATAGCGTCCCGTTCTCCTAGGAAAGGAGATCTAGAGCATGCCCTAACTCCAGAGGTGCCGCTTGAGAGACATGCAGAAGCAGGGAATACCATGTTTGGCGTGGCCATCATGGTGCTACGAGAATCATGCGACCCGTGTCTCTCTGAAGCTTGAAGAGTGTTTTAGGGATGAGGGGAATGGGTGGGAAGGCATAACGGAAGTCCTGACCCCAGTGAAGGAGGAAGGCATCCCTTGCCTGACAGTTGTGCGCCGGAATCCTGGAACAGAACCGGGGAAGTTTGGCATTCAGTGGACTTGCAAAGATGTCTGGAGTGCTCCAGAGATAAGATATCTTTGCTACCTGGTCTAGGTGGAGTGACTACTCGTGAGGTAGCAGTACTCGACTGAGTTTGTCTGCCCAAAGATTTTGAATACCTGGAAGATATACCACTAGAAAGTGAATTTGATGCTCTCTGGCGAGAGCCCATAGTCGTAAAGCTTTGTTGCATAACGACAGAGAGCCTCTCCCGCCCTGCTTGTTCACATAGAACATGGCTACCTTTTTGTCCGTCTGGACTAGGACTGTCTTGTAGCTCAGCTGGGCGTGGAACACTCGAAGAGCTAAATAAATTGCTCTTAATTCCAGGAGGTTTATGTGTAAACCAACCTCCTGTGGAGTCCAGGTGCCCTGGGTAGAGAGATGACTCAGGTGTGCTCCCCAACCCACCTGTGATGCATCTGTTAGGGTGGCCTGAAAGAGGGGTTGATGGAAAGGAGACACCACTGTCAGATTTTCTAGTGATTGCCACCATTGGAGGGACAAAATTAGTCGTTGAGAGATTGTTATTTTGTCCGACAAATGACCTGTGGCCTGTGTCCACTGTGTGGAGAGGGTCCACTGAGCTGCTCGCATGTGGAGGCGAGCATATGGGACTACATGAACTGTGGATGCCATGTGTCCCAGTAACTGCAGTAGCTCCCGACCAGTGAGGGAGGATTTGCCTGCTGCTTGGGAAGCTAGCTGCATTATGCGAAGACACCGGGCTTGTGGAACGAAAGCCCTTGCCTGTCTGGTATCCAGACAGGCTCCTATGAATTCTAGGCATTGGGAAGGAACTAGTTGAGATTTCGGGAAGTTTATTACCAATCCCAAGTATTGGAGTATTCGCATTGTACGGGACAGTGCAGTGCTGGCCTCTGCAACTGTGGGGGCTCGAATGAGCCAGTTGTCTAAGTAAGGGAAGATGAAAATCCCCAGGGTTCGTAGAAATTCAGCTACTACTGCCATGTATTTCGTGAATAGCCTTGGTGCTGAAGCCAGACCAAAAGGAAGAACCCTGTACTGGAAATGTCTTCCCCTGAAAAGGAAACGTACATAGTATCAAGTCTCCTAGAGTGAGGAGAAATAGTCAGAGGTGTCTCCCACATTCTGAGCATCAAGCTATGCAGAATTTCATGGATAGGCAGAGTAGCTGCCTCCTTATGAGCTTTAGGATATTGGAGAATTTCCAATTCCTTTGCTCTGGGTTCCTCTTCAGGAGCTACTGTGATTTAAAGACCTTTGGCCATATCACGGATGAAATCCTGAAATGACATGTCCTCTGGAGGTGACATTCTACAATGGGGAGAAGGGGGATCTTCTAGGAGAAACCCTCTAGTGCCAGCAGAATTGTCAGAGTCTTCGGAATCGGAGGAATCTAAGTATTCCTGACCCCGATGCTCTTGCAAAGCACAATCCCGGTACTGATCGATGTCGGTACCGAGGTGACCCGGTACCGCTTTGTCAACTGCAGCCAGAGATGGCATGGGAAGAGTTCCCACCGGGGCCGGTACCATCGGTGTCGGTACCGGCAACGTCGGTGTCGGTACCGGCAACGTCGGTGTCGGTACCGGCAACGTCGGTGTCGGTACCGGCAACGTCGGTGTCGGTACCGGCAACGTCGGTGTCGGTACCGGCAACGTCGGTGTCGGTACCGGCAACGTCGGTGTCGGTACCGGCAACGTCGGTGTCGGTACCGGCAACGTCGGTGTCGGTACCGGCAACGTCGGTGTCGGTACCGGCAACGTCGGTGTCGGTACCGGAATCTGTACCGGTGCCCTTGGGACCACCGGTACCGCAGCTGAAAGAAGAGCTGCGATACTGCGCTCGATAGCAAGAAACCTCTGGTCTATCGACGCTGACGATGCCTGGGTGTTGGTACCGGTAAGAACAGCCAGAACCCCTGAGCATGGCACAAGTAGTTCTTTCGAGATTGAGGCCTTGAGAACATCCTGAAGCGCCATCGATGCTTTGGAAGCCGAAGCCTCCCGCCGTTGCTGTTTTGCCGGTGTGGTTCCCTTAAGGGCAATGCCAATGGCCTCTCGATGCTTAGCAGGAGAGCTACCCTTTGAGGACTGGCTTTTATGTTTAGTTACCTGAGATCCATGGGAGGAAGAAGAGGCCCTTGACAATGTCGATGCAATGAATCTGGCACCTGAAGAAAAAAGGGTACCGAGCTTTGCGGCCTGGTTCTGTCTTCCTCTTTTGGTCATCCCCATGCAGGAGAGACATTCAGTTGGAGAATGATCAGGTCCTAAACATTTAGGCACCAATCATGGGTATCAGTGACGGAAATGGTACCGCCACACTGAGTACATTTTTTAAAACCACTAGTTGGCTTTTCAATGATTTAGGAACATGGGGCCTAATGCCCAAAATGGCGCCTAGCACCAAAGAGGAAAGATTCTGAAAAGTAACAGTCTAAGTTTAAGGGGGGTTTTTTGTATGAAAAGAAAAGAACCAGCGGTACCAGTAGGCGTCGTGCGGTAGGCAAACGCGACAACAAGAAAGAAATTTAAAGACGGAATTTTCGGGAGAGGTCACGTGACACATGAGCAAGTGAGGACGTCTTTTCACTTGCTCCGGGGCCGCCTCGGCATAATTGGTATAAAATCGGTGTTTTAAGCTCCTGGCGACCGGTGCTGGTGGTGGGGATCCCTGCCCTAACACAGTTTCCTTCTTTCACCGCTGTTTGGTGTTTCGGATGCCGCCCCCAGTTCAGAAGGAAAAGGAGAAAGAGAAGGCACCAAAGCTACGGGCCTCAACACCGGCGGCGATGCAGCCCTCGTCGCCGGGTACGGAGAGTGGGGGACTCGGCGTCAGAGGATCTAGCGAGGGAGGTGGCCCGCCACTTGGACCCCAAATTGGACCAGATTCTCTCCAAGCTGGAGGTGATGGGGGAGACGTTGGCAGCGCAAGGTCAGAGAATTGAGGAGCTGGAAAACCGCGTGTGTGCCATTGAAGACGATGAGGGGCGGCAGGAGAGAGTACATGCAGATACACGTGCACAGCTTGCGGCCTTGCAGAGTAAACTGGACGATTTGGAAAATCGTTCTCGTCGGAACAACATCCATTTGGTGGGCATCTCGGAGACAACGACAGACCAACAACTTCTGCTGCTAATTGAGAAGTGGCTCCCGGAAGAGCTGGGATTACCTACCTTGGTCGGCGACCTTAAGGTAGAGCGTGCCCACCGGATTGGACCCAAGATGGAGAATCGATCAAGGCCCCGAGTGGTGATCGCCCGGATACTAAATTTCGCCCATAAAGAGCGGCTCTTACGAGCATATCGGCAGCACGAGGGACTCTTGTTACATAATACCAAACTACTCCTGTTCCAAGATTATTCAACAGTTGTGTCGGCGAAGCGCAAGGAATTCTCTCCTGTCTGCACGGCCCTCTTCCAGAAGATTAGATTCACCCTGGCCTTCCCGGCAACGCTCCGAGTCCACCATCTGGGGAAAAGCTTGGTCTTTGAATCTGCGGGAGCGGCCAAGGCCTATTTGGAAAAACTGAATAAGGACCCGACTGCACGAGCTGACGAGGGGGCCGGGACCTCTGCGTTTTGAGTGCTGCATGGCCAGATATGAGAGAGTCTGGCTGATGTGCGGCCAAGGTGAGGCCTGCGGAGTGGGGGGTTCCACCATATGGACATGCAGATGTGGCTGGTGGGGTTTGAGCTGCCTTCCCACTGACTCAGTCGGGCCTTGAGGTGTAGCTGGACTGTGTGAGCCTCGCCATGTGCTGCTATGCATTTGTATTTTGCTGAAGTGTTTTATGTTGAAGTGTTTTATACTAGTTGCCTTGGGGCAGTGGTTATTCTGTTGGCTCAGTATGTGGGGTACAGCTTAATTTGCTGGGATGTTTCTTTCTTTCTTCTCTTTCTTTTCATTTCTTTTTATAAGCAAGGATGGGGGCCTGGACCACTCAATTTCTCTCTGGAAGGCGGGGGCACAATGTTGCTGAGGAGCCCGATGTCCCCCGCAGTGATGTAGAATAGTCAGATTCGGAGAGAGCATCAGAGGGGGGATCTTGAGGGTGGGGGGCTCAGTCGCTGACTGTGGCACCGGTGCTGGGTGAGAGCTCGAGGTGGCCCCGCGGTGCACAGAGGTGACTTCTGCTCAGCCTTTGGCTGAGGTGGGATGTGTGTTTTTAAGGGGGCTTGGGTGAAGAGGGGTGCGGGAAGAGGGGTGCGGGAAGAGGGGTGCGGGAAGAGGGGTGCGGGAAGAGGGGAGAATGGGGGGTGGAGGTGGGGAGGGGGTAAAAGGGGAGAGGGTGGGAAGGGGAGGGGGGGAGGTGGGAATAGACAAGAGAAGGGTGCCCGGGGACTTTTGGACCTCATGGTTGGCTAGAGGACGGGGGAGAGTCTTTCTCTGGGACCGAGGCTGGGCGGTTCCTGGAGTAAATAAATGTAGTCTTGCAGTGAAAGGCCATAGCCCTAAGAATAACTTAATCAAAATGTTAAGCTAATCTCCTGGAATGTAGGCAGAATAAGCTCTCCTGTCAAGCGCACAAAAATTTTACAAGCACTAAAAAGGAAAGGAGCTCATTTAGCTTTGCTACAGGAGACCCATCTTAGCGAGCAGGAACATAAAAAGCTGGTGAAGGATTGGGTGGCGAACATGTATGGGGCTTCCTCCGGGGGGAAAACGGCAGGAGTGGTGGTGTTGGTGAAAAAGGGTATCCCATTTGAAGTGAAGAAGATTGAATCTGACCCGAAGGGGCGTTATGTTTTTCTCCAGGCTAAATTGTATAATGAGGAGATATGGATAGGCAATGTTTATGCCCCCAATGTATACGACCACGCTTTCTTTAAACTTCTTTTGGGCTTTGTGAAGAGGGTGGGGGAAGGCAAATTAGTACTGGCCGGGGACTTTAACTGCCCCAACGACCCTCACCTGGATAAATCGGTGGCGAGCGAGGGGGGGGGGCCTGGTCTAAAAAAGGGGTGGGCTACCTTTGCAGAATGGGAGGTCTGCTAGATGTGTGGCGTACCCTGCACCCGGGAGAGCGTGCTTATACCCATCAGTCGAGAGTCCACCTTACATGGTCCCGGATAGACTATATCCTGGTGAGTGAGCAGGCGATCTCCAGGGTGGACCAGACGGATATAGAGTCCATAGCAATATCTGATCATGGTATGGTCTGGATGACCTGGGAATGCCAAGGGGTGGGTAGGGCGGGCTGGCGTTTTCCGGCCTACTTATAGGAAGATAAAGACTTTCGAAGTTTCTTGGAGAAGCACTGGGATGAATACGTCCTTTTCAATGACACCCCCGAGTGTACGCCTCTTTTATTTTGGGAAGCTAGTAAAGCAGTTATGAGAGGGGTAATTATTGCTTACACTGCTAAAAGGCGTAGACATTTGGATCATAGCATTGTGGCTTTGGAACGTAATCTTCAGGCTTTACAGTATAAATTAAGTAACCTGCATGGGAGGGGAGTCCGGGTGTTTCAGCAGGATTATGTTAAAGCCCAGTTGGCCCTCAATGAGCTCCTTCAGAGAAGAGCTAAGATGTCCTTGCAATACTATCAACACAAATTGTATAGATATGGTAATCTGTCCGGAAGGCTCTTAAGCGAGGTTGGTTCGTGACCCGGGCGGAGCACTTTTTGTGCCTGTTCTTAAAGATGAGGAGGGGAAACTGTAGCATCAACCGCAGCACATTGCAGAAATCTTTCGTAGTTTTTACGCCCGTTTGTATACGGAGGAAGACCGTGATGCTACTAAAAGTAGAGCGTTCCTGGCTAAGGTGGCCATGCCACAGTTAACTGAGGGGGAGCTGCAGGGGCTCAATGCCCCTCTGACAGGGAAGGAAATCCAAGATGCCATTAAGCGAGGGAAATCGCACAAGGCTCCAGGCCCTGATGGTTTCGGAGGAGAGTACTACAAAATACTGTCACCTAGGTTAGTCCCTAGTATGTTAGCTATGTATACAGAGGCGTTGCAGATGGGATGCTTCCCCAGAGACATGCGTTGTGCAAACATCACTGTCATCCCGAAGCCGGGAAAGAATCCACTTGATTCTGCGTCGTATCGGCCCATCTCGCTTATCAATAGTGATGTTAAGATTTTGGCCTCGATACTAGCTAAGCGGCTGAACCCCCTCTTACCTTCTTTGATAGGGGATAGACAAGTAGGCTTTGTTGTGGGGAGGGATGCAACTAAGAATATTGTTAAGCTACTCTTGGGAATGGAGCATTGTATTGCAAAGAATTCGCCATTATTATTAGTCAGTCTGGACGCTGAAAAAGCGTTTGATAGGGTTGCCTGGGCATATCTGTGGGACGCTTTGGGTAGTTTCGGGATCCGAGGGGAGTTTGCCCAGTGGGTCCGGGTCCTATACAAGCTCCCTGCGGCGAGGGTGGGAGTGAACGGGGTCTTCTCAGAGCCCTTTACTGTGGAAAGGGGTACGCGGCAAGGTTGCCCGCTATCTCCGCTATTATTTGTTCTTGCGTTGGAACCATTACTACAGGTTATCCAGCAGGAGGCCCAAGTGGTGGGGATTAAGATGGGGGAAGAGGAGATGAAAATTAGTGCGTTTGCTGATGACATGCTTCTCTGTTTGACTGAACCGCAGGAATCATTGCAGAGGGTATTGCTCCTTATTCAGGATTATGGTAGTTTCTCCGGGCTGAAGATCAACATGTCTAAGTCTATGGCCTTAGATGTCGGAGGGAAGGTGCAACTTGTCTGGCGTAGAGACTTCCCCCTTGCGTGGGCGGAGGGCTCCATTAAGTATTTGGGCATACAGCTGCCTGCGAGTCCGGACAAGTTGTATCACGTGAATGTGGAGAGCATGCTCGGAAGGGCACGGCTAACGTTTCAGCGATGGCGGGCATTCCCGTTGTCTTTACGTGGCAGAATTGCTTTATTTTCTATGGTGGAGCTTCCTAGGTGGTTATATATGTTGCGGTTATTGTCGATCTGGATCCTTGCGAGGGACTGGAGATTGATAGATATTTGACCGGTTTTCTATGGGGGGGTCGCCGTCCCCGAATTCCGCTCAGGGCTCTGCGGCGGAGGAAGGAAGAAGGGGGGTTGGAATTACCTTCGCTGAGGCACTATAATCTCAGATACTTGGTTCGACATATTTGGGGTTTGTTAGTTGCCGAGGGAGGGTGTGCTCCCGTCCAGCAACTGCGGGAAATATCCTCTCCCTGTCATAGTTTGTATTTGCTCCATACTGTGCGTATGCGCAGCCTGGGGGGAGGGAGGGAAAGTGCATATCTGAGAACTCTACGGATGGCCTGGCGGGAGGTCTGTAGGAGGGTTGGATGGGATTCGTCATGCTCTCTTTTGTTGCCATTGGTGGGGAACCCGGACTTCATACCGGGTTACGCGGACTTTACGCTCTTCCATGTTTGGCAGCAGAAGGGTACAGTGTGTTTGGGGGATTTGGGTAGAACAGAGGGAGGAGTCTTGGAGAGCTATCAGACCCTGAGCCATACCTATCGGTTGGGAGCCAAGGATTTTTATGGCTACCTCCAACTTCGACATTATGTAGATCAGTTGCGGAAAAGGGTCCCAACCTTACTGATTTCAAAGGATCCGCGGAAGTTGATTGGGGGATGGGTGGAGAAAGACCTGCTTGACTGGGACGAGAGAAAACAGCTGCTTTGCCCGCTGGAAGACTCTGACTATCTCCAGATTCTCATCCAACGCTGGACTAAAGATGGCCTGCAAGGGCTGACAGTGGAGACCTTGCGGTCTGCTTTCGAGCGGATCCCTAGGGGTGCAGTGTGGATGTATTTGCAGGAGATGCAGTACAAATTTCTCTGGAGAGCATACGCCAGTGATAAATGGGCGTATAAAGTGAGCTTACGGGACACCTCTCTATGTGGTTGATGCCAGCGGGAAGAGGGGACACTGTTTCACAAGTTCTGGCTGTGCCCTAGAGTTCAGTGTCTGTGGCAGCAAGTGACAGATAAGCTGGGGGAGTGGTTGGGGTTATGGGCCCTCAAGCAGTGGAAGGTGTGTCTGTTTCATTGCTGGGAGGGGGCTGGGCCTACGACTGCATCCCAACACAGAGTTTTGCTTGACAGGGGTCTCCTTCTCGTAAAGAAAGTTCTACTGGGTAGTTGGCTTGAGAGCGCCCCCCCACAGTTCGGGGTTTGGAAAAACTCAATGATAAACTTGATGTATATGGAAAAGCTCACGGCGAAGCAGTTAGGGGGGAGACAGTGGGAGCGGTTTCTTGAGATTTGGCTACCGCTCATAAATACCTTATCCACCCAGGAGCACAGCGCAGTTCTGAATGTCTAGCTGTCTCTCCCCGGGTGCGGAACTGTGCACAGTTATGTCTGTAGAGTGGGGAGAGGGTTTTTCCCCCCTGGGATGGAGTATTGGCATAATGGGGTTTTGGTTCCGGGCACTGGAGTGGATTGCAGGGTGGGGGGAGGGTGGGTGGGGGAGGGGGGTGGTAAAGTGTTTTTGCATAGCTTGTGCTTCCACATGGACTGATGTTCCTTTTAGTCAACTGTTATTATGCTAGCCCATCCCTGGGATTGCAGTTGCGGGGGGTGGGGTTGCGAACCTTTAGAAAGGCTTATGTGGCAATTTCCTGACCATTACCTGTGTACGTGTCTCTCTGTTATGTATTGGACGAAGGCATGCTGTTATTGGATATGTTTATGTGTGAAACAATAAAAACAAATTTGAAATAAAGACGGAATTTTCTGCGGTGACAGTGAATAGATCCTGTGGGCTCCGCGGAAAACGAAGAACTGAAAAGGGACAGTTGGAAAGGCGGGAAGGCAGCGCGCATGTGCTGAGGGATACTTCCAAAAGCGTTCCTATTGGACGCTGGGGAGCGTTCCCGCACAGGCTCCGTCGGTACCGACGATTATATGTGAGGACTACATTCCTGTTTGTTCATGGAGATAATCTCCATCTTGATCTAGCGCCGCAAGGTAGACTTGGCGGCATCACCTTTGCACGGTCCCGCAAACAACGCAAATAAATGGTCTGACTTACAGAAAGAGTTAATAATCTTCAAATACCGGAGAAGCACTCTGCGAACATCTATCAGATAAAGGTCCTTGTCCTTCCTACAGCACTGCTCCTTCAAAAAGGAAGGCAGTCAAACTAACTGATTCACGATGAAGGCAGACACCACTTTGGGCAAAAAGGAAAGAACAGGCTGAACATATATGGCTTCCTCCAAAAAGTACACCCTGCATGATGGCGGCTGTAGCTCAGAAAAATATCTTGAAGAGCAAACTGCTACATGGAAAATGGTCTTCAGTCAGGTCTTTAAGGGTAAATTGCTTTAAGGCCTCAAAAGGTACTTACATCAACGCCCGGAGCACCAGGCAGAGATTCCAAAAGGGAGCAACTGAACACAGGGAATGACAAGTGCTGAACCCCCTGGACAAAACAGGCCATAACCAGATGCCAGGCTATGGAACTCCCTGCCACTAGGCCTCTGAAGCAGGATAAGGCCACAACCTGAACCTGTAGAGAACTAATGGAGAAGCCTTTGTCCAAAACATGTTGAATAAAGGCCAGCAGAGACAGCAGATCTGCACTGCACATCTAATCTACCGTGATCTGCACCAATGCTTGAAGAGACTACAGACACGCACATAGGCCAGACTGGTAAAACCTTTCCTTGCCTTGAGGGGCATGAAAAAAAATCACAGGAGAAGAGACTTTATGCGATAAGCAATGCCTCACAAGAGCCAAGCTGTAAGCAAGAAAGTAAGATCAGCCCCTGATGCAGCAGCCCCCGGGCTGTTGCAGAGGTGGTTCCTGCAGAAGACACATCAAGTCCCCAAACCAGGGACTCCATGGCCAATCCAGCACCTCCAGAAATATTGAGCCAGGATGACGCTCTATGCGACAGAGCAGACGTGCCATAAGCAGCCATGGTGGGAATACATACAGCAGGCACTGCTGTGGCCAAGACTGCACTATAGCATTGACTCCATCAGAGCCTATTTCTCTGTGACAACTGAAGGATCTGATTGCCTTGGCACTGGCTCAGGTCACCATTCAGTCCATTTTGGGCCAGCCCTAAAGGCGTGCAATCCAACTGGCTCAACTCCCACTCCCCAGGATTGAGAGTGGTGACTGTGGATGTACACCTCTAAACTGACTACGGCAGTGATGTATTGAGCCAATAGAGCTGGGAGGTTCCTCTCTGCCCAGGAGAACAGAACAGCAATCTCCAAAGCCACTCTGGCACTCTTGGCACCTCCTTGCCAATTCAGATACAGCACTGCTGTGGCATTGTCTGAGAAAATCCAGACCGCTCTGTTGTTGACCTGGGTCTGAAAATGCAGCAGGCCAGCCGAATGACCCTCACCTCAAGATGGTTGATGGGCCACATTGCCTCCTGGCAACTCGAACAACCCTGAGAGATTTGATTCTTGCAATAGATCGTCGAGCCAAACAGGCTACCACCCATGGAGAGCAAAAACCAGACGTAATTGAACAGGAGCATACCTTTCCTTGGATGTTGTGGCTGCTGCCAGCATTGTAAGCTGGCCCCCAGCTCCAGCAGGAGGGGGGAGCCAGACTTCGATTTCTGTAAACTCTGACTACCTAATCAGGAGGGACCTCATGCCCAAGACATCTCGAGTATCACTGCAATTAGACAAAGAAGCCAAAGATAATCCCATACCCCTAGAAGCCTGCTGAGACAGTCACCTGGTCCAACAACTCCCCCACTTACTCCTCAGGCAGGAAGACACTGCTCAGCCAAGTGTTGAAACACACTCTCAGCTATTCAGACTGAGACGGCTCCAAGAAGCACTTCCCTCAATTGATCACCCAGCAGAGACTTTCCAGGAAATACACCACATGAGTCGAGATCCGAGATGCTTTAGTGCGAGACCAGGCCCGAATGAGCCAGTCATCCAGGTATGGATGAACACAGATCCCTTGGAGCTGCACTACAGCAGCTGCCCCTAACATGATCTCCAAGAACATCCCATCACAGTAGAGAGGCCGCAAACTGAAAATGAGAGCCAAACACAGCGAAGGGGCTCGTTGGTCTGGGGGTATGATTCTCACTTAGGGTGCGAGAGCTCCTAGGTTCAACACCCAGACGAGACCCTACCCTGCCCCTCTTGCCTGTAGAACAGTGTTTATTTTATTTATCAATGCTTAATATGCCGCTTTTCACCAGGTCAAAGCGGTGTACATTCAGGTATGGTATATATTCCTCTTGCCTCTGAAGGGCTAACAATCTATGTTTTCTACCTGAGGCAATGGAGGGTTAAGTGGCTTGCCCAAGGCCACAAGGCAGGCCTGTAGAACTAGAAACCCCAGTCCCTCCAACATGAGGTTGCTCTCCTCCAATGGGATTCGAACTCCAAGCCTGAGGCAACTTTAATCCAACCACCAGGCAACTCCTCCCATTGTTGTGGGTTGGTAGTAGTCCAGCATTAGCCGACCAGCGGTCAAATCCCACTTGTGGCCTTCGGAAATTCACTTCATCTTCCACTAACTTGGAAGAAACACCTAGAAATATACCTCCAGTCATAATGACAAGAAACCCAAGGAACTGCTAGGTCGCCAAGAGAGTCAATATAAACTTGAGGGCACACATTCTTATTCACATTTCATTTAATAAATAGAAGCAGGATGGCAAAGAAATCCACAGTACTACCATTTAATTTTCAAAAGGGAGATTACGATAAAATGAGGAAAATAGATAAGAAAAAACTAAAAGGGGTGGCAAAGTTTCCTGCACTTGCTTTATGGTTGGAGGAGCCCCACGCTATTGTTCTAGCTGCAGGAGGAAGGTGGGAGACCTGCACGAGCAGTGGACGGACCCTGCCAATAGAATGTTGCAGTGTTTCTCCCAGGACTTTAAAATCTGGTGCGTTTTTTCCTACCTCGATGGTGAAGTTTCCTGAACTTGCTTTCTGGTTGAAGGAGCCCCACGCTATTGTTCTAGCTGCAGGAGGAAGCCTTGCCTGAGCCGTGGACGAACCCTGCTAATAGCGTGCCACATTTACAGCTGGGGGCCTATTAAAAGCGAGCCCCTTCCGCAGGACACGGCTGCGGGAATGACCAAAAGGGCAGGTTCTGCCCCCTTTGGAGTCCCATCGGAGCACGGAGGAGCTTGGTGAGCCTGGACATGGGCAAGCGCAAAAAGATGATCTTCTCTGAGAAGTGTGAACCTGATGAAGGTGATTAAAAGCTGTAGTCCTATGGGTAGGCATGTCGTTCTGACAGTAAAATCACTGAAGGACTCTGCTGGTCCATTATCGGATAGTTTAGCATCTAAATTGGACTCCTTGTTTCATTTGGGGGTTCAAATCTCTGCCCCGCAGCTCAACAATGAAACAGTGAT
Organism: Ichthyophis bannanicus; assembly: GCA_033557465.1. Classification (NCBI taxonomy): domain Eukaryota; kingdom Metazoa; phylum Chordata; class Amphibia; order Gymnophiona; family Ichthyophiidae; genus Ichthyophis; species Ichthyophis bannanicus. The sequence goes on from CM066032.1 coordinate 1,281,945,172, forward strand.
TTCTGCCGAGCCCCCTCCGAATTTGAGTGAGGCAACACAGATTCAGGGTTTATCTTCCTGACCTTCCCTGTTCCGGAGATCACCTGTTACAGGTGAGTAGCTACGCTAACTCCAGGAACAAGCAGGAATGTAGTCTTCACATATGGGGACTCCCCAGCTGAAAGATGCCAAGGGGTGACCCCAGCTAGCTGCGAACCCAGGTGAGATGGGTCATGATTCCTCCTATGGACCTTAAGCATCCAAACTGTGGATGGTGGGTAGGAGTTGTATTAAGTATGGAAGAGATGCTGGAGAACAGCCTGGCCAAACGAGGCATCCCGACAGGAGTCCTTGTCTCAGAAATAGTGGGCTGTGAAGCTATGTACCAAACTCCAAGTGGCTGCTTTGCAGATGTCATCAATAGAGACAGAAAGGCTAGCCATTGAGGCTGCCATTGCTCTCACATTGTGAGCAGTGAGATGGCCTTCGAGAGAAAGTCCCTTACTCTGATATGTATAGGATAAGCAATCTGCAATCCAATTTGACAGAGTTCTTTTGGAAACTGGAAATCCCAAACGACTAGAGTCCAAAGCCACAAATAGCTGAGAAGATTTTCTATGTGGCTTAGTTGTTTGGAGATAAAAAGCCAAGGCTCTTTTACAATCCAATATGTGAAGATTCCTTTCCGCACTGGAGGCATGAGGCCTAGGGAAGAATATAGGAAGATAAACTGACTGGTTTAAATGAAAAGGCGAAATCAAATTTGGAAGAAAGTGAGGATGAGACCTGAGGACTACTTTATCATGGTGAAACCTTGTTTAAGGAGGGTCAGCTAATAACGCCTGTAGTTCACTAATGCGTCTTGCAGAGCTGATGGCAATTAGGAAAATAACTTTCCATGAAAGAAACTTTAGGTCTGAAGTGGCGAAAGGTTCAAAGGGCAGTTTCATAAGCTGACCAAGAACAAGATTTAGATCCAATGCCACCCGTGGTGGTTTAATGGGAGGTTTTGTTAAAAGTAGGCCTCTCATAAATCTTGATATAAGTGGATGAGAGGAAATAGGTTGTCCATTGAAAGGTTTATGAAAAGCAGCAATAGCACTAAGATGGACCCTAACTGAATTGGTTTTCAGACCAGAAGTTGATAATTGTAGAAGATACTCTAGTAGTAACTCTACAGGTACTAAAAGGGGGTTAAGTCCCTTTTGTGAAGACCAGCTAGAGAACCTTTTCCACTTGAAAGCGTAGGAACGTCTTGTGGAAGGTTTTCTGGAAGCCAAGAGGATATCCTTTACGTGTTGAGAAAGGTTAACATCCTGGAATTCTAGGCTTTCAGTAACCAGGCCGTGTAGGGACTAGGGATTGGGATGCAGTAAAGATCCGTCCTCCTGCGACAGGAGATCTGGAGCATTTCCCAACTCCAGAGGAGTGTTTGAGAGAGATGCAGAAGAAGAGAATACCAGGTTTGCCGTGGCCAATGTGGAACTATGAGTATCATACGACCTCTGTCTCTCTGAAGTTTGAATAGTCTTAGGAATGAGGGGAATGGGTGGGAAGGCATAGAGAAGTCCTGTCCCCAGTGGAATAGGTAAGCATCTCTTGCCTGACAGTTTTGAGCCGGAATTCTGGAACAGAATGGGGGAAGTTTGGCATTCTGTCGACTTGCAAAGAGGTCTATATCTGGTGTTCCCCAGATTCGAAACACTCGAGCAAGCTGGTGTGAGTGGACGGACCACTCGTGTGACAGCAGTATTCGAATGAATCTCTCTGCCCACAAGTTTTGAATGCCCGGAAGGTACACCGCAAACAGGTGAATTTGTAACTCTCTATCGAAGGCCCATAGTCGCAAAGCTTCGTTGCATAGCGACAGAGAGCCTGTTCTTCCTTGCTTGTTCACATAGAACATACCTACCTGATTGTCGGTTTGGACCAGAACTGTTTTGTTGCCGAGATGGCCCTGAAAGACTTGAATAGCATTGAAAATGGCTCTCAGCTCTTGGAGGTTTATGTGAAGGGAAACCTCCTGTGAGGTCCAAAGACCCTGAGTGGCGAGATCGTGCAAGTGGGCCCCCCAACCCATCTTGGACGCATCTGTTTTCAAAGTGGCTTGGCATAGAGGCTGCTGGAAAGGAGAGCCTACAAGGAGGTTTTCCAGGGATTGCCACCATTGCAGGGATGAAATCAGACATGTGGTAGTTCTGATTTTGTCTGTTAGTCGACCCGAGGCTTGTGACCACTGAAAGGAAAGGGTCTACTGGGCTGCTCGCATATTGAGGCGAGCATAGAGAACCACATGGACAGTGGATGCCATGTGTCCCAGCAGTTGAAGCATCTCCCGAGCAGTAAGGAATACCTTCATAGATGCTGGAGATGCCAGTTGTATTACACGTAGACAGTGTGGCTGGGGAAGGAAAGCCCTTGACTGACGTGTCCCTAGACGAGCTCCTATGAATTCTAGAAATTGAGGGGGTGAGATGAGATTTTGGGAGGTTTATGACCAGCCCCAAGTATTGAAGAATTCCCATTGCTCGAGAGAGAGCGAAGCTAGCCTCTGGAGCTGTCGATGCTTGAATGAGCCAATCATCTAAGTAAGGGAAGACGAATATTCCCAGAGTTCTCATAAATGCTGCTACCACTGCCATGCATTTTGTGAAGACTCTTGGAGCAGAGGCTAGTCCAAAGGGAAGAACTCTGTATTGGAAGTGTCTTCCTTGGACCAGGAATCGAAGGAACTTCCTGTGATCTGAGTGGATGAGAATATGCGTGTATGCATCTCTTAGATCTAGAGAACATAGCCAGTCCTGACTTTGAAGGTATGGTAAAAGTGTTCCGAGGGAGATCATTTTGAACTTTTCTTGGAACAAATATTTGTTTAATTCTCTGAGGTCTAATATAGGTCTGTGTCCCCCTGTCCTCTTTGGAATAAGAAAGTAGGGGGAGTAAAACCCTGTACCCTGTTAGGGAATGGGTACTTCTTCGATTGCTCCTTGAGCTAGAAGTGATGTGACTTCCTGCCACAAGAGGTCGGTGGCAGGGCCCTGAGAATTGAACTGTTTTACTATTGTAGATGGGGGCAAGTTGAGAAAATGAAGCTTGTACCCCCGTTGCACAATGGACAGAGTCCCATTTTCTGATGTTATTTGTTGCCATCTTTTGGCAAAATAGCATATTCTTCCTGGAATGGTTAAGGGTTCTGGACCTTTTAGGGGCAGAATGACTAAGTTCTCTAGATAGAAGTCAAAGACCCTAAGGGGGCTGGGTCTGTTGAGCCAGTTGAGCTTTTTGAACTTGCGGCTTTCTTTACTGTCTGTTCTTTTGTTGCCCCTTCTGGGGAACATGAGTGGACAGTGAGTTTGATGGGCTTAAGGTTGGTAAGGCTTCTTTTTCTTACAGAAAAAGGGTTTTTTGAATATTTTCTTCTTTACTGGATTGGCTGTAGACTTTGACTATCTGTTTAAAGTAGCATTGTCAGATTTAAGCTGATTAGCCTTGTCCTGCCAGTCCTTGCCAAAGATTTTCTCCTGTGCAAGGAATGTTTCCCAGCTTTTCTTGTACCCACTGTTCTAAGTCTGATGCTTGAAGCCAAGCAATATGACGTGCTCCTATGGATATAGCAGAGGTTCTCCTAATACATTCAAAGCGATCAAAGGTAGCACACGTTCATGAATTTTGAGACATTCCGGGCATGCTTGACCAAAATAAGGTAGTCTGCTCTTTTTTCCTCCAAAACACAAGGACTAAGGAGCTCTATGTCTTTCGTGATTTCTTCCAGGAACATTCCCATATAAAGAATGGAGGAACTGACCCTGGCTCCTAGCATGGAGGATTGAAAGAACTGACGGCCAAAGGCATCGAGAGTCCTGATCCTTTGCATGGCCGATTCCACTACTATTGAATGGTGTGGTAACTGAGTTTTAAGAAAACCAGGACAACTTGGCACTCGGTACATAGTGTCAAGGCATTGGGAATGTGAAGATAGTTAGTTTCCCACATTCTCAACATCAGATCATGTAAGATCTTGTGAATGGGAAGCATAGCTGCTTCCTTGGGAACCATAGAGTACTGTACAATTCTTAATTCTTCTGCCCTAGGTTCCTTTTCTGGAATCACAGTGATTGCAAGACCCTTTGCTAAATCACATATGAAATCCTGAAAGGACATATCCTCTGGAGGAGACATTCTGCGTTGAAGAGAAGGAACTGAATCTTCTAACAGATTCTCTCTGGTACCGTTGGAATAGTCAGAGTCATCGGAATCGAAAGACTCAAACACCGGCTGCTCCTGTAATGCATGGTATCGGTACCGCTCAAAGTCGGTACCGAAATGTCTTGGTTCCTGATCCCCGATACCGGAGATCAGCATGGGGGGAAGCAGTCCTGTCGAAGCAGGTACTGTCAGTACCGATACCTGTTGCAATGTCTGTTGCGGTCTTAGTGGTACCGAAGCCGCTAAGAGGGCCGCTAGACTGCATTGGATAGCGAGGACTCTGTGATCCATCGCTCCTGCCGATGCCTGGGTGCCGGTACCGGTGGAAGCGGCCACAACCCAAGAACATGGCACCAGTAGTTCCGCAGAGGTCAAGGCCTCTGGAACATCCTGGAGCCCCGTTACTGCTTTGGAGCCCGGTGTTTTGCCGGTGAAGTATCCTCAAGGGAAACACCAGTAGCATCTCGATAATCTGAAGGAAATTTCCCTTCGAGGACCGGCTAGTCTTAGAAGACTTAAATTTGGTTACCTGAGATCCCTGGGAGGAAGATGAAGCCCTGGAAGACGTCGATGCAACTGACATCGTGTCGGCGGCAAAAAAGGTACCGAGTTTTGCATCTCTATTTTGCAGGCCCCTTTTGGTCATCCTCGTGCAGGAGACACACTCCGTTGGACAATGTTCAGGACCCAAACATTTTAGATACCAATCATGGGTGTCGGTGACGGAAATGGTACCGCCACATTTTGAGCATTTTTTGAAACCAATAGCTGGTTTCTCCATGCTTGAAGAAAAATGGGCCTAGTGCCCAAAATGGCGCCTAGCACCAGAAGCAGGGAAAGATCCCTGAAGAAATACAAGGGTTTTTTTGTTTTGTTTTCTTTTTTAAGGAAAGAAGAAGAGAACCGGCGGTACCAGTAGGCGTCGAATGAAGGCAGACGCGACCACAAAAAACAAGAAATAAAGGTACATTTTCTGTGGTGACAGGGTACCATGTCCTGTCGGCTCCACGGAAAACTAAGAACTGAAGTGAGAGAGGTACAGAGGCAGGAAGGCAGCACGCATACACTGTGCGATGCTCCCAAAAGCTTTCATAATGGATGCTGGGGAGCGTTCCCACTTGGGAACCGTCGGTACCGACGATACCCGTATGTGAAGACTACATTCCTGCTTGTTCCTGGAGATCTTATAATACATAATAGTCATTCAGTTAACATAGCTTTTTGGTGGTAATCGGAACGTACTTGAGATGAGGTGTTGGGAGGGGATGGGTTTGCGGTGGAGAGGAGCCCTTATTAGGTGTCTGATCTGAAGAATTCTTGGAAGAGATGGGTTCTTAGCTATTTTAAGAATTCCGTTACATTATCGATGACTCTTAGGCTGTTAGGTTAAAGACCAAGTGGACCAACAGCCATTTCAACCTGTACCTTATGATCGGGAAACATAGGTGATGAAAGAAGTTGAAGCAGCATTGAAAGCCTTATCAAAGAACAAAGCATCAGGCACTGATATCATTCCCATAGAAGTATTACTGCAACCTGATACAGCTGTTACCGTACTTACAAGGCTCTGCCAAGAAATATGGAAGACATCATGTCCAACTGACTCAAAGAGATCTGTGTTTATACCAATACTAAAGAAAGGTGATCCAACTGACTGTGGAAATTATCGCACAATCGCTCTGATCCCACATGCCAGCAAGATTCTACTGAAGATTATTCAAAAGAGACTACAACCATACCTGGAACAATTACTACCTGAAGTGCAAGCAGGGTTCAGGAAAGGGCGAGGAACGAGAGACATCATTGAGGATGTGAGATGGATCCTTATAAAGACTAAAGAATACCAAAAGGATATCTATTTGTGCTTTATCGACTATAGCAAGGCTTTTGACTTGTAAACGATGAGAAACTCTAGGCCACATTAAGAAGCATGGGTATACCAGAACACCCGATCGTTCTCTTGCACAATCTGTACATTGATCAAGAAGCAACAGTTCGAACCGAACAAGGAAAAACAGAATGGTTTAAAATAAGCAAAGGTGTAATTCAAGGCTGCATACTTTACCCCTACCTATTTAATTTACATGCAGAACAAATCATCAGAGAAGCAGGATTGTATGAAGACAACAAAGGTGTGAAGATTGGTGGAAGACTCAACAACCTTCGCTATGCTGATGATACCACATTACTGGCTGAAAGTGAAGATGATCTGAAACATTTGCTTCACACAATCAAATTACACAGTCTCAAAATGGGCCTGCACCACTGTTCCCTCTAAGCTGTGCGCGTGTGCGCGCGCACACACCTCGCCGAGTGAGCGCACATACTTTACAACAGAGCACACAAAAATTACGGCTCTGATTCTGACAGAAAACACAGACGTCTTAAAATTTAAAAGTTATGATTGTAATTACTAGAAATTTCCCGCTTCATTTAGTAATCGTCTATTTTCATTTAATTTGATTAAAATCAATGTGGTGTACACACTGTATTCTGATGTGTAGTCAAATTTTAAAGTATATAACTCCGAGTGTCGTTATGTGGCGCACAAAAATTTAACCTTCCTTCAAAAGCTGCACACAGCTGATGCGTTATGCGCACACAGCCTACAGAAAATTAGAGGGAAAATTGGCCTGCACCTTAATATAAAGACGACAAAGATCATGACAAATGGCATAATCAACAGGTTCATCGTTGAAGGAGAAGAAATTGAAATCGTGAACAACTTTAACCTACTTGGATCAACTATCAATAAAGAAGCAACAAGCAGTCAAGAAATCAGACGACGCATTGCTATTGGCAGAATGGCTATGAAAGACAGATAAGATTCTCAAGAGCAGAGATGTCTCTCTCCATACAAAGATTCGAATTGTTCAAGCCATGGTATTTTCAATAACATCATATGGATATGAAAGCTGGACAGTGAAAAAGATAGACAGGAAGAAAAATTATGCCTTTGAATTATGGTGCTTGTGGCGAATACTGTGTATACCATGGACTGCCTGAAGAACAAACCAGTCGGTACTAGAGGAGATCAAAACTAAGCTTTCTTTAGAAGCTCAGATGACTGACTTTCATACTATGGACACATCCTGCGAAGAGAGAGATCATTAGAGACAGACATCATGCTTGGCAAGATAGAAGGTCAACGCAAAAGAGGAAGGCCAGCAATGAGATGGATCGATACAATAACAGCAGCTACGGGTACCAGTCTGTCAACAATGAGCTGCCTAACTGAAGACAGAACACAATTTAGGATAGCTATCCAGAGGGTCGCCATGAGTCGACTCCAACTCGACGGCACTTAAAGAGTAGCTACTCACCTGTAACAGGTGTTCTCCAGGAGCAGCAGGAATCAGTCCTCACATATGGGTGACGTCGGCACCGACAGAGCCCTCGTGCGGAGCATTTCCCCAGCTTTCAAGGAAAGCCTTTGGGAATGTAGCGCGCATGCGCGGTCCCCTTCCCACCCAAGGGTGCCATCTTGCTCAGTTTGATGACATAGCTAAAAGACAGCAAAAATCAAAATGAATGAATATGACTGCAAATCCAGGGAGGAGGGAGGGTCGTGAGGACTGATTCCTGCTGCTCCTGGAGAACACCTATTACAGATGAGTAACTACTCTTTCTCCAGGACCAAGCAGGAAGTCAGTCCTCACATATGGGACTCAACAGCTTTAGGCTACCGGGAACCCTAAGCTGAAAAAATGGCTCCCTCTCAAGAGCCTCAGCATCCGTGATAAGAATATCCTCTGAGAACGCACCCGTATGGTAGCCGAACACAAGGGCCGGAGGGTAGGAGTTGCCTAAACCTCAAAGAGATTACGGAGTAGCGCCAATCCGAAAGCACTATCCCTTCAGGACTCTCTCTCAAGGCAGTAATGGGCTGCAAAAGTCTGTCTTGAAGACCAAGTTGTGGCCCAGCAGATGTCTGCCAATGGAACAAAACAGAGATGCGCTACCGACGCGGCTTTCGCCCTGACACGGTGGGCCGTGACTCGACCCTCCAAGAGGAGGTTGACTGCCTTGTCCGCCCAGGCGATGCAATCTACTACCCAAGTGGACAACGTACGATTAGAGACAGGTAACCCCATCTTATTAGGGTCAAAGAAGATGAAGAGCAGTGTAGCCCTTCGATGCCCCCGCGTACATTCTATATAAAAAGAAAACGCCCTCTTATAGTCCAGGGTATGCAAGACTCTTTCAGCCCGGCTGGCATGAGGCCTGGGAAAGAGGTTCGGAAGAACCACCTCCTTGTTGAGGTGGAAAGAGGAGACCAATTTTGGAAGGAACTTCGGATGGATCCGTAGGACCATCCTGTTCCTATAGAACCGTGTGTACGGCCTATCAGAAACCAGAGCTTGTAGTTCACTCACACGTCTGGCCGAGGTAAGAGCCACCAGGAAGAGCGCTTTCTAAGAAAGGAAGCGCAAATGGCAAGTAGCCATCGGATCAAACGGTGGGCAAGTAAGTTGCTGCAAGACCATGTTCAAATCCCACTCAGTCACCAGTGGACAAACCGGAGGCTTGAGAAGAAGTAGACCTCTGAGAAAGCATAGTTACTCACCTGTAACAGATGATCTCTAGGAACAGCAGGAATTTATTCTTCACATATGGTATCGTCGGTACCGACGGAGCCTGCGAGGGAATGCTCTCCAGCGTCCAATCAGAAAGCTTTTGGGAGCATCCCACAGCGCCTGCGTGCTGCTTTCCTGCCTTTCCCAAATGCCTCTCTCCAGTTGAGTTTTTAAGCTGAGACAAAGAGAGAAAGAGGGAAAGAAAAGAAAGAGAGATACAACTCCTAGGGGAGGTGGGTGGGTTGTGAAGACTAAATTCCTGCTGTTCCCAGACATCACCTGTTACAGGTGAGTAACTATGCTATCCCCAGGAACAAACAGGAATGTAGTCTTCACATATAGGGACTCCCTAGCTACTGATGCCAGGGAGAGACCCCAGAAGTTGTGTGCCCCTGTGAAAGGGCTCCACTTCCCCCCATGGATCTCTGGCATCCTACCAGGAATGGTGGGTAGGAGTTGATTAAGTTGGAACAGGTGTCGTATTACAGCCTGACCAAACAAGGCATCCCGGCGGGAGTCTTTGTCCAAGCAGAAATGGGCTGTGAAGGTATGAACCGAGGCCCAAGTAGCTGCTCGACAGATGTTGTCAATCGACAGCTTGTAGATGAGCCATTGAGTCTGCCATGGCTCTCACATTGTGAGCTGTGACATGGCCTTCCAGAGAAAGGTTCTTACTCTGATAGGCAAAAGAAATACACTGTGCAATCCAGTTGGATAATGTTCTCTTGGAGACTAGAAGTCCCAAATGAGAAGGATCGAAAGCAACAAAGAGTTGGGGAGACTTTCTATGTTGCTGTGTCCTCTAAGTAAAAGGCAAGTGTTCTTTTGCAGTCCAAAGTATGAAGATTCCTTTCTGCATTTGAAGCACAAAGCCTTGGAAAAAATACAGGCAGGTAAACCGCCTGGTTTAAATGAAAAGGTGAGACCACCTTTGGCATAAAGTGTGGGTGAGTCCTAAGGACTACCTTATCATGATGGAACCTCGTGTAAGGAGGATCAGCAACTAATGCTTGCAATTCACTGATGCGACGTGCTGATGTGATTGCAATGAGAAAGACAACTTTCCAGGAAAGGAATTTCAAGGAGGTAGTAGCTAAAGGTTCAAAAGGCGGCTTCATGAGCTGCCCAAGAACCAGATTGAGGTCCCACACCACTGGAGGTGGCCTAATGGGAGGCTTAGTTAGAAGAAGGCCTCTCATAAATCTCGCTATGAGAGGAAATAGGTTGTCCATTTAAAGGCTTTAAAGAAGCTGAAATAGCACTTAAATGGACTCTTACTGAGTTAGTCTTAAGTCCTGCATTAGATAAATGCAGGAGATACTACAGTAATAATTCCAAAGGTATAGCAGAGGGGTGAAGACCCTTTTGTGAACACCATATGGAAAACCTTTTCCACTTGAAAGCCTAAAAGGGTCTTGTGGAAGGTTTCCTGGAAGCACAAAGGACATCCCTTACTTGCTGAGAAAGGTTAAGACCATGAAGGTCTAGGCTCTCAGTAACCAGGCCCTGAGATGCAGAGAGTCGGGATTGGGATGCCACAGCATCCCGTCCTCCTGAGACAGGAGATCTGGAGCAGATCCTAACTCGAGAGGGGGAGCTTGAGAGAGATGCAGGAGTAGAGGGTACCACACCTGCCGTGGCCAATGTGGAGCTACGAGAATCATGTGGCCTTTGTCTCTCTGAAACTTGAATAGGGTCTTGGGAATTAGGGGAATGGGTGGAAAGGCATACAGGAAGTCCTGACCCCAATGGAGGAGGAAAGCATCCCTGGCCTGACAACCCTGAGCCGGAATTCTGGAACAGAACTGGGGAAGTTTGGCATTCAACGGACTTGCAAAGAGGTCTATGTCCGGAATTCCCCAAATTTGAAAACTTTTTACTACCTGGCCTGCATGGAGAGACCATTCCTATGGAAGCAGAACTCGACTGAGTGTCTGCCCAAGAGTTTTGAATGCCTGGCAGATTCACCTCCAGGAGATGAATGTGATGCTCTCTGGCGAGGGCCCATAGTCGCAAAGCTTCGTTGCAAAGCAACCGAGAGCCTGTTCCTCCCTGCTTGTTCAGATAGAACATAGCTACCTGATTGTCTGTCTGAATTAGGACTGTCTTGTAGCTGAGCTGGGTATGGAACACTCAAAGAGCAAGGAAGATTGCTCTGAGTTCCAGGAGATTGATGTGTAAGTGGGTCTCCCGTGGCGTCCAGGTGCCTTGGGTAGAGAGATCTTGCAGATGAGCTCCCCAACCCACATGTGAGGCATCTGTTGTTAGAGTGACCTGGGGTAGGGGTTGCTGGAAAGGGGACCCCACCAACAGGTTATGGGTTGATTGCCACCATTGTTGAGACAGAATAAGGCGACTTGTGTTTGCTATTTTGTCTGATAGGCAGCCTGATGCCTGAGTCCACTGAGTGGATAGAGTCCATAGGGCTGCTCTCATATGGAGGCGAGCATAGGGAACCATGTGCATGGTAGATGCCATGTGGCCTAGTAGTTGTAACATTTCCTGAGCAGTGAGATGAGTCTTTAACGCTGCCTAGGAGGCTAACTGCACAATGCAAAGGCAACGGGTCTGTGGAAGATAGGCCCTTGCTTTTCTGGTGTCCAGCAAAGCTCCTATAAACTCTAGAGATTGAGTGCGAGTTAAGCTGAATTTTGAGATGTTTATGACCAGGCCCAAATACTGAAGGATAGGCATTGTGCAAGATAGGGAAATACTGGCCTCTGACTCTGATGGGGCTCAAATGAGCCAGTCGTCTAAGTAGGGGAAGACGAATATTCCGAGAGTGCGAAGAAATGCTGCCACTACAGCCATGCATTTCGTAAACACCCTTGGTGCTGAGGCCAGGCCAAAAGGAAGTACCCTGTATTGGTAGTGCTTTCCTTGAAAGAGGAAGCGAAGGAACCTTTGGTGAGTTGGATGGATGAAAACATGAATGTACGCATCCTTGAGATCTAGAGAATAAAGCCAATCCTGATTCTGAAGGTATGGCAGCAGAGTTCCCAGAGAAATCATCTTGAATTTCTCTTTGAACAGGAATTTGTTCAGTTCTCCGAGGTCTAAAATGGGTCTGTCCCCCCCTGTTTTCTTTTGAATAAGGAAATAAGGGGAGTAAAACCCTGTACCCTGTTGGGAAATGGGTACGTCTTCTATTGCCCCCTGGGCAAGAAATAAATCCACCTCTTGACTCAACTAAGTGTTGAGAGAAGCCTGAGAATTGAACTGTCTTACCACTGTAGGAGGGGGCATGTTGAAAAAATGAAGCTTGTACCCCTCTCTTACAATGGAAAGAGTCCATTCTTCTGCTGTTATTTGCCCCCATCTGGGGGCAAAATGACACAACCTTCCTGGGATGGTAGAAGGCTCTGGCCCGTTTAGGGCCAGGTAGGCCAAGTTCTCTAAATGAGAGTCATTTCCTTTGGTTGGGGGCTGCTGTCCCTTTCAGGCGGACTGACCTGCAGAATGCACCTGCTGGGTATAGGAGGGATAAAACCTCTTCTTTTTAGAGAAGAATGGTTTCTTGTAGGATTTCCTCCTTGCAGGATCAGCTGTAGCTTTGGATAGTCTATCCAAAGTGGTGTTTATCAGCATCCAGCTCATTAGCTTTCTCTTGCCAATTTTTGCCAAAGAGATTTTTGCTTGTACAAGGGATATTCCCCAGCTTGTCCTGTACCCAGAGTTCTAAGTCAGATCCCCTATGGCAATGGCAGAGGTTCTGCTTATGCACTCAAAGCAGTCAAAAGCTGCCCGATTAACAAACTTGGAAACATCCTGGGCATGTTTGACAAGTGTAAGGTAATCCTGCCTTTTATCATCAGGAAGAAGAGGGCTCATAAGCTCTAGATTTCCTGTGACCTCCTTAAGGAACATTCCCATATATAAGATGTAGGAACTAATCCTGGCAGAAAGCATAGAGGCCTGGAATGTTCGATGCCCAAAGGCATCCAGAGTCCTACATTCACGTCCTGGAGGATTAGATGCATGTCTTTTTGCACTCTTGATCCTTCTCATAGCTGATTCCACCACTATGGAGTGGTGTGGCAACTGAGTTTTTGAAATCCAGGAGAAGGCGGCACTCAATACATGGTATCCAGCCTACAGGAATGAGGAGAGGTGGTAAGAGGTGTTTCCCACATTTTTAACATGAGATCATGCAAGATCTCATGAATAGGCAAAGTAGCCGCTTCTTTGGGAGCTTTAGGATATTGTAAAATCTCCAACTCCTTTGCCCTGGGCTCTGTTTCAGAAGCCACTGTGATGGAAAAACCTCTAGCCACCTCCCTGATGAAATCCTGAAAGGATATAGCCTCTGGAGGAGCAAGCCTACGTTTAGGAGAAGGCGGCTCCTCAGAGAGAAGTACTCCAGCATCGACAGAACTGTCAGAATCCTCAGAGTCATCAGAAGATTCAAAATATCTTCTGTCCGGGTGCTCCTGTAAAGCACGATACCGATACCGATCGAAGTCTGTACCAGAGGGATACGGTACCGGCCGGTCGATACCAGAGGAAATTGCATGACTCGGTGTTGGAAGCACACTTGCCGATGTCGATGCTGTCGGCACCGGCACCGGTACCGATGTCAGTGCCAGAATCGGTGTCGATACCAGTTGAACTGTCTGAGGCGGTCCCGAATGCACCGATGCCGCAAGGAGAGCCGCCAGACTGCACTCAATAGCCAGGAATCTCCAGTCAATTGAGACTGCCGATGCCTGGGTGTCGGTACCAGACGAAACGGCCGGTACCCCAGAGCACGGCACCAGTAGTTATGCCGAGGTTGCAGCTTCAAGAACATCCTGGAGCCCCGATAGTGCTTTGGAAGCCAAAGCTTCCCGCCAGGGCAATTTTACCAGTACAAGTTCCTCAAGGGCAATGTCAGAGGCATCTTGATACTTGGAAGGAGATCTACCCTTTGAGGACCGGCCAGATTTATGTTTGGTTACCCGAGATCTATGGGAGGAAGACAAAGCCCTGGAAGATGTCGATGCCACGGATGCTGCATCGGAGGGATAAAGGGTGCTAAGCTGAGCAGCTCGGTTCTGCTGACCCTCTTCGACATCATCCCACAGACAACACACTCCGAGATGGAGTGGTCAGGACCTAAACATTTAAGGCACCAATCGTGAGTGTCAGTGAGGGAGATGGTACTGCCACACTTTGAACACTTTTTGAAACTCGAAGCGTGTTTTTCCATGTTGAGGAAAACATTTTGGCCTAGTGCCCAAAATGGCGCTTGGCGTCCGAGAGGAAAAAGGCTGGAAAATCCACAGAAAAGATTAGAAAATTTTTTTTTTAATATATATTAAGAAAGAACCGGCGGTACTGGTATAGTGTCGAGGAAGGCAGATGCTACCACAAAAAAGAATGAAAAAATACAGGAAAACGTCTGTGGTGACAGGAAAACGACCTGCTGGCTCGGCGGAAAACGAAGAACTGGAGAGAGGCAGTTGGGAAAAGCGGGAAGGCAGCACGCAGGTGCTGTGGGATGCTACCAAAAGCTTTCTAATTGGATGCTGGGGAGCGTTCCTGCGCAGGCTCCGTCGGTACCGACGATACCATATGTGAAGACTACATTCCTGCTCGTTCCTGGAGATATCGGGACACCAAGGGGTGAACCAACAGACTGTTCCTCCACCAGTGAGTGGTGCGCTGATAGAGCACTGAGGTGGACCCGAACAGAGTTAGACTTAAGGCCTAGATCTGACAGGTGAAGTAGATACTGCAGTATTACTGGCACAAGGCAAGAGAAAGGATCTTCACTGCGCTGAGCACACCATACCGTAAACCTACGTCACTTGAGGGCATAGGACTTTCTGGTGGACTGCCTCCTAGAGGCCAAGACCACCTACTCAACCTCCTTAGGTAGAAGGGAGCTAGCACTATACTTTCAGCAGCCAGGCCATCAGATTGAGGGATCTGAGATTCGGGTGCCGAAGGGAACCCCGATCTTGACCCAAGAGATCGTGCTGCAACCCCAGAGGGAATGGACTTTCCACCGCCAACTGCAGCAGAAGTGGAAACCACGGCTGCCTCGGCAATCTGGGGGCTACCAGAATCACTAAGGCCTTCTACCAGAGAATCTTGAACAGGGTTTGGGCTACCAGGGGCGTGGGAGGAAAAATATACAGGAGGCCCACAGACCAAGAGATCAGAAAAGCATCTGCTGCCATCCTCAGGGGATGCAGCTGTCTGGAGTAAAACCTGGGCAGCTGACGGTTTTGTGGACTTGCAAAGAGATCGATGGATGGAAGTCCCCAGCGGAGGAAGATCTGCTGGACCACCCCTGGATTCAACTGCCATTCGTGAGGCTGGAGAAAGAGTAGATACTCACCTGTAACAGGTGTTCTCCAGGAGCAGCAGGAATCAGTCCTCACATATGGGTGACTTCGACATCGATGGAGCCCCCCTGCGGAGCATTTCCCCAGCTTTCTAAGAAAGCCTTTGGGAATACACTCACGCATGCACGGTCCCCTTCCCGCCCAAAGGTGCCATCTTGCTCAGTCAGATGACATAGCTAAAAGACAGCACAAAAAACAAAATTAACTATGTACAACTGCAACTCCCAGGGGAGGAGGGAGGGTTGTGAGGACTGATTCCTGCTGCTCCTGGAGAACACCTGTTACATGTGAGTAATTACTCTTTCTCCAGGACCAAGCAGGAAGTCAGTCCTCAAATATGGGTGACTCCCTAGCTCAGGGCTACCAGGAACCCAGGCTGAAAAAGAAACTCCCTCTGTGAAGCCGTAGCATGAAGGAAAGAATTTCACTGAGACCAGAACCCCTCGGTAGCCCAACAAGAGGGCAGGAGGGTAGGAGTTGCCTAAACCTCAAAGAGATTCCAGAGTACTGCCTGACCAAAAGCACTGTCCCTACAGGATTCCCTCTCCAGGCAGTAATGGGCTGCAAAAGTCTGGCTTGAGGACCAAGTTGCAGCCCTATAGATGTCTGCCAACGGTACAGAACGGAGATGAGCTACTGATGCAGCCATGGCCCGTACACGGTGGGCTGTAACTCGACCCCGAAAGGGAAAGTCTGCCGCCCTGTAAGCCCAGGTGATACAGTCCGCCACCCATATGGACAAGGTATGCTTGGAGACAGGAACCCCCAAGTTGTTTGGGTCAAAGGAGACGAAGAGCTGAGTGGCCCTTCTCTGACCCTTAGTATGCTCAAGGTAGAAAGACAAGGCCCTTCTACAGTCCAGGGTGTGGAGGACTTCTTCAGCCCTGCTTGCATGGGGCCTAGGGAAGAATGTTGGAAGAACCACCTCCTGGTTGAGGTGGAAGGAGGAGACCACCTTCGGGAGGAACTTAGAATGAGTCCTAAGGACTACCCTGTTCCTATAGAAACGAGTGTATGGCCTGTCACAGACCAGGGCTTGAAGTTCACTCACTCGTCTGGCCGAGGTCAGTGCCACTAGGAAAAGAGCCTTCCAAGAAAGGAAGCGGAGAGGACACGTAGCCATCGGCTCAAATGGTGGGCGAGTAAGCTGTTGCAAAACCACATTCAACTCCCACTCAGGGGCAGGTGGACGGAGAGGAGGCTTTAGCAAGAGCAAGCCTCTGAAGAACCTGGCCACCAGGGGGTGAGCCGACAAAGAGTGCCCCTCCATCATTAAGTGGTGGGCAGCTAGAGCAGAAAGGTGTACCCTAACCGAATTCGACTTAAGACCCTGATTAGACAAATGCAGCAGGTACTGAAGCACCACTGGCACAGAACAGGAGAAAGGGTTTTCCTGGCGCTGATCACACCACAGGGAGAACCGCCTCCATTTCAGGGCATAGGTCTTTCGGGTGTATTGCTTCCTGGAAGCTAAGACAACCTCCTCGACTTCCTGAGGCAAACCCCAGGGAGCCAGCACTACCCTTGCAGCCTCAAGGCCATCAAATTGAGAGCTTTGAGACTGGGGTGCAGAAGGGATCCCTGATCCTGAGAAAGAAGATCGGGTTGAAACCCCAGAGAAAGAGGGGTGTCCACCGCCAGCTGTTAACAGGAGGGGGAACCAGGGTTGCCTTAGCCACCTGCGGGCTACCAGGATGACCGAGGCCCTGTCCCTTAGAATCTTGAACAAGGCTCAAGCCACCAGGGGTGTGGGAGGGAACGCATACAGTAGGCCCTGGGACCACGAGATCAGGAAGGCATCCGCCGCCAATCTTTTGGGATGCGATTGCCTGGAGCAGAACTGGGGCAGCTGCCCGTTCAGGGGACTGGCAAAGAGGTCGACAGACTGAAGTCCCCATCTCAGAAAAATGGTCTGGACCACTAAAGGGTGCAGTTGCCACTCGTGAGGTTGTAGGACCCTGCTCAATCTGTCTGCCAGAAAGTTTTCCTGGCCAGGAAGATAGACAGCACTGAGCAGCATATTGTGTTGAAGTGCAAAGGAGCAGAGGGCCTGTGTCTCTCGACACAGGAGCCTTGACCCTGTGCCCCCTGCTTGTTGACATAAAACATTGCCACTTGGTTGTCTGTTTGCACCAAGACAGCCTGGTGGGCCAGGGTATGGGCGAAGGCCTTGAGGGCCAACCGTATCGCCCTGAGTTCCAGCAGGTTGATCAGCTGAGTGACCTCCCATGGGGACCACAGGCCCTGTGTGCACTTGTCCAGACAATGTGCCCCCCAGCCCTGCAAAGAGGCATCGGTTGTGAGTACCACTGTGGGAACAGGTACCTGAAAAGGAATCCCCTGTAGCATGTTGAGGGAGTGTAGCCACCACTGCAGGGAGTTCAGGAAGGGTTTGGACACCCTTACTTTGTCTGAGGTTGCCTGTGGCCTGCCTCCACTGAGTTCTGAGACACCACTGTGCAGGACGCATATGCAGGCGAGCATTGGGGGTCACATGCACTGTCGATTGCCATATGCCCTAGGAGCTGTAGGCAAAGCCTGGCTGAAAACAGTGGGTTGGTTATGAACCGGCTGGCCAAGCTCATCAGCCTTTTCGCCCTGTCCTGTGGCAAGTAAGAGTTTGCTTGCAGGGAGTCCAACCTGGCCCCTATGAATTCCAGGTTCTGGGAGGGGAGCAAAGTGGACTTTGCTAAGTTTATGACAAAGCCTAGCTGAAGGAGAGAGACAGTACGGAGGGTGGCTTGCCTGGCCTCCTGGAGAGTCTGACCCCTGATGAACCAGTCGTCCAGGTAGGGGAAGACAAATATACCCTGGTTTCTCAAGTAGGCCACTACCACAGCTAGGCATTTTGTGAAAACTCGTGGGGCGGAGGTTAGGCCAAAGAGCAGTACCCTGTACAGAAAATGGCTTCCTGCCACTACGAACCTGAGGTACTTTCTGTGGTCTGGATGAATGAGGATGTGAGTGTACGCATCCTTTAGATCCAAGGAGTATAGCCAATCTCCCTGCTGGAGGTAGGGCAGCAGTGTTCCAAGAGTTAGCATCTTGAACTTCTATTTTTCCAAGAACTTGTTGAGATTTCTCAGGTCCAGAATAGGCCGGAGACCTCCAGTCTGCTTTGGCACAAGAAAGTACCAGGAGTAGAAGCCCTGTCCCCACAAGTGTGGAGGTAAAGGTTCCACCGCCCTGTCTTGAAGTAGACCTAGCAGTTCCTGGAGAAGGAGTTTCTGATGCAGGGGAGGCTTTGGAGGCTCCCCTGGGAAGTAGGTAGGTGGCACCTGATTGAAATGGAGCAGATAGCCCTTTTAGACTATGCTCAGTGCCCAAGCATCCCTTGTGATGGGTGGCCACTGGTTGGCAAACAGGACCAAGCGACCCCCCGTGCTGACGTGGGCCAGCAGGGGTGGAGAGGCTATGCAGAGGGAGTCAAAAGCCCCCCTCCCTGTTGAGTAGGAGCAGGAGCTGGAGGCTTGGGGGCTTTCTGCCTACGGGGCCCATGTCCCTGCCCCTTGGCCTGCAGACCCTGCTGGGGAGGCCTGATAATGAGGGAAAGGTTTGTAGGCAGGCGCCTTCCTCGGGTAAAAGGCCTTTTTCCCCGAGCCCTTCTTTTTATGAGAAGGGGCAGAAGTTTTCCTGGACAACCTTGTCCTCGTCAGAGTCTCTGTCTCGAGCTCAACGGTCTTTTCGGCCATAGGCTTGCCGAAGAGGTTTTCACCCCAGCATGGGACATCGACCAACTTGTCCTGCACCCATGGCTCGAGGTCCGATGACTGTAGCCACGCCTGGCATCGAGCAGCGATGCCGGCCGCCGCTACATGGGCCGAAGCCTCGAAGCCATTGTAGGCCGCCCGGGAGATGAATTTAGAACATTCCCGGACCCCCGAAGACAAGGATTGGAACCTCTGCAAAGTTCCCCGGAGAGACCAGCCAAGAACCCGGCTACCTCTTTAGCCAGGTCCTGCAAGTACATGCCCATGTACAGCTGGTAGGCTTGGACACGGCAAGCAAGCATCAAGCCCTGGAAGCACTTTCTGCCGATGCCATCTAGGCTTCGGGCCTCCCTGCCGGGGGGCACCGCAAAGTGCTTCTTCTGGCTCTTCAGACGATGCATGGCCGATTCCACAACCATAGAATGGTGCGGCAGCTGCGCCTTCTGAAAACCAGGGCTCTTCCGGACTCGATACATGGAATCAATCCGCTTGCTCAAAACCGGCGCCGAGGCCGGTGCCTCCCACATTCGGAAGAGGACCAGCCTCCCAGCATCGGAGGAACCGGCACAGTAAAGGCCTCCCTCGGGGGAAAGTCATACTGGAGGGCATCGAGCTCTTCGGCTCGAGGCTCCTCCTCGGGGTCCGCAGGAACATTCAAGGCCTTGGCCATGTCCTTAACGAACTCCGAGAACAGGGTATCCTCCGGAGGGGACCTACTCCGGGGTTCTGACTGCGGCGAGTCCAAAGGGACACACCAAGTCCGAAAAGTGTCGGGGGACTCATCCTCCATCTCCCATGCAGACTCATCCGAAGAAGAGTCGAGGGGCTCCGACCGCGCGGGTTCCGGCAACACCCGCCCCGATGCCGGGGCCATCGGCGTCGATGCCCTCAGTCCCAAACAGGAGGTCGAGGGAGACCGTGACCGAGACCGGACTCGGGCCTTCATGGCTTCGAGAACTGGCTCTATCTCCGGGGTCGACTTGGATGTCGACGTCCCGGTGGTCGGGGCAGATGCGCCAGTCAGGCTGGCCATCAGCACTCGCTGCTGATCCATGAAGGCAATCTGCACTCCAAGGCTGTCAGCCTGAGTCCAAGCTCAGGAGACTCAGCAGCCACCGACTCAGGCCCCGGCGGCGGCGGCGGCGGCGCCGGGCCTGACGTTGGCTCCCTAGGAGGAGAGTCCTCGAGGACAACAGGACTTACGTGCTCGACAGACTCCGGCTCTACATGGGATACCTTAGTTGGCTTCTCCAGCTCCAAGGGCAAAGGGTGGCGGTCAGGGGTCCGAGAACTGGCCTTCGAGGAACCAGAAGCTTCCTCCGATGCCGCCTTCATGAGCTTTCTCTTCCTCTTCTGCTCCCGACTGGGGGACCCCCTTTTAGAGGAACCCCGACGAAGCTCGGGGTCCGATTGCCGAGACGTTGAGGCCTCTGACGAGGTCCAGGCCTGTCCGGAGGCCGAGTCCGAGAAAATCCTCTCCTTCTGATGCTGCCGGCTTCTGAGTGCCTTGGTGGACATTTTGCCACATGGGACACAGACCTTGGGATCATGGTCAGGCCCAAGGCAACGCAGGCAGCAGTCGTGTGTGTCGGTAAGAGACATGAGTTTCTTACAACGATCACACTTTTTAAAACCACTGGAGGCCATTGGGGAAAAAAGGGCCCCCGCGAGGTCAAAGGACCGGCCCTCCAGGGAAAAGAAAAAAGAGCGCGAACGAGTGCCACGAAGGGCAAAAAAATAAAAAATAGAGATCGGGTCGATACCGGCGTACCGAACCAGGGCGGGAAGGGGAACCAGCGTCGAACCGGACAAAAAGAGGCGCAGAAAAAAATCCAACTTTTCCGGGTGACAAGGACAGACGTCCGTTGGGCTCCACGGAAAAAGAAAGAATGAGCAAGATGGCACCTTTGGGCGGGAAGGGGACTGCGCATGCGTGAGTGTATTCCCAAAGGCTTTCTTAGAAAGTTGGGGAAATGCTACGCATGGGGGCTCCATCGACATCGATGTCACCCATATGTGAGGACTGACTTCCTGCTTGGTCCTGGAGAATCCTGCTTAGCTTGTCTGCTAGGAAATTCTCCTGACCAGGTAGATAAACTGCTTTGAGAAACATGCCTTGTTTGACTGCAAAGGAGAAAAGGACCAGCGCCTTCTGACATAGGAGCCTGGACCCCGTGCCCCCTTGTTTGTTCACATAGAACATTGCAACCTGATTGTCCGTCTGAACTAGGACAGACTGGTGAGAGAGGGCATGAGAAAAATTCTGTGGAGCTAAGCGGATTGCTCGCAGCTCCAAAAGAGTGATTTGCTGTGTGGCCTCTCGAGGAGACCAGAGGCCTTGAGTGCACGTGCCCTGGCAATGTGCACCCCAGCCCTTCAAGGAAGCATCGGTCGTCAGCACCCTTGTGTGTGCTGGGGCCTGAAAAGGTACCCCCTGAGGAGGTTTGGGAGATGTAACCACCACTGTAAGGAGTCCAAAAGTGGTCTGGACACCTTTACTCTGTCTCGGAGGTCACCTGTGGCCTGCGCCCACTGATCTCTGAGGCACCAGAGCAGCCCGCATGTGTAGACGGGCATTCAGAGTCACATGTACCGTGGATGCCATGTGGCCCAGGAGCCGCAGGGTAGTGCCTGGCGGAGACATGAGACTTTCTTTGGAACTGGTAGGCCAAGTCTATCAGTCTGTGGGCCCTGTCTTCAGACAAGTAAGCTCTTGTCTGAAGGGTGTCTAAGCTTGCCCCTATGAACTTTCAGTTCTGAGAGGGGAGAAAAGTGGACTTTGCGTAGTTTATGACAAAGCCCAGATGCTGAAGAAGAGAGACAGTGCGAATAGTGGCTTGTCTGGCCTCCTGGAGAGACTGGCCCCTGATGAGCCAGTTGCCCAAGTATGGGAAGACAAAAATCCCCTGATTCCTGAGATAAGCCGCCACTACCACCAGGCATTTGATGAAAACCCTGGGGGCAGAGGTTAGGCCAAAGGGAAGTACCCTGTACTGAAAATGGTTTCCTCCCACCACAAATCTGAGATATTGTCTGTGATCTGGATGAATGAGGATGTGAGTATAAGCATCCTTTAGATCTAAAGAGCATAGCCGGTCTCCCTGCTGGAGGTAGGGCAGCAGTATCCCAAGGGTAAGCATCTTGAACTTTTCCCTCTCCAGAAACTTGTTTAGGTTTTGCAAGTCTAGGATAGGCCGGAGGCCTCCTGTCCTTTTTGGTACCAGGAAGTACCTGGAGCAGAAGCCTTGCGCTTCTAGGTGGTGAGGCACCGGTTCCACCGCCTGTTCCTTTAGACGACTTGCCAACTCCTGAAAGAGGAGATTCCTGTGTAGAAAGAGTATTGGAGGCTCCCCTGGGAAGTAGGAGGGGGGTAGCTGGTGGAAGTGAAGCATGTAGCCCTTTTGGACTATTCTCAGTACCCAGGTATCCCCTGTGATGGCTGGCTACCTATAGGTGTACAGGGTCAGCTGACCTCCTGTGCTGAGTGGAGCCACCGGCGGAGAAGAGGCAATGCTGTGCGAGTCAAAACCCTGCTCCCTGCTGTGCAGGAGCCGGAGCTAGCAGCTTGGGGGTCTTCTGCCTATGGGGCCCATGCCCCTGCCCCTTGGCCTGCTGGCCCTGTTGGGGAGCTGGAGAGGCCCGATATTGAGGGTAGGATTTGTAGGCAGCACCCTTCCTCGGGAAAAAGAGCTTCTTTCCCAAGCCCTTCTTTTTTTGAGAAGGGGCAGAAGTCTTTCTGGACAGCCTTGCCCTGGTGAAAGTCTCAGTCTCTATTTCTGCAGCCTTTTCAGTCATGGGCTTACCGAATAGGTAGTCACTTCGGCACGGGACATCGACCAACTTGTCCTGCACCCATGACTCCAGGTTCGTTGACTGTAGCCAGGCCTGACGGCATGCACCGATACCGGCCGCGGCTACCCGGGCCGAAGCCTCGAAGCCATCACAGGCTGCTCGAGAGATAAACTTTGAGTACTCCTGGATCCCTGTCGACAAGGCCTTGAATCTCTGCAAAGGTTCCTCAGAGGCCAGCTGAGAAACCGGCAATCTCCTTTACCAGGTCTCTTAGGTACATGCCCATGTACAGCTGGTAAGTCTGGACACAGCAAGATAGCACAGTTACTTACCTGTAACAGGTGATCTCTGGGAACAGCAGGAATTAGTCATCACATATGGGTACGTCGGTACCGACGGAGCCTGCGCGGGAAAGCTCCCCAGCTTTTCAGATGAAAAGCTTTTGGGGCCTCCCACTGCACATGCGCGCTGCCTTCCCGCCTTCCTGACCAGCTCTCCTCAGTTCGAGTTTAAAGCGGAGACAATAGAGAGAGAGGACAGGAAGATAGAGGAATAGAGAGACAACTCCTAGGGGAGGTGGGTGGGTTGTGATGACTAATTCCTGCTGTTCCCAGAGATCACCTGTTACAGGTAAGTAACTGTGCTATCTCCAGGAACAAGCAGGAATAAGTCATCACAAATGGGGACTCCCTAGCTGAGATGCCTGGGAGATCCCCCTCCAAGGGTAACCATCTTCGTATGGATCTCAGGCATCCATTCTGGGAAGGTGGGCAGGAGTTGTTTAAGTATGGAACAGGTGTTTGAGGACAGCCTGACCAAACAAGGCATCCCGGCGGGAGTCCTTGTCCAAGCAGTAATGGGCTCTGAAGGTATGAACCGAGGCCCAAGTGGCTGCTCGACAGATCTGATCTATGAATACAGAGTGAAGATGAGCCATAGAAGTGGCCATGGCTCTCACATTGTGAGCTGTGACATGGCCTTCCAGAGAAATGTTCTTACTCTGGTAAGCAAAGGAAATACACTGAGCAATCCAGTTGGAAAGTGTGCGTTTGGTGACTGGAAGTCCCAAATGAGAAGGATCAAAAGCCACGAAAAGCTGAGAAGACTTTCGATGTGGCTGAGTTCTATTGAGGTAAAAGGCGAGAGCCCTTTTACAGTCAAGAGTATGAAGGTTCCTCTCTGCACTGGATGCATGAGGAGCCGGAAAAAAGACAGGTAGATATACCTCTTGATTAAGATGAAAAGGCGAGACCACTTTAGGCATAAAGTGGGGATTCGTCCTAAGGACCACCTTATCATGATGAAATCTGGTATAAGGTGGATTTGCCACCAAAGCCTGCAGTTCACTGATGCGGCGAGCCGAAGTGACTGCAATAAGGAAAAGGACCTTCCAGGAAAGAAATTTCAGGGAGGTAGATACCAACGGTTCAAAAGGTGGCTTCATAAGTTGACCCAGAACTAAATTCAAGTCCCATGCTACCGGAGGAGGCCGGATGGGAGGTTTAGTGAGGGTTAGGCCTCTCATGAATCTTGCAATAAGAGGATGAGAGGAAACAGATTGTACATTTATAGGTTTTAAGGATGCTGTAATAGCACTTAAATGGACTCGTACTGAATTTGTCTTGAGGCCTGCATTGGAAAGATGCAGGAGATAGTCTAGTAGAGAATTCAAAGGAAGTGCCAGAGGGTCAAGACCCTGTTGAGCACACCAAATGGAAAAACGTTTCCATTTGAAAGCATAGGAACGCCTGGTAGAGGGTTTCCTAGAGGCATAAAGGATATCTTTCACTGGTTGAGAAAGATTAAACTCCTGAAGGCTTAAGCCTTCAGTAACCAAGCTCGGAGATGTAGGGACTTGGGGTTTGGATGCCACAAAGTCCCCTGCTCCTGAGACAGAAGGTCTGGTGCAGCTCCCAGGTCCAGGGAGGAGCCCTGGGAGAGCTGTAGAAGGAGAGGGAACCACACTTGGCGTGGCCAGCGTGGAGCAATGAGGATCATGGATCCGTGATCCCTCTGAAGTTTGAACAGAGTCTTCGGAATCAAAGGAATGGGTGGAAAAGCGTACAGGAATTCCTGACCCCAATGCAGGAGAAAGGCATCGTTGGCCTGAGCTCCCTGACACGGAGTCCTGGAACAGAACCGGGGAAGTTTGGCATTCCACGGACTTGCAAAGAGGTCTATGTCCGGGGTCCCCCATTCCTGAAAGATTCTGCGTATCTGGTCCATATGTAGGGACCATTCGTGTGGGAGCAGAACTCGACTGAGTCTGTCTGCCCGAGAGTTTTGAACTCCTGGAAGATATACTGCCAGAAGATGAATTTGGTGCTCTCTGGCGAAGGCCCATAATTTGTGAGCTTCGTTGCAAAGCGACAGAGAGCCCGTCCCTCCTTGTTTGTTGACATAAAACATGGCCACCTGATTGTCTGTCTGAACTAGGACAGTCAGGTTGGCAAGGAGGGTATGGAAGACTGTGAGGGCAAGGAAGATTGCTCGCAGTTCCAGAAGGTTGATATGAAGGGTGGTCTCTTGGGGAGACCAGGTGCCCTGAGTGGAGAGGTGCTGGAGATGAGCTCCCCACCCTGTTTGGGAGGCATCTGTTGTGAGGGTTGCTTGGGGCAACGAAGGTTGGAAGAGGGTCCCCAACAACAGATTTTTGGAGGATGTCCACCACTGGAGAGACCAAAACAGACGTTGTGAGGTGAGTACCTGGTCTGACAGCAGTCCCGATGCTTGAGACCACTGGGTGGCCAATGTCCATTGAGCTGCTCTCATATGGAGACGAGCATAGGGCACCACATGAACCGTGGAGGCCATGTGGCCCAGAAGTTGCAGCATTTCTCTGGCTGACAAGTGACTTCTGGACTGAGCCTGGGAGGCCAAGCTTATTAGCCTTTGGCCTCGGACCAGAGGGAGGTAGGCCCTTGCAGTAGTGGAGTCCAATTGGGCCCCTATGAATTCCAGGGACTGAGTAGGGATGAGTTGGGACTTGGGAATGTTTACCACAAGTCCCAGATATTGAAGAATACGCCTTGTGCGGTCCAGAGAAATCTGGGCTTCTGATTGAGATGGAGCTCGGATGAGCCAGTCGTCCAGATATGGGAAGACAAAGATTCCCATGCCTCTGAGAAATGCGGCTACGACTGCCATGCATTTTGTGAAGACTCTTGGAGCAGAGGCCAGACCGAAGGGTATTACTCTGTACTGGAAATGTTTTCCCTGGAACAGAAATCTTAGATATTTTCTGTGGGATGGATGGATGAGTATATGAGTGTACGCATCCTTGAGATCTAGAGAACAAAGCCAATCCTGACTCTGAAGGTATGGAAGGAGAAGGCCCAGAGAGAGCATTTTGAATTTCTCCTTGAATAGAAACCTGTTCAATTCTCTCAGATCTAGGATAGGTCTGAAGCCCCCTGTCTTCTTTGTTATGAGAAAGTAAGGGGAGTAGAAACCTAACCCCTGTTGTGGAGGAGGAACCTCCTCTATTGCCCCTTGGGCAAGAAGAGAAGAGACTTCCTGACCCAACAGGGTCAGAAGAGATGGGGGAGAACTGAATTGCCTCACCATGGTATGGGGAGGAAGGCTGGAGAAATGAAGTTTGTAGCCCTCTCGGATAATAGAGAGGGTCCATTGCTCTGATGTGATTTGTTCCCATCTGGGAGCAAAATGAGCTAGCCTTCCAGGAATGGTGAGGGGCTCTGGTTGTTCTAGAGCCAGAAACGGCAAGTTCTCTAGAGGGAAGTCAAAACCCCTGAGGGGGATGAGCCTGCTGGGGTGTAGCAGACACTGCAGGCTTTGACTTTACCTGCTTAGATTGTTGACGCTTAGCCGCAAGGCGAGGCTGAGCAGATTGCTGGCCAGTATTTGTGGGAAATCTGGTCTTTTTATAGTAAGGCCTTTTAAAAGGCTTCTTTTTGGTAGGGGTAGAAGTAGACTTGGAAAGTCTATCTAGAGTGGCATTTTCTGCATCCATTTGAGCAGCTTTAATCTGCCAGTCTTCCCCAAATAAGTTCTCACCGGTACAGGTAGATTCCTGAGGCCATCTACAACCCAGGGTTCTAGGTTAGAAGCCTGGAGCCAAGCAAGACGTCGGGCTGCAATAGCAATTCCCGAAGCTCTGCCTGCAACTTCAAAGGAATCAAAGGCTGCCCTGTTGGAGAACTTGGAGACCTCTGAAAGTTGTGTCACCATAGAAAAGAAGTCCGCCCTTTGATCATCAGGGATAAAGGGGGCAAAATTCTGTATTTTTAGGGCAAGTTGCCCAAGATACATGCCCATATAAAGGCTATAAGAGTTGATCCTGGCTATAAGCATACTAGCCTGGAACATCTTTCTTCCAAAAGAGTCTAGGTTCTTACATTCTCGCCCTGGAGGAGTAGAAGAATGCCTTTTAGGACTCTTTATTTTCTTCATGGCAGATTTCACCACAATGGAGTGGTGAGGCAGCTGAGTTTTCTGGAACCCAGGCGAAGGAGGGACCCGATACATGGTGTCCAACCTGCGGGAATGGGGAGACAGTGTTAAAGGAGTCTCCCACAAATTCATCAAGTGTTCTTGAAGGATTTCATGGACAGGCAGAGTGACTGCCTCTTTAGGAGCTTTTGAGTATCCTAAAATGAAATTCATCAAGTGTTCTTGAAGGATTTCATGGACAGGCAGAGTGACTGCCTCTTTAGGAGCTTTTGAGTATCCTAAAATGTCCAATTTTTTTTTTATTTTTTTTTTTTTTTTATTATTTATTTATAAGTTTTTCATCAATATTACAATGTAATATGAAAGGAAAAAACTTCAATACAAAGAATTACAAGTAAGAAAATAATACCAAAACAAAAACCCGAAAAAAGAAGCACAAGCCCACATCATGGGGGAGCATACCCAGCATATAATATAAATTAAACAAAGCTAGGAAACATCAAAAGAAAAAAGCGAGACTTTACCCTCTTAAATTCTCTTAATCCCTTTTTTAATCTAACTAGCCATCGGGCGTATCGGGCATGGGATCGGTACCGGGCGAAAGCCGGAATCCGGCATGCGGAACCGATCGACGTTTAGCAGTCAATGGTCTCGGTTCCGGTGTAGATACCGGAACCGGGGTCGGTACAGATGAAATCGGTACCGAGGGCGTCGCAGCCTTAATGAATGCCAGAACGGCTTGCTGCATGGTCTGGACAGTACTGCCCATAGACGCCACTACTGCCTGGATGTCGGTACCGGTATGGGCCGGTACCCCAGAGTAGTCCAACAGGTGATCTGTCGAGGCCGTGCCATCGATGTCAACCTGTGACCCCATGATTGGTTTGGAGGCCGGAACCTCCGGCCGGGGTTTTTTGGCCTGGGCAGAATCCTCGAACTCAGAATTGAGAGCCTCTCGATCTTTAGAAAGAGATTTGCTTTTAGAGGATTTGCCCACAGAAGTTTTGGTTACCTGAGATCCATCCGGAGAGGAAGACCTGGATGACTGTGATGCTTCTGAAGGAAACAGCACATGGAGCTTGTTAGCCCGGTTCTGCAAACCGCGTTTAGACATCTGGGTGCAGGATGGGCAGTCTGGTATGGAGTGTTCAGGTCCCAAACATTTGAGACACCATTCATGGGTGTCTGTGACAGAAATGACAGCACTGCATTTGGTACATTTTTTAAAACCAGGGACTGGCTTCTCCATCAGGAGAATTTGTGTAGGCCTTAAGGCCTAACAACGGGTACCAAGCTGTGCTGAAGAAAATAAAAAAGTCTTTTTTTTTTTTTTTTTTTATAAAGAAAGAAAGAGAGACCGGCGATACCGGTTTCGGTATGGGGAAGGCAGGTACGCGGTCTAAAGAAACAAACCAAAGTAACAAATTCTTCAGCGGTGACAGGAACACGACCTGCTGGCTCCGCGGAAAAAGAAGAACTGAGGAGAGCTGGTCAGGAAGGCGGGAAGGCAGCGCACATGTGCAGTGGGAGGCCCCAAAAGCTTTTCATCTGAAAAGCTGGGGAGCTTTCCCGCGCAGGCTCCGTCGGTACCGACGTACCCATATGTGATGACTTATTCCTGCTTGTTCCTGGAGATAGCATAGAGCCCTGGAAGCACTTTCTACCGAGGGCACCCAGGTTCCGGGCCTCCCGGCCGGGGGGACACCAAGGAGTGCATCTTCGGACTCTTCAGGCGGTGCATGGCCGATTCAACAGCCATGGAATTGTGCGTTAGCTGCGCCTTTTGGAACCCAGGGCTCTTACGGACTCGATAAATGGAATCTACCTGTTTGCTAAGAACCGGCGCCGAGGCCTGTGCCTCCCACATAAGGAAGAGCAGCCGTTCTAGTATCTGAGGAACCGGTACAGTAAAGGCTTCCTTCGGAGGAAAATCATACTGGAGAGCATCAAGCTCCTCGGCTCAAGGCTCCTCCACGGTGTCCGCAGGTAATCCCAAAGCCTTGGCCATGTCCCTCATGAAGTCCGAGAACCGGGTATCCTCCGGGGGGGGGGGACCTTCTCCGAGGCTCGGGAACGCACCAGGTCCAGAAAGTGTCCAGAGACTCCTCATCCTCCGTCTCCCATGCTGACTCCTCCGAGTCGTCGTCGAGAGGCTCTGGCCGTGTTGGCCTTGGTGCCACCAGCCCCAACGCCAAGGGCACCGGTGTCGACGACCTCGACCCTGCACGGGAGGTCGAGGGTGACTTTGATCGAGGATCGACTCAAGACTTCATGGACTCAAGGATCGGCTCGGCCTCCGGGGTCGACTTAGACGTCGAGGTCCTGGTGGTCGGGGCAGATGCACCAGTCAGACCGGCAATCAGCACCCACTGCTGTTCCATGAAGGCAGCCAAGCTGCTCTCCAAGGCCATAAGCCTGAGTCCAAGCTCAGGAGACTCAGCAGCCCCGACTCAGGCCCGACGTCGGCTCTCCCGGAGTAGAGTCCACAAGGAGAACAGAACTTACGTGACTCAGGGACTCCAGCTCCATGCAAGGTAGTTTGGATAGTCTCTCTGACTCCAAGAGCCCAGGGCGGCAGTCAGGGCTATGCGACCTGGCCCTTGAGGACCCAGGGGCCTCCACCGATGCCACCTCTTCTTCCTTTTGTGCTCCCGGGTGGCAGAACCCCTCTCAGAGGAACCACGATGGCGCTCGGGATCAGACTCCCGAGATGTCGAGGCTTCTGACGAAGTCCGGGCCCGACCGGACGCGGACTCTGAAAAAATTCTCTCACATTGATGCTGACAGCTCCGAAGTGCCTTCGACAACATTTTGCCACATGGGAAACAGACCAGCGGGTCATGGTCAGGCCCGAGGCATCGGAGGCAGCAGTCATGTGTGTCAGTGAGAGACATAGGTTTCTTGCACCGATCACATTTTTTGAACCCGCTGGCAGCCATCGGGGGAAAAAGGGCCCCAGCAAGGTCAAAAGACCGGGCTGACAGTGAAAATAACAAAGAAGGTGCGAACGCTAGTCACAAAGGACAAAAACCGAAAAAAGAAATTCCGGACTCGATACAGGTGTACTGAGCCCAGGCGGAAAGGGGAACCGGCGTCGAACCTGATAAGAAAAAAGCGAAAATCGCAGGAAAAAAATCTACTTTTCCCGGGTGACACAAACTCACGTCCATTGTGCTCCGTGGAAAAATACAGACTGAGCAAGATGGCACCCTTGGGCGGGAAGGGGACCGCGCATGCGCACTGCATTCCCAAAGGCTTTCCTTGAAAGCTGGAGAAATGCTCCACACGAGGGCTCCGTCAGCGCCAACGTCACCCATATGTGAGGATTGACTTCCTGCTTGGTCCTGGAGAACAACAACAACTTAGGTATTTGGTAATGCATTCCAGATTGATGGTCCATATATGGAGAAATTTCTGTAAAAAGTGGCCTGGGAACATTTTGCTTTGTGGGCTGGTATAGTCGGGAGATTTTGGTTTGGTTGTCTTCATAGTCTGGGTGCTGGGGGTCGTCTATATTAAGGTTTGTAGGCAATCCACTGACAGGCTGTGTATGGTCTTGAATGTGATAATTATTGCTTTGTATTTGATGCGCACTGGTACTGTATGGGGATCCAGTGTAGATTGAGTGCAAGGGTGATGTGGTCTCGCCTTAGTCTTCCTGTGATTAGGCGGGCTGCAGTGTTTTGGATTAATTGCAAAGGGTATAGAGCATGTTTTGGGAAACATAGGAGGACTGAGTTGCAGTAGTCCAGGTGCGGGGTTCTTTTTACTTGGCAGAAAGTGTGGAAGTGGTTGGGATCTAGCAGCGGATGTAAGTTGTGAAGGATCCTCATTTTATAGTATGCTGCTTGGGTGGTTTTCTTGATGTGGGTTTACAGATTTATTTGCTGGTCTGGGCTGATTCCGAGGTATTTGACTCCTGGTTTTTCTGCAAGGTTGATATCGATGATCTGAATTGTTTTCAGAGGTATGCAAGATGGGTCTTTAGTTATGTGGAGGACTTCAGTCTTGTTGTAGTTTATTGAAAGCTTGTGGTTAGTTAGTCAGCCTATAACTGCCTTGAAGCATCTTATAGTGGTGTGTATTGGGTTTTTTATGGAGAAGGCAGCATAAAACATTAGGTCATCAGCATATATGTGGTACATTATGCTGTTCTGTTGGATGAAGTTAGAAAATGGTTGAAGATATAGGTTGAATAGCAATGCAGCGAGGGAGGATCCTTACTGCTGTTTGAATGGTTTGGAGGTTTTAAGATCTTCATTTGTTGCAGTCGGTTTGTCAGGTAGGATAGGAATATCCAACATGCTGCTATCCTGGTTCCAATGTCCATCCGTCATTCTAAGAGATTTTTCAGGTTTATGGAATCAAAGGCAGCTGATATGTCAAGAAATATTAGGATGAATCCTCCGCTGAGGTAGTTTTTTTTTTAAGATGGGTCCAATTGATGTGGTTTTAGGTTAGTAGACATATGTCTTTGTGTAAGGGATAAGTTCATGATCTTGAGTAAGGTAGGCGTTAATTCGTTTCTGAAGACTAATAAGAGAAAATATTTTTCCCTTATAGCGTAATCAAACAAATTTGTTACTGGAGGATGTTGTGAAGGATATTAGTGTAACTGGGCTTAAAAAAATTTGGACATGTTCCTGGAAAAGAGGTCCATAAAGCATAGTTACTCACCTGTAACAGAAGTTCTCCAGGGACAGCAGGAATTAGTCCTCACTTATAGGGTGACGTCGGCACCGACAAAGCCCGCACAGAGCAATTCCCCAACTTTCAAAGAAAGCCTTTGAGATTGCAGCCACACATGTGTGGTCCTCTTCCCGCCAAGGGTGCCATCTTGCTCAGTCAGGTCCCCTAGCTAGAGCCCTACACTAAACAGATGGCAAGAGAAGGACAAAAATAGCAACTCTTCAGGGGAGATGGGAGGGTAATGAGGACTGATTCCTGCTGTCCCTGGAGAACACCTGTTATAGATGAGTAACTGTGCTTTCTCCAGGATCAAGCAGGAAGTCAGTCCTCACTTATGGGACGCCCCAGCTACAGGCTACTGAGCCTGTAACCCAAAAATGCCTCCGCAAGGCCATGGGCAGAGGTTAATGCTCAGAGGAGTCAGAGTCTTCGGGTCCCCGAGGCGAAGCTCTCGGTAGCCGTTGAAGAAGGGTTGGAGGGCAGGAGTTGCTTATACCCCAAACAGATTATGGAATACAGCCTAGCGGAAGGCGCTGTCCCGGTGGGACTCCCTCTCCAGGCAATAGTGGACAGCGAAAATATTCGCTGAAAACCAGATCGCAGCCCAGCAGATGTCCATTAGAGGCACTTAGCACAGCAAAGCCACTGACACCACCTTGGCCACCCAGATGGAGATGGTGTGCTTGGTGACTGCCTGCCCCAGGCAATTGGGGTCGTAGGCGACAAAGAGCCGATCGGACTTGTGATTTACCTGGGTACGCTGCAGGTAGAAGGCAAGAGCCCTCTTGCAGTCGAGTGTATGCAACACCACTGATGCATGGTCAGCATGCGGTCCCAGGAAGGTGGTCGGTAGGACTATCTCCTGGTTGAGATGAAAGTCAGAGACCACCTTCGGTAGGAACTTGGGATGGGTGCGGAGGACCACCCTCTTTCCATAGAAGCTGGTGTATGGAGCCTCAGCCACGAGGGCCTGAAGTTCACTGACTCGGCAAGCCAAAGTCAAAGCCACCAGGAAGACCACCTTCTAGGAGAGATGCCGAAGCAAGCATGTCGCCATCGGCTCGAAAGATGCTCGCGTGAGGAGCATCAGCATCACGTTGAGGTCCCACTCAGCCAGCGGAGGCTGGATGGGAGGCTTGGAAAGCAAGAGAACTTGCAAGAAGCAAGAGACTAAGGGCTGCTTCAAGAGAGGTTTTCCCTTGGCGGGGAGGTGGTTCGTTGAAACGGTGCTCAAGTGTACCCTGACCGAATTGGATTTCAACCCTGCAGGAGTTACTGGAAGATCCACCAGGCAGAGCAGGAGAATGGGTTGATCTGAAGCTCGGAGCACCAGGTCAAGAAACGTCGCCACTTAAAGGTGCATGCCCGTCTCGAGTCCTTCAACGCGAGGAGAATCTCCTCGACGTCCTCCGGGAGGTGCAGCGGAGCTAATGTGATCCGTTCAGCCGCCAGGCTGTAAGTGACAGCGAGGACAAGTTCGAGTGGAACACCCAACCCTCCTCCTGTGTCAACAGGCCTGGGATACAGCCCAGGGGGACTGGGGGCTCAGACGAGAGCTGGAGCAGAAGCAGGAACTAAGGCTGTTGAGGCCATGAGGGGGCCACAAGGATCACCAAAACTCGGTCCCGCTGAGCCTTGTGGAGAGTCCTCGGAATGAGAGGGAACACGTAAAGGCCACCCTGATCAGGTGCGGAACCAGGCTGCAGAAGCGGGGAAGCTGCGCTTTCACCGGACTGGCAAACAGGTCTATGGATGGGGTCCCCCACCGATGGAACAAGATGCTGGCGACATCCAGATCCAAGTGCCACTTGTGTGGGTGGAGGATCCTGCTGAGTTTGTCCACGAGGACATTCTCCTGGCCTGGGAGGTAGAACACTCGCAGGGTCATCCTCCAGCGAAACACAAAAGGAGGATTGCCTCCCAGCAGAGAAGGCGGGATCCTGTTCCCCCCCCCCCCCTCCTTGTTGATGTAAAACATGGCTACCCTGCTGTCGGTCTGCACAAGCACTGACTTCCCCCTCAGATAACCCTCGAAGGCCCTCAGGGCCCATCGGACCGCCTGAAGCTCGAGCAGGTTGATCTCCTGCCAAGACTTCAGGTGACCACTGCTACCCACCCCAACAGGGAAGCATCTGTCGTTAGGACAAGCTCGTGCTGTGAGATCTGGAAGGGCAATCCCCAAAGGAGACTTCAGAGGTCCCGCCACCAACCCAGGGAGTCGTGGAGACTTCGGGAGACCCAGATAGGGTCTCTGAAGTGGCCGAAGGCCTGGCTCCATTGTACCATGAGGCACCATTGGGCTGTCCGCATGTGGGTGTGGGGGACCACACGGATGGTGGAGGCCATGTGTCCTAGGAGGCGCAGCACGGCCTGTGCCGTAACCCAAGCCCTGCTCTAGATCTGGGCCACCATGGCCTGGAGGCGGTCTGCCCAGTCCATGGGAAGGCAGTCACCGATGAACTCCAGGGTCCGCACCGGCTCGAGGTGGGACTTAGCGCAGTTGACCAAGCCAAGGCGTTCGAGGAGGATCACTCACAATGCCGCCAGGCGGGCTTTGTCGATCAAGGTCCCCATGACGAGCCAGTCATCAAGGTAGGGGGAGATGGGTATGCCTTGCTGCCTGAGGGAGGCGGCAATCGCAGAGAGACTTTGTGAAAACCTGCGGTGCAGACGCGAGCCCGAAGCGGAGCACCCTGAACTGGTAGTGTTCCCCTTGCACCCTGAAGCGCAGGTATTGCCTGTGTTGGGGTGGATTAGGATGTGGACATAAGCATCCTTAAGGTCCAAGGAGCATAGCCAATTGCCCTGCTGAAGGAAGGGCAGCAGGATGTCAAGCGATAACATTTTGAACTTCTCCTGCACCAGGAACTTATTTAGGTTACGGAGGTTGAGGATGGGGCATAGACCCCCATCTTTTTCAGAACGAGAAAGTAGTGGGAGTAGAATCCACGGCCTCGAAGGTGCAGCAGTACCTTCTCGACCACCCGTTCGGTGAGGAGGTTGGACAGCTCCCGCTGCAAGAAGGTCTGATGCGAAAGGAGCCAAATAGGCTCCACTGGCGAGAAAGGAGGCGGGTGCCTGTCCAGGAGACGATATCCATCCTGGATCACTCTGAGGACCCAGGAGTCAGACGCGATCGACGTCCACTGTGGGGCGAAGAGGGACAGGCATTCCCCCACCGGTGGAAGTGCTGCCGGGGGGCAAGAGGCTATGCCATCGGCGTCAAAAACGCTGCGTGGCTTGGGGTGGCACCAGTTGCTGGACCTTATCTTTATTCCAACATTTTATATACCGCCCTTGTCGAAACATGCGGGCGGTTCACAATAAAAACATGCTAACGCTATAAGAAAAGAAAGGAACTCAATTGTAAAACAGAAAGGGATAGATTAACAGTATAGGCACTAGAGAAAGTCAGGAAAGCAGTAGCTAAGCAGACCTGTTACAGGGAAAGTCAAAAGCCTGTTGGAACAAGTGAGTTTTTAATAAATTTTTAAAGTTTTGGTATGAGGGTTCCAGCCGGAGGGAAGATGGCAATATGTTCCAGAGAGAGGGTCCGAGGAAAAAGAATGCAGCATAATGGGTTTGTTCTAAGTGAGCCTGCGACGGGGAAGGCAAGGAAAGTCGGTTAGCATGTAATGAGCGAAGTTGAGAAATGAGATTTGCTACGTAGAGTGGATTCGATGTGTGGATGACCCTATGTGTCAGAATGAGAGGCTTGTATTGGAACCTCAAAGTGATTGGCAGCCAGTGATGATGAAAAAGGAGAGGCGTGACGTAAACGAATCTCCGAGCATGGCAGATAAGACGGGCGGCCCTTTAGGCTTCTGGTGGCTATGCACACCTCCCCTTCCCCTGCGTGCATGGGAG
Source organism: Ichthyophis bannanicus (assembly GCA_033557465.1). Taxonomy (NCBI): domain Eukaryota; kingdom Metazoa; phylum Chordata; class Amphibia; order Gymnophiona; family Ichthyophiidae; genus Ichthyophis; species Ichthyophis bannanicus. The sequence continues at coordinate 1,281,980,737 of CM066032.1, forward strand.
ATGGCGTGAGGGTGGGCAGGAAAGCACAGTTACTTACCTGTAACAGGTGATCTCTGGGAACAGCAGGAATTAGTCCTCACATATGGGTACGTCGGTACCGACGGAGCCCGTGCGGGAAAGCTCCCCAGCTTCTTAGAATAGAAGCTTTTGGGACCTCCCACTGCACATGCGCACTGCCTTCCCGCCTTCCTGAACAGCTCTCCTCAGTTTCGAGTTTATAGCTGAGTCAACAGAGAGAGGACAGGAAGATAGATAGATAAAAGATACAACTCCTAGGGGAGGTGGGTGGGTTGTGAGGACTAATTCCTGCTGTTCCCAGAGATCACCTGTTACAGGTAAGTAACTGTGCTATCTCCAGGAACAAGCAGGAATAAGTCCTCACATATGGGGACTCCCTAGCTTAGATGCATGGGATCCCCTGTAAAGGTTCGCCATCTTCGTATGGATCTCAGGCATCCATTCTGGGAAGGTGGGCAGGAGTTGTTTAGGAATGGAACAGGTGCTTGAGGACAGCCTGGCCAAACAAGGCATCCCGGCGGGAGTCCTTGTCCAAACAGTAATGGGCTGTGAAGGTATGAACCGAGGCCCAGGTAGCGGCTCGACAGATCTGATCTATGGAAACAGAGTGCAGATGAGCCATAGAAGTTGCCATGGCCCTCACATTGTGAGCAGTGACATGGCCTTCCAGAGAAATGTTTTTGCTCTGGTAAGCAAAAGAAATACACTGAGCAATCCAATTGGAAAGTGTACGCTTGGAGACTGGAAGTCCCAAATGGGAAGGATCAAAGGCCACAAAAAGTTGAGAAGACTTTCGATGTGGCTGAGTCCTATTAAGGTAAAAAGCGAGAGCTCTTTTACAATCCAGAGTATGAAGGTTCCTCTCTGCATTGGATGCATGAGGAGCTGGAAAAAAGACAGGTAGATATACCTCTTGATTAAGATGAAAAGGCGAGACCACTTTAGGCATAAAGTGGGGATTCGTCCTAAGGACCACCTTATCATGATGAAATCTTGTGTAAGGTGGATTAGCCACTAAAGCCTGCAGCTCACTGATGCGGCGAGCCGAAGTGACTGCAATGAGGAAGATGACCTTCCAGGAAAGAAATTTCAAGGAGGTGGAAAACATTGGCTCAAAAGGTGGCTTCATAAGTTGACCGAGCACTAGATTCAAATCCCATGCGACCGGGGGTGGTCTGATGGGAGGTTTAGTGAGAGTCAGGCCTCTCATGAATCTTGCAACAAGAGGATGAGAGGAGATAGGTTGTCCATTTATATGTTGCAAGGATGCTGCAATAGCACTTAAATGGACTCTTACCGAATTCGTCTTGAGGCCTGCATTGGATAGATGCAGGAGATAATCAAGAAGAGAATTCAAAGGAAGTGCCAGAGGGTCAAGACCCTGCTGAGCACACCAAATGGAAAAACGTTTCCATTTGAAAGCATAGGAACGCCTGGTAGAGGGTTTCCTAGAGGCAGAAAGGATATCTTTCACTGGTTGGGAAAGATGAAAGTCTTGAAGGCTTAAGCCTTCAGTAACCAAGCACTGAGGTGAAGGGATTTGGGGTTTGGGTGCCACAAAGTCCCCTCCTCCTGAGACAGGAGGTCTGGCGCAGCTCCCAGATCCAAGTAGGATCCCTGGGAGAGCTGTAGAAGTAGAGGGAACCACACTTGGCGTGGCCAGCGTGGAGCTATGAGGATCATAGTTCCATGATCCCTCTGGAGTTTGAACAGAGTCTTGGGAATCAAAGGAATGGGTGGAAAGGCATATAGGAATGCCTGACTCCAATTCAGGAGAAAGGCGTCCGTAGCCTGAGCTCCCTGACACGGAGTTCTGGAACAGAACCGGGGAAGTTTGGCATTCCACGGACTTGCAAAGAGGTCTATGTCCGGGGTCCCCCATTCCTGAAAGATTCGGTTTATTTGGTCCAAATGTAGGGACCATTCGTGTGGCAGCAGAACTCGACTGAGCCTGTCTGCCCGAGAGTTTTGAACTCCTGGGAGATACACTGCTAGCAGGTGAATCTGATGCTCTCTGGCGAAGGCCCATAGTCTTAGAGCTTCGTTGCAAAGCGACAGAGAGCCCGTCCCTCCTTGTTTGTTTATGTAAAACATGGCCACCTGATTGTCCGTCTGAACTAGGACAGTGAGGTTGGCTAGGAGGGAGTGGAAGACCTTGAGGGCAAGGTAAATTGCTCGCAGTTCCAGAAGATTGATATGAAGGGTGGTCTCCTGTAGAGACCAAGTGCCCTGAGTGGAGAGAGTTTGCAGATGGGCTCCCCACCCTGTTTGGGAGGCATCTGTTGTGAGGGTTGCTTGGGGTAGCAATGGTTGAAATGGAGCCCCCAACAACAGATTCTTGGTGGAAGTCCACCAGTGGAGGGACCAAAACAGACGATCGGAGGTTTGTATTTGGTCTGAGAGCGCTCCTGACGCCTGAGTCCACTGAGTGGCCAGGGTCCATTGAGCTGCTCTCATATGAAGACGAGCATAGGGCACCACATGCACTGTGGAGGCCATATGACCCAGTAGGCGTAGCATTTCCCTGGCTGTCAAGTGAGTGCTGGACTGAGCTTGGGAGGCCAAACTCAGGAGGCGCTGGCCTCGAACATGTGGAAGGTAGGCCCTTGCAGTGATGGTGTCCAACTGGGCCCCTATGAATTCTAGAGATTGAGTAGGGATGAGTTGGGACTTGGGAAGGTTTACTACCAGTCCCAGATACTGCAAAAGGCTCCTTGTGTGGTCCAGGGAAATCTGGGCCTGTGACTGAGTTGGAGCTCGGATGAGCCAGTCGTCCAGATATGGGAAGACAAAGATTCCCATGCCTCTTAGAAATGCGGCTACGACTGCCATGCATTTTGTGAATACTCTTGGAGCAGAGGCTAGACCGAAGGGGAGTACTCTGTATTGGAAATGTTTTCCCTGAAACAGAAAGCGAAGATACTTTCTGTGGGATGGATGGATGAGTATATGTGTATACGCATCCTGTAGGTCTAGAGAACAAAGCCAGTCCTGACCCTGGAGGTAAGGAAGGAGAATGCCGAGAGACAGCATTTTGAATTTCTCCTTGAAGAGAAATTTGTTCAATTCTCTCAGATCTAGGATTGGTCTGAATCCCCCTGTCTTCTTTGGAATGAGAAAATAAGGGGAGTAGAAACCGGACCCTTGTTGAGGAAGAGGAACCTCTTCTATGGCCCCTTGGGCAAGAAGAGAGGAAACCTCTTGACCCAACAGGGTTAGGAGAGATGGGGGAGAATTGAATGGTCTCACCATATGATGGGGAGGAAGGCTGGAGAAATGAAGTTTGTAACCCTCTCGAATGATAGAGAGGGTCCATTGTTCTGTTGTGATTTGTTCCCATCTGGGAGCAAAGTGAACCAACCTTCCGGGTATGGTGAGAGGTTCTGGTTGTGTTAGAACCAGAAGTGGCAAGTTCCCTAGGAGCAAGTCAAAACCCCTGAGGGGTTGGAGCCTGCTGAGCTACAGTAGCTGCTGCAGGCTTAGCTCGTGCTTGTTTGGATTGCTGACGCTTAGCAGTATAGCGAGGTTGAGAAGACTGCTGGCCAGTATTTGAAGCAACTCTGGCCTTCTTATAGTAAGGCCTTTTAAAAGACTTTTTCTTAGTAGGAATTGAAGTGGACTTTGAAAGTCTTTCCAAGGTGGCATTTTCAGCATCCATCTGGGTGGCTTTGATTTGCCACTCTTCCCCAAATAAGTTCTCACCTGTACAGGGCAGATTCCGTAAGCCATCTAGAACCCAAGGTTCCAGATCAGAGGCCTGGAGCCAAGCAAGACGTCGGGCTGCAATAGCAATGCCCGAAGCCCTACTGGCTCCCTCAAAGGAATCATATGCTGCCCTATTAGAGAACTTAGAAACCTCTAAGAGTTGTTTCACTAGGGAAAGGAATCCCTGCTTTTTATCCTCAGGGATAAAGGGGGCAAAATGCCGCACCTTTTTGGCAAGTTCCTCCAGGAACATGCCCATATAGAGACTGTAGGAATTAATCCTGGCTATAAGCATACTAGCCTGGAAAATTTTCCTACCAAAAGAGTCCAAAGTCTTACATTCCCGTCCTGGAGGGGTGGAAGAGTGCCTTTTGGTACTCCTAATCTTCTTCATTGCAGACTTCACCACAATAGAGTGGTGGGGCAATTGAGTCTTTTGGAAACCAGGAGAAGGAGGGACCCTATACATGGTGTCCAACCTACGGGAATAAGGAGACAAAGTCAAAGGATTTTCCCAGAAATCCATCAGTTGTTCTTGAAGGATTTCATGGATAGGCAGGGTAACTGCCTCCTTAGGGGCCTTTGAGTATCCCAAAATATCCAGTTTTTTGGATCTGGGTTCCTTTTCAGAGGATGTGGTAATAGAAAGGGCTGTAGCCATATCTAAAACAAAGTCCTGGAAGGACAAATCCTCTGGAGGGGACATTCTCCTTTTAGGAGAAGAGGGCTCCTCAGGTAAGTTGAGTGAAAACTCAGCAGAATCATCAGAGGAGTGAAAATCCTCAGAGGAATCGGTGCTTTCCTCTAACGCACGATACGCGTACCGATCGGTATCGATATCGGGCGTATCGGGTATGGAACCGGTATGGAGCGAAAGCCCATACGGTACCGACTTGCGTTTAGAGGTGGACGGCCTCGATACCGGCATGGCGGACGATACCGGTATCGGGCCCGGAACCGCTGAAAGCGGAACCGATGGCGTTGCAGCTTTAATGAAAGCCATGACGGCCTGCTGCATGGACTGTACAGTATCGCCCATGGACGCCATAGCTGCCTGGATGTCGGTACCGGAGTGACCCGGTACCCCAGAGCAGGCTAACAGGTGATCTGTCGAGGCCGTAGCATCGATATCAACCTGAGACCCCTGAATTGGCGTTTTTGGAAGTTGGACTTCCCGCCGGGGTTGTTTGGCTGGGGCAGGGTCCTCAAGTTCTAAGCTAAGAGCCTCTCGATGCTTTGAAGGAGATTTGCTCTTTGAGGACTTGCCCACAGAAGGTTTGGTTACCTGAGATCCATCCGGAGAAGAAGACCTGGATGACTGTGATGCTGTATTCTCTGAAGCAAACAGCACATGGAATTTGTTGGCCCGGTTCTGCAGCCCACGTTTAGACATGTGGGAGCAAGATGGGCAGTCCGGTATGGAATGGTCAGGCCCCAAACATTTCAGACACCATTCATGGGTGTCTGTGACTGAAATAACAGCATTACATTTGGTACACTTCTTAAATCCAGGGGCTGGCTTCTCCATGAGGAGAAATTGAGTAGGCCGAGAGGCCTCTCTGAAGTGACCAAAAAGCTAAAAAATAAGAAAAAAGAATTATAATTTTTTAAAGAAAGAAAGAAAAGACCGGCGATACCGGTATCGGTATGGGGAAGGCAGGTACGCGGTCTAAAGAAACAAATAAAATAACAATTTCTTCAGCGGTGACAGGAACACGACCTGCTGGCTCCGCGGAAAAAGAGAAACTGAGGAGAGCTGTTCAGGAAGGCGGGAAGGCAGTGCGCATGTGCAGTGGGAGGTCCCAAAAGCTTCTATTCTAAGAAGCTGGGGAGCTTTCCCGCACGGGCTCCGTCGGTACCGACGTACCCATATGTGAGGACTTATTCCTGCTTGTTCCTGGAGATAGGAGAGTAACCCCGGTAGCGGAGTCCCTTCCTTTGGAAGAATGGCTTCTTTGTTTGCTGTTTCTTCCGAGGGAGGGAGGAGGTCTTACGCGAGAGACTGGTTTGAGTGACAAACTCCGTTTCTATCTCAGCAGTCTTATCCTCCATAGGTTTACCAAACAGCTGCTCAACGAGGCAGGGAACGTCCAGGAACTTCTCCTGGACCCACTGCTCTAGGTCCGAGGACTGGAGCCACGCCTGGCATCAGGCCCTGATGCCAACTGCTGCCACTCGGACAGAGGACTCAAATCCATCATACGCAAAGCAGGAGAGGTACTTTTTGAGCACTCTGCAACAGATCTTAGGAGGGTTTAGAACCGGAGAAGGGGTTCACCCGTGAGGCCTGCGGAGAACCCGCCGAGTTCTTTGGCGAGGTCACGTAGGAACATGCCCATATAAAATGGGTATGCCTGGATGTGGCATGTGAGCATGGACCCTTGATAGGCCTTGCACCCAAGGGCATCGAGAGCTCTCAACTCCCTGCCCGGGGAACCAAAGAGTGTGACTTCGGACTCTTTTGCTTTCATATCACCAAGCGCTGGGACTTTAAGGCCTTCTTATGCCTCTTCACTTCAGGGGACCCCTGGTCAGAGTGCAGCCGAGAGTCTGGGACCGAGGTGGGGGATCCCACCAGCGGAGGGACGACCGAGGGTGCCGCTGGGGATTCCGGGGCTACCTTCTGGAAAATGTCATTGAACTGCTTAAGGCTTAGCAGGGCCTTGGAGGATATTTTCTTGCAAAGAGAGCAGAGCTCTGGGTCATGGTCGGCCCCAAGACACCTAAGAGAGCAGTCATGGGTGTCCGTGAGTGACATGTTTTTGGAACATCTGTCACACATTTCTTAAACCTGGCAGCCAATGGGGCAAAAAGGGCCCCCGCTAGGTCAAAGACCTTTGCAACCAGTAGTTGGGGAAAAAAAGAGCACGAAGCCCGCCAAAGGAAAAAAACTTTTACAGAAAAAGACATCCCCTCGCTCAAGGAAAAACAGTACAGGGGAGGACGGGTAGAGGACTAGTGCTACCAGAAAAACAAAAGGCCAGAGGCCAAAAACTCAACACTTTTTCCAAGGAACGAGGAGGTGCGTCTGAAAGGCTCCACAGAAAAAGGCAAACTGAGCAAGATAGCACCCTTGGGCGGGAAGAGGACCACGCATGTGTGGCAGCAATCCCAAAGGCTTTCATTGAAAGCTGGGGAATTGCTCTGTGTGGGTTCCGTCGGTGCTGACATCACCCTATAAATGAGGACTGACTTCCTGCTTTTTCCTGGAGAAACCATTATTAAAGAGGACCCAAGAAATCCACTGCTTGCCCCGGGACAGGCATTACAGAACCCGTGTGCCTTTCTGGGAACCTGCCAGGTACTTATGGGCCTGGATTGGCTGCTGTTGGACACAGGAAATTGGACTTGATGGACCTTGGTTTGGCCCAGTATGCATTTATGTTCTTATGAAGTGCAGAAAAATCATTGCTGATCCTCCTGGACTGGGACATGGAGAAGAACCTTCATCTAAATTCAGAGAAGCCATGAACTCCCCACCACATATTGCTTGGATCACAGACTGATGGGTCTCCATGCGAAAGCACAAGGTATGCAATAGGGCGTAGATTTCCTTTTGGTCTACAATCTGACAGAAGGATCCATTCTTTTTGGGCACTACAAAGTAGATGGGTCATAGTTGAGGTCAAAATTATTGGCACCCTTGCATTTTAGGTATGTTGTACATAGTATCTTGAGAAATAATTTGAAATAGTCTATCAGTATGTCATCATAATATTTTAATAGCAGGTTCTAAGGTATACAACAAAAAAAAGTCCATGCAACTTAGATATAATTTCTGAGAAAACAAATATGACCTGGACAGGATTGATGGCATCCTTCACTATTATCTGGCTGCACAACTCTTGGCAGCAATGACAGCATCCAAACGTTTCTTGTAGCCACCTATAAGTTTTGTATATCTTGTCTGCTGGTAGTTTTCTCCCACCCTTCAACTGCGATTTGTTCCAGCTCATGTTTCCAGGATTCCCTTTTATCAATGGCAGATTTCAGCTCTTTCTAAAGGTTCTCGACTGGATTGAGATCAGGACTCATTGCAGGCCAGTTTAAAACAGTCAATTTGTTCCTTTTTTACCATTCTTTTGTACCATTATCCTGCTGGAGAAACCATGCCTTTTGACCCAGATCTAGCATATTTCGCTCCAAAATAGTTTGGTAATCCTCTTGACTTCATGATTCTTTTAATATGTTCCAGGTTTCCAGTTCCTGGGATAACAAAATAGCCCCACAACATTATGGAACCTCTACCATATTTAACTGTAGGAAGGGTGTTTTTTTCTTTATAAGCTTCATTTCTCTGCCTGCAAATGTATTGCTGGTCTGCACTGTCAAACAGCTCAAGTTAGTTTTTATCTGTCCACAGAACATTTTCCCAGAAGAACTGTGATTTCTCAAGGTGGGTTTGGACAAAGATCAGACTTGCCTTTTTATGTCTATCTTTGAGCAGTGGGGTCTTCCTTGGCCTTCACCCATGAAGTCCTTCTTTGTTTAGAGCATGGCCTATGGTGCAGGTTGAAGCCAGCACACCAGATTTCTCCAGGTCAGCCTTAAGCTCTTTGGCTGTTGTATGGGGTGTTTTTCCAACAGTTCGCATTAACCTGCGAAGACTTCTTGAATTAATTTTCCTTTTCCCACCACGTCCTGGAAGGTTCTTGACAGTTCTATAAGCAAAAAACTTCTTAACACTGCAAACTGTGGACACAGGAATCCCAAAGTCTTTGGAGAAGGCCTTGTGCCCTTCTGAAATTTGATGTTTGGTGATAATGTTTTTTCTGACCATCTCAGGCAGCTCTTGTATTCACCACTGTGAAAATGTAACAGGGAGTGAACGTGGCCATTTTAAACATTAGAGCCATCATTCAGTAGTTGATTCAAGTCATGCGAGTACTGGCAATTGATCACAGGTGCGTCTAATTTCACTGCAGTGGGAATGTGGTTCTGTTCAAACTGATTTAAATTGTTTATAAGGATGCCAATAAAGTGTAGTTACACACCTTTAACAGATGTTCTCCAGGGACAGTAGGAATCAGTCCTCACATATGGGTGACGTCAATGCCAACTGAGCCCTCGCGGAAGCATCTCCCCAGCTTTCACAGAAAGCCATTGGGAGATGCCACCACGCATGCGTGGTCCCCTTCCCGCCTAAGGGTGCCATTTTACTCAGTCAGATGACATAGCTAGAGTCGGCCAAAGATGATGGCAAAAATACAGCAACTCCAAGGGGAGGAGGGAGGTTTGTGAGAACTGATTCTTGCTTCCCTGGAGAACGCCTGTTAAAGGTGAATAACTGCACTTTCTCCAGGAACAAGCAGGAAGTCAGTCTTCACATATGGGACTCCCTAGCTACAGGCTACTGAAAACCTGTAGGAAAAAGGAACAGCACAGCCGTGAGTAGCCACAAATGAATCTGAGGACAGACTCTGAAAGGACCCCAGTGTCCAGGGAGAACCACGGCTCTGGTAGCCTGAACAAGAAGGGTCAGAGGGCAGGAGTTGCCTAAACCCCAAACAGATTACAGCCTGGCCAAAGGCACTGTCCTGTCGGAATTCCCTCTCCAAGAAGTAATGAGCTGCAAAAGTGTGGATTGAGTACCAGGTGGTGGCCGTCAGATATCTGCCATAGGAATAGCACATAGGCTGGCAACGGAGGTTGCAACAGCTGTGACCCGGTGCTCCAACGAGAGCCCAGCTTGATCATGGGCGAAGGCGATGCAATCCACCACCCAGGTGGATAGAGACTGCTTGGTAACAGCCTCCCCCAGTCAACTGGGGTCATATGAAATGAAAAGTTGTGAGGCTTTGCGGTAGCCCCAGTCCATTGCAAGTAGAAGGACAGGGCACTTTTGCAGTCCAGAGTATGGAGTATGTTCGCTGCCTTGACAGCATGAGGCTGTGGAAAGAAGGTAGGGAGCACATCTTGGCTGAAGTGAAAAGCGGATACCACCTTTGGGAGCAATTTAGGGTAGGTGCGAAACACAACCCTGTTCTTGTAGAATCTGGTGTAGGATGGCTCAGCCACCAAGGCCTGAAGCTCACTCTGTGGGCAGAGGTGAGTGCCACCTGGAAGGCCACCTTCCAAGATAGGTAATGCAGGTACTCAAGGGTTCAAAGGGCAGCTTGGTAAGCTGTGCCAGGACCACGTTGAGATCCCATTCTGCTGGAGGCAGCCAGATGGGAGGTTTACAGAGCAGTCAGCCCCACATGAATTGGGTGATGAGGGGCTGCACAGAAAGAGGCTTGCCCTCTATGGAGTGATGGTTCGTGGAGAGCACACACTCAGGTATTCTCTGACGGAGTTGAACTTGAGTCCGGTCTGCTAGAGATGGAGTAAATACTACAGCACTTAATGCACTGGGCAGGAGAACAGATAGCATAGCTACTCCTCCATAACAGGTGATCTCTGGGAACAGCAGGAATTTAATTTTATTTATGTATTTTATTTATTTATTTAGACAGTTTTGTATACCGCCTTATCCTTCAATCAAAGCAGTCACAACACAATTGGGGGATACATTTAACACGCGGGGATATGAGACACATACACACTAATACTTACAGGGAACATGGGCAATGGAGGGTTAAGTGGCTTGCCCAAGACCACAAGGAGCATCTGTGGGACTAGAAACCCCAGTCCTTCCGACCCAAGGTTGCTGTCCTCTAGTGGGATTTGAACCCCCGACCTTCCGGCCTGAAGTACCTTGCCCCAACCACTAGGCTACTCCTCCCTTTAATCTTTTTAATCTAATTTAATCTTCACACGTAGGTGATGGTATCGACAGAGCCCGTGCAGGAATGCTCCCCAGCCTCCAATAAGAAGGTTTTTGGAAGCATCCCCGTACCTGCGTTGCTGCCTTCCCAACTCTCCCTCTTCACTTGAGTTTGTAGCTGAGAGAAAAGTTGAGAAAAGAAAACCTACAAGGGGAGAAGGGTGGGTTGTGAAGACCAAATTCCTGCTGTTCCTGGAGAACACCTGTTACAGGTGAGTAACTACGATACCTCCAAGAAGCAGCAGAAATCTAGTCTTCACATATGGGACTCCCTAGCTTCCAGATGCCAGAGAAAATGACCTCAGAACCGGTAGGTTTGCCTCAGGGCAGAGTTGAAGAGCTCATAAATCCTTCATGGTTGTCTGGTATTGTTAGGTTCTGGGATGGAGGATAGGCGTTTCCCTTAAGTCTGAAAGAAGTGCTGGAGGACAGCCTGACCAAACATGGCATCCCGGCAGGGGTCCTTGTCCAGAGACAGTAGTGAACAGGAAAAATACATACTGAAGACCAAGTTGCTGCTTTGAAGATTTCATCAATGGATACAGAGCGTAGATTTGCCATCGAGGTAGCCATTGCCCGAACATTATGGACAGTGACATTTTATTTATTTATTTATTTATTTATTTAACATCTTTTATATACCGCGCTATTTGTTATCAGTGCAGTTTACATTCAACAAAGGTTGCACAATTTAGTCGAGACTAGTTTGCGTTTACATTATAACAGGAAATAAAACTTGGGACAAACAGGGTAACTATATATAAATTAACATAAAGCATAAGGTTATAATTTGGCCAGTGTTGTCATAAAACTATGGGCGGGGCAGCAATTACTTGAGACCCCTTTGTTTATGAAGTGTATGGAGAGTCTGTGATGGTTGGTGGGTGAGTGTTTGGTGGTGGGGTGGGTGCTTGTGCAAAGTGTAGCAGGAAAATGTGATGTTTGATTGCCTTCCGGAACTGAATGAGGTCTTTAATCGATCTTATTTCAGGTGGGAGATCATTCCAGCATTTTGGGGCATAGAAGGTGAAGGCTCTTCTCCTGGTTGTTTGGGTGCACTTAATGGAGTCTTTAGGGATGATCAAAGTGTTGTCTGTAATTATTCTCCTCGTTCTGTTATTCGGAGTAGGGGTGATGAGGTCGTTGAGTGACGTGGGGGCTAGATTGTTGATGATCTTGAATATAATGAGAAGAGTTTTGTAGGTTAACCTGCAGTGTATTGGAAGCCAGTGGAGTTCCTTAAGTATCGGGGTGATATGGTCCATTCTGGCAAGACCACAGAGAACGCGAGCCGCAGCGTTCATCACAAGTTGCAGTGTGTTGGTGTTCTTTGGGAGACCATACAGGATTACATTTGCATAATTGAAGTGTGGTAGAATGAGGGCCTGAAAAATGGTTCGGAAATCGTTAGGGGGAAGCATAGGTCTAAGGTGCCTTAGTGTTCTGATTTTATTTTATATGGTCCTGGTAGTGTTTCGTATGTGCTCATTAAAGTTAAGATGCTGGTCCAGAGTGATCCCAAGGTATCGTATGGTGAGTTTACTTGGAAGCTCAACATCTCTTACTTTTAGGGAAGGTGGAGGGGAGAATGTTTTGTTCCTTGAGATGAACAGAACTTCGGTTTTCTTGAAGTTTATGCAGAGATTTTGGGATAGTAGTCAGTCAGTGATGGCGTCGAAGCAGCTGACAAGGTTGGTGAAGTCTGGGTGCCTGACTTTGAATGGTGTAAACAGCAGGACGTCATCTGCATAAATTAGAGTGAAAGTATTGTGGGAGCGGATGATGTCACATATCGGCTGCATGTAGATATTGAACAGCAGCACAGATAGAGATGAGCCTTGTGGTACACCTTGGTGTTGGTGGAACGGTGCGGATGTGATGGATCCAACCCAGACATGTTGCCAACGATCCGTTAGGTAAGACCTACACCACTCCCAGGCGAGGCCACAGATACCCTTCTCCTGGAAACGGATGAGAAGTTGATTGTGACTGACGGAGTCAAAGTAGGCGGCGATATCTAGGAAGATGAGAACAAAGCCATTTTCGATATTGTCTATTCCTCTAGTCAGAGTATTGGTTAGGGTGGTGAGCAGTGTTTCTATTCCGTGAGATTCTCTAAATCCGTGTTGATAGGGGTCAAGAGGGGCAGCTACGTCAATGTGATGTTGGATCTGTCTTTGGACCACCTTCTCGATTATTTTGGCTAACAGAGATATACTTGAGATTGGGCGGTAGGAATCAGACTTCAGTGGGTCAAGTCTGTTATTCTTCAGAAGTGGTCTTAATGAGGTTTGTTTGAGGAGTGAAGGGAATGAGCCTGTTGCAAAGGATTGACCAATGATGTTCGTTAGAATTGGACTAAGCTCAACTCGCAGGGCTCTAACCCAGTATGCTGGGCAGGGGTCATTTGGAGCTGTAGAAGTGTTGATGATTGTGATGAGGTCTTGGATGTTTTTCTCGGTTGGTGGGGTAAACTTTGTAATAGGTGTTTGTAAGGCAGGAGGAATGACAGGGTGTGGAAACTGAAGCTTTATCTGTTATGAGTGTCTTGGATTTGAGGTAGTCAGCATATGACTGGGGGGATATAGGATCAGGTTGGGTAGGAGATGGTTCCTTAATTAGGAATTTTGCTAGGTTGAAAAGATCTCTTGGTTTGTTAAGGGAGCGGAGTAGGAGCTTGGAATGGTATTCGCTCATTCTGAGGTATATTGTTTCATGGTAGGACTTCAAGTGTTCTAGATATGTTGAATTTGTCGGCTTGGGAGTGAGAGCGTCTCCATTTCCTTTCAAGCTTCCTGAGAGAGAAGAGAGATGTCCGAAGTTCAGTTGTGAACCACGGGGCTGGATGTCTTTTTCTTTTACATCTCTTGAGGGTTGCTGATTTGTCCATGGCTGGTAGTTAAGCGAACGCTTTCAGGGTGGTGTTCCAGTTGGTGATTGCTTCATCAAGGTTCCGCGATGTATGTTTGAGGGTAGGAAGAGCATGTTTGGTGAACTCTTCTTTATCTAGCGGGTCTGAAATGAGGAGTCTTAGAGGGTTCTGTCTTGGCATCATTGGGAGGAATTTGGCCTAGATGCGAGGGAATCTGGAACGTGATTAGCTTATGGTCAGACCAAGGGATAGGGGTGATAGCGATGTTGAGGTTGGGCTTGTGACTTGTGGCAGAGTGGGGCGCGAAGATTAGGTCTAGCTGGTTTCCTTTGAGGTGGGTGGGGGCGCTCACTAGTTGTTCGAACCAGAGGGCTTGCATAGCATCCAGGAAGGCATCTGCATGGTTGGACTGCAGGGAGGATAAGTTGAAGTCTCCGAGCAGTCAGTTGGGGTTGCGTGGGTTGGCAGGGTTGCAGGCTAAGTCGATGAAGGTAGAGATGTCCTCTGGTGGAGAGGAGGGAGCTCTGTATATGAGGTTTATGGTGTTGTATTTATTGGCAATGGTAACCATGTCTGTGTGCATGGTGCTCTTGGAGGAGAGCAGTTGAAACTTTAGCTCTGTTTTTGCAAGGATAAAGACTCCTCCACCTCTCCGGTTAGTTCTATGGCAGGAGTGGATGGAGAAATTGGGAGGGATAAGTTGGTTTATGAGAGCTGTATCAGTGTCAGTGAGCCATGATTCTGTCACCATGAGAAGATCTAGGTCATGGACAGATATAAGGTCAGAGATGACAGGCCATTTCTTGCGCACAGAGCGTGAATTTATGAGGGCGCATTTCAGGAGGTGTTGTGTTTTTGAAGGAGCAGTTTTGGAGTTATCAGGATGATTGAGGGCCACATATAGTAGATGTGAGTGTCGAGAGTGGTGTGGGAATCCGGTGGCAGAGTGGTAGGGATTACCATAATTTTTCTTGCCCAGGTGAGGTAGGGTAGGGATGTAGCTATATCCATTTAAAAGGGCGATAGAGTTTTGAATGATGTTTGCTAGGAAGAATAAGATGGTGAGAGTGAGTAGTGGGGGGGGGGGCCATGGAGGCTTGGTGAATGCTGAGTCAGAATTTATGGTGTGGATGTGGTGATTCTATTTATTTGTGAATAAGGTAATGAGTGAGAATGGGGTAGTGTTAACACCTAGACTAAAGTGCAGATGAAGCAGCCTGTGAAATAGCGATACAATATGGAGTTTTACAAAGTAAATGGAAGCAATCAAGTGGTAGTAGGGGTGTGATAGCCTAACATACAGGAGTAATACAGTAGCACAAAGGAATGAATACTTTGTAGCAGAATGGGGTGATTACTTTGTAGCGATATTGCTGAGGGAAGCGCTTGAGAGCAAACAGCAGAGAAATCACAGTTACAGAGAGTACCTTGATCAGAATGTTGAAAGATGCTGGGAATGTGCTGCAGCAGGTCTCAGCTAGTTGATTCAGGGGATAGACCTGGACAGTGGCCTTTCGCGCCACGCCTAAGGGCCACACCAAAGGGCCACACCAAAGGGCCACACCAAAGGGCCACACCAAAGGGCCCTCTGGCGAGGCCCTCAGGCGCAGGCACGCCTGGAACATGCAGCTGTTTTTCTACAGTGCTGCAAGGCCCTGATTGGGCTATGGGAGCTGCGGGAGGGGCAAACGTGCTCTGGCCTCTCTCTGTGTTGATCGGGGGTCTGGAGAAGCTGTGCTGATGATGTCCGGTACAGACATGACCCTCAAGGGATAGTCCTGCTTTATCATAAGCAAGTGAGATGCAGTCTGCTATCCATTTAGAAAGAGTACATTTGGATACTGGCAACCCTAAGTGACTAGGCTCAAAGGATATGAACTGAGACCCCTTATGATGCTCTGCAGTCCTTTGAAGATAGAATGCTAAGGCACATTTGCCATCAAGGGTATGGAGGGTGGCCTCTGTCCTAGACGAATGTGGTCTAGGAAGAAAAAGACAAAGATAGACAGACTAATTCAAATGAGGAGACGACACCACCTTTGGCATGAAGAGGGGGCAAGTCCTTACATTTCACACCGATTAATACGCGTCCAAATTGACCAACAAGCATCAGAAACATTCCCCCAAGGACAGGGAATACCCCAAGGATCAGCCCTATCAGCCCTCCTATTTAACTTGTACCTGCAACCAATAACTAACATATTTAAAAAACACAAGATTAATCACTTTATATACGCCGATGACATCATGCTAGCTATCCCCATAACCACAAAAAACCCTACATATGACCCGCTATCCAAATGCATGGCTGAGACCTCCTCCTGGATGGAAACTAACCACCTCAGCATAAACTTCAAAAAAACCGAGGCAATGTTTGTGACAAGATCATCTATGACTGAGAACACCTACCCGGAAACAATCACTATCAACAAAACCTCCATACCTGTCAGAAAACAGGTAAAATACTTAGGAGTAATAATAGACCACACTCTCACCATGCTACCACACATAAAACAAACAGTAAAAACCATTTTCTATAAACTCAAAACAATTCAACACCTAAGGCCACTCCTAGAAACACCAGACTTTAGATCCGTAGTAGGTACACTGATCACCCCTCACTTCGACTATTGCAATAGTCTCCTAATAGGCCTCCCGCAAAAAAGCACATACCTTCTTCAAAGAGCACAAAACATCTGTGCTAAAGTGATTGCTAAAGCTCGCCTAACAGACCACGTAACCCCTATACTGCTAGACCTCCACTGGCTCCCTATTAACAGCCGAATTAAATATAAAATTATCCTAACAACCTATAAACTCATAAACGACATAACCCCCTCACACCTATCTACATTACTGCAATCTCCAACCTCGACAAGGACCCTCAGACAAAACGCAGCCCACTCTCTCATCATACCAAAAACCATCCGCAAAACTAAGAACACCACCAGCTCCAGAGCATTCTCATTCGCTGCTCCTACACTCTGGAACGACCTCCCCATTGAACTTCGTACCATAAGAGACCTCTTCCAATTCAGAAAAGAATTAAAGACCTACCTGTTCACTGAACACTTCGAAGTCCCCTACTACCCCAAAGCTAGCTCCACAACAAACGTGGTCACACATGCACAAACTCCCTTAATCCAAACAATGTAAACACAAGCCTGCCCCCCTCCACACACACGCCCCAAGACGACATAAAAAGGAACTAAATTCCAACACCTACACCAATTTCTGACCAACACAACACACACACCACACACTGTAAATATATATTTGTAAAAAGTTAGATGTGTTTGTTTTAATACCTACAAAGTTTATATTACTGTTCAATGTAAATAGTTGAATTCTATTGTTCTATGTAAAATGTATACAAACTGTGTACAAGACTGTTAACCTGTTATATGTAAACCGCCCTTGATCTCTGGAAGGGGCGGTATAAAAGAAATAGTTAAATAAATAAAATAAATAAATAAACCTTGTAATGGTGGAACTGTGTGTAAGGTGGATCTGCCACCAAAGCTTGAAGTTCACTAATACGTCTAGCTGAAGTGAGGGCAATAAGGAAGATGACATTCCATGTTAGAAACGTTAGCGAGGTAGTGGCTAAGGGTTCAAAGGGTGGCTTGAGAAGTTGCCCTAGAACACTGGGATCCCACGCCATTGGTGGTGATCTGATAGGAGGTTTGGTAAGCAAGAGGCCTCTTATTAAGTGCGCTATGAGCGGCTGTGAGGAAATGGGCTGTCCATCCAAGGGATGATGAGAGGCCGCAATTGCATTCAGGTGGACTTTTACTGAGTTGGTCTTGAGACAGGATGAGGATAAGTGGAGAAGATACTGGAGGAGCACATCCACTGGAACCGAGAAGTGATTAAGGTCCTTCTGGGAACACCAGAGAGAAAAACTACGCCACTTGAAAGCATAAGAATGTCTGGTAGATGGCTTTCTAGAGGCTAAGAGGATCTCTTATCTCCTGAGTAAGGTTGAGATCTTGCAATACAATGTTTTCAGCAGCGCTGCCGTAAGGTGGAGAGACTGAATTAGGATGGAACAGTGTCCTCTCCTCTTGAGAGGGGAGATCTGGAGCAAATCCAAGATCTAGGGGTTGAGTCTGAGACAAATGTAATAGGAGAGGAAACCACATTTGACGTGGCCAACGCCTGGAGCTTGAAAAGCGTCTTGGGGATTAGGGGAATGGGAGAAAAGGCAAGTTTGATATTCTGCTGAGTGGCAAAGAGGTCTATCCCTGGAGTCCCCCAGGTCTGAAAAATGAAGTATGCTGTCTCTGTACAGAGAGACCGTTCATGGGGAAGTAGGATCTGACTCAATCTGTCTGCTAAAACATTTTGCTCCCCTGGAAGATATACCGCTTGGAGGTGTATCTGATGAGTAATGGCAAAAGACCAGAGATGACGGCCTCTTTGCAGATTCTGTTCCTTCTTGCTTGTTCACACAGAACATGGCTATTTGATTGTCCATCTGGACCAGGACCCTCTGGGAGCTTAGATGCCTCTGAAAGACCTTGAGTGCATTGAAGATCTCCCGAAGTTCCAGTAAGTTTATCTGGAACTTGAACTGCTCTTCTGTCCAGAGGCCCTGAGTGGAGAGGGTCCCTAGATGGGCCAGTATGGAGGCATCCGTTGTCAGGGTACATTGATGTGGAGGCATTTGAAAAGATGACCCAAAGAGGAGATTCTCTGGGGACCACCACCACAGAAGAGAAGAGATGTGGCCAAAGGGGCAGACACTTGGATTTTGTCTGTGAGACGGACTGAGGCCTGTTTCTACTGGGAGGCCAAAGCCCATTAGGCTGTGCGTATATGCAGGAGGGCATATGGTACTATATGCACTGTTGAAGCCATATGACCTAAAAGCTGCAGCATTTCTCAGGCAGTTAGGTGGTCTCTGACACATGCCTGAGATGCCAGCTGAATGAGATGAGAACAGCGGGGCTGAGATAGAAACACCCTTGACTGCTAAGTGTTTAAGAGAGCTCCTATGAACTCTAGTGTCCGAGTAGGAGCGAGATGGGACTTTGGAAAATTTATCATAAATCTCAAATGTTGAAGTACCTGCATGGTACGGGAGAGACACAGGTGGACCTCTTGGGAGGTGTCTGCCTTTATGAGCCAGTCGTCTAAGTAAGGGAAGACAAACATCCCTAGAGATCTTAGAAATGCAGCCACGACTGCCATGCACTTTGTGAAGACTCTTGGGTCAGAGGCGAGTTCAAATGGCAGGACCTTGTATTGATAAAGTCTTCCCTGAAACATGAAGCATAGATATTTTCCTGTGCTCTGGATGAATGAGGATATGTGTATGCGCTTCCTTTAGATCTAGAGAACAGAGCCAGTCCTGACTTTAGAGATAGAGTAGGAGAATCCAATGCAGATTTCTTAGATAGTACGAGTTGTCGCGTATGTGGAGATAAAGTAAGGGGCATCTCCCACATCCAGAGCATGAGATCCTGGAGGATGCGATAAACCGGAAGAGTGGCTGCCTCCTTAGGAGCCATAGGGTATTGGAGGATTTCCAATTCCTCTGCTCTAGGTGCTCTCTCGGATGTTACCATTATGGACAGGCCTCTGGCTAGGTTTTTATTTATTTATTTAGCTGTATTTATATCCTGCTTTTCACCGGGTCAAAGCAGTGGAACATACAATAACACAGGTACACTAAAAAAAAAATTTTTTTTAAACTGCCTCTAATGTTTCGATTGATTTTTATGTTTTTTGGTGCACTGAATCCAAATCTGGTAACCAATTTGCTCCATCACGTACAGATTTTTTGCTACATTGGGTTAGCAGTTTGAGGTGAACGTTTCAGATTGAGTGCGATCGAGATAAAAGTTCTTGGATGAATTCTTTATACTAATTGTTTAGTAGTTATTCAAATAAGAATAAAGAAAATTGTAACAAGGCAGCACATAAGAATAGAGTAATGTCAACAAAACACACTGTGATGGTAGCAAAATTGTCTGCACTTAAAACAGCCACATACATGTGCACAAACATTGAGCATATAAGAGCGAGGTTAGACACAAAGCAAAGCAAAGAAATGTGCAAAAAATGTTGTACAGGTATGTATGTAAGAATAGAAAACGCAAACCGCACCATTGCAATACATGAAGACAAACACCCGATGGTGTGAAAATAAAATTCTAATAAATGAGATCCGACCCTGTGGTAATAACTAGCAAATTTTTATTTCAAAGTTTAGTAAAAACATGATATTTGTCAACACAGTTTAGATTTTAAAGTCATTCTTGGGTCAATCAATCTCCTGGTGGGCCCGTTTCTTCTTCCCCCGAATGCTTCTCTTGGTGCGCTGCTTGGCGTATTTTTCATCTGGGCTTTCCCGCAGCAGCAACCAGCAGAAATCAGCCATCATAGTGGTGTTCCATCTTCCTTGGTACCTTCTCTATGCGTCCTTGATGTCCTGGTGAAACCTTTCACCTTGTTCTTCACTGTACGCCCCCAAGTTTTCGGGAAAGTAGTTCACATGGGAGTGCAAGAAATGGACTTTCAGGCTCATGTTACAGCCTTGTTCTTTGAAGGCATTGAGCATCCTGGCAACAATATCCTTATAGTTCTCATCCCGCCTGTTCCCCAAGAATTTGAGAACAACATCCTTGAAGGAATCCCAGGCTTCTTTTTCCTTCTCAGACATCGTTTCAGCGAATGCTCCATCTGAAATGAGTTTCCTTATATCAGGGCCAACAAACACTCCTTCCTTTAGCTTTGCTTCAGAAAGTCGGGGGAACTTTGAGCAAAGGTACCGAAAGCACTCACCATCTTTTGGAAGGGACTTGATGAATTGCTTAATGAGACCCAATTTAATGTGGAGAGGTGGTAATAGAATTTTATCACGAGGTACCAAGCTCTCATGAAGAACATTTTTCTCACCGGGTCTCAAATACTCCCGAATTGGCCAGTCTTTTTTCCCCCAGTGTAGGTCGCGGGCCCGGCTATCCCACAAGCAAAGGAAGCAGGGATATTTGGTGAAACCGGATTGCTGCCCTAATAGCATGGATAGAATTTTAAAGTCTCCACAAATCATCCACTTATGCTCATCATAACGAATCTTCTGAAGAATCAGGGCCAAATTCTCGTATTTTTCTTGGAGAATAACAGAGTGAGCAATAGGAACTGAAGCGAATGTGTTGCCATTATGAAGAACACCTTTTATGCTGTCTTTTGACGAATCAATGAACAGCCGCCATTCAGCAGGATCATACTTGAGTTTAAACTTTTCCATCACTCCGTATATATCATTGCAAAATACCAAATCTTCCTCTTTGCTGAAATACTTCAAAAATTGTGTCTCGCGGTTGCGGTACCAATAAAAAGTTGTTCCTGGTGACAATAGATTTTTCTGTTTAAGCCGAGAACCTAGCAGTTGGGCAGCATCTTTTGGGAGTCCTAAATCCCGGACTAAATCATTCAATTCAGCTTGAGAGAAAAGTTCAGGTTTCGGATCTGGTTCAGTTTCAAATTCGGAAGTACTGGACTCATCGGGAAAAGCCATCTGATGAGTCTCATCATGATCAGAACCGTCCACACAAATATGATCCAAAGATTTTGGTGGTTCAGGCACAGGTACTTCGTTGCTATGAGGCATAGGCCTAATTGCTGAGGGAAGGTTGGGGTAACTTATTACGTTCTTATTTTTTAAGTTGTATCCCTTCACAATGCAAGAGCAAAAATAGCAGTCACTGCTGTGGTCTCTTTGTTCACGCCACATCATAGGTATTCCGAAACGAAATGCTTGTTTTTTACCTTTCATCCATAAGCGTAGATCTTCCTCACATGTCTTGCACACTTTGTGAGGAGCCCACGGTTTGTCTTGATCGCCTAACTTCAAACCGAAATAGGCAAAATATACTTTTTTAATAAATGCAGAAATGTTCCTCTGCCGCTTTTTCACGGTATATTCCCCACAAATAAAACAAAAACTGTCCGGAGAGTTGACGCAACCTCTGGCTCTGTGAGCCATCACAAATACACAGCACTGCAAACTACAACTGTAGTGAACCACTTCAGAATAAAGCTGGATTACGACTGAGCAAACAAAAGGTAATAATGAACTTGCAAGAAACTGAAATTTGACAGGAACGTTCATGTCGCAACCACCGTGTTTGAGCGAGCGAACGAGGCGAGGCGAACAGGAAAGAACATGCGCCAGCGCGAGTACTGGATTTAGCCCCCGCCTCCCAATTGTCCTGTTAATGTATAAAATGAATACAAAACACTCTAAAATATCATGAGGGAGTGTTTCTAGTTAGTTAACCATTACAACCTCTATTTTGGGCCAAGAAAATAAACTGCAGTCGGCTAAAAAGAAATTATGTGAACATTCCTTATATGGGTAAGAAATCTAATTTTGCAAGAAAACGTGACGTGATGGAACATTTTGGCTATTTTTCCTGGATTCAGCACCCCAAAATCTATAGGAATCAGTTGCAAAACTGGAGGCAGTTTTTTGGTAGTGTACCTGTGTAATCAATTAGAAGGGTTTGGGGCTGTCACCAGGTGGCCAACAATAATGATTTTTTGACAGTTAGTTGGGACATAGACAGACATTGTGTTATGGTTACATAGGACATATGTTTAGGGGATGAGGCATGGTGGTTGGGAGGGAGTCAGTGGTGGGTGCTTGTTTCTGGTCCGAGGAATTCTTGGAATAGTGCAGTTTTAAGTTGTTTCCTGAAAGATGATGGGTCTGTGTTGCTTCTGATGTGATTGGGTAGAGAGTTCCAGAGGGATGGTGCATATAGTTCGAAGGCTCTGTTGCAGGTCCGTTGATTGTATTTCGTTCTTTTGTGAGGGATGGTGAGGGAGTTGGTGGTGGTTTGTCTGTTTGTTCTGTTGTGGGCTGGTTGAGGCTAGGTCCCAAATAAATTCTTGAAAAGATATATCCTCAGGAGGGGACATGCACCATTCTGGAGAGAGAGATGGATCTTCTGGTATACTATGAAGTCTTCGGGTATCGATCGATTCATCATCGGATGAATCAGAATCGGAAGATTCAAAGTATCAGCGTGAACAATGTCCATGTTCTGCTAAGGCTCGGTACCAATCGAAATAGATATCAGACCGGGGAACTTGCCTGGCCAAGTCAACAGTATAAGGGGATGGATTCAAGGGCAGGCATGGGTGGTAGCGGATTGAGCGATACAAACCCTGATGCGGTCTGCATCGGTACCATAGACCACGCCTGTGTCAGCAGAGCAGTCGGTATAGATTTGATCGGAACCGATGCCGCTAGTAGAGCTGCAATGCCCTTGATTACATCTATGCTGAAGACACTGCATCTGAGGCAAGAAGTGTGCCTAACTTTGCAGCTCGATTCTACAGGCCTCTCATCTTCCTACACAAAAGACATTCTGATGGCTGGTGGTCAGGTCCAAGACATTTGAGACACCAGTTGTGGGTGTCCGTAGCCGAAATGGTATCACCACACTTAGAACATTTCTTAAAACTACTAGCTGTTTTTTCTATTATATCAGTAGACAAATGGTAGGCTGAAGGCCTAAAATAGTGTCGATGCACCTAAGATCGATCTACTTTTTTTTTTTTTTTTTACAGGAATAAGAAAGAAAAGAATTGACGGTAGTCTGTTCCAGTGTTGACAGGAAGACAGACTCAGACCACAAAAAAAACAAAAGAAATAAAATAAACAAATTTTCTGCAGTGACAGGATTTGCTTCTTGCTGGCTCTGCAGAAAATGAACTGGAGAGTTGGGAAGGCAGTAACGCAGGCGCAGTGGGATGCTCCCAGAAGCCTTCCTATTGGATGTTGGGGAGCGTTCCCACGCGGACTCAGTCTGTACCGACATCACCCATATGTGAAGACTACATTTCTGCTTGTTCCTGGAGATCTACCCGTTGCTCTGTACACCATACCGAGAATCTGCGTCCCTTGAAGGCATAGGCTCATCTCATGGAGTCCTTACGAGAGGCCAGGAGGACTTCTTCCACCTCCCTGGGGAGGTTGAGGAGCGCTAGGAAGACCCATTCAGCAGCCATGCTGTTATGGACAGTGACCCCAGGTTGGGGGTGGAGAATTGAGTTCTCGTCCTGGGGAATTCCCCAGAGAGACCAGAAGCTCCATCAAGAGGCAGAGTAACAGGGGAAACCAAGGCTGTCTGGGCTGCAGTGGGGCCACCAGGATCATGGAAGCCTGGTCCCACTGGACCTTGAAAAGGGTCCGTGCAATTAGTGGCGTGGAAGAGAAGGCATTCAATAGGCCCTCCGACCACAAGATGAGGAAGGTGTCCGTACTATCCCAGACAGATGTGGTTGAGGACAGCAGAAGCGGGGCAGCTAAGCGTTGGCTGGACTAGCAAAGAGGTCCAGACTTGGGGTTCCCCAAAGTCTGAATAGCCACTGCGCCACCCTGGGGGTCTAGGTGCCACTTGTGGGGCTGGAGGACCCTGCTCAGTCTGTCCATCAGGGCATTCTCCTGGTCCGTAAGGTACACCGCCGTGAGTAGTATTCCCTGATTGATCGCGTATGAGCAGAGGGCTACTACCTCCAGAGGCGTTGAGACCCTGTGCCCCCATTTGTTCAGGTAGAACATCATGGTGTTGGAAGGCTCTGATCACCAGAATATAGCCCTGAGCTCCACCAGATTGATCTGCTGTTGGCTCTCTTCAAGAGAGCAGTTGCACCGCATGTGCAGTTTCTTGCAGTGGGCACCTCAACCCAGTAGGGAGGAGTCTGTGGTGAGGATCATCTGGGGGATTGGAGTTGGAAGGGCATGCTCTCCTGCAGGTGCTGTGCACCTGCCACCAACTGAGTGACTGCTAGTTGACGGGACACCGAGACCCTGTTGCGGAGCCTTCTTGTGGCCTGTGAGCAGAGGCATCACTGAGCTGCCCACATGTGGAGGAAGGTATTGGGGATCATGGACTGTGGAAGCCATGTGGCTGAGCAGGCGATGCATGGACTGTGCCAACATGGCATGATGCTGCTGCACCTCGGTCGCCAGGGCCCTGAGGTGATCCGCCCTGTCCAGGGGGAGAAAGGCCCTGGCTTGGAGGGTGTCCAGGCACGCCACTATGAACTCCAGGTCCTGTGTTGGAGTGAGATGGAATTTGGAGTGATTTATCACGAACCCCAGATGTTGTAGGACCTTGATGGTGCAGGCTGTGGTCTGTTGCACTTCCGAGTCAGTGTCTCCCTTCACTAACCAGTCGTCCAAGTATAGGAAGACAAAGGCCCCTTGGAGACGAAGGTAAGCAGCCACCACTGCCAGACATTTAGTGAAGACTCTCTGTGCAGAGGCCAGGCCGAAGGGTAGTACCCTGTACTGGTCATCCCCCAACCATGAACCTTAGGTACTGCCTGTGACTGATATGTATAAGGATGTGGGTATAAGCATCCTTTAGGCCCAAGGAGGATAGTCAATTTTCCTGCTGGAGGTAGGCCAGTAAATGTTCCAAGGGAGAACATTTTAAACTTCTCCCGCACCAGGAACTTGTTCAGGTTTCTCAGGTCCAGGATGGACCTCAGGCCTCCTGTTCTTTCTGGGACCAAAAAGTACCTGGAGTAGAACCCCTTCCACTTTGAGTGGGGTGGTACCAGCTCCACGGCCTTGTCCCTGAGGGGACCTACGGGTTCCTGTAGTAACAGGACCTGGTGCAGGAGAATACAAGGGGGCTCTCCTGAAAAAAAAAAGGAGGGGGCTTCTGGTCCAGATGAAGGAGGTAACCTTCCCTATCCACCTGAAGTGCCCAGGAATCGGACCAGTGCACAAAAAGAGTAAGGGTGCCCTCCTGTTGGTAGCTGATCCCCCATGGTTAGAGAGGCTATGCTTTGAGAGTCAAAACCTCGACCCAGCCTGGGCTGGGGATGGTGTTTGGGGCTTGGAGCCCTTACGTGAGCCCGGCCCGCCTCCTGTCTTTGATAACCCTGCTGAGGGGCTGGGTGGCCAGGTATGGGGGATAGCCTCGCTAAAGCTGGCCCTTCCTGTGGAAGGGAGGTCTTTTCCCGAGCGGTTTCTTTCTGGGAAGAATGGAGGTCTTCCTTAAGAGCCGAGTCCTGATGACATACTCTGTCTATCTCGGCCGCCTTGTCCTCCATCGACTTGCCGAAGAGGTTTTTACCAAGGCAAAGGACATTGAGAAGTTTCTCCTGGACCCAGTGCTCGAGATCTGATGCCTGGAGCAAGGCCTGGCATCAAGCACTGATGCCTGCGGCAGCTACCCTCACATTAGACTCAAAGTCGTCGTAAGCTGCTCGAGACAAATATTTCGAGCACTCACCAATGGACTTCGTGAGGGTCTGGAAACATTGGAGGTAGTCTCCATTGAGGACTGCCATGAAACCCCTGAGTTCTCAGAGGAACATGCCGATATACATGACAGCATATTGAGCCCTGGTAGCATTTTCACTCGAGGGCATTGAGCATGGGACTTCCTGCCCAGGGCAGATAAGTCAGTCTTCGGGCTTTTTTGTCGATGCATGGCCGACTCAACCACCATGGAGGTATGAGGGAGTTGTGCCTTCCTGAAGCCTGGTCCTCGCTGGACCCGGTATATGGTGTTCAGGCATCGACTAACAATCAGCACTGATGTCAGTGCCTGCCACATCCAGAGAAGGAGTCGGCAGAGGATGGAGGGGACAGGGACCCTGAGGGCCTCCATGGGAGAGGCCTCATACTGGAGGATTTAGAGTTCCTCCATACGAGGGTCCTCCTCCAACTCCATGGCAAGGGAAAGTACTTTTGCCATTCCCAGACAAACTCAAGGAACGAGGTGTCCTCGGGTGGGGACAGACGCCTCGACACTGGCAGAGACGAGTCCAAGTGTGTCAGTGTCTCCGGGGAGGTTTCGACATCAGACTCCCAGTCTGAGTACTCCATCGAAGACTCAAAGCAGATGGCTCTAAGGGGGGAGTCGTATCCGGTCTTCAATGAACCAGGGCCAAGGCTTGGCCGTAACCAAAGACATTCACCTGAGATGACTTCACTCCTGAGGACCGGGATCAAGACACTCGCTGAGGATCTGCTCAAGGCATGTGCCTCTCAAGGATCACTTAGGTGGCCCTGGGAGTCCTCGGCATAGAGGTCCCTATGATTTTGGCGCATGCAACAGTGGGGCCAGGCATCGGTGCTTGCTGCAAGGCAAGGAATGCAGAAATGCTGAGCTCTAACACTAGCATCCTGCCCTCCCATTCAGAGGTTTCAGCATTCGACACTGACGATGACCAGGTTGGGTGTTGGGGAAGAGAGGGATTCCAACAGGACGGGCCTTCGGAGTCTGAGATCCGTCACCGTAGACCTCGACATCTGTCCTGGGTACCTTTGCCGGCTGCTCCCGTTCCAACTTCTCGGATGCTCGCCGGGGGCTGAGGGACCATGCACAGAATTTGCCATGCTTGTCCACTTCCCAGGACAAGACCCTCTAGGATTTCTTCTTCTTCCTACACTCTCACTCCAGGGAACCTTGATCAGAGTGTCTGCATGCTCGCTCCGGAACCGTGGGGGCCTTATGCAACTCCGAGGATCCATGTGGGGCCTTGGAGCATGAGGCTACCGGGGATACCAGGGTCAGGTCTGCCCTGTGGAAGATGTCATGCTGCTTCTGCCAGCGACTCTGGATGGCCTTTGTGGAATCTTGCACAGGGAGCACGCATCTGGGTCGTGGTCGGCAGCCAGACACCAGAGGCACTAGTTGTGTGTGTTGGTGAGAGACATGTTTTTGGAGCACCAGTGGCCATTGGGGCAAAAAGGACCCTAGCAAGGTAGAAAACCTGATGCCACCAGCAGCTGAAAAAGATGAGAAAGGTGCTGGATGGAAAAGAACCTAACAGGTTCAGAGGCTTGATGCTAGGGCAGCAGGGCTCCGATGCGGGAAAGGAACTAGTGCTAGCCATAAAAAGGCAAAGAAGTTGTAGGGCTGGTACCTGTTCAGAAACTAATGTCTGAGCTGATAGCATGGCTTCCATTTACAAGATGGAGCCTGCTCTGAACCAAAAACTGAACTAAACAAGATGGATTCCTGTTTTGTTATAACTCAGCATTAAAAGTGCACAAGAAAATAACTTTTCTCTGGGGAGAAAAGATGAACATCTGAAGGGCTCTGCAGAAAAAGGGAGACCGAGTAAGATGGCACCCTTAGGCGGGAAGGGGACCATGCATTCGTGGTGGCATCTCCCAAACTCTTTCTTTGAAAGCTGGGGAGATGATTCCACGAGGGTTTCGTCAGCATCGTCACCCATAGGTGAGGACAGACTTCCTGCTTGTTTCTGGAGAATCATGCCCTGGGCATTGTCCCAGTCTTTATACTACTTCCTTCTTTAATTGCTCTTGTTTTATTTGATTTGTTTGTGTGTCAAATGTGTGCATATATAGTCCAAATCCATTTCACTAGCCACTTTTTTTTCTTTTTGAGAAGTTTGACATTGACACCCTTGCAGTTCAGCCCCTTTATGTTGACCACAACTGTATCTGCCCACTCTGCAGAGGTCACCAGCACTATCGCTCGCAGACTGGCAGCTTGTCCAGCCTGGCCTGGACAGCAACCCTCTTGGCTGCTAAGCCCAATGCCGAAACAAAAGTGCTCAGGATATGCTCTCTTCTGCTCTAAAACATATCTGTGTTGAATGATGATCAGCACACAGCAATTCTTTGCAACTCTTGTGCACTCCCGGCAGAAGAGGTGCAGCCTACCACCAATCAAAGGTACCTCGGGAAGAGCTCCCAGCCTGTCAATGTGCTGAATGGTAGGCATCACCTCTGGAAGAGGGAGCCTCCTGTGATCCATAAGCTCCACGAAAGGATTGGGATTAGGACCAAACAGAGGAAGAGAAGGACGGCTTTCCAGGCCAGTATGTACAGAATCCTGAGAGCCTCACAGGAGAATGGAAAACAAATACACTGAATAGGATATGCCGCCCCTGAATGCTTTCTGGAACCCTTCAGCCTATATTCTGAGAGGTGATGAGGCTCGGACTCACCCAAGTCCTAGATCATCTTTTCCACGTCAGACCCAAGCAGAAGCCTCCCTTGAAAGGCTAGCTGAGTCAATCAAGCCTTGGAAAATATATCCACTGCCCAATGGCAAAGCCATATCCAGCGCCGTGCAACCTTAGAAAGGGCAAACATCCCTAGCTGCTAAGTGGACAAAATCTTACATAGCATCCAAAAGAATGGCAGACTCCAAGAATGGCATAATGTCTTCCAGAGCAAGAGACTGAATCTACTGTAGCAGAACTCAAGTCTGAAGACCCACACACATGGTCAATTTAAAAGATAGCTGAGGGAGCTGCTAACTGATATGTCAGGACAGAGTCCACCTTATGACCCATGGAATCCTTTAAGGCCATACTACCCATTACCAGAATGGTAGTCTGTTTTGTGACCACTGTAAACTGAGTATCCACCTTAAACATGCTAAACCACACAGGGTAATCATCCATTGGCAGGGCATATAGTCTCTTACACAACTTCAGTCCCTTCACTCAGCAGATCAGGTCTTTGAGAACTTTCAGAAAGGGAAAGACTGTCGTCGCTTTCTGAACTCCTTGCAGGAATGGGTCGACTAGCAGCCCTTGTTCTGCCACCTAAGGGGCAATTAAATTGAGAGCAGATGAGACTTGAGCGATCAATGCCACCAACAGGAAACACTAGCTTCATAATGTCCCCTCTGAAGGAGAATGTGCCTCATCCTCAACATTGGAATCCTCTGTCAAAACAGCTGGGCTTGAGTCCAGGACCCTGTCAAAGGGCAGTCAGTCTGAATCGCCAGACATCAACCTTCACTGGAATCGTTTAGAAGGTGGGACCCTAGGCAAACTGGCTCATCACCAATGTTCCCACTAAGCTGCGCTGAGTCCTCCACTAACATTCCTGCTGGTGGGGGAAGGTAAAAAGTGATCACGAAAGTGGTCACGCTTAGGACCATGCGGCATAGGCAGGTTCCGAGGGCTTGCTGATGCTGTACAATCCTAAGCGCGATCGCTTTGCACCTTCCCCCACCACTGGAATGCCAGTAGAGGACTTGGCATAGCTTAGCGGGAACATTGCTCACCACTTGTCCTGCTTCTGACCATGCAGAAAAAGATTGAGAGGACTCAGACGAGTTCATGCCTGATTTATCATGACAAAGTGTGCTGCAGGAAGGCGGAAGATTCCAGAGAGGAAAACCCAGAACTTGGGAACTCATGGTTCTTAGTATCCATCACCACCAGACCCCTCCATGAAGGGAAATGGCTAGAAGCACCAATGCTTGAAGTCAAGTCATGCAGATCCTTTGACATGGTGCCACCTAATGCCTCCTGCGGTGAGGCTAACAAAGCTGGGACACATGAGTCCCCACTCTGGGAGAGAGAGAAGGGGCCCTCCAAGCTTACATCCAAAACTTCCATACAAGATGTGCAGATCCCAGGATCCAGCAACAAAGCTCTCTGCTTTCCATAGAGCAAACAGCGCTTCCTAGTAGCCAGCATAGAAGCCAATGCTCAAAACAAGAGCAACTCAAGGCACTTCCACAATAGGTGCAACAGAACAAGACAATGTTTGCATACATTCAAGCCATGCGGGCAGCAGCACACCTTAATGCCACCTGAGTGGAGAGTGCATACGCTAGTACTGCATGCACAAACCCCACACACAGAGATCAAACAGAGCATGCATAGGCAAGGCCAAGGACGGGAAGCGCTAACAGAGCAAACCAGCAATTGGACAAGCAGCAAAATACAGAAACTGCCCCAACAGATGCCCAGGCAGCCCGGCTGACACAATCCCACAGCCAGAGGTTGGAAGCCCCCACAAATACCGTTAAAAACTAAGCAGACAACAGTGGCAACAACTTTGTTTTAAAAATGGGAACATGACTCTCAGGAAGCATGCCCCCAGCCCCCCCCAATACATCTCCTGCTCAAAATGTTTACTTCAAGTGTCACTAATAATCAGTGGAGCATATATTTTAATGTGCTGAATGCTGGATTATACATCACACATTTTATCCAGTTAACTCAAAATAAAGGAATAGATTACATCGTGTTTGCTGACCTTTATTTGTACATAATTAAATGGACTAACATGGCATGCTACTTTATTCAATTAGCATATTTTTGAAAAATCTATTAAATGCAAAATTTGAGCCTGCCACATGTAACCAGAATTGCCTGATGTATTCAAATTACAAAGCCTTCCATCATTTGATCCCATAGATTTTAAGCCAAACACACAATTAAACAATCTTCCCCCAAGAAATACCAACACTGAAAACTTGTGTAGCTACGCATGCTAAAGAAACATCTGACTAAATTTCTAGGTTTCATTGCAGAGGAGTAGTCAGTTTATCTTGAATCTAAAAGAATACTTACCACTTGTGAGTGTCAACATCATACTTGTACAAATCGTCTGCTAGCCTGTATTTACTGGCACTGAAAGCCTTATAACCTCCATGGATGTAAATGGACCTTGTTCTTGAATCAAATACACTGCTGTGACCATATCCTCCCTGAACAAGAGCTTCACTCGTTTGTAAAATACTCCACGTATTTGTCCCTTTAAAAAGGAAAAAAAAACACCACACAATAAAAAGACCCATAGGAGAATATGCAAAGAGCTTCCTTTAAGAGCTTGTCAAACTCCCTTAATCTTAAAATTCGTACCTAATAAACTCCATCAATGATGTGCAAACATGCCATCTGAGCAAGAATTTTCATCCTATCAGTTAAGAAGAGAGACCATCATCTCTCCAAAAGCCCTTAAATGATATTTATATCATACAAGCCATTAAATGTTTTGTAGGTAATAGTGATGTTTGGTTGCTAGCAAATGAGGGCTAGATTAAATAAAGGGTGCTACCATGTTGGCAACACACATTAACTGCATTACGATGCATTAGTAAGTAGGTCCCATTGCATAAAATGGAATCGGTGGTAAATAACATGCATCCTGTGTGTTAGCACATGGTAAAACTAGTAAATCCAGCTGCAAGTTAAATCTGAACTGGTAATTTCAACGTGCAAGTATAATTGCTTATTTCTTCCTGTCATTCTCTGATGTGAGCAGATCACCAAGTCAAATGACTTGCATCACATACATCAAAACACACAGAGCCCATTTAAGCAATTTTTATATGGGACTGGAGAAAGTCTAGCACTTTGTCTTCAGCCTTCCTGGTAAACTTTCTCCTAGATGGCAGAAAGACCTGAGATTGCTCAGAAACAATAAGAACTACCCCTTTCGACATATGTGAGAACAAAAGATCAAATGCTGGGAGCAGCATGACCCTGGAATTTTGCGTTATCATACTATGTGATACTCCTAACCTGATAGGTTCTATGATGAAACATGCCATACTAGGTCAGTACAAAGCTATTGGGAGCCCTAGGCAACCCTTCAGCCTCATGCTCCCCTCCCCCCAAGGTTTTGACTGCCTAGTCTTGTCTAATGGTTGGGCTGGCCTGGTCATTACAAAAGAAACCATACCTAACAGACTGAAGCAGAAAGCTGGCACTGAATTTGCATTCTATCAACTTTTTATGCCTATCTACAGCACACGGATAGCATGCAACTTCAGTGCCAGCATGCAAAGGGACTCATATGCAAATGCGTTAAACTGTGCGGAAAAATGACAGCATTAATCTAGAAGAGCAACCCAAACACATGCAGAAAGAAGTCGGCGTTAGTTTGTCATGCTCTCCCAGAGAAACAGGGACATTGCATGGCTTATTTGCATATGAGCCCCAACAGTATTTTGATGGTATCTGAGGCTTTCTCCAAAAGAAGGCGAATCTCTGGTGGCCCAGCGGCCCAAAATTCCCCCCCCCCCAAACCCGGTACCTTTAGAAATGAGTTTCCCCCCTTGCCCTGCCATCTTGAAAAATAGCAGTGCCTGGGATGTACAGGGTGGGAGTCAAACTGCCACATAAGGCATATTCTCTCTTATATGGCAGTCTGATCTCACTGCTCAGCGCTCATTTCTGAAGATACTGGGTGGAAGGCTCAGGGCTGTTGGGCCATCAGGGTTATTTTTGGTTGGGCAGGGGGGTGGAGGAGTTCAGGCCACCAGGGATTTGCTTTCTGTGGGAGGCATTGGCCCCCTGCCCGACAGTATTTTGATGGCATCAGGGGCTTTCCTCAATGCCTGGATCATCTGACATTTCTCCTCTGATGATCCAGGCATCGTGGAAAGCGCCCAATAACATCAAAATACCGTCAGGGGTACACGCTAGATGTTTACGCTACCTCAGACGCAGGCGTAAAGATACTGGTGCCAAGGCTGGCTGCGTAATCCTCTATGCATTTCTTTGCATTGGGCGCAGCCAATATTTGCATACCGTTTCATTATGTGCAGCACATTTGCCTATAATTTAAATACTCAAGTGTTAATTGTGCCATAGTTTTTCCTTTGCTGTTTACGTGCGCATCAGTTTCTTTTCTGTATTTGGCTGTAGCAGTAAGTGTCCTTAAAAGTGGCATTATCTGTGCTTAAAGGCTGCGCTAATTTTCTGCATCAGCCTGTAGGTCAGTACAGGACTCAAGTATCAAGTTCAGATAGACTATCTACTGGCAGATTATCTTTTAATCACTTCCTTGAGCAGACCACTTGTACTTCCCTGCTCAGAATGGTACAAACAGAATCACACAGAGTAGACTCTACTTGAAAAAACAGCCTGTTAGTCATGTAATACACTAACTTGAAGGAAACCAGCACATTTCAACTTTGCATGAACATCTTCTCTCATCAAGTAGGTAATGTTCCAGCACCCAGCAAGCTTCCCCCCCCCCCAACTCACCAGCAGCCCTGTCCTGCCCCCAGGCAACTTCCCCTCCCCCCTCCGACTCACCTGCAGCCCGATCACAGCAAGCCAGCTATGGGAGCATATGGAACAGAAACATGGCAAGCCTCACACAACCTCAATTATGGGCTACAATGGGTAGTGAACAGTAGGCTCTTCCCACAATTCATCACCCAGCCCAGGCTTTCCAAAAAGGATACCACTCAGGATGCCACCAGAGATGCTTCTGAAAGGGAACAGGGTCTGGATGAGCCAGTCATTCAAATATGGATGGACACAGATATCTTGGCACCACAGTGCTGCAGCCGCTATCACCATGACCTTGGAAAATGTTCTCAGGATAATGGATAGTCCAAAAGGAAGTGCGACGAACCGATAGTGAGAGTCAAGCATGGCAAAACACAGATACTTCTGCTGATCTGCCCAGAATGGGATATGAAAATACACCTTGGCCAGATCCAGAAAAGCCAAGAACTCCCCTTGGCACACTGCTTTAAATCATGGAGTACAAGGTTTCCATCCAGAAGCACAGAATGTACAAGTGTTTTGTTGACCTCCCCTGAGGTGCAGAATGGGCCAGAAGTTACAGTTCTTTTTGGGTACCATGAAATAGATGGCATATCTGCCCTTGTTCCCAACTGGCCAGCAGGATGGGAAACACTGCTTTTAGGCACAGCAACTTGTCCAAGATGGCCTGCACAGTGGCACTTTTGCTTGCAGACCCACACAGGGAGATGACTGAAGACATCTGGAATCAGCTCTTTGCACTCCAGGACACAGTCAAACTGAATGGTATCTAGCACCCAGCATTCCTCGATAACCCAGGTTCATTCCTGAAAGAAACGGCAAAGCCTGCCTCCAACTGGAGGAGCCGGTGAATGAGCCACCAAATCTTCACTGTGCAGCCTGGGGGGGTCCTCCTCTGCAGGAGGCCAAGTCTCTGGGCCCACAGGCTCCAACAAAAGGACTGAGAATGAGCTCAAAGCCCAGAAGCCGAGGGAAAGAAAGGTTTTCCAGGTTTTCTGAGACACCCGGGAATTCGTCCAGTGCAACCTTGGTGAGCAGGCAGAGGCTGACAAGGGGCACCAGCCCACTTCAGACCCCTTGGACCTATACTCCGGAAGTCGGTAAGATTTTGTTTCACCCAGGTCCTTCAGCAGCTTGTCCAAATCAGTTCCAAACAGAAGCTTCCCCTTAAAAGCCAGCTGGGTCAACAGGACCTTGGGAAGATGTGTCCACTGCCCAGTGTCAAGAGCCAATTCCAATGCTATGACGCTATCGTCGGGCACCATCCCTGGCCGCCAAATGTACCATCATAAATAGCATAAGAAAGGAAGGAAGGAAAGCCATAGCCGACACCAAAAGAGGGGTAGTATCTGGCAGAAGACATTGAAGCCACTGGAGCAGAGCTCAAGACATCCAGCTGGTACAATACCGTCAGCTGCAGGATAGTAGCCACCACAGTGAACTGGCTCCACAACAACAAAACTACCTTGCTGTCCAGAAGATCTTTTAAGGTCGATCCGCCTTCCACAGTAATGATGGTCCGTCTGGTAACCGCCGGTGACCTGTGCATCCACTTGACACTCTACTTATCCGGGAGAGTGCAGCTCTTCTTACACATCCTGAGCCCCTTAGGAAGGGGGGAGAGGGGTCAGGAGAGTCCTACTCTGACTAGATCAAATCCTTGATCACATCCATGAATGGGAAGACAGCAGTGGATTTTCACACCCCTTGAAAGAGCATGTGTACCTTCAGCTCCTGCTCTGTGCCGGAGGCATCCGTCAAATCCAAGGCAGATGAGACCCTGGCAATCAATGCCACCAGCTCCTCCTTCTGAAATAGGCGGTTCACTCTGGTCTCTTCACAATGCTCTAAAGGTAAGAGTACTTCATCCACGTCAGAGCCCATTATTGAGCCACCTTAATCCGAGTCAGACTCAAAGTCTCACTCTAGGCCCAGCTGTTCATCTCAAGCTAAGGTAAACGAACAGTTTTCACACTCAGCCCGCACCACACGAGACTGCACCCTGGCGTAACCCAGAGGCTGCAGGGCTTGAAGTTTCCTGCTGGAAGGGCCAGGCATGCTGAAAAAAGAAAAAGAATTCTGGGGAGGACAATCCTGGGTCAGGAAGCTCTCCTCTCAGAAATGACCACCAAGACTAGAAGGCACAGCTGCCACAAATCCCTTAGAAGATGAGTACCTCACAGCACAGTCACTAGATCCTCCAGATGGCTGGATATCCTTACTTATAGCACCATCCATCGCCTCCTGCCCTGAGGCAGGAGAAGCTCAACTAACTGCATCCCCTGACTGGGACAGGGGAAGTCGGCCCTCTAGGACAGACTCAGAAGGTGCCATGCAGTAAGAGCAGAGTCCCAAATCCAGTGATGAGGCACCTTACTTGGCACAGGTCAAACGTCGTTTCCTGGAAAAAGACAGAGTTAAGGCAAGTATCACAACAGTATGCGCTAACCACCACCCAGGAAAAAGATTTAGGAGTCATCGTGGATAACATGTTAAAACCCTCCACCCAGTGTGCAGCAGCGGCCAAGAAAGCAAATAGAATGCTAGGTATCATAAGGAAAGGAATGGAAAATAAAACAAAGGATATTATAATGCCTCTGTATCGTTCCATGGTACGACCGCACCTTGAATATTGTGTGCAATTCTGGTCGCCGTATTTTAAAAAGGATATAGCGTTATTAGAAAAGGTACAGAGAAGAGCCACCAAAATGGTAAAGGGGATGGAAGGTTACTCCTATGAAGAGAGGCTACAAAGGTTAGGGCTCTTCAACCTGGAAAAGAGACAGCTGAGGGGAGATATGATAGAGGTCTATAAATTAATGAATGGAGTGGAACGGGTAAACGTAGATCGATTGTTTACGCTATCAGAATATAGAAAGACTAGGGGACATGTAATGAAGCTATAGGGTAAACTATTTAAAGACAAATAAGAAGAAATATTTTTTCACTCAACGTGTAATCAAACTCTGGAATTTGTTACCAGAGGATGTAGTAAGAGCTGTTAGTGTAGCTGGGTTTAAAAAAGGTTTGGACAAGTTCCTGGAGGAAAGGTCCATAAACCATTATTAAAAAGGGACCCAGGATATCAATGCTTGACCCAATACAAGCATTGTGGAACCTCTGTCTTTTGGGGATACTGCTAGGTAACGTATGACCTAGATTGGCCACTGTTGGAAACAGGATACTGGGCTTGATGGACCTTGGTCTGACCCAGTATGGCATATCTTATGTTCTTAAGATTGCAGTGGCTCAAAAGCAGGTGTTAACTGTGCTTTCATGCAACATGTACTACAGTCACCAGGGAAGGAGACGCTTGGGCAGAATGCATGAAGTGATAGGCGCACAATAGGTTAAAAAAAAAAACCTACTACTAATTTGTGGAGAAAATGGCAGGAAACCCCCACACTATGCCAACAGTCACGTGCGGTCCACCCTGAATTGTGTCCCAGGAAAATGGAATTGGGAGCCCCCAACAAGGACAATGATGAGGTCAAGCCTTGGTACACACCCCCTGAAAGCCCCAGGTCAAGAATCCATGCTGAGCTCAGCTCTACTCAAACAGTTTTACTGGCTTTGCAGCACTGCATGCAAGGTGGCTGGCAGGCAGATGCCTCTGAGCGCCTTCTGCAATCTTTAGGAAAGAGGAGGGGAGAGGGGGCATTGAGGTTGCGTGAGGCTGCTGCACTCTTACAGATCCTTCCAATTTACTGGCTGCTCAACAGGCTCTTATCCAGATTAAAAGCATGGAGCTGAAACAATTTTCTCTCCTCCTTTGGCTACTGAAAAAAACAATGTCTAGTGCAGCCTCCCACATCGCACTCAAGTGATAGTCACCTTTGTTTCTCAAGGTGGTTGTTCATGAGCGTTTAATCCATCTTTTCTTCTCAAACCTCAGATTTTCTTCGGAGAGGAGAAAATCCATCCACTATCTCCTGGAGTAAGAAATACTGAAGAAACCTCTGGTGGCTGAGGCAGATAGAGGCATAGGAGAGATGTCATTGAAACCTGGGCTTTTCATTGTTTTTTTTGTCACCAATCTGCTGGTCGGGGAGCACAACCCACTTGTGCAGGACGATATGAGAAGAGGGTTGCATGCTGCATGACCATCACACTCCCTTCCAGGAAGTTCCTGCATAAACTACACTAGCTTTCAGTACCTTAAATAGCCACAGAACTCTCTCTTCAAGACACTTAGAAAAAAAATTGAGTGAGTAACTAAAGAATAGCTAAACACTTGTCATAATTTTCAGGCCTCTTTGGTCCTTCCCAAATAGTATTCCTAATGGTACCTTCACCAAAGAAAACAATCCAATGTGATAAAAGCCAGCAAGTCTTTCTCAGGAGTAACCCACACACTCAAACTCACTCTGAAGGACTACGCCTACACCTCAAGGCTACCTTTACTTCAGGAAACAAGGTAAAGTCTGGCTCTTCTCCCACGTCTTTAATGATTGTAGCAATTGACCATCCAATCACTCACACTGCATCAGAACTAGCTTGCCATACACCTTGTAACTAAGACCAGTTCTGCATACTTTATTCAGATCTACACATAATTAATCATCAGTCTAGCCATCCGCTTATTTATCCTAATGCCTTTCTCCATTTCCCAACTTCCTCTGCTGCTTACTAAGCTGTTTCCATTGTATTATGCTGACATTTTCAGTACTATAACTATGTTATATAAGTTCTCTACTGTACTACCTATTAAGGTATTCTGCTCACACTATCATATTTGTTATATGAATATTATACAGGGCTGTTTTAATGTGTGCATTGATACTGCTCTTATTAGCATGATTTAATTTTCTTATTTTCAAGTTTATCTCACTCTTCTAAGTGTGTACAATGCTGACATTTCATGTAATATTGTTATGCTGTTACTACAATTTAAGTTGTCTAAGGAAAGCCACATCTCTTGTGTACCACCTTGGTTGAATCACTTCAAAAAGACAGTTCATAAATATAAATAAATCAATGCTTAAGGCAGCGTACACATTTCAGCATAAAATACAATAATATAAATGACAGGTGTATATACTGGGCAATAGGACCATAACAAGTTAAAAACGCACCCTGTGCGACTAACTAATCTAGTGCCCTCTTCCACCCAATCATGTTCAGTAACTCATTCTGAGTTTCCTGGAAGCCCAGTGATAACAGCACCCCCTTCTGTGCCTGTGCACCACTCACACCGTCCTGGCTCTGCTGGGCAAATATTTAGTTCATTTTAAGTTTATTTGGCTTTTTAACCCTGATTTTCAGGGATTTTCAATTTTTCACTAATAAAAAATTAAATGCACTTTATAGATCCTTAATGCAAGCTAATAGACAAAACTCATCTATAGGTGCGCCCACACATTTTTTATGAATGTTGGTGACATCACCTATGAAGAGCAGTTTCCGTGAGCATCTGAACTATAAGAAATCAATGTGAAACTAGAAAGGGCGCAAGCGCAAACTGACAAATTAGACAACATACAATTTGGACTCTATGGTAATCACTCCAGAGTTCTAAAGAAACTCAAATACAAAACCACAGGTCTGCCATTGGCATGCTGCAACTTATCACTCCAACCTTCCCCCGTACTGAGGCACTGGTAGGTAGCCAATGTGATGCCAATTTTCAAAAAGGGTTCCAGGCATCATCCAAGTAACTACAAACCAGTGATCTGGCAATAATAGCTTCTGCCATTTTAAGTGGCCCTGACAAAAAATATTACTGTCATATATA
The DNA here is from genome assembly GCA_033557465.1 of Ichthyophis bannanicus. Lineage (NCBI taxonomy): Eukaryota > Metazoa > Chordata > Amphibia > Gymnophiona > Ichthyophiidae > Ichthyophis > Ichthyophis bannanicus. Next base: position 1,282,019,623 of record CM066032.1, read on the forward strand.
CTCATGGTTTAATGGGGTAGAACCAGCATGGATTTAGCAATTAATGTAGCCCTGAACATTATCTCTACAGTCACTGGATTTTTGCCATACCAATTTGTTTCCTAACAAATGTTAAGCTTTTTAAATATCTGACATCTTTGAACTTGAGTACTGGAGATCATTAGTACAGACAGAGTGGTACACACTAGCGTATTTGACAGCCAGGACAAGTTGTTGGTTTTTTTTTGTTTTTTTGTTTTTTTTTTACACCCCCTCCCCAATACAACAAAAGTATTTTCAGTAATCATGAAATGTAACGAATAATGAAAACAAAGACAGTGAAATTTTTATTTTATTAACATTCATATATATAAATAATGCCAGTAAAAAAAAAAAAAAGAAAAAGAAAAAACCCCAAATAAATATTGCAGTACAAAAAAGGAAAAAAAAAGTTAGGCATTAATACTTTTTAAATACATTAATGTATTTTTAGAAAAAAATTATACCTACATATTGGACTGTCACAGTAACAACTAACACCTTCAACAAAACTTGACAGAAGCTGTGAAGTTGCAGAAGTTAATCAAAATTGATCATCTTCGCATATTCATGTTCAATAGGCAATCTAGTCAGATTTGTCAATCTATCTTCGCTCATAGTTGATCAAAGTACTTTTATTCATTTTAATTTTGAAAGGTTTCTTTTCACATGAAGCAACAGATATACAAATAGTTAGGAAAAGTATTAAGCATAAGGATAGGATTGGCAGAGATTCATAAAAAAGTCATTTCACAATTAAGGAAAAAAATGTAGGCGTCATCGTACATATGTTTAAACCCTCCTCCCAGTGTACAGCAGCAGCAGCGGTGGCCAAGAAAGCAAATAGAATGCTAGGAATCATAAGGAAAGGAATGGAGAATAAAACAAAGGATATTTCTATTATATGTACACCTTAGAGGAAAGGCGGGATAGAGGTGATATGATTGAGACGTTTAAATACCTCCGTGGCATAAATGCACAGGAGAGCATCTTTCGATTGAAAACAAGCTCTGCTATGAGGGGACATGGGATGAGGGTGAAAGGGGATAGAGTCAGGAGTGATATGCGGAAAAGAGTAGTTACTCACCTGTAACAGGTGTTCTCCAGGAGCAGCAGGAATCAGTCCTCACATATGGGTGACGTCGGCGCCGACGGAGCCCTCGCGGAGCAATTTCCCCAGCTTTCAAAGAAAGCCTTTGGGAATTGCAGCGCGCATGCGCGGTCCCCTTCCCGCCCAAGGGTGCCATCTTGCTCAGTCTGATGAAATAGCTAAAAGACAGCAAAAAATTAGCAAAAGAAATCATATGACTGCAACTCCAAGGGGAGGAGGGAGGGTTGTGAGGACTGATTCCTGCTGCTCCTGGAGAACACCTGCTACAGGTGAGTAACTACTCTTTCTCCAGGACCAAGCAGGAAGTCAGTCCTCACATAAGCGACTCCCTAGCTTAAGGCTACCGGAGACCTCAAGCGGAAAAATGAGCTCCCTCTAGCTCAGTAGCACAGAAGGAAGGAATCTTCTCTGAAAACGCCCCCGACCGGTAGCCCAACACCAGGGCCGGAGGGTAGGAGTTGCCTAAACCTCGAAGAGATTATGGAGGACTGCCTGACCGAAAGCACTGTCCCTGCGGGACTCCCTCTCCAGGCAGTAATGGGCCGCAAAAGTCTGGCTTGAAGACCAAGTAGCGGCCCGGCAGATGTCTGCCAACGGAACAGAGCGGAGATGAGCCACTGACGCAGCCTTCGCCCTGACACGATGAGCCGTGACACGACCCTCTAACGAGAGGCCGGCTGCCCGATAAGCCCAAGCGATACAGTCAGCAACCCATATGGACAAAGTACGCTTGGAGACAGGTAGCCCCAACTTATTGGGGTCAAAATAAACGAAGAGCTGAACAGCCCTCCTATGCTCTCGCGTACGGTCAAGGTAGAAGGACAAGGCCCTCCTACAGTCCAGGGTATGCAGGACCATTTCAGCCCGGCTGGTGTGCGGCCTGGGAAAGAAGGTCGGAAGAACCACCTACTGGTTGAGATGAAAAGGAGAAACCACTTTTGGAAGAAACTTAGGGTGAGTCTGTAAGACTACCCTATTCCTGTAGAACCTAGTGTAAGGAGGATCAGACACTAGGGCCTGCAGTTCACTAACGCGCCTAGCAGAGGTAAGGGCTACCAAAAACAAGGTTTTCCAGGAAAGAAAACAAAGAGGGCAGATAGCCATAGGTTCAAAGGGCGGACAGGTAATCCGCTGCAAGACCACATTCAGATCCCATTCAGGGGCTAGTGGCGCAAAGGAGGCTTAAGGAGAAGGAGGCCTCGGAGAAAACGAGCCATCAAAGGGTGGTTTGAAAGAGGCCTGCCATCCACCGGTGCGTGATGCGCAGAGAGAGCACTGAGGTGGACCCTGACAGAGTTGGACTTAAGGCCCAGATTGGAGAGGTAAAGCAAATATTGCAAGACCACTGCCACCAAGCAGGAGAAGGGATTCTCAGACTGCTGAGCACACCACACAGAGAACCGAGCCACTTAAGAGCGTAGGACTTCCGGGTGGAGGGCCACCTGGAGGCCAAGACGACCTCTTCCACCTCCCGAGGCAGCAGGAGAGGAGCAAGGACTACCCTTTCAGCAGCCAGGCCATCAGATGAAGGGACCGGAGGTTGGGGTGTAGGAGAGTCCCCTGATCCTGTGACAGGAGATCGGGTTGAAACCCCAGAGGAAGAGGAGTGTCCACCGCCAGTTGCAGCAGAAGCGGGAACCAGGGCTGTCTCGGCCACCGGGGAGCCACTAGGATCATCGAGGCTCTGTTTCTGAGAACCTTGAAGAGCGTCCGAGACACCAGTGGCATGGGAGGAAAGGCATAGAAGAGGCCCGTGGACCATGGAACCAGAAAAGCATCCGCCGCTACTCTGAGAGGATGCGGTTGTCGAGAGCAGAATCTGGGAAGTTGCTGGTTCAGAGGACTGGCAAAGAGATCCATGGTGGGGAGGCCCCACTTGAGAAAGATCCTTTGAGCCACCAATGGATCCAATCTCCACTCGTGTGGTTGGAGGATCCTGCTCAGCTTGTCTGCCAGGTAATATTCCTGACCTGGGAGATAGACAGCTTTGAGGAGGATGCTGTGGCTGACAGCCCAAGAGCACAGTTTCTGTGCCTCCTGACAGAGAAGGAAGGAGCCTGTGCCTCCTTGTTTGTTCACGTAGAACATTGCAACTTGATTGTCCGTCTGGACCAGCACAGACTGGTGAGAAGTGAGGTGGGAGAAGGCTTTCAGAGCTAGGCGGATGGCTCTGAGCTCCAGGAAGTTTATCTGCTGAGCAGACTCCCAAGGAGTCCATAGGCCTTGAGTACATGACCCTTGGCAATGTGCTCCCCAACCCAGGAGAGAAGCATCGGATGTCAGCACCTGAGAAGGCGGAGGAGATTGAAAATCCACTCCTAGCACTAGGTTTGGCAGATGAAGCCACCACCACAGAGAAGAGACCAGCAGGTCGGATATCTGTACTGATTCCGCCAGGCCCCCCGTGGCCTGATGCCATTGAGTGCGAAGGCACCACTGAGCAGGTCGCATGTTCAGGCGGGCATTGGGGATCACATGGACCGTGATGACGCCTAAATTTTTTTCCTTAACTGTGAAATGACATTTTTATGAATCTCTGCCAATCCTATCCTTATGCTTAAGACTTTTCCTAACTATTTGTATATCTGTTGCTTCATGTGAAAAGAAACCTTTCAAAATTAAAATGAATAAAAGTCTCAGAAACTGCCTGGCCGAGACCAGGGAATTGCTGTGAAAGTGGCTGGCGAGATCCATGAGCCTTTGGGCCCTGTCCAGAGGCAGGAAGGCCCGCGCCTGAAGAGTGTCCAACCTGGTGCCTATGAATTCGAGATTTTGAGAGGGGAGCAAAGTGGACTTTGCAAAGTTTATGACAAATGCCAAGTGCTAGAGTAGAGTCACAGTGCGATGAGTGGCCTGAGTGGCCTCTTGGGAAGACTGGGCTCTGATGAGCCAGTCGTCCAGGTATGGAAACACAAAAAGGCCTTGAAGTCTTAGATAGGCCGCCACCACTGCCAGGCATTTGGTGAACACCCTGGGGGCGGAGGATAGGCCAAAGGGCAGTACTCTGTACTGGTAATGATTTCCTCCCACAACAAACCTGAGATATTGTCTGTGGTCTGGATGAATAAGGATGTGAGTATACGCATCCTTTAGATCCAAGGAGCATAGCCAGTCTCCCTGCTGGAGGTAGGGCAGCAGGATTCCAAGGGTAAGCATCTTGAAATTTTCCCTTGCCAGGAACTTGTTGAGGTTTCGCAAGTCCAGGATGGGTCTGAGGCCTCCTGTTCTTTTTGGTATCAGAAAATACCTGGAATAAAAGCTGTGACCTCTCAGGTGGTGGGGCACCGGTTCCATAGCCTGCTCCTGAAGAAGACTTGCCAACTCCTGAAAGAGTAAGTCCCTGTGCAGAGGGAGTCGTGGAGGCTCCCCTGGAAAGTAGGAGGGAGGTACCTGGTGAAAGTGTAGAAGATAGCCTTTTTGAACTATATGAAGCACCCAGGTATCTGATGTGATGGCTGACTACCTGTGGGCAAAGTGGACCAGCCGGCCTCCTGTGCTGAGAGAAACCAGCGGAGGGGAAGAGGCTATGCTGACGGAGTCAAAAAACCCCACCCTGCTGAGCAGGGGCCGGTGTTGTGGGCTTGGGGGCCTGCTGTATACGGGACCCATTACCCCGTCCCTTGGCCTGCTGACCCTTTTGGGGAGCTGCTGAGGCCTGATAATGAGGGTAGTGTTTATAGGCAGCCGCCTTCCTCGGGTAAAAGGGCTTTTTCCCCGAGCCCTTCTTCTTCTGAGAAGGGGCAGAGGTTTTTCTGGACAGCCGAGTCCTGGTCAGAGTCTCGGTCTCGATCTGCCGAGAAAAGAACAGTAAATAAAATCAACTTTTTCAGCGGCGATCACAAACAGCGTCTGTAGGGCTCCGCGGAAAAAAGAAGACTGAGCAAGATGGCACCCTTGGGTGGGAAGGGGACCGCGCATGTGCGCTGCAATTCCCAAAGGCTTTCTTTGAAAGCTGGGGAAATTGCTCCGCGAGGGCTCCGTCGGTGCTGACGTCACCCATATGTGAGGACTGACTTCCTGCTTGGTCCTGGAGAATATTTCTTTACGGAAAGAGTGGTGGATCCATGAAATAATCTCCCAGTGGAGATGGTAGAGATGAGGACAGTATCTGAATTCAAAGAAGCATGGGACAAACACAGAGGATCTCTAAAGGAAAAAAGGGGACTGTTTTAGGGGTTGATATGGAAAGACAGACTAGATAGGCCATGTGGTCTTTTTCTGTCGTGATGTTTCTATGTTTCTATTCTAATGCCTCTGTATCGTTCCATGGTGTGACCACACCTTGAATAGTGTGTGCAATTCTGGTCACCGCATCTTAAAAATAATATAGCGTTATTAGAAATGGTACAGAGAACAGCCACCAAAATGGTAAAGGGGATGGAAGGATACTCCTATGAACAGAGACTAAAAAGGTTGGGGCTCTTCATCCTGGAAAAAGAGACAGCTGAGGGGAGATATGATAAAGGTCTATAAATTAATGAATGGAGTGGAATGGGTAAACACAGATTGTTTATGCCATCAAAATATAGAAAGACTAGGGGACATGCAATGAAGCTACAGTGTAACCTATTTATGACTAATAAGAGAAAATATTTTTTCACTCAACGCGTAATCAAACTCCGGAATTTGTTACTGGAGGATGTAATAAAAGCTGTTAGTGTAGCCAGGTTTAAAAAGGTTTTGGACAAGTTCCTGGAGGAAAGATCCATAAACCATTATTAAAGGGGACCCAGGAAAACCACTGCTTGCCTCAGTACAAGCATTGTGGAACCTGTGTCTTTTGGGGAAACTGCTAGGTACTTGTGACCTAGATTGGCCACTGCTGGAAACAGGGTACTGGGCTTGATGGACCTTGATTAGACCCAGTATGGCATTTCTTATGTTCTTAAGTCCAGGAATTGCAATACTATCTATCCTTGTCTGTTAATTCAGGAGAGATTCTAGAGGCTTTCAAATGTCTCCAGTCTAAATAGTTCCACTAGAATATCTTCACCATAACAGTCATAAATTTCTATAATATTTGGTAAGAACTCCCAAAGTTTGTCTTCTGCAAAAATCAGAGAAAATGTCTGAATTGAAGAAGTGTCCAGTTCATGGTGAAAACAATCAAGACATTCAAACATGCCCTTGTGAATTCTTCTGGCAATGTAACACCAGCATTTGTCATTTCTCCTGGCATTCAAATTCAAAATTTGATTCTTTTTTTATATAAATGTTCATTTCACTACATTTTGTTGTTACAGCGTTGAAGGCCTTCTCCACAATTACTGTGCACCAATCTTCAAAGAACAGTTTTAAATCTTAAAGTTTCACTGTACATTGTTCAAGGCTGAATCAAGCTATTTGCAAATATTTGTGTCTCTGATTAACCTTATCTAAAACTGCATATCGGAAAAAAAGAACTCAAAACAAAAATTGCATAGAGCAGTGATCAAAATCTGAGCTGATCCTCATGTCCACATTTTCTTTTGGATTGCACTGTACTTCAAAAGTTGAGAGTAACTTTGAAATATATCTTTACTGTGTGCACAGCTTCGTAATGAGCACTGCATCTTGTCTGGAAAAGTCTTTTCACTGTAATACCTACGTTTTGTCTTAATTTCCACTGATTACATGAGACCAGAAAGAATGAATTAATGTTTTCCGAAGTTCCAAAAAATGTTACATGAAGAAATGCTTCCAAAAGAGTGAATTCCACAAAGATTGAGAGAATAATTTGCACAAGGCACAAATAAGGTCTTGGAATTAATTTCTTGGATTTCTGCCAGAACAGCCCCGTGAATACCGACCATAATTGAAGCATTGCCATATCCTTTACCACGATAGAGATTTATGTCCAGTCCATTACTATCCAGTTGTTTCAAGATCTCCTCAGAATTTGGTAGCAGTCTTCATGTAAACAGGACAGAATCCCAAGAATGATTCCTTTATTTCAGCTTTACCATCTTCAATATGGACATATCTGATCACTTCACACATTTGATCAGTGTGTAAAAACATCGGGAGTGCTATCCAAAAAAATTCCAAAGCATTTTGCTTTTTTTATATCCAACACTTTTTTCTTTGACAGTTTCCCAGAAGACAAATGAATTCATTTTGAATTTATGGAGATAAATAGAAAATCTCCCTTCAGAAAGAATAGCATGTTACTTTTAACAAAATGTTCCTTCAAAAATTGGATCATAATTTGAGAGTAATTCTACCAACTCCAAAAAACATCCTTTGTTTCTGATGACATATCCTCTATGGGCACAGAAAGGAAGATTTGTTCAGTCAAAAATATAATTACATCCAAAAGACTATGTAAAATGTTTCTGCATTTTTTTCCTTTTTATCCATTTGCACTTGATGGATTTTAATCGTTTTTTTTGTGGGGTTTTTTGTTTTCAAGTTTCAGTCCCATTGCCAAGGTCTTCCATTTTTCTAAGCAGGAGAGATCTTGTTCAGACATCTAATGTTCAGGGTATAGAAATATCTGCTCCAGCTTTCACCCTAAAGATTGTAATTTTTATGCTGTTCCTAATGGCTTAAACCTATATCACAGTAATTATTTAAACCAAATAGTTATTGGTATAAGCTACAAGGTATCAGACTTAGATGGGGCTGTAGTCCAGACTTAAACAGGTTTGGTCTGTACGTGCCCTTTTGCATCAATGACCTTATAATGTCGCTTAATGTTGTAACATAAAAAGTTATTATTTCCAAGTTATTTTCCCAGTCTTGAAGGACTAGAAAAAGGGACTGTTACTTCTGGAGAGAGATCTGCAATTGTGAGTATATACTTCTGGGAATTTTCTGAAAGGAATTCTTTCTATTAAAGCTATTTAATCTGTGAACCCACTATTTTTTGTTAAATCAGTCAGGGCCTAGTAGCAGCAGTTTAAGTTTAAATTTAAAACACAGAAGAGGACTTCCGGTGGCGCAAGAGAGGGTAAGGTGGACTCCTTGCTCGCTCCGGAGCTGCCTCGACGTTTAATCTGACTTTATCGCTGCCAGAGTCACTCCGGAACAGTGATCTGTGTACTGGATAATTGGAGCGGGGAGAGGAACTATTGACCGGGAGAGCTGGAGGCTAACCACGCCGGTAACAGGGAAAAAAGAAAAGGACAGAAATCCGAAACCAGGACCCTCTGCTGCCACAGTGTTGCAGCCTCCTCGCCGGGGTCAGCAAGTATGGATTCCAGCATGGAGAAGGTGGCCAAGGAGGTGGTGAAGCTGCTGGATCCTAAATTTGACCTGGTCTTAAAGAAGCTGGAGGCGGTAGGGGAGTCATTGTTGGACATCGGTAAGCAGATGGATGAAGTGGAACACCGCGCTGCGACGTTAGAAGAGGAAGGGAAGCAGGCACGTGAAGCTGCGGTGCAGAGAAAGCAAGTCGACGCCATGCTACAGAAGATCGAGGACTTAGAGAATAGATTGCGGCGCAACAACGTGAGGATTGTTGGGGTGCCCGAGGACTCAACGGAGGCCATGCTGTTGAATTTAGTGGAGGAATGGCTTCCGAAGGAATTGGGCCTCACCGAGCTGGCGGGAATAATGAAAGTTGAGCGCGCTCACCATATTGGACCAAGAGTGGAGTCCAGAAGTAGACCACGAGTGGTGATCGCTCGTATTCTTAATTTCCAGCATAAAATTTAACTTCTCCAAGCGTATCGGAGGAAGGGGGAGTTGCAGCTCAACAATCATAAGCTTCTTCTCTTCCAAGACTACTCTGCCGCGGTGGCGACAAAGAGGAAGGAGTTCTCCCCTGTCTGCGCGGCCCTTTACAAAAGGAAGCTTCAATTTATGTTGGCGTATCCGGCGGTGTTAAGAGTCTCTAGCAATGGACGGGAATACTCCTTTGATACAGCAATAGCGGCTAAAAGATATCTGGAAGGCCTGGAAAGGCTGGGTGGTGAGGCGGCTAGTGCTCCATGAGTTGAACTTTTTTATGGGACAGTAATGGAGCTGGTATGAGCAATTTGGACTATAAGGTTTGTGAGAAGGGGGATAGTTCCCTGGCCATAGGAGTATGGCAGTAAAGTAGAGAATCCGGGTCATTGAAGACTGTGTTTAAATGTATATATGGTTAACAGGGGGTGGCATAAAGGAGGTGTGTATTAGGTTTAAATTTGTTGGTAGACTGTTTTGTAGATTTTGTGTTGCAGCGGAGCAGCTAAAGAGGCGAGGCAGCTCTGCTGCGTCTTGAGGAAGTGAGCTCCCAGGCAGGAGAGCTGGGAGTACAGATCTATGTGGGACTTTTCCCAATGGAGAAAGGTGAATAGTGGTGTACCCCAGGGATCTGTGCTGGATCCGCTGCTTTTTGACATATTCATAAATGACCTGGAAAGTGGAACAACGAGTGAGGTTATCAAATTTGCAGATGACACAAAACTATTTATAGTTGTTAAAACCCAAGAGGATTGTGGAAAATTGCAAGAGGATCTTGATAAATTGGAAGACTGGGCATCAAAATGGCAGATGAAATTTAATGTGGACAAGTGCAAAGTTATGCACCTAGGGAAGAACAACCCAAACTATGGTTACACGATGCAAGGTTACACGATGCAAGGTTCCACATTAGGAACCACCACCCAGGAAAAAGATTTAGGCGTCATTGTGAATAACATGTTAAAACCCTCGGCCCAGTGTGCAGCGGCAGCCAAGAGAGCAAATAGAATGCTAGGTATCATAAGGAAAGGAATGGAAAATAAAACAAAAGATATTATAATGCCTCTATACCGTTCCATGGTGAGACCGCACCTTGAATATTGTGTGCAATTCTGGTCGTCGTATCTTAAAAAGGATATAGCGATTTTAGAAAAGGTTCAGAGAAGAGCCACCAAAATGGTAAAGGGGATGGAAGGATACTCCTATGAAGAAAGGCAAAAAAGGTTAGGGCTCTTTAACATGGAAAAGAGACGGCTGAGGGGAGATATGATAGAAGTCTATAAATTAATGAACGGAGTGGAACGGGTAAACGTAGATCGATTGTTTACGTTATCAGAATATAGAAAGACTAGGGGACATGCAATGAAGCTACAGGGTAAACTATTTAAGACTAATAAAAGAAAATATTTTTTCACTCAACGTGTAATCAAACTCTGGAATTTGTTACCGGAGGATGTAGTAAAGGCTGTTAGTGTAGCTGGGTTTAAAAAAGGTTTGGACAAATTCCTGGAGGAAAGGTCCATAAACCGTTATTAAGAATGGACCCAGGATATCAATGCTTGACCTAGTACAAGCATTGCAGAACCTGTGTCTTTTGGAGAAACTGCTAGGTACGTATGACCTAGATTGGCCACTGTTGGAAACAGGATAGTGGGCTTGATGGACCTTGGTCTGACCCAGTATGGCATATCTTATGTTCTTATGTTCTCACATACATAAAAACGTATATTGAAAAGGAATTAGTGCTTATCTTAATTGAATCTCCCCAATGCCATACTGCAGCGCCGTTGCGTTTCACTACAAAGCGTTTCTTCAGGGGGTCTGTTTTTTATGTATTGGCACCTCAGGGCATGCGTTGTTAAAGTTTAAATCTGTGAACACTGGTAACAAAAAGAAATCCGATGTATTCATCACAATCTCATTATAAATGTTATGAACTTAAAACTGTTGACCATTATCTTGAATCTTCATACCTTTATGATGTCTCTTGTCACTTCTTAAGGCTAGTGATTCTTCAAAAGACAGTCCGTTTACCATCCAACGCTGCGCATGCGGGCTGGTTATCGTGAGCGGCTTTATACGTGATTAAACAGCACGTTGACAGGCACCTGTGAAAAATACGGCCAACCCAATAGCTTTCTTGTAACGATGTTAGATCCTAATACTGCGTGCAGAGATTCGCATCTCTTCACTGGAACTATACACACACACTCCAGTCAAACTGAGCATTTAAGCCAGTCGGGCTAACAGATTGTAAATTGAAATCCAACGTTGTTCTCGGATCAACAACGTCTGATCTTTTGATTTGCCATTGTGTCCTGTGATGATGTGATCTATGCAAAAACAATGTAATTCATCAAATTTGTATTTCAATTTAAGGAGTGATCCACCAGCACTCCAGTAGCCTGAACACAGGGTCGGAGGGTATGAGTTGCCTAAACCCCAAAAAGATTACGGAGCAGTCTGGCTGAAGACACTGTCCCGTCGGGACTCCCTTTCCAGGCAGTAATGATCTGCGAAAGTATGGACTGAAGATCAGGTGGCAGCCTGGCAGATGTAAGCCATCAGGACAGAGCGCAAGTTTGCCACAGAGGCCGCCATAGCCCTGACACGGTGTGCCATGACACGGCCTTCCAATATACTTGGTCACCGCCTCCCCCAGCCTACTGGAGTCATAGGAGACAAAAAGCTGAGTGGCTCTGCTGTAGCCCTGAGTGCACTGGATATAGGAGAAAGCTCTCTAACAGTCCAAGGTGTGAAGGACTGTCTCCAGCCTACTGGAGTGAGGTCTCAGAAAAAAGGTAGGAAGTACCGCTTCCTAGTTGAAATGGAAGGACGATACCACCTTCGGAAGAAATTCAGGGTGCGTGCGGAGCACCACTCTTCAAGTAGAACCTGGTATAAGGCGCCTCCACCACTAAGGCCTGAAGCACGCTAACTCTGCAAGCAGAGGTGAGAGCAACCAGGAACGCCACCTTGTGTGAGAGGTATCGTAGGTGGCAAGTAGCCAGAGACTCAAAGGGTAGGTGAGTGAGCTGCCCCAACACCACCTTCAGGTCCTATTTGGTTGCTGGAGGGCAAACCAGGGGCTTCGATAAAACCCTTAAAAAAACGGGTCACCAGTGGCTGGACTGAGAGGGGGCTTGCCATCCACCAGGTGGCAGTGCTCTGCCAAGGCACTGAAGTGCGCCCGGACGGAGTTAGACTTGAGCCCGGATTGCGAGAGGTGGAGATAGTACTGTAACACCAGACCCACTGGGTAGGAGAATGGCTCATCCCCATGCTCATTACACCAGACCAAAAACCTGCGCCATTTGAGGGCATAAGCTTTTCTAGTAGAGGCCTTGTGAGAGGCCAGCAGGAACTCCTCTGCCTCCCCCAAGAGGTTGAAAGGGGCTAGGTTCACCCTTTCAGCAGCCATGCTGTCAGCGACAGGGGACACAGGTTGGGGTGCAGAAGAGCCCCCTTCCTGAGACAGGAGTCCCAAGAGTTCCCCAATGGGATGGGGGTCTCCACCATTAATCGGAGGAGCAGCGGGAACCCCGGTTGTCTGGGCCACCAAGGGGCTATCAAGATGAGCGAGGCTCTGTCGCAGAGGGTCCTGAACAAGGTTTTGGCAATTAGTGGCATGGAAGGGAAGGCGTACATGAGGCCCTCCGACCACGAGACAAGGAATGCATCCGCTGCCCCCCTGGAGGAGTGGACCTGCCGGCCACAGAAGCAGGGCAACTGGAAGTTGTCCGGGCTGGAGAACAAGTCCATCACGGGATTCCCCCAGATCAGGAAGAGCCTGTTGGCCACCCTGTGGTCCAGCTGCCACTTGTGCGGCTGGAGGACTGCTCAGCCTGTCGGCCAGCAGGTTGTTCTGGCCTGATAGGTATACTGCCCACAGGAGAATACCCTCTTGGATTGTGTACGAGCAGAGGACCACCACCTCCCAGCAGAGAGCACAAGATCCCATGCCCCCCCCCCTGTTTTTTCACATAAAACATCGCCACCTGGTTGTCTGCCTGAGCCAGCACCAGCAGGTGATGGCAAAAAGCTCGCAGGGCTAAGTATATCACCCGCAGCTCCAGGTAGTTGATCTGCTGGGTGCTCGTCTAGTGACCAGCTGCCCTGGGTGTGGAGTTCCTTGCAGTGGGCTCCCAGCTGAGCAGGGAGGCATCCGTGGTAAGAACCTTTGAGGGATTCAGGACCTGAAAAGGCATGCCTGCCTCGAGATACTGAGGAGACTGCCGACAGACCAGAGTCCTCCAGTTGACATGCTACAGAGACTGTCTTGGAGGCGCCCCGTGGCCTGAGTCCGCTGGTCTTGGAGACACCACTGCACCACTTTCATGTGGAGGCAAGCGTCTGGGGTGACATGGACCATGGAGGCCATGTGCCCGAGGAGGCGTGGAAGGAGCCAAGCAGGCACAAAGGGACGGTGCTGTATATCCCGTGCCAGAATCCTGAGGCAGTCGGCTCAGACCCTGGGCAAGAAGGCCTTTGACTGGAGTGTGTCCAGTTTTGCCCCGAAGAACTCCAGACATTCTGTCAGGAGGATGTGAGACTTGGGGTAATTTATGACAAAGCCCAAGTACTGCAGAACATAGATGGTGTGTGCTGTGGGCTGCTGCACCTGAGGCCATGCCTTGTTCTTTGGGCAGTCCATGGTATACACAGCATTCTTCACCAGCACCATAATTCAAAGGCATCTTAACTTTTTCACTGACCAACTTTCGCATCCATATTATGATGTTCAAGTCATGGTATTTTTTATAAGTTTTAATCTTTGTATGGCAAGAGACATCTCTGCTCTTGAGCATCTTGTCTGGGTCCTTCATAGCCATTCTGCCAAGAGCAATGTATCATCGGATTTCTTGACTGCTCATTTCTTTGATTGACTGATCTAAGCAGATTAAAGCTGTCAATTATTTCAAAGGGAGAGTAACCTTCACTAAATATGCTTCAATTTCCTCAATCCCACCTCTCATCTTAAATGTTTACAGCTGCTGATAATATTTAACATACACATTTTGGATATTGTTAGCATCTGAGACCAACCCATCCAAGGTGGTCTTCAGGTCTAAAATTTAACTGCATTTGCATTGCTGCTGTTGCTTGATTCGGTGTGCCAGATGTTTAATGGCTCTACTGCTTTCTTTGCTCTCATCCAGCTTTAGACTAGCTTGGGGGCTATCTGGTTCTATCCTACAGACTATATCATTCATGTTTTGCATGCCTCCATGTTTTGAAGAATGGAAACTCTTGAGAACAGTTTGGAATTCTTAAGAGTACATTATCTTCCCATTTTAGCAGAGAAATAAAAATTCTTTTATTGGTTTGTTGGTGCAATCATTGGGTTTCCAGGAGCCTTATTATCAGAGACTCAAAGAGAAACTGATGAATTTACACAAGGCGGCTGACAAGCAAAAGAAGTGTCACTATTCAAAGTTGGAACAGAGGGTGCTCAAATGGGCCATCAGAAGCAAATTAGGAGAAAATGAGTGGAAAAACGAGTCTTTTTTTTAACCGAATGTCTCTTTCCCAATATGCAGAATCTCTTGAATGAGTTTGATCCCCTACAAAAAGGAGTAGCACTGCACCTGCACTGAGCTTATGGAATAACCCTCTTATTCACCCTGTACTCTCCCAAACCCCCCAAGGCAAACAATTTTCTCTTATGTTTGCCATATGGTGCGCTCAGTACTGCCGAGTCTACTCCATGCCCAGCCCCGGCAGCTGTTACCATCTACCCAGCCCTAGGCTGACATCTGTGTTATCACGAGACTTAGGACGACTCGGGAAGAAGGAACAGAAAGCCAGCACAGGCCCTAGAGCATAGGCAGTGGCATGCTGCATGGCATACTAGTGAAGTAAGTTTGTTTGTGGCTGCTGCCATGGGAGCTGCCATCACTGTCATTTCACAGCTGGAATTTCTGCTGCACCATGCACCCCTTTTCTACCAACACCTGGGGCAGACCATTCTCACTGCCACAGCCTTGGTATGCCACTGCAAACAGAGCACCACCATCACCTTTACGAGTAGCATAGTAAGATGCAACTTTCATTTAGCATAGTTACTTACCTATAACAGGTGTTCTCCGGGGACAGCAGGAATCAGTCCTCACATATGAGTGATGTCGGCACCGACGGAGCCCTCGCAGAAGCATCCCCCCAGTTTTCAAAGAAAGCCTTTGGGAGGATGTCACCATGCATGTGTGGTCCCCTTCCCACCCAAGGGTGCCATCTTGCTCAGTCAGATGACATAGCTAAAAAAAAGGCAAAAATAAAAAATGTTAAAGGAGCAACTCCAAGGGGGAGAAGGGAGGGTTGTGAGGAACAAGCAGGAAGTCAGTCCTCACATATGGGACTCCCCAGCTACAGGCTACCAAACGTCCATAGCAAAAAACAGGGTTCCCTCATAGGGAGCCACAAGCAGCAGCAAATGAGTCCGTGTCCACAGACCAGAGTAGGACACCTGTGTCCAATGAAACCAGCACTCTGATAGTCTGAACACAGAAGGGTCGCAAGGTAGGAGTTGCCTAGACCCCAACAAGGTTACGGAGCATAGCCTGGCCGAAGGCACTGTCCAGTCGGGACTCTCTTTCCTGGCAGTCATGGACTGCTAAGGTATGGACTCAAGACCAGGTGGCGGCCCGGCAGATGTCCACTATCAGGACAGAGTGAAAGTTTGCCACCGAAGCCGCCATGGCCCTGACACGGTGTGCCATGACAAGGCCATCCAGAAGGAGCCTCGCCTGCTCATAAGCAAGGGCAATACAGTCCGCCACCCATGTGAACAGCGTACGCTTGGTCACCGCCTCCCCCAGCCTACTGGGGTCATAGGAGATGAAAAGCTGAGCAGCTTTGCGGTGGCCCTGAGTGCACTGGATATAGAAGGAGAAAGCCCTCTTACAGTCCAAGGTGTGAAGGACCATCTCCGCCCGACTGGAGTGAGGTCTTGGGAAGAAGGTAGGGAGCACCATCTCCTGGTTAAGATGGAAGTGCGATACTACCTTTGGCAGGAATTTGGGGTGCATATGAAGCACTACTCTGTTCTTGTAGAACCTCGTATAGGGAGCCTCTGCCACAAGGGCTCGGAACGGAGGTGAGCGCAACCAGGAAAAAACACCTTCCAAGAGAGGTAGCGAAGTTCGCATATACCCAGAGGCTGGAAGGGTGGGCGAGTGAGCTGCTCCAACACAACGTTAAGATCCCATTCGGTTGCCAGAGGGCAAACTGGAGGTTTCGATAAGAGCAGGCCCCGAAGGAAACAGATCACCAAAGGTTGGACCGAGAGGGGCTTACCATCCACTGGATGGTGGTACGCCGACAGGACACTAAAGTGCACTTGGACAGAGTTAGACTTGAGACCTGACAGAGAGGTGGAGAAGGTACTGTAACACCAGAGCCACCGGGCAAGAGAAAAGATCAGCCCTATGTTCGGCGCACCAAGCAGAAAACCTGTGCCATTTCACGGCGGAAGCCTTCCTATTCAAGGCCTTACAAAAGACCAGCAGAATGTCTTCCACCTCAACCAAAAGGTTGAGAGGGGCCAAAGTCACTCACTCAGCAGCCATGCTGTAAGCGAGAGGGACCCCAGGTTGGGGTGCAGGAAAGAGCACTCCCCTCCTGAGATAGGAGTCCCGGGGCGGTTCCCAAGCGGATGGGGGCCTCCACCATCAACTGCAGAAGCAGCAGGAACCATGGCTGCCTGCGCCACTGAGGGGCTATCAGGATGAGCAAGGCCCTGCCGAGGAGGGTCCTGAACAAGGTCTTGGCAAACAGCAGCATGGGAGGGGAGGCATACATGAGGCCTTCCGACCATGAGAGTAGAAACGCATCCGCTGCAACCCTGGAAGGGTGGGGGGCCTGCCAGGAGCAGCAGCAGGGCAACAAAGTTGTCTGGACTGGTGAACAGGTCCATCACAGGTTCCCCCCCCCAGAGACAGAAAAGCCAACTGGCTACCCTGGGATCCAGCTGCCACTTGTGCGGCTGGAGAACCCTGCTGAGCCTGTCGGCCAGCAGGTTGTCCTGGCCTGGCAGGTACACGGCCTGCAGGAGGATACCCTGGATTGCGTATGAGCAGAGGACCAGTGCCTCCTGACAGAGAGTACAGGACTCCATGCCCCTTGTTTGCTCAAGTAGAACATTGCCACCTGGTTGTCCGTCTGGACCAGCACTGACTGGTGATGCAGGTGGTGACAGAAGACTCTCAGGGCGAGGTGTATGGCTCAGAGCTCCAGGAGGTTGATCTGCTGGGTGCTCTCATCTGGTGACCAGTTGCACTGAGTGCAGAGAGCTCCGCATTAGGCTCCCCAGCCGAGCAGGGAGGCGTCTGTGGTGAGGACCCTCGAGTGGCTCAGGGCCTGAAAAGGCATGCCTGCTTCTAGGTGCTGGGGCGACTACCACCAGACCAGAGAGTCTGCCAACTGATGGATCACCGAAACGGCCTGTGGCCTGAGACCACTGATCCCGGAGACATCACTGACATGTTCCCTGTAAAATAGTTATCTCCAAGTTATAATGCCCTGTTCAATGCAATTTCAGTTTGTTCAATGTAAACCGCACTGATGCAGAATAGCGCGGTATATAAAAGAATGTAAATAAATAAATAAATAAATCACTGCACCATCCTCATGTGGAGGCGAGCGTCCGGGGTAACGTGGACCGTGGAAGCCATGTGCCCGAGAAGCAGGAGATGCCAGGCAGGCACCAAGGGACGGTGCTGTACATCCTGACAGGAGATCTGAGATGATCGGCTTGGTCCCTGGTCAAGGCAGCTTTCGACTGGAGAGTTTCTATCTTTGACCTGATGACTGTCAGGAGGAGGTGAGACTTGGGGTAGTTTATGACTAAGCCCAAGTGTTGCAGAACATGGATGGTGCGTGCAGTGGCCTGCTGTACCTCCCTTTATGAGCCAGTCATCCAGGTAGGGAAAATTGAAGACCCCCTGAAGCCTGAGGAAGGCGGCTACGACTGCCAGGCATTTTATGAAAACCCTTGGGGCACAGGCTAGTCCGAAAGGGAGCACCCTGTTTTGAAGGTGCCTGCCCACTACCACAAACCGCAGGTACTGCCTGTGATTGGGGTGGATGAGGATGTGGGTATAAGCATCCTTGAGGTCTAAGGAGCATAGCCAGTCTCCCTGCTGGAGGTAGGGCAGTAATGTTCCAAGGGAGAGCATCTTGAACATCTCCCTCAGGGGAATTTGTTGAGGTTGCGCAGGTAGAGGATGGGCCTTAGGCCCCCCGCCCCCATTCTCTTTGGCACAAGAAAGTATCTGGAGTAGAACCCCTTGCCCTTGAGGTGGTGGGGGCACCAGTTCCACCGCCTTGTCCTCGAGAAGACCTGCAAATTCCTTCAAAAGAAGGTCCCAGTGGAGGGGAGACCTGTGGGGCTCTCCCAGGAAATAAGGAGGAGGTTTCTGAGTCAGGTTGGAGGACATAACCCTCACTGATTACCCTTAGTGCCCAGGAATCGGTGGTGATGGCCACCTATCTCTGAGCACAGAGGGTCAGATGTCCTCCTGTGGGCTGATGATCTCCTTGGGGTAGAGAGGCTATGCTCAAGGAGTCAAAAGCTCCCCCCTGGCTGTGCCCGGGCCAGTGCCTGAGGTTTTGGAGCCTTCTGCTTACACAGGCCATGCCCATGTCCCTTGGCCTGCTGACCCTGTTGGGGAGCCGGGGAGGCCTGATAGGGTGGTGAGTTTTGGTAAGCAGCCCCCTTCCTAGGGTAAAAGGGCTTTTTACCCGCGCCCTTCCGTCGGAGAGGGGCAGTGGTCTTCTTAGAGAGCCTGGTCCTTGTCATGAACTCGATCTTCAGCTCTGTAGCCTTGTCGGTTATGGGTTTGCCAAAGAGGTTCTCTCCTTGGCATGGGACATTGACCAGGTTGTCCTGAACCCACTGCTCAAGGTCGGATGACTGAAGCCAAGCTTGGCAGCGTACACTGATGCCTGTCGCAGCTAACCCGGCTGCCGACTAGAAACCGTCATAGGCCGCTCAGGACAAATTTGGAGCACTCATCGACAGCCTTGGCCAGGCTCTTGAACCACAGCAAAGATTCCTCGGAGAGACCAGCCGAGAATCTGGCGAGTTCCATCACCAGGTCTCTTAAGTACATGCCCATGTACAGCTGGTAGGCCTGGATACGGCAGATGAGCATTGAGCCCTGGTAGCAATTTCTACCGAGGGCGTCCAAGGTGCGGACCTCACTGCCAAGGGGTACCAAGGAGAGAGTCTTCTGGCTTTTCAGCCGATGCATGGCTGACTCCACCACCATGGAGTTATGCAGCAGCTGTGACTTTTGGAAGCCTGGAATACGGTGGACCCGATTCATCAAGTCAAGCCATCTGCTCACCACCGGCACAGACGCCAGCATTTCCCATATGTGGAACATGAGCTGTTCCAGCAATTCCCATGGAGGGGCCTTGTACTGGAGGATCTCCAACTCATCTGCCCGAGGGTTCTCCTACGACTCAGTTGGGAAAGCCAGGGCCTTAGTCATGTCCTTGACAAAGTCCAGGAAGCCCATCTCCTCGGGCGGGGACCGCCTCCGAGGTTCAGAGACTGGAGAGTCAGATGGGACGTCGTGGTGGCAACAGGTTTCGGGAGACTCCTCGTCCTCCATCTCCCACTCAGAGTAGCCTGTGGAGTACTCGTAGGAGGGCTTCTCTGCGGGCCTTGAGGGCCCTGATGCCATATGGCCAGCGCCCGGCAAACCTGCTGGGGAGAACCGGGATCGCATCGAGCAGGACTCAGAGTGCAACCTTGGCCGAGGATCGACTCGAGGCCGAACAACCTCAAGGATCGGATCGGCCTCCGGGGACATCTTGGACGTCAAGTGCCCAGTGGTCCAGGCAGATGAACCAGTTGTGCCAGACAACAGCGCCCGCTGCTGGTCCTTGAAGGCAAACAAACTGTGCTCCAGGGCCGCCATTCTGGACTCCAGCCTTCGGCATGGGCATCAAGAGACTCAGGCCCAATGTCGACTCCCCCGAAGGGGAATCCTCGACCAGGATGGTGTCTGGGGACCAAGGCCGGTACGCGGCCGGTTCCTTCCAGAGTACCTTCGGAGCTCGCTCTTTCTCTGATGGCTCAGACAAGTATCTTGGACTGTGGGACCAGGCCCGAGGAGCTCCCAGCCGGTCGGAATCATCCAAGGACGCCGCCTTCGAGGGTTGTTTCTTCTTTCTGGGTTCCTCGAGGGAGACCCCCTTTCTGAGGACCAACAAAACTACTCGGGTTCGGAGAGTTCCGCCTGAGATGTCGGGGCCTCAGTCGAGGCCCTGGCCTTCGGAGGCATCGGGGAAAAACTTATCGTACTGCTGCTGGCGCCTCTTAAGGACCTTGCTGGACATCTTTTTGCAGAGATGACAGGCCGCCAGCTCGTGTCTGGCCCGAGGCAGCGTAGACAGCAATCGTGCGTGTCAAAGACATGATTTCAGAACACACTTCTTAAAACCACTGGTAGCCATGGGGGAAAGAAGTACCCATGCAAGGTCGAAGACCCTCTGGGCTTCCAACGGGAGAAAAAAAAAAAAAAAGGTGTGAAGGTGCCAGAAAAAGAAAAGAATGAAAGACTACAAAAATTTTAAAAAACCCGACACCGAGGTCAGTAGGCAGGAAGAGTACCGGTGCAACACCAGAGGCGAGTTGGAAACTTGGGAACAAAAAGAAAAATCAACATTTTCCAGGGACAAGCCAGAACATCTGAAAGGCTCCATGGAAAAAAGGTGGCACCCTTGGGCAGGAAGAGTACCATACATGCGTGGTGGCATCTCCCAAAGGCTTTCTTTGAAAGCTGGGGGGATGCTTCCACGAGGGCTCCATCAGTGCCGTCACCCATGTGCGAGGACTGACTTCCTGCTTGTTCCCAGAGAACATCTGTAGATTTTTTTATAATTTCAAAATTATTAGTTAACTTGGTTCTAATGAAAGATGCAGAAGATAAGAACCACTGAAAACCACTGTCCTTTGATAATTCATAAAAGCAATGAACAGCATGCTTTCTCCTTATCAACACTGCCAAGTCATTGGTAACTCTACAGTACGCGGGCCAAATACAGGAAGAAGTAATTTAGTCTATGCCTGTACCATCTTCAGCCTCTCTGCTGATAATCTCATAATGCAAACTTAAGTCCACTATCTACTCAGGATTTAACTAAAACACAAGTTTGTTTCACGGTAGTCCTCAAATGCCTTCCTGATGGCAATACCTTGTGGCTATTATTGGAATGAGTAAAACTTAAACCAGCATCTTAGAGGTAAAGGGTTCTATTACTTCATACCTGCCCTGCCAAGCTATCCAGTTCTATTCTCAACCTTCCATTTCATGTACTTTACAGACAGGGCTGCACTACCATTAGGCGAATTAGGTGGTAGCCTAATATTCTGTAATATTCATAATCATTTCTCTAGTAATTTTTGCTCGACAATTATTCCAGTCCTAAGTTATTTCCAGTTTTGCTCAATTTTCCTCTAAAGTCAAATGCCATCTTAATGTCATCCAAGCAGCTTTTCACTATGAGGAGTTTTTCCGCTAATTGTTGGTCACCGGAACTGCAGAGTTTCAGGTCATCTATAAATAGAAAGTGTGATGTCATCTCCGAGTTGGTACCTTATTTAGGATTAAGGCTAAATCCACATCCCAAAGAGTTGATGTGAGTATTCAGTGAATTGTCATACAAAAGTGGCAACATGGAGTCTCCATTAAATATTCTTCACTAGATCATGGTGTTAGTTACGATGAACTGACCATCTTCATACTTCAAAAGGAGTATGGTTTTTGACACATTTTCTTGTTGATCTTAATGTACTCTATCAAGCTAGGGTTTATTTTATACATTTCAAGGCAATTTATTAGCCAAAAGTATGGGATGCTATCAAAGGCTCTCTTATAGTCAAATCCATACTATACTGAGATTTCTGCTTTTTTTAGTACCAACCATGATGGCCTTATTCAACATTAACTAATCTTTGGTTTCATATGCTCCCCACTTATTGTCCTTTTTCTGTACTGACACGTTATTGAAATCAATATGATTGTATATTCTCTCTGCATGATTGTATATTCTCTCTACAGCAATGGCCAGCTTATTGATTGTAGGTAAAAAACGTACTTGTCTAATTTTTGAGAACATTACTTGGATCCACCTTTGGAAGGAGAAATGTTTTTTCTATTATAAGCCACTGTGGTGGTAAGTTTGGCTCCCTGATCAATTGATTTTTTTGCCGTTTAGCAGGTCTTGGTTGAATGATGATAAATGTTTGAGCCAATGGGCTCTTTTCAAACTGCTTTCCAGCTCTTCTGTTACTTCAGGCCATTTCCATAGGTTTTTTCCCCAAAGCTTTGGTCTTCCTGGAGAGACTTGGTCATGGTGAGTTGTTCCATCTCCAACTAAGCAGTTTTCACCATCATGCGCTTGCCAAGGAGATTCTCATCCTAGCACAGATCATCAGCCAATTTGTCCTGAATCCATTGCTCCAGGTCCAAGGACTGCAGCCATATCAGGCAGCGTGCACCAATATCCACTGCAGCCACTCTGGTCACAGACTCAAAGCTGTCATAGGATGTCTGAGACACAAATTTGGAGCAATCCTTGGTTTTAATGACCAGGCACCAGAATTTCTCAAAATGGTCACCAGAAAGCCCAGCTGAGAACTCGGCAAGCTCCCCTGCCAGGTCTCTCAAGTACATGTCCCATGTACAGCTGGTATACTTGTATACGGGCCATGAGCATGAAGCCCTGATAACACTTTCTGCCAAAGCCATCTATGGTGTGGACCTCCCAACCTGGGGGCACCAAGGAGTGCATCTTATTGCTTTTGAAGAAGCATGGTTGACTCCACCACCATGGAATTGTGAGGCAGCTATGTTTTGCCAAAGCCTGGGCTCTTGAGGACCCGGATATATGGAATTGAGCCGCTTGCTCATCGTAGGCACCATAAGCAAGGTCTCCCACATCCTCAGAAGAAGCCACTACAGAATGGGGTGGACAGGAAATGTAATGGCTTCTTTTGGCGGGGTGGGGTACTGGAGGATCTAAAACTCCTCAGCTTGAGGCTCCTCCTCCGCCTCAAGGGTGAAAAGCAAGGCCTTCCCATGTCCCTTGCAAACTCCAAAAAAGAGAGGCCCGGAGGGGGCGGGGGGGGGGTGTCGACGCTCAAGTGGTGAGGGATCTGAGGGCACATCCCGGTGCCTCACCATCTTTGGAGAATTGCCCTCAGTCTCCCAGTTGGAGTCGAAGTCACTGAAGAACTCGAAGTATCAAAGGGATGAAGGACTCAGTCGATGACGGGAAAGGGTCCTCTGTTCTTGATGCTCTGAGGCACTCGAGGAGACTGGCTGTACCAATCGGAATCGGGAGGAGTCTCAGGACTCCTAGGAACCTGCAAAGGTTTCGAGGATTAGCTGCAACTTGGCCGGTGAGGCCTCTGCTATGGACAGGGCTGTCACTGGTGCTGAGGAACTGAAGTTGTCCAGGGGAGGGGGAGGGGGGGGTTGCGCGCATCATAAAGGCAGCCAGCCAGGCAGTGCTTGAGAGCCAGCATCCTCTCTGCTAGGAGGGAGGGCTCCGCAGCTGCCGGTGTCGGCATTGGTACAGACTAAACCAATGCCAGCTTCTTTGGTGGGGACTCCATAAGGGTTATAGCCTCAGAAGCCCCGTGCTGAGCCTCCAAAGTCTCATGGGGTAACTCCTCCCCCCCCCCCCCCCCACCAAGCAGCTTGGAAATCTGTTCCCAGCCTTCACCCTCCGAGTCACATTGAAGGTTTCAATGCCGATAACCAAAGTTTTCCCTCTGGTATTGGCATCACCCTTCGATACCAACTCGGACAAAGACTGTTCCGGGGGCACTCCTCGTCAAATAAGAGCCACTGGTCCAATGGCCCGCAATCTTGAGGCTTGGAGGTTGCCCAGTCCCCTTTCAAAGCAGAGGCCTCAGATGGGGCCTTTGAGGGCATCGAAGCAGAGGTTGATGCCAGGGACAACTTCAAGGCCTTGGAACCAAATGATTCCTACTGCTTCTCCTGGTTCTTGAGCCCCTGGCAAATAATCTGCAAGCAGAGAGGGCAAGTGGTAAGCCCTAAGACATTGAAAGCATGAAATGTGGCGTTCAGTGATCGAGATGGTCTGACCACACCGAATGCACTTCTGAAAACCACTGGTTGGTTTTGACATGGTTAGGAAGATTGCATCCGCCACGTCAAAGTACTCTAATGTCCTCACCAACCAGGGGGGAAACAAGGAAAAAACCCACAAACCGAAAAAGAAATAAAACCCCAGAAACACAGCACTGAGGCACAGACAACCACTGGGATTGAGGAAGGCAGGAAGGGCAACACAAATTGAGACAAAATGGTAACTGAATGGCAGAAAAAAAAAAAAGGAGACAGTAAGAAAAACAAATTATCTTCGGGATTTAGATGGCTCCTTTGGAAGGGAAGACTGGCACACATGCGTTAGTGCATTCCAAAAGCTTCCTTTGCATGCTGAGAAGTGTTCCCGGGCGGACTCCAGTGATGTCACCCATATGTGAGGGCTGGCTTCCTGTTTGGTCCTGGAGAAAGGGTGTGTTTTGACACCACTACCCCCAGCTAATTGGGGTCAAAGAAGAAAAAAAGCAGGGAGGAAAGTGATGGGCTTTCATCCTCTCCAGGTAGAAAGCCAGTTTTCTCTTACAGTCCAAAGTGTACAGAGAGGCCTCACCTGTTGGCATGAGGTCTCGGAAAGAAGGTGGGTAGCACCACCGATTGATTGAGATGAAAAGCAGAAACTACCTTAAATAAGAATTTTGGGTGAGTTCCGAGAACTACCCTGTTCTTATGAAACCTGGTGTATGGTGGGTGCGCCACCAGTGCTTGCGATTTGCCGAATGTGGCGCCAAAGTAAGCACCACTAGAAAAATGACCTTCCAGGTAAGGAATCTGAGTGGGCAGGAGCTAAGCGTCTCAAAGGGGGGGGGGATGAGGAGCCGCCCAAGCACCACATTAAGATCTCATGCTGCCGGGGGTGGTTTAATGGGGGGGCGAGATAATAGGAGACTCTCCATAAAGTGACCCACTAAGGGGTGAGCAGAGATCGGTTTATCAAATATGGGCCAATGATAAGCGGCTACAGCACTAAGGTGACTGACCACGTTGAACTTCAGACCAGAGTTTAAAAGAAAAGATAAGACAAAACTGACTCCACAGAGCAAAAGGAGTCAGAGACTTGCTTTCACACCATACAAAGAAACTCTGCACTTGAAGGTGTAGATATGTCAAGTCAAGTCCTTACACGAATCTAGGAGTAGGTTTTCCATATCCTGCAGTAAGCGTATCTCTGTGAGTACTACCTGCTCAGCATCCAAACCATCAGCGATAGGGATGACAGGTTGGGATGGAGGAGAGTCCCACTGTCCTTGAGATTAGGTCCAGGGCACAGGAGGCATAGTATCTGCCAAGCTGTGACAACCGGACAACGCTGGACATCCCTCGCCACGGCGACAAGGCATTGGGTTCTGTCAGTCAGAACGAAAGCTCGAGCTAGCAGGGTGTTGAGAAAAACCCCAATGAACTCAAGGCATTGAGAGAGTGGCAGGCATGACTTTGGGTAGTTGATGGCAAAGCCCAGCTGTTCCACTACCTGAATACTATGCTGTACAGACTGCTGGACCTTGTCCAATGTCCCACCCCTGATCAACCAGTTGTCTAGGTAGGGGAAGAGAAAGATTCCCAGGATCCTGAGGAAGGCAGCCACAACCGCAAGATATTTTGTTTAGACCCATGGGACAGAGGCAAGACCGCAGGGAAGAACTCTGTACCGATTGTGCAGGGGGTGGATGAGGATGTGCGTGTAGGCGTCTGAGATACAAGGAGCACAGCCAATCTTCCCATTGAAGGTAGGACAACAATGTTTTAAAGGATACATTTTGTACTTTTCTTTCACTAGGAAGCGAGTGAGATTGCGGAGATCTAAGATGAGTCAGAACCCACCTGTTTTCTTGGCAACCAAGAAGTAGTGTGAGCAAAACCCCTGTTCTGTTTGGGATGGTGGAACACGTTCCACTGCCCATTCTGCCAGGATGGCCTGGATGTCCTGTTGGAGTAGTTCACGATGTTGATGCTCGAGAGAGTATTCCCCTGGAGAAAAAGTGCAGGGGAATCTGATCAAAGTGCAGCAGGTAGCCTTCCTGGACCACCTGCAGTGCCCAGGCATTGGTTGTTATGCTGGGCCACCTGTCTCTCCCAATCAAAGTCGGAGTCCGAGAGGAACTGAAAGTACCGCCGCAAATAGGGGACTGCGCTGATAGCAATGGGGGGGAGGGGGGAGTCAAAGACATCCTCAGCTTCTATCTGTCCAAATCTGATGTACACAGGATGAGGGAGGGACAACCCACTGCATTGAAAGGGACCTCAAATGCTCACGAGAGCCACCCGAGAGAGCATGTACCTCCAAAGTGTGCTGCACCTCTAAAGGTGAAGCACCCAACGTCGATGGGGCAGTCACCAGGTCTCTGGCAGATTGCTGGGACATGAACGCTGCGAGGCTACACTCAAGGGCCTGCATCCTCTCAGAGGACTGAGTTCTCCGCTGCCACCAGAGTCTGCGCTGCAGCTTTCAGTGCTGATGCCGGCTCCCTTGGCAGGGGAACAGGAGGAGGAGCTTGGCTCTTGCAGACACAGGAGGGAACAAACGAAGCAAGAGAGGCAGATGGGTTTGGAACAGACTGCTTTAATGATGAGGGTCCCTACGTGTTTCGGCTTACGCCTTCCTCGGGGGACATACAGCTACCATAAAATTGGACAAACAAAAATAGAAATAAAAATACAACATTTAAAGAACTTGAGAAATAATGGCTTAGAATAAAATATACATAACAAGTAAATAAATAAATATTAATAATAATAATGTTAACATAATGGACAATAAATAGTATATTAAGAGGGTAGTCACAGAAGCTCTAAAATATCTATAAGAGGGAATACACACTTAAACCCAAAGGACATACAGAGAAGCTTTAAAAAAGAAGAAACATAGAAGGGCCGAGACACAACAAAGTTAATAAAGATATCTTAAAACTATATATATATATTAATATAAATATGTTATATTATAAAGGACCAGTGAAGATAAAAAATATATTAAATAATAAATTAAAAAATACCAAACAATATATGCATAAATATTAAAATTAATTTTTAAAGAATTAAACATAAAAAAGAATAAAGACAGAGAAGAATATATAAAAGCACAGATTATGCAATAAATGGAAACGAGTGTACATCTTAAAAAATAATAATAATAATATTGATAAACAAATAATAATGAATATAAGACTATATACAAAATAATAATAAATAAAGAAGAACACAAATGAAATAAATATACAGAATTGTCCTTATAAAATACATATATATATATAATAATAAACATACCAGTGTTGTATCAGATGGAATGTCTCTCAAAGAGAGTTTTGTCAAAGCACTATATGAGGGTAGTACCGTATCTGAAGAGTTGTCTCATAAAGACAGTTTGGTCGAGGCACTATATGAGGATAGTGCTGTATCTGAAGAGTTGTCTCAAAGACAGTTTGGTCGAAGCACTATGCAATAACTATAAGAAGAGAAGAACTATATAATGGCATATCTAAGCATTAGGTAATGGAAAATAAAAATATATAATATAGTAAAACCACTACATAAATGGATATAGATATAAAGTTAAAAATATTAAAAGATACAAAATAAATAAAGTAAAATTAATAAAAAAGAATGGAAAATAATAAATAATAGGTAATCTATAAGCAATATAAAATAAATAAAATATATATAAATATATATAAAAATATATATATATATGGCTATATGAGTATATAATTTTAAGGACCAAAAATAAACTGGAGTGTCGGTAATAAGAGATATTTCAGTGTGATTAAAATAAAATAAATAATTAAATGAAAAATAAAAAATATATAATATGAAATAAAAAATATATATATATATTTTCTTCTTTTTTAAAGCTTCTCTGTATGTCCTTTGGGTTTAAGTGTGTATTCCCTCTTATAGATATTTTAGAGCTTCTGTGACTACCCTCTTAATATACTATTTATTGTCCATTATGTTAACATTATTATTAATATTTATTTATTTACTTGTTATGTATATTTTATTCTAAGCCATTATTTCTCAAGTTCTTTAAATGTTGTATTTTTATTTTTATTTTGGTTTGTCCAATTTTATGGTAGCTGTATGTCCCCCGAGGAAGGCGTAAGCCGAAACACGTAGGGACCCTCATCATTAAAGCAGTCTGTTCCAAACCCATCTGCCTCTCTTGCTTCGTTTGTTCCCTTCGGCTCCCTTGGCAGGACCTCTGATGGTCAGGGCCTGGGGAGTCACTCACCAGCCATCCAGGGCCTCAGGAGGCAACTCCTCCCGATGGGACAGCTTGGAGGGCTGCTCCGGGCTCTTGACCTCAGAGTCCTGCCAATGGTTTTGATGCCGATGCCCATGGGCTTCTGTGGCTCGGCATCGTCCTTCAGTGCTAATGGGGATCAACGTCCAGTCCTTCAGGGAGCACTCCTTATTCAAAGAAGAGCCGTTGTTCCAGTGCCCCGTAACCTCTCAGCTCCAAATGGGCCTGGCCTCTGTGCAAAGCCGAAGCCTTGGCAGAGGCCTTCGAGTGTCGATACCTGGGCTGATGTGAATGCCTCGGAGCTGAAAAGCAATTCTTGTTGCTGTTCTTGGTTCTTAAGCTCCTTGCACATCACCTGCAAGCAGAGAGTGCAGTTCTAGGAGTTGTGGTCAGGCCAGAGGCACTGAAGGCACCAGCTGTGGCGATCTGTGATGGAAATGGCCCGGCCACATTCAGTGCACTTCTTAAAGCCATTGGTCAGTTTAGACATGGTAGGGAAGACGGCTTCCACCAAGTCAAAGGACTCAAATTCCCTCATCAACTAGGGGAGCACGAGAAGCAAATCCTGTGCACCAAAAAAGAAATAAAAAGCAGCGCTGAGGCACCAATGTTTCCAGAGATGAGAGGAAGATGTTGAATACCACGCAATCCGGAAAAAAAAACAAAAAAAAAAACGTGAAAACTAGCAAAAAAGGGCTCAACTAAAAAGAGAAAAACTAAAGTACAGATTGCTCTTCTGGAAGGGAAGATTGGCACACATGCATGTAGCATCTTACAAATGCTTCCTATGGAAGCTGGGAAGCATTCTCATGCGGGCTCAGAGACATCACCCATATGTGAGGACTGACTTCCTGCCTGGTCCTAGAGAAAGTTAGTTACTTTAGTAAAATCAGAATGCTAGTAGCATGGAGACTATGCACTTAAGCCTTCCCATGCACCCAAGACCAATATACGCGTATGGTGTTTCTTCCCTCTATTTCTGTACACCTTGGACATGTTTTGAGTAACCCTATAGAACATATATGGCAGTAGAATGTCCCCTATGTAGTTACAATAGTCCATGAGTCGAATGTGATCTCCTCACATAGGTACTGTATGCTGCAATATGCTACTCTATGGACTCCATGCTTCCCTGATCATCCTATAACAGGCCAAAGGCAGAGTGGAACTACCTGCAAGACATGTACCTTTGTAGGACAGCAATCTGGTGTTGACCTTTGTGGAAAATTTTCCAAAAGCACTAAAATCACACCTATGCCCCATAAAAATGTTTTGTTCCAGTGGTGGCTCCTGTGTTAACATCTATGCAGTTACTTACCCTTGGCTAGCAGGAACTCCTACTGAAACTCCTAACAAGGTGCACTCAGGACATGGTGGTTGCATCCAGGTTATTCCTCAGGTCAGGACACTAAGGATGGCCCAGCCATTAGCCTGGTAAGGAGGGTAATCCTGAGGCCTGGAAGCTATTTTCCTGATGTTCCTGTGTCTGCAACACCCATGTGCACATCATATAAAAGGAGGCGCATATCAGGAAGGGATGGGGATATCCATAAGTTCATAAATTGTGTGGTCCCTTCTTCACAGTTTATAAAGTAAAGGCAGAAATATAAATGCCCCCTTTCCCGATGCACACACCTATTCAACCTATATAAAATTAACAACCCCCCCCCCCCCGCATGATGTATAAAAGTAATACCATCTGATGCCTTCACATATTTCTCATCTATGTTTCATACAGTAGTTTCCTCTTGCTCCTTTTTATTTCCAGCTCAACTGGAACAAGTGCTGGAAATTTAATGCCCTAATATTTCATTTGCAAATACCCAATCATTTTCCCCATATTTTTATATGTTGTCCCCTTTCAAACAATCTGCCTCCACATTAACAGGCTAAGCAGGGAATGGAAGTCCCAAAATGGCTAACAAACCACTAACCTTCCAGAAATCGCAGTGCACAGCACCCATCAACTGCATAATCCTGCTCTCATTTTAAAATACAAACAGTAGTAACCTTTGTGTGTATTATAATACATAAATGAACTTGTACTGTCATGTTACAATGTTAAACTGAACAACTTATCAAAGTTTCTATGTTTCTATGAAAGATCAACATGTCTTCAGTAAGACTGGCTAATCTACTGAAGAGTGCTTTAAACTAGATTTGTTGTGGATAGCTGAAGAAAGCCCCCAGGTAAGTGAAGGCCACCAGGTAAGTAAAACATTAAATATCTTTATGGAAAGCATAGCTACTCACCTGTAACAGGTGATCTCCGGGAACAGCAAGAATTTAGTCTTCACATATAGGTATCGGTACCGACCGAGCCTGCGCGGGAACGCTCCCCAGCGTCCAATAGGAAAGCTTTTGGGAGCATCCCACTGCGCCTGCGTGCTGCCTTCCCGCCTTTCCCAACTGTCCCTCTCCAGTTGAGTTTAAAGCTGAGACAAAGAGAGAGGGAAAGAGAGAGATAGAGAGATACAACTCCTAGGGGAGGTGGCTGGGTTGTGAAGGCTAAATTCCTGCTGTTCCCGAAGATCACCTGTTACAGGTGAGTAACTATGCTATCTCCAGGAACAAGCAGGAATGTAGTCTTCACATATGGGGACTCCCTAGCTGCAGATGCCAGGGAGAAGGCCCCAGAAGTTGTGTGCCCTTGTGAAAGAGCTCCACTTCCCCCCCATGGATCTCTGACATCCTACCAGGGATGGTGGGTAGGAGATAAGTATGAAACAGGTGTTGAAGAACAGCCTGACCAAACAGGCATCCCAGCGGGAGTCCTTGTCTAAGCAGTAATGGGCTGTGAAGGTATGAACCGAAGCCCAAGTAGCTGCTCGACAAATGTTGTTGATAGACAGAGTGAAGATTAGCCATAGAGGCTGCCATGGCTCTCACATTGTGAGCTGTGACATGGCCTTCAAGAGGAAGGTTTTTACTCTCATAGGCAAAAGATATATACTGTACAAACCAGCTGGACAGTGTTCTTTTGGAGACTGGACGTCCCAAATGACTAGGATCAAAAGCAAAAAATGTTGAGAGGACTTTCTATGTTGCTGTGTCCTTTGCAAGTAAAAGGCCAAAGCCCTTTTGCAGTCCAAAGTATGAAGATCTTTTCTGCATTTGAGGCGTGAAGCCTTGGGAAGAATACAGGAAGGTAAACCGCTTGGTTTAAATGAAAAGGTGACACCACCTTTGGCATGAAGTGTGGAAGAGTACTAAGGACTACCTTATCATGATAGAACCTTGTATAAGGAGGATCAGCCACCAAGGCTTGCAATTCACTGATGCGACGTGCTGATGTGATTGCAATAAGAAAGATGACCTTCCAGGAAAGGAATTTCAAAGAGGCAGTGGCTAATGGTTCAAAAGGCGGTCTCATGAGCTGCCAACGAACCAGATTTAAATCCCATGCCACCGGTGGTGGCTTAATGGGAGGCTTAGTTAAAAGAAGGCCTCTCATAAATCTCGCTATGAGAGGAAATAGGTTGTCCATTTAGAGACTTGAAAGAAGCTGCAATAGCACTCAAATGGACTCTCACTGAATTGGTCTTAAGCCCTGCATTAGATAAATGAAGGAGATACTCCAGTAATGATTCCAGAGGTATCGCAAGAGGGTTAAGACCCTTCTGTGAGCACCATATGGTAAACCTTTTCCACTTAAATGCATAAGAGTGTCTTGTGGAAGGCTTCCTGGAAGCATAAAGGATATCCTTTACCTGCTGGGTAGGTTAAGACCATGAAGTTCTAGGCTTTCAGCAACCAGGCCCAGAGATGCAGACACTGGGGATTGGGATGCCATGCCACAGCATCCCGTCCTCTTGAGAAAGGAGATTTGGAGCAGATCCTAACTCCAGAGGCGGAGCTTGAGAGAGATGTAGGAGCAGAGGGTACCACATTTGCCGTGGCCAACGTGGAGCTATGAGGATCATATGACCTCTGTCTCTCTGAAGCTTGAACAGGGTTTTGGGAATTAGGGGAATGGGTGGAAAGGCATACAGGAAGTCCTGACCCCAATGGAGGAGGAAAGCATCCCTGGCCTGACAACCCTGAGCCAGAATTCTGGAACAGAACCGGGGAAGTTTGGCATTCAGCGGACTTGCAAAGAGGTCTATGTCCGGGGTTCCTCAAATTTGAAAAATTTTGGCCACCTGGTCTGCATGGAGAGACCATTCGTGTGGAAGCAGAACTCGACTGAGTCTGTCTGCCCAAGAGTTTTGAATGCCTGGAGAATACACAAGGAGATGAATCTGATCCTCTCTGGCGATGGCCCATAGTCGCAAAGCTTCGTTGCAAAGCGACAGAGCCTGTTCCGCCCTACTTGTTCACATAGAACATGGCTACTTGATTGTCCGTTTGAATTAGGACTGTCTTGTAGCTGAGCTGGGTGTGGAATACTCGAAGAGCAAGGAAAACTGTTCTGAGTTCCAGAAGATTGATGTGTAAATAGGCCTCCTGTGGGGTCCAGTTACCCTGGGTAGAGAGGCCTTGCAGGTGGGCTCCCCTACCCAGCTGTGAAGCATCTGTTAGAGTGGCCTGGGTGGGGGTTGCTGAAAAGGAGACCCCACCAAAAGGTTTTGGGGCGAATGCCACCATTGGAGGGACAAAATAAGGCGATCTGAGTTTGCTATTTTGTCTGACAGGCAACCTGATGCCCGAGTCCACTGAGTGGATAAAGTCCACTGGGCTGCCCTCATATGGAGGCGAGCATAGGGAACCACATGCACAGTGGATGCCATGTGGCCTAGCAACTGTAACATTTCCCGAGCAGTGAGGTGAGGTTTTAGCACTGCTTGGGAAGCTAACTGCACAATGCGAAGGCAGCGGGGCTGTGGAAGGTAGGCCCTTGTCTGGGATCCAGCAGAGCTCCTAAAAACTCTAGGGACTGAGTGGGAGCAAGGTTGGATTTTGGGAAGTTTATGACAAGTCCCAAATACTGAAGAATGTGCATTGTGCGAGAGAGGGCAACCCTGGCCTCTGGCTCTGAAGGGGCTCGAATGAGCCAGCCGTCTAAGTAAGGGACGACGAATATTCCCAGGGTGCGGAGAAATGCTGCCACCACAGCCATGCATTTTGTGAACACAGTTGGTGCAGTGGCCAGGCCAAAGGGAAGAACCCTGTATTGGTAGTGCTTCCCTTGAAACAGAAAGCAAAGGATCTTTCGGTGAGTTGGATGGATGAGAACATGAGTGTATGCATCCTTGAGATCTAGAGAACAAAGCCAATCCTGACTCTGAAGGTATGGCAGCAGAGTTCCTAGAGAAATCATTTTGAACTTCTTTTTGAACAGGAATTTGTTTAATTTTCTGAGGTCTAAAATGGGTCTGTGTCCTCCTGTTTTCTTTGGAATAAGGAAAAAGGGGGAGTAAAACCCTGTACCCCATTGGGGAATGGGTACCTCTCTTCTATTGCTCCTTGAGCAAGGAGCACAGTGACCTCCTGACCTAACAGGTCGTTCAGAGAGGTCTGAGAATTGAACTGTCTTACCATTGTAGGAGGCGGCATGCTGAGGAAATGAAGCTTGTACCCCTCTCTTACAATAGACAGAGTCCAATTTTCTGCTGTTATATGACCCCATCTGGGGGAAAAATGCAAGCCTCCTGGGATGGTGGAGGGTTCTGGGCTGTTCAGGGCCAGGAAGGCAAAGTTCTCTAGATAGGAGTCAAAGCCCCTGTGGAGGCTGAGTCTGCTGAGCCGGTTGAGACTTAGCTGCTTTTGTCTTTGTCTAGGTTGTTGCTGCTGTCCCTTTTGGGCAGACTGACCTAAACGATGCCCCTGCTGGGTATAGGAGGGATAAAACATCTTACTGAAGAATGGTTTCTTATAGGATTTCTTCCTCGCAGGATCAGCTGTAGATTTAGACAATCTATCCAAAGTGATATTGTCGGCATCTCTCTCATTAGCTTTTTCCTGCCAATTCTTGCCAAAGAGATTCTCTCCTGTGCAAGGAATATTTCCTAGTTCATCCTGTACCCAAATTTCCAAGTCAGATGCCTGGAGCCAGGCAATCCTACGTGCACCTATGGCAATGGCAGAGGTTCTGCTTATGCACTCAAAGCAGTCAAAGGCTGCAAGATTCACAAAGTTGGAAACATCCTGGGCATGTTGGACAAGGGCGAGGTAATCTTGCCTCTTATCAGGAAGGAGAGGGCTCATAAGCTCTAAATCTCCTGTGACCTCCTTAAGGAACATTCCCATATATAAGATATAGGAACTGATCCTAGCAGAAAGCATGGAAGCCTGGAAGGTTCGACGTCCAAAGGTGTCAAGAGTCCTACACTCACATCCTGGAGGATTAGATGCATGCCTTTTTACACTCTTTATCCTTCTCATAGCTGATTCCAACACCATGGAATGGTGTGGTAATTGAGTCTTCTGAAACCCAGGACAAGGAGGAACTCGATACATGGGGTCAAGTCTTCGAGAGCGAGAAGATGTGGTTAGACGTGTTTCCCACATCCTTAACATGAGACCATGCAAGATCTCATGAATGGGTAAGGTAGCTGCCTCCTTGGGAGCTTTAGGGTATTGCAGGATTTCTAATTCCTTTGCCCTAGGCTCTTTTTCAGGAGCCACTGTGATGGCAAGACCTCGAGCCACATCTCGGATAAAATCCTGAAAGGGCATATCCTCTGGTAGAGACATCCTACGCTGAGGAGAATAGGAATCCTCAGGAAGAAGTACTCTGGTATCGGCAGAGCTTTTAGAGTCTTCAGACTCATCCGAGGATTCGAAGTATCTCCGATCTGGATGATCGTGCAAGGCACGGTACCGGTGCCGATAGAAGTCGGCATCGGAATGGTCCGGTACCGACTTGTTGATGCCAGATAGACACGCATGACTCGGTCCCGGTAGAATACCCGCCGATGTCAATGCAGTCGGAGCCGGTACCGGTTGAATTGTCTGAAGCGGTTTCAGGGGCATCGAGGCCATGAGAAGAGTCGCCAGACTGTGCTCAATAGCCAAGAATCTCTGGTCTATTGACGCTGCCGATGCTTGGGTATTGGTACTGGATGAAGCGGCCGGTACCCCAGAGCATGGCACCAATACTTCTGCCGAGGTTGAAGCCCCAAGAACATCCTGGAGCCCCGTTAGTGCTTTGGAAGCCGAAGCCTCCCGCCGGGGCAATTTTGCCAGTGAAAGTCCCTCAAGGGCAATGCTAGAGGCATCTCGATGTCTAGAAGGAGATCTACCCTTTGAGGACCGGCTAGATTTATGTTTAGTTATCTGAGATCCATGGGAGGAAGACAAAGCCCTGGAAGACGTCGATGCTACGGAAGCTGCATCGGAGGGAAAAAGGGTGCTAAGTTTAGCAGCTCGGTTTTGCCAGCCCCTTTTCGACATCATCCCACAGGCAACACACTCAGAAAGAGTGGTCAGGACCTAAACATTTGAGGCACCACTCATGGGTGTCGGTGACGGAGATGGTACCGCCAGTGTTAAAACACTTTTTAAAACCCGAAGCGGATTTTTCCATTTTGAAGGAAAAAGTTGGGCCTAGTGCCCAAAATGGCACGTGGCACCAGAGGAGAAAATTACTGGAAAGACTCCAGAAGAAAGGTTTTGGGGGTTTTTTTGGTTTTTTTTTTTAAAGAACCACCGGCAGTACCGGTGTAGCGTCGAGGGAAGGCAGACGCGACCACAAAAAAGAAGAATAGAAGGGATTTTTTTCTGCGGTGACAGGATGTGCAACCTGTCGGCTCCGCGGAAAACGAAGAACTGGAGAGGGACAGTTGGGAAAGGCAGGAAGGCAGCACACAGGAGCTGTGGGATGCTCCCAAAAGCTTTCCTATTGGACGCTGGGGATCGTTCCCGTGCAGGCTCTATCGGTACCGAAGATACCCATATGTGAAGACTACATTCCTGCTTGTTCCTGGAGATATGGGTAAAAGGAACAACATATGAAAAGTGGAGTATATAAATGCCCTTAGAATGGGAAAACAAGATCCCAGATGTTGAAGTTTTAATAGGAAAGGATGACTTATTTAGTGACAGTTACAGAAAGCGTAGTTACTCACCTGTAACAGGTGTTCTCCAGGGACAGCAGGAATCATTCCTCACTTATGGGTGACGTCGGCACCAATGGAGCCCGCGGGGAGCAATTCCCCAGTTTTCAAAGAAAGCCTTTGGGATTGCCACCACACATGCGTAGTCCTCTTCCTGCCCAAGGGTGCCATCTTGCTCAGTCAGGTCCCTTAGCTCGAGCCCTACCAAGCAGATGGCAAGGGAAGGACAAAAATTCAGCAACTCATCAGGGGAGGCGGGAGGGTAGTGAGGACTGATTCCTGCTGTCCCTGGAGAACACCTGTTACAGGTGAGTAACTATGTTTTCTCCAGGAACAAGCAGGAAGTCAGTCCTCACTTATGGAACTCCCTAGCTACAGGCTACCGAACCTGTAACCAAAAATGCCTCCGTGAGGCTGTAAGCAGAAGCCCGAAGGAGCCAGAGTCCTCAGATCCTCGGGGCGAAGCCCTCAGTAGCTGTGAAGAAGGGTCAGAGGGCAGAAGTTGTTTATACCCCCGAACAGATTACGGAGTACAGCCTGGCCGAAAGCGCTGTCCCGGCGGGACTCCCTCTCCAGGCAGTAGAGGGCAGCAAAGGTGTTCGTGGAAGACCAGGTCGCCACCCGGCAGATGTCCATTAGGGGTACGGAGCGCAGCGAGGCCACCGAGGCCACTTTGTCTCGAACCCCATGTGCGGTGACTCGACGATCCAGAGGGATGCCCGCCTTCGCATGGGCAAAAGCGATGCAGTCCGCCACCCAAACTTAGAGGGTGTGCTTGGTGACTGCTTGCCCTGGTCTATTAGGATCGTAGATCATGAAAAGTCTGTCAGACTTGCGATGAGTCTGGGTACGCTGCAAATAAAAGGTGAGGGCCCATTTGCAGTCAAGGGTGTGGAGAGCCGTCGATGCCTGGTCAGCGTGGGGCCTCAGGAAGAAGGTCGGCAGCACTCTCTCTTAGTTGAGATGGAAGTCCGAAACAACCTTAGGCAGGAATTTAGGGTGGGTACGGACCACCACCCTGTTCCTATAAAACCAAGTGTAAGGGGCACCCGGCATGAGAGCCTGGAGCTCACTGTCTCGGCGGGCCGAGGTCAGCACCACCAGGAAGGCCACCTTCCAGGACAGGTGCTGGAGCGAACAAGTTGCCATCGGCTCTAAGGGTTGACAGATGAGTTGCATGAGTACCACATTTAAATCCCATTCTGCCTGAGGACGGATGCGCGGCTTGGATAGCAGAAGACCACGCATGAAGCAGGAGACTAACGGCTGCCCCGAGAGGGGTTTTCCCTTGATAGGGAGATTATTATCCGAGATGGCGTTCAAATGAACTCTGACAGAGTTCGACTTCAGTCCTTCCCTTAAGAGGTGGAGGTGGTACTGGAGAACACACTTAACAGGAAACGAGAAGGGTCGATCTGGTGTTCCGAGCATCAAATGGAGAAGCGTTTCCACTTAAAGGCAAAAGCCCGCCTTGTGGAGTCCTCCTTCGAGGCGAGGAAGATTTTCTCAACTTCCTCCAGAAGGGCCAGAGAGGCTAGGGAGACCCCTTCAGCCGCCAGGCCGTGAGGGATAGGGAGGTCAGTTTCGGGTGCAGCACCCAACCCTCCTCCTGCATTAGCAAACCCCTGACGGAGTCCAGGGGAACCGGAGGCTCCGTCGACAACCAGAGCAGGAGCAGGAACAAAGACTGCCAAGACCATGAGGGGACCACGAGAATCAACGATGCCCCATCCCGTTAAGCCTTGAACAGAGCCCTCACAATGAGGGGAAAAGGAGAGAATGCATAAAGAAGACTGGAGGACCAGTCCAGGAGAAATGCATCGGGGCCCTCCCTGCTCGGGTGTGGCACCGAGACGCAATAGCAGAGGAGCTGTGTGTTCGGCGGCTGACAAAAAGGTCTATTGCCAGAGTCCCCCAGCAGAGAAACAGCCAGTCTGCCACTCTGGGATCCAGCCAACATTCGTGGGGGCAAAGGATTCTGCTGAGTCTGTCCGCCAGGCGATTCTCCTGACCCAGAAGGTACATCGCCCCGAGTAACATCCTCCATTGGGCAGCGAAAGAACAGATAAGGACCACTTCCCGGCAGAGGGAGCGCGATCCCATGTCTCCCTCCTTGCTGATGTAGAACATGGCTACACGGTTGTCGGTCTGTACTAGAAATGACTTACCGCTGAGGTGCTCCTTGAAGGCCCTCAGGGCCCACCGAATGGCCTGGAGTCTGAGCAGGTTCATCTGCTCCTGAGACTCCTCGGGGGACCATTGCCCCTGCATGCAGAGAGGTCTGCAATGGGCTCCCCACCCTAACAGGGAAGCGTCTGTCAGCACTGCATCATGCCATGTGGCCTGAAAGGGCAATCCCCGCAGGAGGTTGCGGGGTTTTTGCCACCAGCTCAGGGACAAATGGAGATCAGGAAGAACCCTGACGGGGTCCCTGAGGTGTCCAAGGCACTGAGACACCACTGAGCCGCTCGGATGTGCAGGCAGGCATGAGGAACCACATGTACGGTCGAGGCCATGTGGCCCAGGAGATGCAGTACGGACCGAGCGGTGACCCAGTGAGCACTTTTGATGCGAGCCGCCAGAGCTCGGAGGCGGGTGGAGAGATCCACCGGCAAAAAGGCAATCACCTGCTGAGTATCGAGGCGCGCTCCGATGAACTCGAGAGCCTGCACCAGCTCGAGGTGAGACTTTGGGTAGTTGACCAAAAACCCCAAGCTATCCAAGAGGACGACGGTGTGCGACATCGCTCGCCGAGCCACCTTGGCCGAGGAGCCCGTAACGAGCCAGTCAAGGTAGGGAAAGACCGGCATGCCCAGGCACCGAAGGTACACGGCGACCATGACAAGGCACTTTGTGAAGACTTGTGGGGCGGACGCAAGGCCGAAGGGGAGCATCCTGTACTGGAAATACTCTCCTTGCCCCCTGAAAAGAAGATACTGCCTGTGTTGGGGGTGGATTAAGATGTGGGTGTAAGCGTCTTTTAGATCCAAGGAGCACAGCCAGTCGCCCTGCAGGAGGAAGAGCAGCAGCACCCCAAGAGATAACATCTTGAATTTCTCCTGCACCAGGAACTTGTTTAGCCTGTGGAGGTCGAGGATGGGCCGCAGACCCCCTGTCTTTTTCAGGACGAGGAAGAAATGGGAATAGAAGCCCCAACCTCAAAGGTGAGGAGGGACCTTCTTGACTGCCCGTTGGGCGAGGAGAGAGTGCAATTCCTGCTGCAGCAGAAGCTGGTTTGCAGGGAGTCTAGGAGGTTCCGCTGGGGAGAAAGGAAGTGGAAGCCTGTTGAAATGAAAGCGATAGCTGTCCTGGATGACTTAGAAGACCTAAGTGTCCGAAGTGAGGGGAGCCCACAATAGGGTGAAGCGGGACAGGCATCCCCCCACTGGCTGCTGCATCGCCGGAAAGCGAGGGGATATGCAGATGGCGTCAAAACCCCTGAGTGGGTTGCAGAGGAGCTGGCGTTTGGGACTTCAGTCCCTTTGGCTTATGATGCCCCTGGCCAGACTTTCCCTGTCCCGGAGTGGTCGGCGTGGGGATAGCTGGATATGGTGGATAGCCTTGATACTGAATATCCTTTCTAGGAAAGAAGGGCTTCTTAGTTGGCAGGGTAGAAGTTTTGCGAGAGAGAGACAGGTCCTGGTGACGAACTCCATCTCAATTTCCGCAGCCTTCTCCTTCATTGGCTTGCCAAAGAGTTGCTCGCCGAGGCAGGGCACGTCCAGGAGCTTCTATGCACCCACTGCTCCAAATCCGAGGATTGGAGCAATGCCTGGCAGTGGGTCCCAATGACCGTGGCCACCTCCCGAGTCGATGTCTCGAAGCCATCATAAGAGGCTCAAGAGAGGTACTTGGAGGAGTCGGTGATGGACTTTAGCAGGGCGTGGAATCTATCGAGGGGCTCTCCTTCGAAGCCTGCGGAGAACCCCCCCCCCACCCCCCGAGTTCCTTAGCCAAATCGCGAAAGAACATACCAATATACAGTTGATATGCCTGGATGCGACAAGAGAGTATGGAACCTTGGTAGGCCTTGCGGCCCAGGGCATCAAGAGCTCTCGACTCTCGGCCGGATGGTACCGACGAATGCTATTTCGGGCTCTTTTGCTTCCTGATGGCCAATTCTACCACCATCACATAAAGGTGTGCGAGAGCTGGGTTTTTCGGAAGCCTGGCCCACGCTGCACCTTGTACATCGTGTCAAGGCGCTTGCTCACGATGGGGACAAAGGCTGGGGCATCCCACATGCAGAGCAGCAGCCGAGATAGAATCAGCAGTACAGGCACAGTGAGGGATTCCCTGGGTGGGGACTCGTACTGCAGAATGCCATGTTCTCCAGCACCAGGGTCCTCCTCAGCCTGGGTGACCAGGTTAAGGGCCCGTGCCATGTCCCGAATGAACACCAGGAAGGAGGTGTCTTCGGGTTGCGAGCACCGCTAGAACGTGGGCGGAGAGGGGTCTGATGGAAAATCCCAGTAGGTACGGGTTTCCAGGGAGGTGTCCCCATCCGACTCCTACTCCGAGAAATCGGTCGAGAAGTCCGATCCAGGCGGTTCACCCTATCAGATGGCTGGTGATCTGGTGCCGGAGGCCCTGGACAATCTCGCCTCCAAGGAACGGGAAGGCAAGCGAGA
This sequence comes from Ichthyophis bannanicus, assembly GCA_033557465.1. Classification (NCBI taxonomy): domain Eukaryota; kingdom Metazoa; phylum Chordata; class Amphibia; order Gymnophiona; family Ichthyophiidae; genus Ichthyophis; species Ichthyophis bannanicus. The sequence goes on from CM066032.1 coordinate 1,282,060,413, forward strand.
CTGACGTCAAGGACCCTCACGAGGCCCACAGCTCTTGGGGGTTTCCTGGACAGATTTGGGTGTCCCACACGAGGGACCCACGGTCTCTGGGCGCAAGTCAGCAAAGCTGGCCATGAGTGCCTGCTGGGAAGCAATGAACGCAGAACGCTGCATTCCAGCGCCAGCATGCGGGACTCTCACGCAGGCGTGGGGCCCTGCGACGCCGATACCGGGGTTCCCAGATCGGGCGTCAAGGAGGAGAGTGGGTCCTTACCGGGATGACCCTCAGGAGACCAGGCGCCTTCGCTGGAGGCCTCCACTTCCATTCAGAGTATCTTGCGGGGTCTCTCCTTGTCTGACTCTCAGGAACGCCAAAGGGGGCTAAGCGACCGGGCGCGGGAGCGCTTGCATTTGTCGGGAGCCCCAGACAGCGACTTTCAGGCCTTCTTTTTACGCTGCTCCACTTCGGGGGAGACCTTGTTGGAGTGTCGCCGAGAGCGCAGGACTGCAGGGGGAGAAACCACCAGAGGAGAGATGACCAAGGGCACCACCGGGGACTCTGAGGCAGCCTTTCGGAAAATATCTTCGGACTTCTGCTTACGGCTGAGCAAGGCCTTAGAGGACATTTTCTTGCAGAGCGAACAGAGCACTGGGTCATGGTCGGCTCCCAGGCACATCAGACAACCATCATGAGTGTCCGTAAGTGACATGTTCCTAGAGCATCTATCGCATTTTTTTAATCCATGGCCATGGGGGCAAAAACTGGCCCCAGCGAGGTCAAAGACCCACGCGACCAGCGGTTAAAGAAAAAAGGGCACGAAGCTAGTAATGAAAAAAGAAAAGAGTATCCCCAATAGCTCTACAAAAGTAGAGCAGGGGAAGGACGGGTAGAGGACCAGTGCAACCAGAAAAAAAGAGAGCCTGTTAAGGTGAAAAAACGAAACTTTTTCCAAGGGACGAGGACGTGCGTCCGAAGGGCTCCACGGAAAAAGGGAGAATGAGCAAGATGGCACCCTTGGACAGAAAGAGACCCACGCATGCATGGTGGCAATCCCAAAGGCTTTCTTTGAAAGCTGGGGAATTGCTCCACGTGGGCTCAGTTGGTGCCGACTTCACCCATAAGTGAGGACTGACTTCCTCTTCCTGCTTGTTCGTGGAGAAACATGGTTCACAGAAAACCATGACTGGGATGTAACCATACCAGGCTACACTTTATTCAGAAAGGACAGGAAGAAGGGGAGGAGGAGGAGTGGCACTATATGTAAAAATTATTATTAAAGCTTTGGTACTACAGAGCTTAAAAGGGAGAGGAGGCACTGTGGGTTAAACTAGAAAGAGGGAAAGAAAAATCTATTTGCACTGGTGTGATATACAGACCTCCCTCATAGGAGGAAGAGGTGGATGGAGAATTAATTGAAGACATACGCAGCATTGCTAGGAAAGGGGAAGTGCCACTGATAGCAGATTTCAATATACCAGATGTTGATTGGCACATTCCTCCTGCAGTATCATCTAGAAGTAAGGAGATCCTGGACTCCTATTCAAGCAACTGGTAACAGAACCCACACGTGAAGGGGCCATACTGAACTTGATGCCTACCAATGGTGAAAAGTGTTTCTGATGTTATAGTGGGAGATCATTTTGCATCCAGTGATCACCAAATGGTGTGGTTCAGTAATGCCCTGTTCAATGTAATTTCAGTTTGTTCAATGTAAACCGCACTGATGCAGAATAGCGCGGTATATAAGAGAATGTAAATAAATAAATAAATAAATAAAATAAATAAATAAATAAACGACTACGGCTGTTAAAATCCATTCAAAAGCAAGGGTCTTGGACTTTAGGCAAACTAACTTTGTCAAGATGGGCCAATACCTCAGGGAGTCATTAGCGGGATGGGAACAGCTGGGGGATGTAGAAAAACAGTGGGCAAAACTGAAAGGGGACATTTTAAGGGCAACCAACCTTTTTGTTAAAATGGTAAATAAAGGTAAAAGGAAAAGGAGACCGCTGAAAAAGTGAAGAAAGAGGGAGGACTTCATAATACAAGAGATCATGGAGAGAGAAAGACAGACATCTATATTTGGAAAAACTTAGAGAAGCTAGCAAAGTAGCCAGGAAAGCAAAGATTCAGAAAGAGGAGGAAATAGCCAATGCAGTTTGTGATAAGGAAGCTTATCATAGCTCAGGAAGGAGCTATAGAAAAGGTGAAGTGACTGAACAAGCAACCTGTCAGTTCTGGTAGAAATAAGAAAACAGAATTTTTCCACAAAAGACTACCAGTCCCAGAATGCACCAGGTTTCCAACAGCCATTAGAGGAGCTGAAGTGGGGAAACGTGTGTTCAATAAGGAGGGCTATGAGGTAATCCCCAAGCACTCATCTCAAAGGGCAGGGCCTGATTCAGCACAGCTGCGCTGTGCTAGGGTGGAGCACTCATCTAAGCAGAATAAAGGTAGAGTTTATTCTACAGAGAATCATCTTCATGATCTTGGACATCTTCATCATCTGGAGGATCATCAGAAGCAGAAGCCAGAGCGGACGGACAGAGAGGGCAAGAAACCCTTTGGAAGAAAGAAGAGAAAAGCATTTGGGAGGTCTAAAGGAGTCCAGAGCAGTACGTATACTGGGAGACATTCAAAAGGCCAGCATACACCATTGGACTGGGGAAAACCAGAGGAGTGGTGCTGCAGAGCTAGGAATCTCCAGACGGTACCTGTGAGGGAGACGGCTGCACTTGGAAGGGATCCTAGGACCCATGCCAGAAGGTATGTGAAGAGAGACCCAGTGTCCAGGGATCTGGATTGGAAGGCTGGACATAAGAACTGGACTACATACTGGCCAGGCTATTTAGAGAGGAACTCTAACAGCAATGAAAGCTCAGGTATGAACACTGATCTATGCCCTAGCTATACCCTTGAAAGACAGCAGGGAAACAAGTATTCTCCGGAGAGTGCTCCATTGAGAAATTCCTCTGTGCCAATCCATGATATTGAACCCATGATTGTTGAAGAAGGGGTTATAGATACAGGCTGTGAATACATGGATTGCTCTCTGTCTAAACTCCTTTGGTAATTTACTGTTACAAAGTACAACAACCATCACAAAGACATACAAACTTGTTCTTTAATCTACTCAGAAAAGCTCCTGAGTAGAATTTGAGCCACGCAGTAGAAAGCAAGCCAGCTAAGGGGTTTCAGCTGGGTAACTGCTAGCAATTGAGCCTTACCTAATTGCTTGTGAGCTCTGTGGAAATCACTTCTGAGTCTATGTGTGAAGATATAAGAAGTTAACCTGAAAAGAACAGTTTTTCCCTACTTTGTGGGTTTTGTTTGTTGATTAAAGCACTGCTAAGAAAATATTAGCTAGAGCCTACAGAAAAGACCAGTTTGTTACCAACCAGGTCTTTATTCTTTACTTTGATTGCCTGACAAGTTCAGCTGTTGTTTTCCTGATTTTGTTTTTCTAAGTTTAACACTGAAAGCAAGTATCCTGTTTTATGTGCTACCAAGCATATCTGTGTTGGGAGAAATAACCCCATAAATAAATATCTTATTGGCTTTACACTCAAGCACAACTAATTATTGTGAACGGCTGTGTCTGGTGTGAATGGACTACATTTCCCACAATCCCTTGCAAATTATATTAATATATGCCTTTGCCAAGACTGTGAACATTCTCACCCAGGCACCCGTCTGACAAGTTAAATGGGGGGGATAAGACATTTTTCAGATATGTTAGTGAGAAAAGGGCGGGCAAAAGTGGTATTGTCAGACTCGAGGGTGAAGGAGAGGAATATGTAGAAGCTGATGAGGATAAAGCAGAATTGCTTAAATATTTCTGTTCTGTGTTCACAGATGAAGAAGCAGGAGTAGGACCTCAGAAAACACCCACAAACAGGAACAGAAGCGAGGAACACCTTGAACAATTTTCAGAAGACTGTGTTCGTGAGAAACTAGCTAAACCTAAAGCAGACAAAGCAATTGGACCGGATGAAATACACCCTAGAATACTGAGGGAACTTGGGGATGCTCCAGCAGCTCCAATGACTGACCTTTTCAATGCCTCAGAGTCGGGAGTGGTGCCAAAGGACTGGAGAGAGGCACATGTGGTCCCTTTACACAAAAGCGGAAGTAAGGATGTGGTTGAAAACTATAGGCCGGTTAGTTTAACTTCGGTGGGGAGTCAATTATTGGAAGTGCTGCTGAAAGAGAAAACAGTGAGGTTTCTGGAGTCCAGTGAATTACAGGATCAGAGGCAGCATGGATTCACCAGAGGCAGGTCTTGTCAGACAAATCTGATTGATTCCTTTGACTGGGTAACCAGGGACTTCGACTGAGGGAGAGCCCTAGATGTAGTAAGGTTTTTATGTATTTTTTTAGGTACTGTATTTAGGTTATTAGGTACTGTATTTTTTTAGGTACTGTATTTAGGTTTTTAGGTACTGTATTTAGGTTTCAGTAAAGCCTTTCACACCGTTCCTCAGACGACTTATAAACAAACTGAGCACCCTAGGGATGGACCCTAAAGTTACTGCTTGGGTTAGAAATTGGTTGAGTGGGAGGCAACAAAGGGTACAGGTAAATGGAGCTCACTCTGAGGAGGCGGCGGCTACCAGTGGTGTGCCCCAGGGAACTGTCCTTGGTCCGATTCTTTTTAACATCTTTGTTTGTGATACAGCGGAAGGGCTGTCGGGTAAGGTTTGCCTCTTTGTGGATGATACCAAAATCTGCAATAGAGTAGACACCCAGAAAGGTATAGATAATATGAGGAGGGATCTAGCTAAGCTTGAATAATGATTTAGAATTTGGCAGCTGAGATTTAATGTTAAAAAATGCAAGGTCATGCATTTGGGCTGCAACAATCCAGGGGAGCAATATAGTATAGGGGGTGAAGTACTTTTGTCCACTAAAGAAGAGCGGGACCTAGGCCTGATTGTGTCTGATGATTTTAAAGTAGCTAAACAGGTAGAAAAGGCGACGGCAAAAGCTAGAAGGATGCTTGAGTGCATAGGGAGAGGAATGGCCAGCAGAAGAAAGGAGGTGATAGTGCCTCTGCATAAGTCTTTGCTGCGACCTCATTTGGAGTATTGTGTGCAATCCTGGAGACCGCACCTTCAAAAGGATATAACAGGCTGGAGTACATACAGAGGGTGGCTACTAAAATGGTTAGTGGTCTTCATTATAAAGCATAGGATAATGGACTTAAGGATCTTAATATGCATACTGCAGAGGAAAGGTGGGATAGATGCAATATGATTGAGTTGTTTAAATACCTCCATGGCATAAATGCACAGGAGGAGAGCCTCTTTCAATTGAAAGCAAGCTCTGCTACTAGGGGACATGGGACGAGGGTGAAAGAGCAGATTCAGGAGTGATATGCAGAAATAGTTCTTTATGGAAAGAGTGGTGTATCTGTGGAATAAGCTTCCAGTGGAGGTGGTAGAGATGAGGACAGTATCTGAATTCAAAGAAGAACGGGACGAACATGAAGGATCTCTAAAGGAAAAAAGGGGAATGTTGTAGTGGTTGATATGGAAGGTCAGACTAGATAGGCCATGTGATCTTTTTCTGTTATTTTTCTATGTTTCTATGAAATGTTCAACTTCAATGCCCACACAGAGGGAATGTATCTGCTAAAACAGGTCTTACTAGCCAACCAAATTGGCCAAGTTATTCTCTTCAATACATAATTCTCTTTTAATGCAAGCCCAACTAGTTCATGTAAAGTCTAAGTCCGCGCTCTATTTTAGAGCATTAAAATGTGTCATTTTACTATAGGTCAGACATTTGAATACCAAAACTTGCCTGTTAGCCAGTACTGCCTGTACCTACCAAGATTGTACTCTTGAATATTGCTGATATACCCATATAGTGGGCAGTGACCAAAAATGACAAGCATTACAACACTTTCATCGCTCAAAGTCACAATGTGCGCCGAGTGCCCAACCACAGCATATTGCTCCTTGACATTCACTATTACTTGAACCCAAGACTGATTCAGGATATGGAACACCCACAAGTCGTTTGTGACATTCCCTGTGTCATCTATTTTTCCTCCATACATGTAGATTTTATCCTAAAGAAAAACAGAGAAACAAATATTGTTGCATTTCACAATGACAAAAGGTTTCAACAGTATTAATTAAAACAAAGTAGAATCAAATTTAATGAATTTGGCTATCTGAAGCTGGTTAACCATGATAGCCACTTTTTTTTTTATTCTGTCCAAGATCATTTTATAATTAGAAAAAAATCCAATACATTCAACAATCATAAACCAAGGCACAGCTTGAGGATCAAGAGCTTGAGCAGCATTCCTAAAGCATCGTAGACCATGCAATTCATGTTGAAATAAAATCTCAAACTACCACTATGTTATAAGATATTTTACTTACCAGTTAATACTATTTCCTTGAGTCCTGCTAGACCTGTACAGATAAGTGGGTTGTGTTCCCCTACCAGCAGATTGGTGGAGACGAAGAACCAGTGAAAAGCCAGGGTTTCAATGACATCACTCCTATGCCTCTATTTGCCTCAGCCACCAGAGGTCCAAGTCAGTATTCGTCCCAAAGCATATGGAAGAAAACATGGCAAGCCTCACACAGCCTCAATTGTGAGCAACCATGAGTAATCAACATTAGAGAACAGAAGATGAACCTGCAGACCCAATGGTACTGCAGAAGAACAGAACAAATACAATTTCAGGGGCGGGCCCTGGACAGATCTAGCAGGACTCAAGGAAAGGACATTAACTGTTAAGTAAAATGTCACCTTCCTTATCATCCTGCTAGACCAGTCCAGACAAGTAGGATTTACCAAAGATACAACTTCACTGGGCGAGAAGACACAGCAGCTCATAAAACCTTTGAGCCAAAGGCCATGTCCACCCGAATGTGGACATCCAAGCAGTAATGCTTGACAAATGTGGAAAAGTGATGCCCACTTTGCTGTCTAATAAATATCTTCAGGGGACTACCAAGCTCCGCTCTGCACATGAGCACATTTTTGCTCAGGTAGAACGGGTGCACAAACCCTCTGGAACCAATCAGTTCCACAAAAGATATGTAGAGGCAATGGTCTCCTTAATCTAATGCCCTAAAGCAGACACTGTCATCGCATCACTCTTGCGCAGGCCAGCAAACAGCATAAAAAGATGCTCAGACTTACAAAGTGAATTCGTAACCTGCATCTACCGGAGAAGCATCCTCCGGACATTCACCAAATGAAGATTCTTATCCTTTCCCCGAAACTGATCTTTCGGGAAGCTGGACAGGCAGATCACCTAGTTCATGTCAAAGGGAGAAAGCACCTTAGGCAGGAAGGCACAGGCTGAATGGAAACTGTCTCCTTTGAAAAGTACAGATAAGAAACTCAGCAAGACAGAGCCTGCAGCTTGGAAATTCGCCTTTCAGAACAAATGGCAACCAAGAAGATCGTATTGAGCATCAAATCCTTTAATGCAGCATGCTTCAATGGCTGAAAGGATGCTGCCATCAGAGCCCTAAGCACTAGACATAGATCCCAGGAAGGGATCAGACTGGAAGGGAGGATGCAGATGCCGAACCCTCTGGAGAACACACAAGATGTCCGGGTGCAAGGCCAGAGACTTGCCTGACACTATACCCTGGAAAGAGGTCCAAGCTCCCACTTGAACTTTCAGGGTGCTCTGAAAGGCCCTTCTCCAGGCCATCCTGTAGAAGGCCAACAGGGAGGACACCTTGGCACCCTCAGGAGCCAACTGCTGGACAGTGCACCAGCACACAGAAGCACCGTATCCATATGCAAGTTAGTTTGGTATACCATAGCTGTGTGCACCGATCAGCGTAGAAACCACTGCTGGGGAGTAGCCCTTACTCACTAGCTATCTCCCTTGAAGAGCCATACCATAAGGAAGAAGGGAGCCAGGTCCTCAAGGATGATTGGTCCCTGCCACAACAGACCCCAAGACTGAGACAATTGAAGAGAAAGCACCTACAGGAGCCACATCAGGTCTCCAAACCACACTCTCCTCTGCCAATCTGGCACTGCTGGAACAACCCTGCCTGGGTGGTGTTCTATATGCCGAATCACGTGCCCCACCAGGGACCACGGAAGAAATACATACAGCAGACGCTGCCTTGGCCAAGGCTGGGTCAAGGAATAGACGCCCTCTGACCTAGTCTTCGTATGGCGACTGAAGAAGCTGCAAACTCTGGCATTGGAGGTCACCATCAGACCCATTTTTGGCCAACCCCAGTAGCACAGAATCAACCGAAACGACTCCTGACTCAACTCCCACTCTCCAGGTTCCAGAGAGTGCTGGCTGAGGAAGTCCACTTCCACATTGTCCACCCTGGTAAGGTGCTGAGCCAAAAAGGCTAGGCGGTTCTTCTCCACCCAAGCAAACAGGAGATCCATATCCAGAGCTACCACAGTGCTCCTCATGCAACCTTGTCGATTGACATAAGCCACCACCAAGGGGTTCTCTGGAAACATTTGAACCAGCTGGCCCTCGACCAGGGGTTGCAAGTGCAGAATAGTCTACCTGATAGCCCTTACCTGAAGGTAGTTGATGGGCTACACCGCTTCCCTGTGGTTTCAACAGCCCTTATGGTCTTGGCAATGGGCTCCCCGACCTGAGATATTGGCATCAGTTGTCAGCAGGATCCAGAAGAAATTGTCCACTATTACGCCCTTCCTCAAATAACAGGGCCGTCACTGCCACCACCGCAGGCTGGCCTTCACCATCAACAGGAGCGGAAGTCTGTGCTTGAGTACGTCGGAGAACTTGGGGTCCACTGATTCAACAAGGACCACTGGAGCAGTCACATGTGGGCATGTGCCCATGGCATCATCTCTATGGTCACCGCCATCAATCCGAGAAGCTGAAGATAATTACAGACTCTGGGAGCCTGCTGTGTACATTGCAATATCAGGTAATCTAATAATCTTTTGACTTTCTCCTCTGGCAGGAAACCTCTGCCCACTCCAGTGTCAAAGTATGCTTCCAGAAACTCCAGAAAATGGAAAGGCAACAGCCAGCTCTTGCCCTGACTGATCACCCAGCCAAGGCTTTCCAAATAGGACACCCCCCGGGATGCTACTCGAGGTGCTTCTGAGAGGGAACAGGCTCAAATGAGCCAGTTGAGACAGACCCCTTGGCACCACAGCATCACAGTCACCACTACCACGACCTTGGAGAACCACCCTTGGGACAGTGGATAGCCCAAAAGGGAGGGCAGCAAGCTGATAGTGAGAACCGAGCATGCCAAAACAGATACTTCTGCTGATCTGCCTTGGCCAGATGCAAACACAAGAACTCCCCTCGGCACGCTGCTTTGAATAACGAAGCGCAAGGTTTCCATCCAGAAGCGCAAGACATGTAAGTGCTCGTTGATCCCCTTGAGGTTCAGAATGGGCCGAAAGGAACACTCCTTTTTTGACTCTATGAAATAGAGGGAGTACCTGCCCTTACCTCGCTCATCGGGGGGGGGGGGGACCACCCCCTTCATGCACTGCAACTTGTTTAAGGTGGTCGACAGAGTGGCACTTTTGATTGCAGACCCACAAGGGGAAATGGTGAAAGCATCTAGAATTGGCTCTTTGCATTCCAGGACATAGCCGAACTATATGGTGTCTAGCACCTATCAATCCTTGGTAACCAGGGCCCATTCCTCAAAGAAAAAGCGAAGCCTGCCTCCAACCAGAGGAACCAGGAAATGAGCCCTCAAAACTTCAATGAGGTCCTCCTCTGGAGGGGACAGTCTGGGCCCATGCGCTCCACAAAAGGACTAAGACGAGCCCGAAGCCCAGAAGCTGAGGGGAGGAAAGATTTTTCAGGTCAGTAATGAAAAGAGCCCAAAGACCTCCAGGAATCCATCCACCACACACTTGGTGGATGGGAGGTGACTGACTAGGGGCACCAGTCAGCTTCACAGGCCCTTTGGCCCAATCTTCTGGAACACAGTAAGATTGTGTTTCATCAAGGCTCTTCACCACCTTCTCCACAGACTCCAAACAGAAGCTTCCCCTTAAAAGCCAGTTGGACAAACAAGGCTTTGGAAGATGTCTCTGCTACCCAGTGCTGGAGCCAAATCAAACACCATGATACCATCCAGGCACCATCCCTGTCCACCAAACGTACATGGTCATACGTGGCATCTGAAAGTAAGGCTGTAGCAGACTCCAAAAGAGGGGTAGAAAGACTGAATCCACTGGAGCAGTGCTTGGGACATCAGGCTGATACATACTGCCAGCTGCAGAATTGCACTGCCATGGCAAATTGGCTCCTCAGCAAGGAAGCCACCTTTTGATCCAGAAAATCCTTTAAGGCCAACCTGCCTTGCACAGGAATGGCAGTCCATTTGGTAACCACCATGACCTGCGCATCCACCTTGGGAAAGCCAAACAATTTGATACACTCCTTTCTTTGGGAGAGCATAGATATTCTTACACACCTTTAACCCTTTAGGTCGGAGTTGGGAGAATCCCACTGAGACCAGATCATATCCAGAACCGGAAGACAGTATAGGATTTGCACACCCCTTGAAAGAGCGTGTACCTTCGGCACCTGCTCCATGCCAGAAGCATCAGTCAAGTTAAAGGCAGATGAGACCCTGGCAATCAAACGCCTCCTGCTCCTCCTTTTGGAATAGGTAGATCATGCAGACCCCTACATAATCTTCCGAAGACAAGAGCACTTCCTCAAACATCAGAGCCCAGTACTGAGCCATCTGAATCAGAGTCATATAGTGAACATTTCTGATAGCTCCCAGCTGCTCTCCATCTCCAGGGAGTGCCCCTCGCCGGGGACACCTTAGCCAAAGGCAACTGAACAGGGTTTCCTCTTTCAGCCTGCCCCACATGAGACTGTGCCCAGCACCCAGAGGCCGCAGGGTCTGAATTTCCACACCAGAAGGACCAGGCCTGTTGCAAAAAGGAAAATAATTCTAGGGAGGACAATCCAGAGTCCAGAAGCTCTCCTCTTGGACATGCCCCCACCCCCCCCCCCCCAAACTCCAGGGAGCACAGCCGCCACAGACTCCCTAAAAGACGATGAGTGGCTCACAGCATGGTCGCTGGAACATCCAGCCTGCTGAAGATCCTTACCCGTAGCACCACCTACCTGTCACCTCCTGCCTTAAGGCAGGCAAAGTCGAACTAACTGCATCCCCTGGCTGAGAAGGGAAAAGCAGGCCCTCCATGGGGAGACTCAGAAGCTGCCATGCAGGAAAGGCAGAGTCCAGAATATGGAGATGAGGCACCTCACTTGCCACAGGTCAAACAATGTTTCCTGGAAGAAGACAGAGTTAGATCAATTATCACAACAGCATGCAAAAATGCGTTAACTGCACTTTTACATTACACGTATTACAGATGCTAGGAAAGCAGCATGTGTTGGAGCTACTTGGGCAGAGTGCGCGTTAGGACCATGCAACCACCAGGTACTCAATAGGTAAAAACGTTATTAATGCATGCAGAAAACAGCAAGAAACGCACAAACCACCCCAACGGTCACCAGCAGTCCACCCTGAATTGCATCTCAAAAAGACAGAATCGGGAGCCCCCAACAAGACAATGACTAGGTCAAGCCTTTGTATTCACCCCCTGAAAGTTCCAGGCAGAGAATCTGTGCCGGGTTCAGATCTACTCCCCCGAAACTGTTTCAATGCTGCCTTTGCAGCACTGTGTTTAAAGGTGGCTGGCAGGCAGTCCCTCCAAGAGCCTTCTGCAATCTCTGGAAAAGAGCAGGGGGGACAGGAGGGAGGGAGGGGGCGCTGAGGTTGTAAGGCTGCTGTACTTCTCCAAATCCTTCCAATTAGTGGCTGTTCAACAGGCCCTTATGATAACAGCGTGGAGCTGAACCAAGTTTCCCTCCTCCTATGGCTACTGAAAAGACCGCAGTCTAGTGGAATCTCCCACGTCACAAGAGTCACCTTTCTGTACTCAAGGTGGTCGTTTACGAGCATTTAAACAATCTCTTTCCCCCTCAATCATCAGATTCCCTATATAGAGAAGAAAATCCATCCATCATTTGCTACAGACAAATACTGAAGGGACCCTCTGAAGCCTGAGACAAATATAAGAGTGATGTCACTGAAACCTGGGCTTTTCATTGGTTGTCTCCACCAATCTGCTGGTAGTGGAATGCAACCCATTTTTGTCTGGACAGGTCTAGCAGGACAATATGGAAACATATTTCCTTAATTAACTGAATTCAAGTAGGTCAACAGCATAGCATATGGAAAATTGCTGATACAAGACACCTACAAAGATGTCTTTAAACATAAAAATGGCCTAGTTTATAATCATGATTATCTCTAATGCTCTCCATCTTCATTGCTCTGAGACCAGGCTCCTCCCAGCAGGGCCAGCCCGTCCATTGAGCAAGAATGTTTTTTGCACAGGGCCCCGTGTTTCAGGGGGCCCCGCGCAAAGAACATTCTGCTTTAAAAATTAAATTTAAAAAAAAAAAAAAAAAAGCTGGCTGCTGCCACTGCGGCAGCAGCAGAATCAAGTGTCCCGCGGGGCCACCTCTGCCCAGCTGAGCTCTCCCTGCCCAGCTGAGGCCCTCTGCGACGGCTTTCAGATCCGCGAAGGGAGTGTCTCCCTCGCGTCTCTGTTAAGCCCGCAGGGGCTGATGGGAAATTTCCTATCTGCCCCTGCAGGCTTAACAGAGACGCGAGGGAGACACTCTCCCTTCGCGGATCTGAATTTTTGAAAGCTGTCGCAGAGGGGCTCAGCCCGGCAGGGAGAGCTCAGCCGGGCAGAGGGGGCCCAGCGGGACCCTCGATTCTGCTGCTGCTACTGCGGCGGCAGCGGCAGCAGTCAACTTTTTCTTTTTCTTTTTTTTCTTTTTTTTAATTTTCCCTGAGCCGATGTGGGGGGGGGGGGGTTAGGACTGGTAATGGGCTATGGAGGGGGTTAGGACTTGAGGTGGGGTTAGGACTTGAGGTGGGCTGTGGGTTGATGGGGGGGATAGGACTGGTAATGGGCTATGGGGGGGGCTAGGACTGGAAATGGGCTGATGGGGGGGTTAAGACTGGAGGTGGGCTGATGGGGTTAGGACTGGTAATGGGCTGGGGGCTGTTGGGGGGTTAGGACTGGTAATGGGCTGGGGGCTGTTGGGGGGGTAGGACTGGTAATGGGCTGATTTGGGGGGTCAGGACTTGAGGTGGGCTGATGGGGTTAGGACTGATAATGGGCTGTGGGCTGTTGGGGGTTTAGGACTAGTAATGGGCTATGGGGGGGCTAGGACAGGAAATGGGCTGATGGGGAGGGGTTAGGACTTGAGGTGGGCTGTTGGGGGGGATTAGGACTGATAATGGGCTATGGGGGGGGCTAGGACAGGAAATGGGCTGATGGGGAAGGGTTAGGACTGGAGGTGGGCAGATGGGGTTAGGACTTGAGGTGGGCTGATGGGGTTAGGACTGGCAATGGGCTATGGGGGGCTGACTGGAAATGGGCTGATGGGGTTAGGACTGGAAGTGGGCTGATGGGGGGTTAGGACTGGTAATTGGTTATAGGGGGGCTTAAACTGAAAATGGGGTGATGGGGGGTTAGGACTGGTAATGGGTTGGGGGGTTGCTAGGACTGGAAATGGGCTGAGTGGAAAGGGAGGCTTGAACTGCAAATAGCTGATGGGGATGGGGACTTGGAATGGAAATGGGCTGAGTGGAAGGGGGGCTTGAACTGCAAATAGCTGATGGGGAGGGGGGCTTGGAATGGAAATGGGCTGTGAGGGAAGGGAGCTAGGACTGGAAATGGGCTGTTGGGGGGAGCTAAGATTGGAAATGGGCTGTGATGAGGGCTTGGATTGAAATGGACTCATGGAGGGGCTAGAATTGGAAGTAAGCTCATGGGGGGCTTGGACTGGAATTGGGCGGAGGGGAGCTAGGATTTGACATGGGCTGATGGTGGGGCTAGGAAATGACTAGAAATGGGCTGATGGGGGCTAGGATTGGAAATGAGCTGATGAAGGGACTCGGACTGGAAATGGATGGGGGAGCTAGGACTGGAAATGGGCTGAAGGGGGGCTAGGACTGGAAATGGGCTGATGCAGGGACTAGGACTGGAAATGACCGGACGCAGGGACTAGAAGGGAGTGGATGCTGGGTGAGGCTGGAACTAGAAGGGAGCTGATGTTGGGGGAGGATTAGAATGAGATGGGGCTGGGAGAGTAAAATGGAGAGGGGAAAAATATTTTGTGTGGGAGGGATGAAAAATCTACAATTGGCGGGTATTGGGAGAGTAAGTGGGGATTGAGGATGGAAGGGTAAAATTTGAGTGGATGAAATAGGAATGAGGAAAGAGCAAAAGGAGAAAGATTAATATGTTATAGCAGATGTAGAGAGAGAGAATTGAAAAAAACTAGGAGAGAGAAGAAAGGACAAATGGACAGCAGACGATGGAGAGTTAGCAGAAAACATGAAGAAACCAGAAGAAAGTGGCTGGAGCAATTGCAACTGAAAAAAAATGCACAAAAGGTAGAAAGATCTCTCTTTATTTTGAATTTATTAACTGGAATATGTCAACTCTGGGAAATGTGCATCATTAACGTCTGCGCTTTGTTTGGTACAAGAGGAAATTAATTTATAGTTTTATTTCTACAGTGTTGTTGTACATTCCAAGTTTGGCTTTTGGGGTTACCAGTTTATTTATTGCCTTCCTGTTTCTAAATTGTGATTCCTTGTTTGGTGATGGTGTATGTTCTGCATGTGTAACTGAGCTGAGGTATTCTGTTTATGTAATTCCTACTTGACATTGCCACTTGTTCTCTTTCCCCAGTATTCTCTGAAATGTACTGGTTTAATAGTTGCAGTGTTGCCTTTTGATAGGTAGGGTATGGTGCTTTGTGAGTCCTGGTAATGCTGTCAGGATACGGCGGGTTTGCTATGGGTTCTAAATGGGCAGTGTTTGTAGTAGTTCCTAAAGTGCCTGGCAGTTGGCACTGGATTATGGTAATGCAGAAAACATTTAGTCTTTCTTTATCCATACACTCATTAAGAGACATGTTTACTAAAAGTTAGTGTATGGTAACATTATGCAAATATTTATGCAAATAATGCCACTTATGCAAATGAGGTCCTGCACCGAGTCTCCGCACATGGCCCCGCAACCCCCTTGGGCCGCCCCTGCCTCCCATAAGACACTGCGTCAGTTGCTGTCATAGCAGTTATCAGTTCTCCTACACACCTCGTTCCACTGGCAGTAGTGGTGTTAGGCTTCTACTTTCTCCATCCTGCTGCCTTAGCCTCAATCTTTTCCCTCTTCTGAAGTCCACTCCATCAGCTTTTTCACTCCACTACCTCTCCAGGTAGCTGTTATTTATCGACCTCCTGACAAATCCATCTCTACCTTTATCACTGACTTTGACTCGTGGATTTTCTTCTTTATGGATTCCTCTTCCCCCACTCTTATTCTCAGGGATTTTAACATTCATGTTGATAACCCCTTTGATCCTTATGCTTTAAAACTCCTTTCCCTTACCTCCTCATTCAACCTCCAGCTTTGCTCTATTGCTCCCTCACCAGCATGGCCACTGCCTTGACCCTGTATTTTTCTCTAATTGCTTACCCTCAAACTTTTGTACCTCAGTTCTTCCCTTATCCGATCACCTGCTAAGCTTCACTCTTCATCACCCGCTGCCTCACCTCACCCTGTCTCCTCCAATCTCTTTAGAAATCTTTATGCTATTAACCCTTTGATCTCCCCACTCTTCACCTCTTTCCTCCACTATGTCATCCGAGTCTGTTGATGAGGCAGTAGCTTCCTACAACGCCACTCTCCTCTGCTCTGGATGCTCTCGCTCAGCCCATGCCACGTCCTGTGAGGCATACTATACCCCAGCCCTGGCTTTCTTCCACTACTCGCTATCTGCGTTCCTGTGCCCATTCAGCTGAGTGCACTTGGCTCAAATCCCACTCCCTTGCAGACTTTCTACATTCCAAATTCATGCTTGTTTCTTTCCAGTCAGCCACAGCATTTGCCAAACAAGACTATTATGTCCATCTGACACTCTTGCCTCTGACCCTCACCGTCTCTCTACTATTCTCCTAAAGGTGCCTCCGCCTCTGAACCGCTCCCTCCCTTTCTGCCCAAACCCTGGCTATTTTCATGACAAAATCCACAAGATCACTCTCCAATTCCCCACAAAGTCAGCTACTTCCCCTCCTCCCCCCTCTTCACTTCCAACTTCCCCCTCTACCTTGGCTACCCTTTCTTCCTTTTCTATGATCTCTGAGAAGGAACCTACACACCTTCTTTCCTCCTCCAAACTCACTACTTGCTCCTCTGATCCTATTCCCACTCATTTCCTAAGCCCTATCTCCTCACTGTTATCCCTTCCATCTCTCATATTCTCAACCTACTCTCCACTGCAACTGTCCCTGCAGCCTTCAAGCTTGCTGTAGTTACACCTCTCCTCAAGAAACCCTCACTTGATCCTATCTATCCTAACTACTGACCCATCTCCCTCCTCCCCTTCATTTCTAAACTACTTGAATGTGCGGTTCACCGCTGTTGCCTCGAGTTTCTCTCCTATCAAGCCCTCCTGGATCCTTTACAATCTGGCTTTCGTCCTTTACATTATACTGAAACAGCTCTTGCCAGTGACTTGTTCCTTAAATTAAGGTGAACATACAAAATACTATCCTACTCTTTGTACCCATCTATCACATTTAATGTTATATTTTTGTCGGATCACCCACCATGAGAGAGCATCCCCCTCTTGAAATGGGTCCTCCTTTTTAATCAAATATAATTTAACACAGCTGAAAAAAAACAGTTTGAAATAATATGAGATAAGCACCCACCAGACAACCTCAAAATGCAACAGCTATCAGCTCCAAATAAAAATCATCTCAAAGATTCTTCTTAGCTGATACGATGCATATTGTAGCGAAAAAATGGCCCAGCAAATACCATCAAGCTTTATCACTATCTTGCTTCATACAGACGCGGTGTCAAACTTCAGTATTGCTAATAAATCAAGCGTTGGCAATAAATGAATAGTCTAACACTGCCAGAATAGCACAGTTACTTACCTGTAACAAGTGATCTCTGGGAAGAGCAGGAATAAGTCTTCACATATGGGTATCGTCGGTACCGACAGAGCCTGCGCGGGAACGCTCCCCAGCTTCCCAAAAAGGAAAGCTTTTGGGAGCATCCCACAGCGC
Source organism: Ichthyophis bannanicus (assembly GCA_033557465.1). NCBI lineage: Eukaryota > Metazoa > Chordata > Amphibia > Gymnophiona > Ichthyophiidae > Ichthyophis > Ichthyophis bannanicus. The sequence continues at coordinate 1,282,077,549 of CM066032.1, forward strand.
CTGCGCGCTGCCTTCCCGCCTTTCCTAACCAACTCTCCTCAGTTCGAGTTTAAAGCTGAGACAATAGAGAAAGAGAGGAAAGGAAAGATAGAAAAGAGGTACAACTCCTAAGGGAAGTGGGAGGGTTGTGAAGATTTATTCCTGCTGTTCCCAAAGATCACCTGTTACAGGTAAGTAACTGTGCTATCTCCAGGAACAAGCAGGAATGAGTCTTCACATATGGGGACTCCCTAGCTAAGATGCCAGGGAGATCCCCAAGGATATGAGACCCTGGAAGGGTTCTGCGTCCTCCTATGGATCTCAGGCATCCATCCAGGGAAGGAGGGTAGGAGTTGTTTAAGAATGGAACAGGTGTCTGAGGACAGCCTGACAAAACAAGGCATCCCAGCGGGAGTCCTTGTCCAAGCAGTAATGGGCTGTGAAGGTATGAACCGAGGCCCAGGTGGCTGCTCGACAGATCTGGTCGATGGACACAGAATTTAGATGAGCCATAGAGGTGGCCATGGCCCTCACATTATGAGCTGTGACATGGCTCTCCAGAGAATGGTAGGCAAAAGAAATGCACTGAGCAATCCAATTGGACAGTGTTCTCTTAGAGACTACAAGTCCCAAATGAGAAGGATCAAAAGCAACAAAAAGCTGGGAAGACTTTCTATGTTGCTGTGTCCTTTGTAAGCAAAAAGCAAGAGCTCTTTTACAATCCAGAGTATGAAGATTCTTCTCTGCACTGGATGCGAGGAGCTGGAAAAAAAGACAGGTAAATATACCTCTTGATTAAGATGAAAAGGTGAGACCACTTTAGGCATAAAGTGTGGATTGGTCCTAAGGACTACCTTATCATAATGGAACCTTGTATAAGGTGGATTAGCCACTAAGGCCTGCAGTTCACTGATGCGGCGAGCAGAAGTGACTGCAATGAGGAAAATAACCTTCCAGGAAAGAAATTTCAAGGAGGTAGTGGCTAAGGGTTCAAAAGGTGGCTTCATAAGCTGACCAAGAACCAAATTTAAGTCCCATGCCACCGGAGGAGGCCTAATGGGAGGTTTAGTTAAAGTTAGGCCTCTCATGAATCTTGCAATGAGGGGATGAGAGGAGATAGGTTTGTCCATTGATGGGCTTAAGGGACGCTGCAATAGCACTCAAATGGAGTCTTAACTGAATTTGTCTTAAGCCCTGCATTGGAAAGATGCAGGAGATAATCTAACAGAAGTTAAAGGTAGTGCTAGAGGGTCAAGACCCTTTTCAGCACACCAAATTGAAAATCTTTTCCACTTAAAAGCATAGGAACGCCTGGTGGAAGGTTTTCTGGAAGCATGGAGGATATCCTTCACTTGCTGAGAAAGATTCAAGTCTTGAAGGTCTAGGCCTTCAGTAACCAAGCTCTGAGGTGAAGGGACTTGGGGTTTGGGTGCCACAAAGTCCCTTCCTCCTGGGACAGGAGGTCTGGAGCAGCTCCCAAGTCCAGGGAGGGGGCTTGGGAGAGATGCAGAAGTAAAGGGTACCACACTTGGCGTGACCAGCGTGGAGCTATGAGGATCATAGATCCTTGATCCCTCTGGAGTTTGAATAGAGTCTTGGGAATCAAGGGAATGGGTGGAAAGGCATACAGGAAGCCCTGACCCCAATGAAGGAGGAAGGCATCCTTGGCCTGAACTCCCTGACACGGAATTCTGGAACAGAACCGGGGAAGCTTGGCATTCCACGGACTTGCAAAGAGGTCTATGTCCGGGGTTCCCCATTCTTGGAAGATTCTGAGTACCTGATCCATATGCAGGGACCATTCGTGTGGAAGCAGAACTCGACTGAGTCTGTCTGCCCAAGAGTTTTGGATTCCTGGGAGGAATACTGCCAGGAGATGGATTTGATGCTCTCTGGCGAAGGCCCATAATCTTAGAGCTTCGTTGCAAAGTGACAGAGCCAGTTCCTCCTTGCTTGTTTATGTAAAACATGGCTACTTGATTGTCCGTATGAATGAGGACTGTCTTGTAGCTGAGGAGGGTATGAAAGACCTTGAGAGCTAGAGAAACTGCTCGAAGTTCCAAGTGGTTGATATGAAGAGAGGTCTCCTGTGGGGACCAAGTGCCTTGGGTGGAGAGGTCTTGTAGATGAGCTCCCCAACCTGTTTGGGAGGCATCTGTTGTGAGGGTTGCTTGGGGCAACAACTGTTGGAAGGGGGATCCCAGCAACAGATTTTGAGTGGACATCCACCATTGGAGAGACCAAAAGAGACGTTTGGAGGTTGCTATTTGGTCTGAGAGAGCTCCTGAAGCTTGAGTCCACTGGGTGGACAAAGCCCATTGAGCTGCTCTCATGTGTAGGCGAGCATAGGGTACCACATGTACTGTGGAAGCCATGTGGCCTAGCAGTTGTAGCATCTCCCGGGCAGTTAAGTGGTTCTTTGACTGAATCTGGGAGGCTAGCTGCACTAGACGTTGGCAACGGGCCTGAGGAAGGTAGGCCCTTGCAGAGGTGGTATCCAACCAGGCCCCTATGAATTCCAGGGACTGAATGGGGGTGAGCCGGGACTTTGGGAGGTTTACCACAAGTCCCAGATACTGCAGAATGCACCTTGTGCGGTCCAGGGAAATCTGGGCCTCTGACTGAGATGGAGCTCGGATGAGCCAGTCGTCCAGGTATGGGAAGACAAATATTCCCAGAGTGCGTAGAAATGCAGCAACTATTGCCATGCATTTGGTGAACACTCTCGGAGCAGAGGCCAGACCAAAAGGAAGCACTCTGTATTGGTAATGTTTTCCTTGGAAAGGAAAACGTAGGAATCTTCTGTGAGATGGATGGATGAGGACATGTGTGTACGCATCCTTGAGATCTAGAGAACAAAGCCAATCCTGACTTTGAAGGTATGGAAGGAGAGTGCCCAGAGAAAGCATCTTGAACTTCTCCTTGCATAGGAATTTGTTCAATTCTCTGAGATCTAAGATGGGTTTGTATCCCCCTGTCTTCTTCGGAATGAGAAAATAGGGGGAGTAGAACCCTGACCCCTGTTGAAGAAGAGGAACTTCTTCTATTGCCCCTTGGGCAAGAAGGGTAGTCACCTCCTGACCCAGAAGGTCGAGAAGAGATGTGGGAGAATTGAAGTGTCTCACCATGGTGTAGGGAGGAAGGTCTGAGAAATGAAGTTTGTAGCCCTCTCTTATGATGGAGAGGGTCCACTGCTCTGATGTGATTTGCTCCCATCTGGGAGCAAAATGAGCCAACCTTCCTGTAGAGCCAGAAAGGCTACGTTCTCTAGCATAAAGTCAAAAACCCTGAGGAGGTTGGGACTGCTGAGTTACAGCAGCCCCTGTAGACTTAGGCCTGGCCTGCTTAGGTTGCTGACGCTTAGTGGCAAAGCGACCTGAAGAAGATTGTTGGCCAGAAATAGAAGGAAATCTGCCCTTTTTGTAAAAAGACTTTTTAAAAATCTTTTTCTTGGCAGGAATGGAGGTTGACTTTGAAAGTCTATCCAGAGCAGAATTCTCTGCATCCATTCGAGTGGCTTTTATTTGCCACTCTTTGCCAAATAGATTTTCAACTGTACAGGGCAGATTTCCTAAGCCATCTTGAACCCAGGGTTCTAGATCAGAAGCCTGGAGCCAAGCAATTCTGCGAGCAGCTATAGCAATGCCTGAGGCTCTGCTGGCACTTTCAAAGGAGTCAAAAGCTGCCCTGTTGGAAAACTTTGAAATGTCTTGAGTATGCTTAACTTTCTGCTGAATCGTTCAACTTGAAAATATGTTGTAAGCTAGAATATTGCTTCAGCACACTTCTAACGGGTCTTCAAACCATTTCCATTTCTGATTTCTTTAAACTTTCTTTTCTATTCTTTTTCTATAGACATCAAAATTTTTACTTTATTGAAAAATCTTCTTCTTTTAAAAACTCTCAGTGTCATCAACCCCAGTGCTTAAAACATCAGTATATAAGAATCATAACTTTATTAGAGGACTTTCTTTTAAAATCTTCACCCGTGTTCATTTTTGTCAAGCAGATCTCGACGCTCTCATAGGGCGCCTTCACGGCGTTTCAAAAGCTAATCTTTCTTCAGGAGATCTTTACCTTAAAAAGATAAACAAATTATTTAAACCAAACCACCTCTACCTATTGTGTTCCCATCCTTATCCTAAAATGCTTAACTATATTCATCAAATCTAACTTACTTTCGCAACGGATGCTGCCCACGTCCCAGTGTTACTCATTCTTGAAAAGACGCCGCGCATGCGTGCAGGCTACAGCTTCCCTTATTTAAAGCCCTCTGATATTATCCTATTCAATTAGATACCCATTTCTTATGGAAATGACAGAGAACCTATCTTCCCTATTAACAGAACAGAATAAATGTGAAGCCTGTGGGCAGTGAATCTAGAGACTCGTATCTACAGAACGTCTACTCTATCTTGTCCGACATTATTTGATCCGTATGCAGAGTTCAAAAAGACCCTTCAATTCTAATGAATATTAGCAAAGTGTTAAGGAGATAAAAACCTCTTATTGCTAAGGACAACCAGGAAGTATTGCTGTGATACCATTACTAACCCTCCTGGCAGTTCCCAATTATGTTTTCAACTACCGTGTTCCTATCAATCATTATCAGATGTTAAACCAGGAGTTGGTTACTTCGTGTCAGTCCATTTTAAACATACAGGTACCAATCGATAGTCAAATTCAAGCCCTCCGGGCTTGCTTCATATCAGACTATTTTAAGAATGAGTAACACTGGGACGTGGGCAGCATCCGTTGCGAAAGTAAGTTAGATTTGATGAATATAGTTAAGCATTTTAGGATAAGGATGGGAACACAATAGGTAGAGGTGGTTTGGTTTAAATAATTTGTTTATCTTTTTAAGGTAAAGATCTCCTGAAGAAAGATTAGCTTTTGAAACGCCGTGAAGGCGCCCTATGAGAGCGTCGAGATCTGCTTGACAAAAATGAACAGAGGGGTGAAGATTTTAAAAGAAAGCCCTCTAATAAAGTTATGATTCTTATATACTGATGTTTTAAGCACTGGGGTTGATGACACAGAGTTTTTAAAAGAAGAAGATTTTTCAATAAAGTAAAAATTTTGATGTCTATAGAAAAAGAATAGAAAAGAAAGTTTAAAGAAATCAGAAATGGAAATGGTTTGAAGACCCGTTAGAAGTGTGCTGAAGCAATATTCTAGCTTACAACATATTTTCAAGTTGAACGATTCAGCAGAAAGTTTAGCAATACGTTCAATGAAGTAGACCTAATAGCTTGAGTATGCTTAAGCCAAAGGAGGAATTCGTCCCTTTTATCTTCTGGAAGAAAAGGGAGGAAGTTGTGCAGTTTCTGTGCAACTTCTTTTAGAAACATACCCATATAAAGGCTATATGAGTTGATTCTGGCAATAAGCATACTGGCTTGGAAGATTTTCCTACCAAAAGCATCCAAGGTCCTGCATTCTCTTCCTGGAGGAGCAGAAGAGTGTCTCTTTGTACTCTTTATCCTCTTCATAGCTGACTGCACCACAATAACATAAGAACATAAGATATGCCCTACTGGGTCAGACCAAGGTCCATCAAGCCCAGTATTCTGTTTCCAAAAGTGGCCAATCTAGGTCATATGTACCTAGCAGTTTCCCCAAGAGACACAAGTTCCACAATGCTTGTACTGGGTCAAGCATTGCTATCTTCGGTCACTTCTTAATAATGATTTATGGACCTTTCCTCCAGGAACTTGTCCAAACCTTTTTTAAACCCAGCTACACTAACAGCCTTTACTACATCTTCCGGTAACAAATTCCAGAGTTTGATTACACGTTGAGTGATAAAATATTTTCTTTTATTAGTCTTGCATGTCCCCTAGTCTTTCTATATTCTGATAACGTAAACAATCGATCTACGTTTACCCGTTCCACTCCGTTCATTAATTTATAGACTTCTATCATATCTCCCTTCAACCGTCTCTTTTCCAGGTTAAAGAGCCCTAACCTTTTTAGCCTTTCTTCATAGGAGTATCCTTCCATCCCCTTTACCATTTTGGTGGCTCCTCTCTGAACCTTTTCTAAGATCGCTATATCCTTTTTAAGATACGGCGACCAGAATTGCACACAATATTCAAGGTGCGGTCTCACCATGGAACGATATAGAGGCATTATAATATCTTTTGTTTTATTTTCCATTCCTTTCCTTATCATACCTAGCATTCTATTTGCTCTCTTGGCCGCCGCTGCACACTGGGCCGAGGGTTTTAACATGGTATCCACAATGACGCCTAAATCTTTTTCCTGGGTGCTGGTTCCTATTGTGGAACCTTGCATCGTGTAACCATAGTTTGGGTTGTTCTTCCCTAGGTGCATAACCTTGCACTTGTCCACATTAAATTTCATCTGCCATTTTGATGCCCAGGTCTTCCAATTTATCAAGATCCTCTTGCAATTTTTCACAATCCTCTTGGGTTTTAACAACTTTAAATAGTTTTGTGTCATCTGCAAATTTGATAAACTCACTCGTTATTCCACTTTCCAGGTCATTTATGAATATGTCAAAAAGCAGCGGACCCAGCACAGATCCCTGGGGTACACCACTATTCACCTTTCTCCATTGGGAAAATTGGCCATTTAGCCCTACCCTCTGCTTTCTATCTTTTAACCAGTTCCTGATCCACAATAGTATACTGCCTCCTATCCCATGACTCTTTAGTTTTGCCAAAAGTCTCTGATGAGGGACCTTGTCAAAGGCTTTCTGAAAGTCCAGATACACAATATCAACCGACTCACCTTTGTCCACCTGTTTATTCACTCCTTCAAAAAAACATAACAGATTAGTAAGACAAGATCTTCCTTGTCTAAAGCCATGTTGGCTGTCTCCCGTTAGGTTGTGACTATCTATATGCTGAGTAATTTTATTCTTTATGATGGTTTCTACCATTTTTCCCGGTACTGACGTCAGGCTCACCGGTCTGTAGTTTCCCGGATCACCCCTGGAACCGTTTTTAAAAATTGGTGTTACATTGGCGATCCTCCAATCTTCAGGTATTAGAGATGATTTTAATGATAGTTCACAGATTACTGATAGCAGGTCTGCAATCTCATATTTCAGTTCTTTCAACACCCTTGGATGTATACCATCCGGCCCAGGTGATTTGCTACTCTTCAGTTTATCTAATAGTTTTAAGACATCTTCCCGATGTATCGATATTTCCTAGAATTCTTCCGCACCTTTAAATACCACTTCAGTCATGGGTAACATCCCTACATCTTCCTCAGTAAAGACCGAAGCAAAGAATTCATTCAGTCTCTCCGCTATCGCCTTGTCGCCTCTTAGTGCTCCTTTAACCCCTTTATCATCTAATGGACCAACTGACTCTCTCACAGGTTTTTTGCTACTAATGTACTTGAAAAGGTCTTTTTTTCGCGTTTTTGCTTCCGCAGCAAGTTTCTTCTCAAATTCTCTCTTTGCCTGCCTTATCCATGCCTTGCATTTGACTTGCCAGTGCTTGTGCTGTTTCCAGGTTTCGTCGTTTGGCTCTTTTTTCCATTTCCTGAAAGATGCTCTTTTGGCAACAGCCTCTCTGACCTCACACCTTTAAACCATGCTGGCAGTTTTTTGGACTTCCTTCCACTTTTCTTAAAGCGTGGAATACAGCTGGTCTGGGCTTCCAAGATAGTATTTTTCAACAGCCAAGCTTGATGTACGTATTTAACCTTTCCAACTGCTCCTTTTAGTTTTTTCTTAACTGTTTTCCTCATTTTATCATAGTCTCCCTTTCGAAAGTTAAAAGGTAGTACTGTGGCTTTCCTTACTATCCCTCCTCCACTAATTAAATCAAAGGCGATCATGCTATGATCACTATTGCCAAGTGGCCCCAACACCCTTATCTCTTGCACTAGATCTGGTGAGGAAGCTGAGTTTTCTGAAATCCAGGACAAGGAGGGACACGATACATAGTGTCCAATCTGCGAGAATGAGGAGAAAGAGTGAGAGGAGTCTCCCATAAATCAATCATGTGTTTATGAAGAATCTCATGAATTGGTAAGGTGACTGCCTCTCTAGGAGCCTTAGAGTATCCTAAAATATCTAATTTTTTTGCTCTAGGCTCTGATTCAGAGGTTACTGAAATAGAGAGTCCTTTAGCTACTTCTCTTATGAAGTCTTGAAAGGACAAGTCCTCTGGAGGAGACACTTCTTCTTTTTGGAGAAGGCGGCTCCTCAGGAAGGGCTATGGATACTTCAGGAGACTCATCTGATGAATCAGAATCACCAGAGGAATCGAAGTATCGCCTGTTAGGGTGCTCTTCTAACGCTCGATACGCGTATCGAGCGGTATCGACACCGGGCGTCCCCGGTACCGGATCGGTACCGAGAAGTAGCCCTGGACAAGGAACCGCAGCAGTCGGTATCCTGGTCGATGTCGATGCAGTCGGTACTGGTATCGGTGCTGGTGCCGGTACCGGAGCCGATACAGACAACGGAGCTTGTTGTGGTACCATCGGCATCGCAGCTTGAATGAAGGCCGTGATAGCCTGCTGCATGGACAGAACATTCTGATCCATCGACGCCATGAATGCCTGGAAATCGGTACCGGGAGATTGTGCCGGTACCCCAGAGCAATCTAACATGTGATCGGTCGAGGCCGTGCCATTGATGTCAACCTCTAAACCCCATAGGAGGAGCTTTGGAAGCCGGAGCTTCCCGCCGGGGTTGTTTTGCTGGGGCAGGATCCTCGAGGGCAAGCCCGGAGGCATCTCGATGCTTAGAGGGAGATCTACCCTTCGAGGACCTGCTAGGTTTATGTTTGGTTACCTGAGATCCATCAGGAGAAGACGACCTGGAAGATGTTGATGCTACCGACGGTGCATCAGCGGGAAACAGCACATGGAGCTTAGCTGCTCGGTTCTGTAAACCCCATTTAGACATTAGAGAGCAGGAGGGACAATCCGGAATGGAGTGTTCAGGACCCAAACATTTAAGACACCATTCATGGGTATCTCTAACAGAAATAGTACCGCTACACTTAGTGCATTTTTTGAACCCGGAGGATGGTTTTTCCATGAGGGAAATTTTCTTGTGGGCCCTGAGGCCCAAGAAGAAAAATACACCAAGTGAGGAAATATATATATTTTTTTTTTTTTTTTTTTTTTTTAAAGAAAGAAAGAAAAAGACCGGCGGTACTGGTCCGGAGTCGGGGAAGGCAGACACGCGACCAAAGAAATAAAATAAAATAAACAACTTCTTCAGCGGTGACAGGGCTCGACCTGCTGGCTCCGCAGCAAAGAAGAACTGAGGAGAGTTGGTTAGGAAAGGCGGGAAGGCGGCGGGCAGGCGCTGTGGGATGCTCCCAAAAGCTTTCCTTTTTGGGAAGCTGGTGAGCGTTCCCGCGCAGGCTCCATCGGTACCAATGTACCCATATGTGAAGACTCATTCCTGCTTGTTCCTGGAGATAGGTTCTTACTCGGATAGGCAAAAGAAATACACTGTGCAATCCAGTTGGACAATGTTCTCTTGGAGAGTGGAAGTCTCAAATGAGAAGGATCGAAAGCAACAAAGAGAAGAGAGGACTTTCTATGTTGCTGTGTCCTCTGTAAGTAAAAGGCAAGTGCTCTTTTACAGTCCAAAGTATGAAGATTCCTTTCTGCATTTGAAGTATGAGGCCTTGGAAAAAATACAGGCAGGTAAACCGCCTGGTTTAAATGAAAAGGTGAGACCACCTTTGGCATAAAGTGTGGATGAGTCCTAAGGATTACCTTATCATGATGGAACCTCGTGTAAGGAGGATCAGCAACTAATGCTTGCAATTCACTGATGTGACGTGCTGATGTGATTGCAATGAGAACGATAACTTTCCAGGAAAGGCATTTCAAGGAGGTAGTAGCTAAAGGTTCAAAAGGCGGACTCATGAGCTGTCCAAGAACCAGATTCAGGTCCCATGCCACTGGAGGTGGCCTAATGGGAGGCTTAGTTAGAAGAAGGCCACTCATAAATCTTGCTATGAGAGGATGAGAGGAAATAGGCTGTCCATTGAAAGGCTTTAAAGAAGCTGAAATAAGACTCTCAGTAAGAGTCCATTTAAGTGCTAAGTCCTGCATTAGATAAATGAAGGAGATACTCCAGTAATAATTCCAGAGGTATCACAGAGGGGTGAAGACCCTTTTGCAAACACCATAGGGAAAACCTTTTCCACATGAAAGCATAAGAACATCTTGTGGAAGGTTTCCTGGAAGCACAAAGGACATCCCTTACTTGTTGAGAAAGGTTAAGACCATGAAGGTCTAGGTTCTCAGCAACCAGGCCCTGAGATGCAGAGAGTGGGGATTGGGATGCCACAACATCCCGTCCTCCTGAGACAGGAGATCTGGAGCAGATCCTAACTCCAGAGATGGAGCTTGAGAGAGATGCAGAAGCAGAGGGTACCACACCTGATGTGGCCAATGTGGGGCTATGAGAATCATGTGGTCTTTGTCTCTCATAAGCTTGAATAGGGTCTTGGGAATTAGGGGAATGGGTGGAAAGGCATATAGGAAGTCCTGACCCCAATGGAAGAGGAAAGCATCCCTGGCCTGACAACCCTGAGCCGGAATTCTGGTACAGAACCGGGGAAGATTGGCATTCAACGGAATTGCAAAGAAGTCTATGTCCAGAGTTCCCCAAATTTGAAAACTTTTTGCTACCTGCATGGAGAGACCATTCATGTGGAAGCAGAACTCGACTGAGTCTGTCTGCTCAAGAGTTTTGAATGCCTGGCATATACACCACAAGGAGATGAATCAGATGCTCTCTGGCAAGGGCCCATAGTCGCAAAGCTTTGTTGCAAAGCGACAGAGAGCCTGTTCCTCCCTGCTTGTTCACATAGAACATAGCTACTTGACTGTCCGTCTGAATTAGGACTGTCTTGTAGCTGAGCTGGGTATGGAACACTCAAAGAGCAAGGAAGATTGCTCTGAGTTCTAGGAGATTGATACGTAAGTGGGTCTCCTGTGGAGTCCAGGTGCCTTGGGTAGAGAGGTCTTGCAGGTGAGCTCCCCAACCCACCTGTGAGGCGTCTGTTGTTAGAGTGACCTGGGGTGGGGGCTGTTGGAAAGGGGACCCCCACCAACAGGTTTTGGGTTGACTGCCACCTAGTAGAGACAAAATAAGGCGACTTGTGTTTGCTATTTTGTCTGATAAGCAGCCTGATGCCTGAGTCCACTGAGTGGATAGAGTCCATTGGGCTGTTCTCATATGGAGGCGAGCATAAGGAACCACATGCACGGTAGATGCCATGTGGCCTAGTAGTTGTAACATTTCACGAGCAGTGAGATGAGTCTTTAACACTGGCTGGGAGGCTAACTGCACAATGTGAAGGCAGTGGGCTTGTGGAAGATAGGCCCTTGCTTTTCTGGTATCCAGCAGCGATCCTATAAACTCTAGAGACTGAGTGGGAGTTAGGCTGGATTTGGTATGTTTATGACCAGGCCCAAATACTGAAGGATAGACATCGTGCAAGATAGCACAGTTACTTACCTGTAACAGGTGATCTCTGGGAACAGCAGGAATAAGTCTTCACATATGGGTATCGTCGGTACCGACGGAGCCTGCACGGGAACGCTCCCCAGCGTCCAATAGGAAAGCTTTTCGGAGCATCCCACAGCGCCTGCGCGCTGCCTCTCTCCAGTTCGAGTTTTAAAGTTGAGACAAAGAGAGAGAGAGAGGAAAGTTAAGACAGATAGAGAGATACAACTCCTAGCGGAGGTGGGTGGGTTGTGAAGACTTATTCCTGCTGTTCCCAGAGATCACCTGTTACAGGTAAGTAACTGTGCTATCTCCAGGAACAAGCAGGAATGAGTCTTCACATATGGGGACTCCCCAGCTAGAGATGGCTGGGAGATCACCCAAATTGTGAGTCCCTGGGAAGGGCTCTACCTCTACCCATGAATCTCAGGCATCCAATTCAGGGATGGGGGGTAGGAGTTGATTAGGTATGGAACAGGTGTTTAAGAACAGCCTGACCAAACAAGGCATCCCGGCGGGAGTCCTTGTCCAAGCAGTAATGGGCTGTGAAGGTATGAACCGATGCCCAAGTGGCCGCTCGACAGATTTGGTCGATGGATACAGAGTTTAGATGAGCGATAGAGGTGGCCATGGCCCTCACATTGTGAGCTGTGACATGGCCCTCCAGAGAAAGGTTCTTACTTTGGTAGGCAAAAGAAATACACTGAGCAATCCAAATGGACAGAGTTCTCTTAGAGACTGGAAGTCCTAAATGAGAAGGATCAAAAGCAACAAAAAGTTGAGAGGACTTTCTATGTTGCTGTGTCCTGTGTAAGTAGAAAGCAAGTGCTCTTTTACAATCCAGGGTATGAAGATTCCTCTCTGCACTTGATGCGTGAGGTCCTGGAAAAAAGACAGGTAAAAAGACCTCCTGGTTCAGATGAAAAGGTGAGACCACTTTAGGCATAAAGTGTGGATTAGTTCTGAGGACTACCTTGTCATGATGGAACCTTGTATAAGGAGGATTAGCCACTAAAGCTTGCAGCTCGCTGATACGGTGAGCTGAGGTGACTGCAATGAGAAAAATTACCTTCCAAGAAAGGAATTTTAAGGAGTTAATGGCTAAGGGTTCAAAGGGTGGCTTCATAAGCTGGCCAAGAACCAGATTCAAGTCCCAGGCCACTGGAGGTGGTCTAATGGGAGGTTTAGTCAAAAGAAGGCCTCTCATGAATCTTGCTATAAGAGGATGAGAAGAAATAGGTTGTCCATTGAGAGGCTTAAGGGATGCTGCAATAGCACTCAAATGGACTCTGATTGAATTTGTTTTAAGACCTGCATGGGATAAATGCAGCAAATTGTCTAGTAAAGAATGCAAAGGTATTGCAAGAGGGTTGAGACCCTTCTCTGCACACCAAATGGAAAACCTTTTCCATTTAAAAGCATATGAACGTCTGGTGGAAGGCTTTCTGGAAGCATGAAGGATATCCTTCACTTGCTGAGAAAGTTGTAAATCTTGAAGGTCTAGGCCTTCAGCAACCGGGCCCTGAAGAGACTGAGGATTTGGGTGCCACAAAGTTTCCTCCTCCTGGGAGAGGAGATCTGGAGCAGACCCCAGGTCTAGGGAGGGAGCTTGAGAGAGATGCAGAAGTAGAGGGTACCACACTTGGCGTGGCCAAAGTGGTGCTATGAGGATCATAGTCCCTTTGTCTCTCTGAAGCTTGAACAGAGTCTTGGGGATTAGGGGAATAGGTGGAAAGGCATAGAGGAAGTCTTGCCCCCAATGAAGGAGGAAGGCATCCCTGGCCTGAACTCCCTGACATGGAATCCTGGAACAGAACCGGGGAAGTTTGGCATTCCACGGACTTGCAAACAGGTCTATGTCTGGGGTACCCCAAATTCGAAAACTTCTGGCTATCTGGTCCCCATGGAGGGACCATTCGTGCGGAAGCAGAAATCGACTGAGTCTGTCTGCCCAAGAGTTTTGAACTCCTGGAAGATATACTGCCATGAGATGGATTTGATGCTCTCTGGCGAAGGCCCACAATCTCAGAGCTTTGTTGCAAAGCGACAGAGAGCCAGTTCCCCCCTGCTTGTTCACGTAGAACATAGCTACCTGGTTGTCCGTGTGGATGAGGACTGTCTTGTAGCTGAGCAGGGTGTGGAAGACTCAGAGCCAGAAAGATTGCTCTGAGCTCTAAGAGGCTGATATGAAGGTACGTCTCCTATGGAGACCAGATGCCCTGGGTCGAGAGATCTTGTAGATGAGCCCCCCAACCCTTTGAAGAGGCATCTGTTGTAAGGGTTGCTTGGGGTAACGCCTGTTGAAAGGGGGACCCCAGCAACAGATTCTGAGTGGACTTCCACCAGTGGAGGGACAAAAATAGGCGACTGGAGGTTGCTATTTTGTCTGACAGGCAACCTGATGCTGGGTCCATTGAGTGGATAGGGTCCACTGAGCTGCTCTCATGTGAAGGCGAGCATAGGGAACCACATGCACTGTGGATGCCATGTGGCCTAAAAGTTGTAACATCTCTCGAGCAGTTAAATGGGATTTTAACTGAATCTGGGAGGCTAACTGCACCAAGCGTAGGCAACGGGCCTGGGGAAGATAGGCCCTTGCAGTTGTGGTATCCAGTAAGGCCCCTATGAACTCTAGAGACTGAGTAGGGGTAAGATGGGATTTTGGAATGTTGATTACCAGTCCCAGATACTGAAGAACACGCCTTGTGCAGGCTAGAGAAGTCTGGGCCTCTGACTGGGATGGAGCTCGGGTGAGCCAGTCGTCCAGATATGGGATACGAACATTCCTAGAGTGCATAGGAATGCAGCTACTACTGCCATGCATTTTGTGAACACTCTTGGAGCAGAGGCCAGACCGAAAGGAAGCACTTTGTATTGGTAGTGCTTTCCTTGGTACAGGAAGCGAAGAAATCTTCTGTGTGTTGGATGGATGAGAACATGGGTGTACGCATCCTTGAGATCTAGAGAACAAAGCCAGTCCTGACTCTGGAGGTATGGAAGGAGAGTTCCGAGAGAAATCATCTTGAACTTCTCCTTGTATAGAAACTTGTTCAATTCTCTGAGATCTAGTATGGGTCTGTAGCCCCCTGTTTTCTTTGGGATAAGAAAGTAGGGGGAGTAGAACCCTGAGCCCTGCTGAAGAAGGGGTACTTCTTCTATTGCCCGTTGGGCAAGAAGAGTAGCAATCTCCTGACCTAGAAGGTTGAGGAGAGATGTTGGAGAATTGAACTGTTTCACCATGGTGTGAGGAGGAAGGTTTAAGAAATGAAGTTTGTACCCTTCTCTTATGATGGAGAGGATCCACTGCTCTGCTGTGATTTGTTCCCATCTGGGAGCAAAGTGAGCTAACCTTCCTGGGATGGTGAGGGGCTCTGGATGTTCTAGAGCCAGAAAGGCTAAGTTCTCTAGTGGAAAGTCAAAGGCCCTGAGGAGGCTGAGGCTGTTGGGCCGTAGCAGTCCTCGCAGCCTGGGTTTTGGCCTGTTTTGGTTGTTGCTGCCTCTTTGTAGCAAAACGACCATGAGAAGAGGCCTGACCATAAGAAGAAAATTTCCCTTTCTTTGGGAAAAATCCCTTTTTGAACAACCTCTTTTTGAAAGGAGCAGTAGTAGACTTTGAAAGTCTATCTAAAGCAGAATTTTCAGCATCCATCTGGTTGGCTTTTGCTTGCCAGTCTTTGCCAAACAGGTTTTCACCTGTACAGGGAAGGTTACCTAGACCATCCTGTACCAGGATTCCAAATCAGAGGCTTACAACCAAGCAACTCTGCGTGCACCTATGGCAATAGCCGAGGCTCTACTGACCCCCTCAAAAGAGTCAAAGGCTGCACGGTTGGAAAACTTGGATACATCCTGTGCATGTTTGAGCCAGGTGATATACTCTTCTCTCTTATCTTCTGACATAAAAGGAGATAAGGTTTGTAG
This sequence comes from Ichthyophis bannanicus, assembly GCA_033557465.1. Lineage (NCBI taxonomy): Eukaryota > Metazoa > Chordata > Amphibia > Gymnophiona > Ichthyophiidae > Ichthyophis > Ichthyophis bannanicus. The sequence continues at coordinate 1,282,092,916 of CM066032.1, forward strand.
ATGATCTGTAACTTCTTTTAGAAACATCCCCATATAGAGACTATAGGAGTTGATTCTGGCTACAAGCATACTGTCCTGGAAGATTTTCCTGCCAAAGGCATCTAGGGTTCTGCATTCTCTTCCTGGAGGAGCAGAGGAGTGCCTTTTTGTACTCTTGATCTTTTTCATGGCAGACTCTACCACAATGGAGTGGTGAGGAAGCCAAGTCTTATGAAACCCAGGACAAGGAGGAACACGACACATGGTGTCCAACCTTCTGGGATGAGGGGAGGTGGAAAGAGGAGTCTCCCATATGCCCAACATGTGTTCATAAAGAATCTCATGTATTGATAAAGTGGCTGCCTCTTTAGGATCCTTAGGATATTGTAGGATATCTAATTTTTTGGCTCTAGGTTCCGTCTCAGAGGTCACTGAGATGGACAGGCCTTTGGCCACCTCCCTAATGAAGTCCTGAAAAGACAAGTCTTCAAGAGGAGACATTCTCCTTTTTGGAGAAGAGGGTTCCTGAGGAAGGATCCCCGATGCTTCAATTGAGGCCTCTGAAGAGTCAGTCTTCAGAAGAATCGAAGTATCGACTGTCTGGATGCTCTTGTAGAGCCCGATACGCATACCGGGAGGTATCGACATCGGGAGTAATCGGTACCGGGCCGGTACTGATAGGCATCACTGGATAGCGTACCGCTGTCGTCGATGCTGATGTCGATGCAAGCGGTATTGGTATCGGAACCGGAATCGGATCCTGTACCGGAACCGGTACGGGTACAGACAACGGGGTTTGTTGCGGTACCGTAGGCGTTGCAGCTTGAATGAATGCCGTGATGGCACGCTGCATAGTCAGAATATTCTGATCCATCGACGCCACCAATGTCTGGATGTCGGTACCGGTAGAAACTGCCGGTACCCCAGAACATTGTAACAGGTGATCGGTCGAGGCCGAGCCATCGATGTCAACCTGTGACCCCATAGGTAGTGCTTTGGAAGCCGGAGCCTCCCGCCGGGGTAACTTTGCCAGTGTGGTATCCTCAAGAGTAAGCCCGGGGGCATCTCGATACTTAGAGGGAGATGAACTCTTTGAGGATCGGCCAGATTTAAGTTTGGTTACCTGAGATCCATGGGATGAAGAAGCAGCCCTGGAAGACGTCGATGCCACGGAAGCTGCATCGGAGGGAAACAGGGTACTGAGCTTAGCTGCCCGATTCTGTAACCCTCTTTTGGACATCATAGAACAGGACTCACAATCCGCAATGGAGTGGTCAGGACCTAAACATTTTAGACACCTGTCATGGGCGTCGGTGACAGAAATAGTGCTACTGCACTTTGTGCATTTTTTAAAACCGGAGGCAGGTTTTTCCATGAGGGGAAAATATCTCTGTAGGCCTAAGGCCCCAGAAGAAAAATGCACTGAAAAAGTAGATTTTTTTTTTTTTTTTTTTTTTTAAAGAAAGAAAAAGAACCGGTAGTACCGGTGCGGAATCGAGAAGGCAGACACGCGCCTAAAGAAAAGAAAAGAAAAATAAGAAATTCTTCAGGGTGACAGGAAACACAACCTGCTGGCTCCGTGGAAAAGAAGAACTGGAGAGAGGCAGTTAGGAAAGGCGGGAAGGCAGCGCGCAGGCGCTGTGGGATGCTCCCAAAAGCTTTCTTTAAGGACGCTGGGGAGCGTTCCCACGTAGGCTCCGTCGGTACCGACGATACCCATATGAGAAGACTCATTCCTGCTTGTTCCTGGAGATAGGGAAATTCTGGCCTCTGACTCTGATGGGGCTCGAATGAGCCAGTCGTCTAAGTAGGGGAAGACGAATATTCCTAGAGTGCGAAGAAATGCTGCCACTACAACCATGCATTTCGTAAACACCCTTGGTGCTGAGGCCAGGCCAAAAGGAAGCACCCTGTATTGGTAGTGGTTTCCTTGAAAAAGAAAACGAAGGAACCTTCGGTGAGTTGGATGGATGAGTGTATGCATCCATGAGTGTATGCATCCTTGAGATCTAGAGAACCAAGCCAATCCTGACTCTGAAGGTATGGCAGCAGAGTTCCCAGAGAAATCATCTTGAATTTCTCTTTGAAAAGGAATTTGTTCAGTTCTCTGAGGTCTAAAATGGGTCTGTGTCCCCCTGTTTTCTTTGGAATAAGGAAATAAGGGGAGTAAAACCCTGTACCCTGTTGGGAAATGGGTACGTCTTCTATTGCCCCATGGGCAAGACGTAAACGGACCTCTTGACTCAACTGAGTGTTGAGAGAAGCCTGAGAAATGAACTGTCTTACCACTGTAGGAGGGGGCATGTTGAAGAAATGAAGCTTGTACCCCTCTCTTACAATGGAAAGAGTCTATTCTTCTGCTGTTATCTGCCCCCATCTGGGGGCAAGATGACACAACCTTCCTGGGATGGTGGAAGGCTCTGGCCCGTTCAGGGCCAGGAAGGCTAAGTTCTCTAGATGGGAGACAAAGCCCCTGTGGAGGATGAGTCTGCTGGGCCAGTTGAGGCTTAGCAGTCTTTGGCTTCCTTTGTTTTGGGGGCTGCTGACCTGTAGAATGCACCTGCTGGGTATAGGAAGGGTAAAACCTCTTCTTTTTAGAGAAGAATGGTTTCTTGTAGGATTTTCTCCTTGCAGGATCAGCTGTAGCCTTGGATAGTCTACCCAAAGTGGTGTTATCAGCATCCAGCTCATTAGCTTTCTCTTGCCAATTTTTGCCAAAGAGAGTTTCGCCTGTACAAGGGGTATTCCCCAGTTTGTCCTGTACCCAGAGTTCTAAGTCAGATGCCTGGAGCCAGGCAATCCTACGAGCACCTATGGCAATGGCAGAGGTTCTGCTTATGCACTCAAAGCAGTCAAAAGCTGCACGATTAACAAACTTGGAAACATCCTGGGCATGTTTGACAAGTGTAAGATAATCCTGCCTCTTATCAGGAAGGAGAGGGCTCATAAGCTCTAGATCTCCTGTAACCTCTTTAAGGAGCATTCCCATATATAAGATGTAGGAACTAATCCTGGCAGAAAGCATAAAGGCCTGGAATGTTCGACGCCCAAAGGCATCAAGAGTCCTACATTCACGTCCTGGAGGATTAGATGCATGTCTTTTTGCACTCTTGATCCTTCTCATAGCTGACTCCACCACTATGGAGTGGTGTGGCAACTGAGTTTTTTGAAAACCAGGACAAGGAGGCACTCGATACATGGTATCCAGCCTACAGGAATGAGGAGAGGTGGTAAGAGGCGTTTCCCACATTCTTAACATGAGATCGTGCAAGATCTCATGAATAGGCAAAGTAGCCGCTTCCTTGGGAGCTTTAGGATATTGTAAAATCTCCAACTCCTTTGCTCTGGGCTCTGTTTCAGGAGCTACTGTGATGGAAAGACTTCTAGCCACCTCCCTGATGAAATCCTCAAAGGATATATCCTCTGGAGGAGACATCCTACGTTTAGGAGAAGGCGGCTCCTCAGAGAGAAGTACTCCGGCATCGACAGAGCTGTCAGTCCTCAGAGTCATCGGAGGATTCAAAATATCTTCTGTCCGGGTGCTCTTGTAAAGCACGATACTGGTACCAGCCTGTCGATACCAGAAGAAATAGCATGACTCAGTGTTGGAAGCACACTGGCTGATGTCGATGCTGTCGGTACCGGTATCGGTGCTGGAACCAGTGTCGATACCGGTTGAACTGTCTGAAGCGGTCCCGAAGGCACCGATGCTACAAGGAGAGCCGCCAGACTGCGCTCAATAGCCAGGAATCTCTGGTCAATTGACGCTGCCAATGCCTGGGTGTCGGTACCAGATGAAGCGGCTGGTACCCCAGAGCATGGCACCAGTAGTTCTGCCGAGGTTGAGGCCTCGAGAACATCCTGGAGCCCCGATAGTGCTTTGGAAGCCGAAGTCTCCCGCCAGGGCAATTTTGCCAGTACAAGTCCCTCAAGGGCAACGCCAGAGGCATCTCGATGCTTGGAAGGAGATCTACCCTTTGAGGACCGGCCAGATTTATGTTTGGTTACCCGAGATCCATGGGAGGAAGACGAAGCCCTGGAAGACGTTGATGCCACGGATGCTGCATCAGAGGGAAAAAGGGTGCTAAGCTTAGCAGCTCGGTTCTGCCGACCCCTCTTCGACATCATTCCACAGGCAACACACTCAGAGATGGAGTGGTCAGGACCTAAACATTTGAGGCACCACTCGTGAGTGTCGGTGACGGAGATGGCACCGCCACACTTGGAACACTTTTTAAAACCCAAAGCGTGTTTTTCAATGTTGAGGAAAAATTGGGCCTAGTGCCCAAAATGGCACCTGGCACCCGAGAGAAAAAAGGCTGGAAAATCCAGATAAAAGATTACAAATTCTTTTTTTTTTTTTTTTAAGAAAGAACTGGCGGTACCGGTATAGCGTCAAGGAAGGCAGACGCTACCACAAAAAAGAATGAAAAATATGTGATAATTTCTGCGGTGACAGGAAAACGACCTGCTGGCTCCGCGGAAAATGAACTACTGGAGAGAGGCAGTTGGGAAAGGCGGGAAGGCAGCACGCAGGCGCTGTGAGATGCTCCCAAAAGCTTTCTAATTGGACACTGGGGTGCGTTCCCAAGCAGGCTCCGTCGGTACCGACGATACCCATATGTGAAGACTACATTCCTGCTTGTTCCTGGAGATATCTTATATTCTATAACTGATGGTGTCTAAATGGAATTGTTATTCATGCAAAGTAAGAGAGGAAACTGGTTGAGGAGATAAGTTTAAGAAAGGGGGAAGGAGATGAATGAAGGTATCATTGAAAGCACAGAGAACAAAATATCTTTAAAATATGCAATACAACATCCTCACTAAAGTACATAATAGTACTGTAATGATAACTTAAGTTAAGGATATTTAACATTCAAACATTCATAGTTCACATAGCAAGCAATACTAACAGGCTATAAAAGTATTCCAAACATCCTATAGGAATCATCATTAAAGCAGCCTGCATCTGGTAACTTGGGAGATCTTTCATAGGCAGAGCAACAACAAGAAAGGAATTAACAAAAAGATTCAGTAAGGACTACATTAATGATACTCAATTTCAAGGGTTCTATCATAATACACAATTTAATTTCTACGTGGCAAAATAAAATCTGCTTGTACTTCCAATAGAACTTGTAGTTATCACTACAGTTGGGTATGTCTGGCAAGCACAGTAATAACACATGGGCACTCACATACTGTAAGCTGGGTCTGTTGCTAACTATTTCGATTAGGCTAAGATTATCAGGATCTGAAAGCATCATATTTCACCTATAGCATGTAATTCTCCACAGACAGCAGAATTAACCAGTCATGCAAGTGGATGACGGTCATTCATAAGCACCAGGACTGAACAGCTCTTGCAAACCTTAGTGTACAGTTCTGACCGTGCATGGACCTCCCAGCACACAGATGTCTCCTAAATCCCTAAGTTAGTTATGCAGTTCAAGGAGAGATGGAGTTTCCACTGGTGGTGTTGGTGGTAGTGCGGGGAAGAATCATGTACCTAATCAAAACTGCTGTCCACAGAAAAACACTTTACAAGTGAAAAGCAATGCTTTTCCAATGAACAAGCAGGACTGAGTCAGGTAAATAAGTAGGCGGCTCCAAAGATTAGGATCACCATATCTATGAATTGCCTATTATAAAGGTGTAAGCTGACCATTAAGATGCAAAAGCTGCTATTATAATAAAGCCAGTCTGGCCAGAAAAGCTTGAATCAAGGCACTGCTAACACTGTGGACTGGTCCAATGAGTAGTGCAACGTGATGATATGAAGAGACAACCAAGTTGCTGCATTGCATATGGTACCAAGTAAACCAGATTTGAAGAAATCCACTGAAGTTTCAATGGCTCTGATCTCATGATGTTTCGCTTTATTACTTTACTATCTTGGAGAAGCACCAGTTTGCTCATAACAGGACTGGATGCAGGATACTAGCCAATTTGCCAAACTTTGCTTGGTTATCGGAATACCAACTCTTTTGTGGGTTGAAGGAGAAATTTATTTATTTATTTATTTACTACACACTTATATACCGCTACTTCCAGCGATCAGCAGCGGTTTGATTCATCTTTGGGGGATTGTCAATCAAGACTTGGGAGGGGGTGGTATATACATAGATCTGAGGTCACAGCACACATGGTTAGCGTCTTCGGGGATGAATCATACATTCTTACATTTATATATACATATTTACATATTTATACATATAGCAGTTTTAAAATTCTCTCGCAGTTGATGGTCATAGTTGATTGTAATGATATCGGAATAGGTGAGTTTTTAGCTCTTTCCTGAATTTGGTGATGTCCTTGGTTAGGCGCAGCTCACACGGGAGTTGATTCCAGATAGTTGGCACAGAAAATGAGAAAGCTCTACGACTCGTACTTGTTTTCACTGTTCTGATGTTGGTGGGGACTTGCAGGGTTCCCGAGTTGATGGTTCTTCTGTCCCTATTTGTAGGTTGCATGCTGATCAGTGAGGATAGGAATGATGGGGATACGTTGTTTATTAGTTTGAAGGTGGTCACTAATATCTTGTATTGTATCCTAGCTGCAATTGGAAGCCAATGTAGCTCTATTAAAATGGGGGTAATGTGTTCAGCAATGCTTGTTCCCATTATGATCCTGGCTGTTACGTTTTGGGCCATCTGAAGGATATTTAGTGATTTTTTAGGCAGACCTTGTAAGATGTAATATATAGGCGTGTTAACAGAGCGTATACTATTTTCATCTCCCCCTGCAACGGGGTTGAGCACCAGCCCAGCTCCTGCCAGCTGACCTGCCCGGTGACTCCGGCCCAATCGGGGCTGTGGGAGGAGGAGCAACAGCCGTGGGAAAGCAGCCCGCGATCGGCGGGAAAAGCGTAGTTACTCACCTGTAACAGGTGTTCTCCAGGAGCAGCAGGAATCAGTCCTCACATATGGGTGACGTCGGCGCCGACGGAGCCCTCGCGGAGCAATTTTCCCCAGCTTTCAAAGAAAGCCTTTGGGAATTGCAGCGCGCATGCGCGGTCGCCTTCCCGCCCAAGGGTGCCATCTTAGCCAGTCTGATGACATAGCTAAAAGACAGCATAAAAATTTGCAAAAAAACTTAAGCAGATGATTGCAACTCCACGGGGAGGAGGGAGGGTTGTGAGGACTGATTCCTGCTGCTCCTGGAGAACACCTGTTACAGGTGAGTAACTACGCTTTCTCCAGGACCAAGCAGGAAGTCAGTCCTCACATATGGGACTCCCAAGCTTAAGGCTACCGGAGACCCTAAGCACAAAAATGAGCTCCCTCTAGCTCAGCGGCACAGAAGGAAGGAATCTTCACTGAATTATCACCCACCGGTAGCCCCCATCCGGGATGGAGGGTAGGAGTTGCTCAAACCTCGAAGAGATTTCGGAGGACTGCCTGTCCGAAAGCACTGTCCCTGCGGGACTCCCTCTCGAGACAGTAATGGACCGCAAAAGTCTGGCTCGAAGACCAAGTAGCGGCCCGGCAGATGTCTGCCAGCGGAACAGAGCGGAGGTAAGCCACTGACGTAGCCTTCGCCCGAACACAATGAGCCGTGACTCGACTTTCTAAGGAGAGTCCGGCTGCCCCATAAGCCCAAGCGATACAGTCAGCAACCCAGATGGACAGAGTACGCTTGGAGACCGGGAGCCCCAATTTATTGGGGTCAAAAGACACAAAAAGCTGAGCAGCTTTACGGTGCTCCCGCGTACGGTCAAGGTAGAAGTTCAATGCCCTTCTACAGTCCAGGGTATGCAGGACCATTTCAGCTTGGCTGGAGTGAGGCCTGGGAAAGAAGGTTGGAAGTACCACCTCCTGATTGATGTGAAAAGGGGAGACAACTTTTGTAAGAAATTTTGGGTGAGTCCGTAGAACTACCCTATTTTTGTAGAACCGAGTGAAGGGGGGATCAGACACGAGGGCCTGCAATTCACTTACGCGTCTAGCGGAAGTGAGGGCTATCAGGAATAAGGTTTTCCACGAAAAAAAACGCAGAGAACAGGTAGCCATCGGTTCAAAAGGCGGACAGGTGATCCGCTGTAAAACCACATTCAGATCCCAGTCAGGTGCTGGCGGGCGCAGAGGTGGTTTAAGTAGAAGGAGACCTCGGAGAAACTGTGCTACGAGAGGGTCGCTGGAAAGAGGTCTGCCGTCCACCGGCACATGGTGTGCTGAAAGAGCACTGAGGTGGACTTTGACGGAGTTGGACTTAAGTCCTAGATTAGAGAGGTAGAGCAGGTACTGCAAGATCACCGACACCAAGCAGGAGAAGGGATCCTGAGACTGCTGTACACACCAAACGGAAAAGCGACGCCATTTAAGGGCGTAGCATTTGCGGGTAGAAGGTCGCCGAGAAGCTAGGACGACCTCTTCCACCTCTGCCGGCAGGAGAAGGGGAGCGAGGACTACCCTTTCAGCCGCCAGGCCATTAGGTTGAGAGATCTGAGGTTGGGGTGTAGCAGAGACCCCTGATCCTGTGTTAGGAGATCCGGTTGAAACCCCAGAGGGAACGGATCCTCTACCGCTAATTGCAACAGGAGTGGAAACCACGGCTGTCTGGGCCAGCAAGGAGCCACCAGGATCATGGAAGCTTTGTCCCGGAGAACCTTGAATAGAGTTCGAGAGACTAGCGGGATGGGAGGAAAAGCATAAAGAAGGCTTTCCGACCATGAGAGTAGAAAAGCATCTGCCGCTACCCGAAGGGGATGTGGCTGACGAGAGCAGAAGCGAGGAAGTTGCCGGTTGAGAGGACTGGCAAAGAGATCCATCGTGGGGAGGCCCCACTTCAGAAAAAGTTTCTGAACTACCAAGGGATCCAGACGCCACTCGTGCGGCTGGAGTATCCTGCTGAGTTTGTCCGCCAGGCAATTTTCTTGGCCTGGGAGATAAACTGCCTTGAGAAGAATGCCGTGACTGACGGCCCAAGAGCAGAGCTTCTGAGCTTCTCGGCAGAGAAGGGAGGAGCCCGTGCCCCCCTGCTTGTTCACGCAGAACATGGCAACTTGATTGTCCATCTGGACAAGGACGGACTGGTGAGCAGTCAGGTGGGAGAAAGCCTTGAGCGCCAGACGGGTTGCTCTGAGCTCCAGGAAGTTGATCTGTTGAGCAGACTCCCACGCGGTCCAGAGACCTTGAGTACATGCCCCTTGGCAATGTGCCCCCCAACCCAGGAGGGAAGCATCGGTCGTCAGCACTTCAGCCGGCTGAGGCGACTGAAACAGCATTCCGAGCACCAGGTTCGGCCGATGAAGCCACCACTGTAGGGAAGAGGCCAGCGGCCCGGAGATGCGTACTAAGTCGGCCAGTCCGCCGGTGGCTTGTTGCCACTGCTTGCGAAGGCACCATTGAGCAGGTCGCATATTCAGGCGAGCATTGGGGGTCACGTGGACGGTGGAAGCCATATGGCCGAGTAGTTTCAGGAAGCGCCTGGCAGAGACCAGGGACTGGCTGCGAAAACGGCCGGCTAGGTCCATGAGCCATTGAGCCCTGTCGAGAGGCAGGAAAGCTCGCGCCTGAGGAGTGTGCAGTCTTGCGCCGATGAGCTCGAGATCCTGTGAGGGGAGCAAAGTGGACTTTGCGAAGTTTATGACAAAGCCCAAGTACTGCAGAAGAGTCACCGTGCAGTGTGTGGCATTGGTGACTGCCGGAGAGGACGACGCTCTGATGAGCCAGTCGTCGAGGTACGGAAAGACATAGAGGCCGTGAAGCCGGAGATAGGCCGCCACCACCGCGAGACATTTTGTGAAGACTCGCGGTGCGGAGGATAGGCCAAAGGGCAGTACTCTGTACTGGTAGTGATTTCCTGCCACCACAAACCTTAGGTATTGGCGGTGGCTTGGGTGGATGAGGATGTGCGTGTAGGCATCCTTTAGATCTAAGGAGCATAGCCAATCTCCCTGCTGGAGGTAGGGCAGAAGGATTCCAAGGGTAAGCATCTTGAACTTTTCCCGCACGAGGAACTTGTTGAGGTTGCGCAAGTCCAGGATGGGTCTGAGGCCTCCTGTCCTTTTTGGTATCAGGAAATATCTGGAATAAAAGCCTTGACCTCTCAGGTGGTGGGGCACCGGTTCCACAGCCTGTTCCTGAAGAAGACTTGCTAACTCCTGAAGGAGTAAGTCCCTGTGCAGAGGGAGTCGAGGAGGTTCTCCCGGAAAATAAGAGGGAGGGACCTGATGGAAGTGGAGAAGATATCCTTCTCGCACGACTTGAAGCACCCAGGCATCCGAAGTGATGTTGGACCACCTGTGGGCGAAGTGAACCAGCCGGCCTCCGGTGCTGGGAGGAGCCAGCTGAGGGGGAGAGGCTATGCTGAGGAAGTCAAAAACCCCCACCCTGCTGAGCAGGGGCTGGTGGTGCAGGCTTGGGGGCTTGCTGCCTACGGGACCCGTTACCCCGTCCCTTGGCCTGCTGGCCCTGTTGGGGAGCTGCGGAGGCCTGATATTGAGGGTAGTGTTTATAGGCAGCCGCCTTTCTCGGGTAAAAGGACTTCTTTCCCGAACCCTTCTTTTTCTGGGAAGGGGCGGAGGTCTTCCTAGAAAGCCTAGTCCTGGTGAGAGTCTCCGTCTCGATTTGTGCAGCCTTTTCAGCCATGGGCTTGACAAAGAGGTTCTCACCTCTGCAGGGGACATCGACCAACTTGTCCTGCACCCAAGGTTCAAGGTCAGACGACTGAAGCCAAGCCTGTCGGCGGGCACCGATGCCAGCTGCGACTACTCGAGCCGATGCTTCAAAGCCATCATAGGCTGCTCGGGACATGAATTTGGAGCATTCCCGAATACCAGTTGTCAAGGCCAGGAACCTCCGCAAAGGTTCCTCGGACAGTCCAGCGGAGAATCCGGCTATCTCTTTAGCCAGGTCTCGGAGATACATGCCCATGTATAGCTGGTAGGTCTGGACACGACAAGCCAGCATAGAGCCCTGGAAACACTTCTTACCAAGGCCATCCAGGTTATGGGCCTCCCTGCCAGGAGGCACCGAGGAGTGCATCTTTTGGCTCTTAAGCCTATGCATGGCCGATTCCACTACCATGGAATGGTGTGGCAGCTGTGCTTTTTGGAAGCTAGGACTCTTGCGGACTCGATAGATGGAATCGACCCGCTTGCTTAATACCGGCGACGAGGCCGGACTCTCCCACATGCGGAAGAGTAGTCGTTCCAGCATGGGAGGAACCGGTACAGTAAAGTGCTCCCGGGCGGGAGAGTCGTACTGAAGGGCGTCGAGCTCTTCGGCTCGAGGCTCCTCCTCGGGATCCGCAGGGAAGGCCAAAGCCTTGGCCATATCCCTGACGAAGTCCGAGAACCGGGCATCCTCCGGAGGGGACTGTTTCCGAGGTTCGGACTCAGGTGAGTCCGAGGGGACACACCGAGTCCGAAAGGAATCAGGTGACACCTCCTCTTCAGACTCCCAGGCCGACTCCGAGGAGGAATCGGTGGGGTCGGCTCGGGCAGGCGGAGGCGGAGGCCGCCCCGACGCCGAGGGAGTCGGCGGCGACGACCTCGGTCCCGAACGGGAGGCCAAGGGTGACCTCGACCGAGGATCGACTCGAGTTCGCATGGACTCGAGGATCGGCTCGGTCTCCGGGGTCGACTTAGACGTCGACGTCCCGGCGGTCGGGGCAGCGGTGCCAGCGAGGCTAGCGATCAGTGCCCGCTGCTGGTCCATGAAGGCAGATAGTCTGCTCTCCAAGGCCGTCAACCTGAGTCCGACCTCAGGTGACCCAGCAGCCCCCGACTCGGGCCCCGACGGCGTCGGGCCCGACGTCGGACCTCTCGGAGGCGAGTCCAGAAGGACTACAGGACTTACCCGAGCAGGCAACTCCGACTCCAGGCGAGGTCGCTTCAGGAGGTGCTCCTTCTCCAAAGACCCGGGACGGCTATCGGGGCTATGCGACCTGGCCCTCGCAGAGCCAGGAGCGTCCACCGACGCCGCCCTCGCGGGTTTTGCCTTCCGTCGATGGTCTCCGGAGGGAGAACTCCTGTCGGAGGAGCTTCGGCGATGGTCAGAGCTGGAGCCTCTGGATGCCGAGGCCTCCGACGAGGTCCGGGTACGGCTGGGGTCAGCGAAGATTCTATCCCGCTGGTGCCGCCGACTCCTCAACGCTTTGGAGGACATTTTGCCACAGGCTCCACAGATCATTTCTTCATGATCCGGGCCTAGGCAGCGGAGGCAATTATCGTGTGTGTCAGTGAGTGACATGTTTCTGTCACACTGACCACACCGCTTGAAACCACTGGCAGCCATCGGGGGAAAAAGGCCCCCCTGCAAGGTCAAAGGACCGGGCTGCCAGCGAAAAACCGAAAACGAAACTGACCAAAAATCAGAAAAACCGAAAAATAAGAGAAGGACTCGCAACGGCGTCGCGAGTCCGGGCAGGAAAACGACCGGCGTCGAACCGAAGTGAAAAAAGAGAAAAACTCACGAAAATCAACTTTTTTAGCGGGGACACGACGGGTACGTCTGTAGGGCTCCGCGGAAAAAAGAAGACTGGCTAAGATGGCACCCTTGGGCGGGAAGGCGACCGCGCATGCGCGCTGCAATTCCCAAAGGCTTTCTTTGAAAGCTGGGGAAAATTGCTCCGCGAGGGCTCCGTCGGCACCGACGTCACCCATATGTGAGGACTGACTTCCTGCTTGGTCCTGGAGAAACCGCCATTTTCATCTCCCCCTGCAACGGGGTTGAGCACCAGCCCAGCTCCTGCCAGCTGACCTGCCCGGTGACTCTGGCCCAATCGGGGCTGTGGGAGGAGGAGCAACAGCCGTGGGAAAGCAGCCCGCGATCGGCGGGAACACCGCCATTTTCATCTCCCCCTGCAACGGGGTTGAGCACCAGCCCAGCTCCTGCCAGCTGACCTGCCCGGTGACTCCGGCCCAATCGGGGCTGTGAGAGGAGGAGCAACAGCCGTGGGAAAGCAACCCGCTCTCACGCAGGCCCGCGCCTGAGGGCCCTTTGGCGTGGCCCTTAGGCAGAGGCCTTAGGCTGTGGAGCTCCCATTACCATTCAACTCTACAGACGCAAGAATCTTCTCCACAATGATTTCTAACCTGAACTGCAAGTATTAAGTAATGACGCTAATGATGTATAGTCATATGTAACCCTCTCTGATAAAAATTACCGCAGCCTCATCTATCTACTGTACTAGTCCTTAAACCTACAGGGACTGACCCAAGATAGCTATACCAATATTAGTCAGTAATGTACATCTCCATTGCACAGTATTATACCCACTACTATGATCAGTAAGTCCATAGCTCCTGATCTAAAGTCAAATTATTACTGATGCCAGTAACCCTATTTATATTAACCTGAGACTGGTTTCAACCTGTTGCAAATACCTACTACTAATCCATGTTAGATAGAATACTGTTGCCAGTAAATACTACTTGATCACACATTGTATTATTACCAGTAGCTAGTATTGTTAACAGTAACTAGTTCTCTCACCTTCCTCTCAGATATTGATTTATTGTTATACTGCCATCTGTAACACATGTACTACCATATTGTTATTTGTAACCCAGTAGCTACAACACTATAGAGTGTATCCTATTAGTCATCTACTGTTGCCAGTAGTCACACAGATCGAGAACTGTCACAGACAGCTATATACCATCAATACACAGACACATCCTCTAGTCCCCCGTTCTCAGAGCCCCGTTCCCAGAGTTCCCTCCCCCATCAAAATATATACACAATGTCTCCCACAAGACAGGTAAACCTCCCACTCACTCTCATTCTAATAACTCTCATAACTCAACACATCTACTCGTACAAAACCAATCAAAACCCCTACAATCACATCCCCATCATACATAATCATTACCGAAACCCATATAACTACATTATCACTACCCACAATCCTCACCAAAACACACCACACTGTTCAACCTTTACACACACCCACAATAATTACTCAAGCAATGACTCACAGACACCATCGCAGACTCATCCAAATAAAACACCAGCCACACAATGGTTTAAGCGACAACACAACCAACATAGATACCCAAACAAAGCTCATCTTAATAAACGTTAGATCCATACGAAATAAAATACCAATCATCAATGACATGATAAAAGAGACAAACCCTGAAATCATCTGCATTACTGAGACATGGCTCACTCCCACAGACACCGTACTACTAAACCAGCTAACATCACATCAATATGATACATTCAGCTGCCATCGGGATGCAAAAAGAGGAGGTGGCGCTCTCATACTCGCCAAAAAAGACCTACAATTCACCTTAACATGCTTAAACAATATAGATGGAATAGACATCATCAACATAGAAAATAGAACCCTTGCACTTACTCTCATATATAGACCCCCTTCAACTGATCAAAAAAACCTCTCCCCCATCTTAGAACTTGCATGCACAGCATCACCAAACAAACCTCTTATAATCCTAGGTGATTTGAACCTCCCTTCCCTGAATAACTCTCAATCAGACAATTTCATGGATGCTATGACCCAAATGGGTTACACACAGATAATACATGCTCCCACCCACATAAAAGGCAACACTCTAGATCTCATCTTCCTCCCCTCCTCCCTTCTTAATAACCACCACCAACATACCCCTCCAACTATAACAGAAGTACCATGGTCCGATCATTACCTTATCACACTCCACCTCCCAGCTCAAACAACACTAAACACAACAAACTCCTCACCCCACATATCACGTTTTGCACACTTTGACAAAGCTAATTTCCTTGACAAAGTATTACCCACACTCAACACAAACCTCCCAGACATCGACTCCGCTGTAAACCACTGGAATCTAACAGTCCAGAAAGCAGCTACCCCCACACACACCATGTATAAACAAATAAAAAAGACAGAAAAATGGTTCACGAGAGAACTAGCAAATCTAAAAAAACAATTGAGGAAACAAGAAAAGAAATGAAGGAAAACTAAATCTGACGAAAACAAATCCCAATATATGTCCACCCTCAACAATTACAAAAATGCAATTAACAAGTTAAAAAAGGATTACCACTCCAAAGTAATAAACATGGCTATCAACCGCCCCAGAGAACTATTCGCAATCGTAAAAACTTTGACAAAAACTAAAAACCAAGAGCCAAAACAATCAGCTATAAGCATACAGAATTTAGCAACCCACTTTGCAGAAAAACTAAAGTGCAAATACAACACTATACCAATGATACTACCTCCAAACACTGAATCTAATAACACATGGACCTCCTTTCACACGATAGATCAAAAACACCTTCTTAGGATCATAACACTTATCAACACCACAACTTCTCCACTCGATCCATGTCCTGTGTCATGGATCAAATGCACAAAGGAAGAACTCGCTGAAAACATCCAACACATGGTGAATCAATCCCTTGTTCAGGGCATAATGCCCAACGCCCTAAAACTCACTACGCTTCGACCAATAATAAAAAACAATAAAATTGACCCAAAAGACCCAAACTCTTACAGACCGATAGCCAGCATTCCATTCATAGCTAAAATAATAGAAAAAAACGTCCAATTACAATTACAAGACCATATCGATGAACACAAACCCCTAGACTCTCACCAGTTTGGCTTCCGCCCCTATCACGGTGTAGAAACCCTCCTAATTACACTGATAGACTTCCTCAAAGGCACAGAAGATAGCAGTCAAGGCTTCATACTCCTTTTCATAGACATCTCTGCCGCCTTTGACAACATCAATCACCTTACTTTGATCAATAGACTAAAAAATCTAGGAATAGGTGGGACAGTACTCAATTGGTTTAAGTCTTACATCACAAACAGACTAATACGTGTTCAAATAGACCAGGAAGTGTCAGAAACCTTCCCCCAAGGACAAGGAATACCCCAGGGATCCGCCCTTTCTGCCCTCCTTTTCAACCTGTACCTCCAACCCATTACAAAAATATTCAGAAAACACAAAATTAGTCATTTTATCTATGCTGATGACATCATGCTTGCTCTCCCCATATCCACCAAAAACCCTACCTACGACGCCCTATCTAAATGCATGGTGGAGACCACCTCCTGGATGGAATCTAACTACCTTAGCATCAACCTCAAAAAAACTGAAGCAATGTTCGTAACAAGATCACCCGTGACCGAGGACACCTATCCAACATCAATCTCAATCATAAATACAACTATACCCGTCAAAAAAGAGGTAAAATACCTAGGGGTAATAATAGACCATACACTCACCATGCTACCACATATAAAACAGACAGTAAAAACCATATTCTACAAACTCAAAACCATACAACACCTAAGGCCCCTTCTTGACACCCATGACTTTAGATCAGTTGTTAACACACTCATCACTCCACACTTTGACTATTGTAATAGTCTCTTAATTGGCCTACACAAAAAAGTACATACCTGCTTCAAAGAGCCCAGAACATCTGTGCCAAAGTAGTCACTAAAGCCCACCTAGTAGACCATGTAACCCCAATAATGCTGGAACTGCATTGGCTCCCTATAAACAGCAGAATCAGATATAAAATCCTCCTAACCACATTCAAGCTCCTGAACAACATCGCCCCCTCATATCTATCCACACTATTACATGCCCCATCTGAATCAAGAACTCGCAGACTAAACGCAACACACTCACTTGAAATACCAAATTCATTCAAAAAAACTAAAAAATCCACCAGCACCAGAGCCTTCTCATTCACTGCCCCCATGCTCTGGAATAATCTCCCAATAAACCTTCGGATCATAAAAGACCTCACCCAATTTAGAAAGGAACTCAAGACATACCTTTTCTCCGAACACTTTGAAATCCCTTACCCCCAAGTCCAACCACACACCATCCCCAGACACTCAAACACAAAGCACTAAAATCACACTCAACTACCCACACACATACACTCACCACATACACCACACATACACTCACCACATACACCCCAAAACACTCTCAAGAGGAAAAAAAAAAGGAAATAAATTCCTCCACACACATATGAAAGGTAGAAAACTCTGACTACCTGTAAAAAGGTAGAAAATTCTGATCAACACTACGATACAGAAACTTATTAATGTATATAATGTAAATAGTTCCGACAATTAATGCACAGTTATCTGTATAAAGTTATAAAGTTATAAATCTCTGTTCCGTGTAATATAATAATTATTATCTGTATAAAGTTAAAAATCTCTGTTCCATGTAATGTATACATTAATATACACATTTGTTTACTTGTTCCATGTAAACCGCCCCTGATCTCTGGAAGGGGCGGTATAGAAGAAATAGATAAATAAAATAAAATAAATAAATAAATAAATACTAATGTCAAAAAATTTCGCTTGCGCTCTAGAAAAATGTTACCCCTAAATCTTAGAATCCTTTTTCAAACAGAACTGCAACACATTAAATTGGCACGGTCTCAGACTTCCCGACGCTTTCGTGGCCAACTGTCAGCAAGCTAACAGGGCCGCGCCAACTAGCATCAACGACCTGCCTATTTCATGGCCAGTTGTTCAATTTTTTATATATTAAGTTCACACTCCTCAATAATATTTAAAACACGTAATCACACAAAACCATATTAAATACCTTAACCATCTCCCTGTCTATAAATATATCATATTAACAAATACTCTTCTTTATACAATATTCCTTAACTAATAGAGTTTAAACAATTCAATATCAACACTCCAGACTTAAGCAGATGTTCCCAGTCTTTAAATGTGTCTTCCGGATTTCTCCCAACGCTGTCTTAGTCGCACTCCTACGCGTTTCTCCCTCACGGGATTCTTCAGGGGAAATTACAGACCAAATTGCTCTCTGGGGAATGTCCTCATTGCTTTCAGCAAAGGAAAGTAGATCTTCTCAATTTGCAATTGACCTTGGTCAGGAATCTTGAATGCTTTCTACCGGAATCACTGAAAAAAGATCCAACTTCCCGTGGTCTTCACGACTGAAAACAGGGTGAATGCTGCCCGCGCCTTCTAGGATCCTCTTCACCTTTCAAAAAATGTGCGGCGTTCTTTTTTGAAAGGTGAAGAGGATCCTAGAAGGCGCGGGCAGCAGTCACCCTGTTTTCAGTCCTGAAGACCACGGGAAGTTGGATCTTTTTGAAGTTGAAGTTGAAGTTTGGTTTACTGGATATGTACATGACTTCTGTTTTCTTATGGTTGATTGTCATGTTGTTTTTCTGTAGCCAACTTAACATCTCATCCAGGCAATTTTCGAGCAGTGTATATTGAGGGTCGGCAGTATCTAGTTGTGTATAAAGCATAATATCATCTGCATAGATGTGGTATTTATTATGCCTTTTGAAAATGTCGCAGAGGGGTAGCATGTAAATGTTGAACAGAAGTGCCGAGAGGGCAGAACCCTGGGGTATGCCCTGCGTTTGAGAGAAAGGTTCAGCTTTCTCACCGTTGAATTGTACTTGTGGCCTTCTGTTCGTTATGTATGAGGAGAACCATTTGAGGGGGGTTCCCACAATTCCTATAGATTCTAGTTTGTTAATATCTGTGTAGACCGATGGATTCAGTTCTTTTGAGGTAGCAAGTTCTTTTGAGGTAGCAAGCAACAGTTAGTTAGTCAGGAATCTAAAATTTAAAGAAGCTTTTTGCAAGGATTTTAATGTTTTGGGCAGAACATAGGGAATGTCGTCTTACATTAGTTTATTTGTACTTGATATACTTCATTTCATTTGTACAGCAAAGAGGTTCACAAATCAATAAAATAATTATACACAAAGCCACCACCATGCAGGGAACACAGAAATATGCACTAAAATTACACATCACGTGGTCCACAAATCAGCAAAATAATTAATATACACATCCATGGACTGCAATAGACATGCAGGAACACAGAACATTAAACCCAAAGCAGTTCACAGATCAATAAAAATAGTTAAAATGAATCAGTTACTGACAGAATTACATAACTCTGTAGGGAAGAGTAAGAATTTCACACAAAGCAGTTTACAGCTCTGTATAAAAAAACAAGAAATAGTAAATATGACACAATGTAGCACAATACCAAAGACAGCACACAGTAAATATTACCAACTAAAGTGCAGGGCGAGAATTAAAAGAGAACAGTTCCTCCTTGGAAAAACAGCACAGAAGGAAAACTACAATCATTGAGTGGAGAGGTATCCCTCTGATAGATAGGCATCTAAAAATATTAAGGGGTGTGTTTACTAAGCAGCAGTAGCAGCTGCCGTGCGGTATCGGAGCCGCAGCCCCATTGAATTCATTGGGGCTGCCGTTCCGATACCTCACAGCAGCCGCTACCGCTGCTTAGTAAACATACCCCTAAGCTCATAAAGGATACTGAGGAAGATGCAAGACATCAAGCTGAAGCATGGTGCATTGACAAAAGACCTAAAGTTTATATGTTCCCCCAATAAATTGAAAGTAGCAGCAGAAGTGCAAAAGCTGCGATATGATGAAAAAATAGAA
Organism: Ichthyophis bannanicus; assembly: GCA_033557465.1. Taxonomy (NCBI): domain Eukaryota; kingdom Metazoa; phylum Chordata; class Amphibia; order Gymnophiona; family Ichthyophiidae; genus Ichthyophis; species Ichthyophis bannanicus. The sequence continues at coordinate 1,282,112,320 of CM066032.1, forward strand.
AAATAGCAAAAAAACTATTTAGAGAGAACCCAAAACAATTCTACAGGTAAATGGGAAAGAGTATTAATATGGTAAATGTACCACCAACCAAAGCTGAAACAAACTTTCCGAAGACATCTATATGTGGACCCTACAGAGAACAATCAAGAAGCAAAATGGTTACCTTGCATACAGGAGCATTTAGAAAAATCAAACATATGAAATGGCCTGCAATGACAGTGAAGGAGCTGGAAAGCAGGTTAAAACGAGCCCCAAACTGTAAGAGCCCAGGCCCAGATGGCATAACCAACTTTTGGTTCAGTTTACATCAATCACTCCAGCACGATCTGGTGAACTGCAAAAATCAATTGTTCAAGCAGACAGACTTAACACCACAATGGCTTACTACAGAAAGAACATTTCTCCATCCGAAGGAGGACCCGAGTAATATGCCCAATAATTGTAGACCAATAACTTGTCTACCTACAACCTATTAGCTGTTCACTGCAATAGGTGCAGAAAGAACATATGATCATATCGAGTCCAATATTATGGCAATAAAGCAAACGGACAATAAGAGGGGAGCAGATGGAACCAAGGGCCAGTTAACACTGAATAAAGCCATCATGGCCAGCGCTAAGGAATGTAGAAATCTTAGTATAGCATGGATTGATTATGGAAAAGCTTTTGCCAGTGTCCCAAACTCTTGGATGATAAATTGCCTTGAAATATATAAAATAAATCCAGGTTTGATGGAGTACATTAATGCTCACCATGACAATGTGTCAAACCACACTCTTTTTGAAATATGAAGACAGTCAGTACATCATTCCTAACTTTAAGATCCAGCAAGGAATATTTCAGGGAGATTCACTGTCGCCCCTTTTGTTTTGTGTGGCGCTTAATCCAATAAGTACTCATCAACTATTTTGGGAAACGGATTTAGCCCGAATCCTAAAAGTGGTAACAACCTAGAAACATTTCTATTTGTAGATGATCTGAAGCTCTGCAGTTCCAGCGATCAACAATTAGCAGAGCAACTCCATGTGGTGAAAAGCTTTTCTGACAACATCAAAATAACATTTGGCCTTGACAAATGTGCTGAGGCAACTTTTTTTTGTTTTTTTAAAGGAAAATTGAGCAAAATGGTAAATTTCTCCCTGACAGAGCTATGACATCAAGGATCTTCAACAGGAAGGCATATAGAAGTATCTCGGAGTAGAGGAATGACACTCAAGCAGAAATTACTGAGAGAAAATATCAGTAAAAAATACTACAGGAGATTAAAATAGTTATTGAAAAGTGCTTTGACATCATGGAATAATACACAGGTCATTAACCAGCTGGCAATTCCTATACTTTCATACAGCTTTAGGATTGTGAATTGGCCTGTCAAAGATCTTGAAAAACTGGATGTGTGAACAAAACTCCTCCATGCCCATGAATTAATTTACAAGAATCAGTGCATGCCAAGGACTTAACATCCCTAGAGCTTAGGGAGGGCTAGGCCACAGAGACTGATTACACATATATAGCTACTATCATAGGCTTCCAGGCTTAACTGCATCTTCAGATCCAAATGTGCAAGTGCTGAAATGTAAATGTAAACGTTCAGAATATGTCTCCATTAAACTTGGACAGGCATTCCGATGAATAAAAGTAATGAGTGAGAATCCCCAGGCCTACAAAGAGAAGGAAATAAATTGCAAAACAAGAGAAAAAACTCTTCAAAGAATTAGATCAACAGACAAGGAAAAACAATTAGCAAATGCACAAATATAGTGGGAAGTAGAATGTTACTCCAGGAATGCTTTCTCGATCAAGAACAGACACATGAATGGTTGAGGAAAGGTGAACCGAAACCAAAGGATGAGAGGCTGATAATTGAAGCCCAGGACAGCAGATTACAGACGAGAAGGCTTACAGCGAGCATTGAAAAAAACTGGCAACACACCTGGAAACAGTGGCTCACCTCATAGCTGGCTGTAAAGCTCTGATGGCAGAAAATTTCTATAAAGACATAATAAAGTAGTATGCCTCATCCATTGAAAACTAAGTACATCATCATCAGTGTGCCTAAAAAGCACTGGGATCATGATCCTAAGAGAGTTAGAGAATAAGGAGGTTATGATCACCTGGGATACTCCAATTCCAACAGATAAAAAGCTGGATGCAAGGAAACCAGATATAGTGGTTAAGGAGTAAAACACATAGATGTCAGTTCCAAGCAACTACTCTGAATCATATGGAGAGGCAAAAGATCCTGAAACACCAAGAAATGCAGTCAGAGACCAAGAAAATGTGGCAGAAAGATAGAGAAACATTTCCCATCTTACTGGGTGCCATAGGCTTGATAAAGCACAGTTACTTACCTGTAACAGGTGATCTCTGGGAACAGCAGGAATAAGTCTTCACATATGGGTACGTCGGTACCGATGGAGCCTGCGCGGGAACGCTCCCCAGCGTCCAGAAAGAAAGCCTTTGGGAGCATCCCACATGCATGTGCGCTGCCTTCCCTCCTAAACACTTCCCTCTCATCAGTTGGGTTTGTAGCTGAGACCGAAGGAGGGAAGTAGACAAATTACAGAGAGAGAGAGAGAGAGAGAGAGAGAACTCCTCCTAGGGGAGGTGGGTGGGTTGTGAAGACTTATTCCTGCTGTTCCCAGAGATCACCTGTTACAGGTAAAGTAACTGTGCTATCTCCAGGAACACGAGAATCCTGCCGGGGATGTCTTCTATGAGCTGGCCCCTTGAAGCATGGACTGTGAATGAAAGTTGCTCTATGGGGAGAATCAGCTACGTGATTTGTTTCCTTGTTGCTGTTTGAGGTTGGGCATTCAATGACGTTGTGGAGTATTTCGTCAGATTTTAGCCTACACAGAATCAGCCCAGGGATTTGTTTTCTCCTGTTGCTATGAGTGGAGTAATTGACGGCAACTGGTGTTGTTCTGTCTAATTATGACCGAGGTATCCGGTCTTTTAAATTGATTAAAAAGGAGGGCTCACTTCGAGACATGAAATGTTTGTCATGGTGAGCGATCCGAGAAAAAAATACTTTTCTTTTGGGGTATGGGTGTAGTTCTTTAGTAGGTAGATAGGGGAATCAAATATTTATTGAGTTTATGGGGTTGGTTCCCAGGGGTGTTTGTTTATTAATGATTGGATCTCCAGGAACAAGCAGGAATGAGTCTTCACATATGGGGACTCCCAAACTGAGATGCCTGGGAGAGGCCCAGCATGTGACAAACACTAATGAATGGGCCATGCTTCCCCCCAAGGACCTCAGGCATCCAAGGGATGGAGGGCAGGAGTTGAGCTAACAGTGTAAAAGGGTATTCTATGGAACAGCTAGACTAAACAAGGAATCGGGGAAGGTGTCCTTGTGTAGAAATAACTGTTAGTGAGGAAAAAGGAAGTCCCAATTCTTGAAAAAAGATGTTATCCAAGGACTGCAAAAAAACTACAAATATGGGGAAGTTAATATGGGTCTGTTGTAAAGAACCATCACATTGTCCTCATATGGAATTCCCTTACCGTGAGGAGTAAAGGAAATAAAGTTTTGCAATGTAGACAGAAATAACAAATATTGATGTCTAGAGATAACCCCAGGGAAAAACTGGGGGATTTTATAAGAAGTTGGGACCTTGGAGAGAAGTTTAAACTTCTCTATAGTCCAAAGTGTAAAACATTTCTGTCCCTAGAGCAGGATGGTGCCTTGGGAAAGAAAAGAAAAGACAAATCTGACTGGTCTGGAAGAAAAGGTCAAGATACCTTTATAGAAAAAGGGGATGGGTTCATAAAACCTCTTCATCCAGACGAGAAAATTGTATTGGGCTGTTTAGCCCCCAATTTCTGAACATCAGTAATGTGTAAGTGATAGCACTTAGGCTAACAACTTTACCTAGAGAGCTTCAGATATAAGGTAACCTGATTCTGATAGAAAAAAAGGTTATGGTAAAGAAACGGAGTTTCCTAACTTTACCAGATAAATTGGATGTCCATTCAAGAGGTTTATGGTATGCTGACAGCATTGATATGGACAGAAACAATATTTCAGAGTCAGATTGTATGCTTGTGTAACAAGAAGGGTTAAGACCTTATTGGAGATAGTTAGTGAGGATCACTTATTAGTCAAGGTAGAAGAAACATATGCAAGGTTACATGGAAACCAGTAAGATGTTTCTTACCCGTGACAAGAGGTCTAGGTCGTAAAACGACTTGTCCTCAGATAATTAGGTCTTGAGACGTACCCAAAGAAGTGCAGAGGAGATGAGATCCTTAATCCTAAGATAGAGGATTCCTTTTATCACTTCAGAATAGAAGCTGGAAGAAAAAAACGCAATGTAAGGGGATACCATGTCTGTCTCTCTATGAGGGCAGTATGAGTATCATGCGTTCTTTGCTTCTCAAGACTTCAATGAGGTATTGGAAGTAGAAAAAATTGCAGTAGATAAGGATCAACTGCAATGATTAGGAATGCATCCCTGTTGTAGGAGTTCCCTTGAGGATAAGGAACAACTTAGGGAGTGGTGCTATTCCTTAAACTTGAAGTCATCCAGGCCCTGGTTCCTTCTTCTTGAAAGAATTTTAAGGAAAATGGAAAATTAGGAACAGCCAGCCATGTGGGGCATGACTGGGTAGAGACTGCCAGTCAAAGGTTCTTTAACCACCTGGAAGTTACCTACCAGGGGTGGACTACGACACTCTCTGACAAAGGCCCATAGTTGTAGAGCTTCATTGCATAGTTGCAGAGAGCATGTTATAGGTTGCTTAGATGAGACCTGGCTGTTGGGTAGCCAGTGTGCAACAAATCAATTCTGTTGAAACAGAATTGAGGATAGCAAAAAATGGTAGAGAGGCTTTTTGCCCTGCAATGATTAATTGAACAGGAAGTATTTGAGGGGTCAGCTCTAACAAACACAAGTAGCATAGAATAGGCAGAAACCCATGTGAGCTATCTGTTTAAAGAAGCTCATTTAACCCACTTGGTGGGTTATTCGTATTTCCAGTATGGATGGTTTTAGAAGCCTTCTGAGCTGACCTTGCCCAAATATATAGACTAAATCTGGTAGGGGCTTTCAGAATGCTGAATTTCATCCTGTAAAAACCCCAGTGCAGAAGGACCCAAAAAGGAAAAAGCTCTGAATTGGAAAGATTTACTGGAGTAGGAAATCCTATAGCTTCAGTAAGAAGCTCTCCAGTTGAATAATATTCAGGTTGGAGACTAGATGTCTCAACTAAAAGATAGAAGTAATACAGAGTTGAAAAGCTTACAATTTAGTAAGTCTTTATGGATAGGGTCCTCTGCAGTTAAGGTCATACAGGTAAGTGTCAAAAAAGGGTGAAAGGTACCACTCAGCCTGTTAAGTTTCTTGATTGACCTTCCCTCCTGTTTTTGTTTTTTTGTTTGTTTGTTTTAAAAATAGGGAAGTAGAAACGTATTACCTGTAGGCCTGAGATATCTCAAGAGATCTTGGAGCTAGAAGAATGAAGTTCTCTTGAACAAGAGATTCATGTCTAGAGTTAACTCAATGTTGTCTCAGCATGGATGAAAATCAAGCCAGACGCCTCTTTTGATAAAAGGTAGGTGTACGGGCCCTGAACCTCATACAGGAAGAAAAGAAATCAGAAACCCTGTAGTTACTGGGTTTGCTAAGTCCGTTGAGGTTTCTGTTTCATTAGCCTGGTTTGATGCTGCCCCTGTTGGGGAACATCTGTCTGAGGGGAAGAAGATGGATAAAACTTTCTCCCCCTAGAGGAATAAAGTTTTTTAGAAGATCCCTCATTAGCTGGGGTAGAGGAAAGTTTTGATAATCCTCTTAAGGTAGGCTTTTTAGTGGTTAACTGCCTAGCTTGAAATAGACAATCCTTGTTGAAGAGATGTTCTCCAGTACAAGGGCTATTTCCCAGCTTTTCTTGAACCAAATTTATCCAAGTCTGAAGCTTGGAGCCAGGCTAAACGTCATGCCCCTATGGCTATAGCAGAAGATCTGCTAATAGATTCAAAAGAATCCATGGAAGCATGACAAAGGAATGTAGAAATATTATGAGCATGATTGACTAGTGATAAATAGTCAGCTCTTATGTTCCTGAAGGAAAGGGTAGAAAAGTTTTAAATCTTTGGCAACCTCTTTCAGAGAGAATCCCATATAGAAAATGTATGAAATGATTCTTGCTGAAAGCATAGATGCTTGGAAGCATCGACGCCCAAAAGCATCTAAGGTTCTAGACTCACGACCTGGCGGATAAGAGGAGTGCTTTTTTGCACTCTTAACACGCCTCATTGCTGATTCTACTACTATAGAATGATGAAGGAGTTGAGTCTTTTGAAAACCTGGGGAAGGTGGGACTTTATAGACAGTGTCCACTCTTTTGGAATGTGAGGATACCGTTAAGGGATTTTCCCACATTCTTAATAACAGATCCTGTAAGGTCTGATGTAGAGGAAGCATGATTGCCTCCTCTGGAAACCAGGGGGATTGCAGAATTTCTGAATCCCTTGGTATAGAGTCCTTCCCAGGTATAGATATGGCGAGTATTCTTGCCATATCAAGCAGAAAAACTTGAAAAGAGATTCCCTCTAAGGGAAATTCTCTGAAATGAGGAGTACAAACTGCAACTGTTGAAAATTCAGTTGCGGTACCGATGGATGCATCTCTGACATCGGCCTTAAAAGACCGGGGAGGATGAAGCATCGGATTCTCCTTATAGAGGTGTGATCGGTACTTCTCGATGTCGGTACCGAAACGGGTCGGTACCGAATCTTTCAGGCTAGATAGCGATTCCAGACTCGGCATTGAGGGAAGCGAGCCTGTTGAAAAAGGTACCAAAAACATTGATGCCGATACCGATGTTGATAGCGGCATCTGTAACGTTGCCCAATTCGGCACCGGGAGCAATGCTGATGTCGGTACGCATACCGACACCGACATCGGTGCTAGCATCGAAGCCAATACCGGTATCGACGCCAATATCGGTGATCGAAGAACGGTCTGCGGCAACTCTGTTGGTGAGAGATGCGCCAGACTGCGTTCCATGGCGAGGAGTTTTTCATCCAACACCATAGTCGATGCCGAGGTATCGGTACCGGTCGACGTGGTCCGAACCATCGAGCATGGCACAGGTGCATCCACAGAGGTAAAAACCTCGGGAGCAACCTGAAATCCTGATAATGCTTTGGAGCCCGAAGACTCCCGCCAGGATTGAGCCATAGTGTCCTCGAGGGCAAGGCCAGAGCCATCTCGATGCTTAGAAAGAGATCTACCCTCTCGAGGACTGGCTAGTCTTAACAGACTGTTGTTTGGTTACCTGACCGTGGAAGGAAGAAGAGATTCTGCCTGGTGACATCATGGTTGATGTAGATCCAGTACCGAGTAGTGCTCGGTTCTGAAGACCTCTTCTGGTCAAACTCCTACAAGAGAAACACTCTTTAGGACAATGGTCAGGACCCAAACAAGTTAGACACCAAAAATGAGTGTCTAGTAACTTAGTTGTACCGCCACAGTTAGCACAGTTACTTATCTGTAACAGGTGATCTCCGGAACAGCAGGAATTAGTCTTCACATATGGGAGACGGAGCCCGCACGGGAATGCTCCCCAGCATCCAATCAGAAAGCCTTTGGAAGCATCCCCCGCACCTGCACGGTGGCTTCCCGCCCTTCCTACTGCCTCTCCCTAGTTGAGTTTCATAGCTGAGCCAGAAGGAGAGGAGAGGAAGGAATAGAGAGAAAGAGATACAACTCCTAGGGGAGGTGGGCGGGTTGTGAAGACTAATTCCTGCTGTTCCGGAGATCACCTGTTACAGGTAAATAACTGTGCTATCTCCAGGAACAAGCAGGAATGAGTCTTCACATATGGGGACTCCCTAGCTGAGGATGCCCAGGGGAGATCCCGTAAGCTCGGCCCAGGACGGGATGGCATTTGCCCAACCTGAATCCCTGGCATCCCCCGAGGGATGGAGGGTAGGAGTTGAGAAGAGAGGAACAGCAAAACCCAAAGACTACAGGGAGAGTAGTCATTAGAATGCATGGAAGCATCATTAAGTTTTTAATGAATTAATGACTTAGTACCATGTAGAGCTTACCTACTGAGTTGTAGGAAGTAGGACTGTGATGGAGGTACTGTAGACGCAGTAGCGAGGTCTTCAAGGGAACTTCACCGCAGCGAGGAGGAAGTTCCAGATCCGGAAGGCCAGAAGATCCAGGAGTCAGCTGGGTCAGGAGAAGGACAGCAGGCCTTCAAGGAAGCTTTATGCAAAGCTGAGCACTCCCTTAGGAGCAGAGTCCATAACTCAGAGGACTAACAGTAGAAGACTGGCCGATCTGGATAGCCTATTCCGGAGAAGAGTAGGAGTGTACCCCGGAGCAGAAGGAGTACACAGCCTGCCCTAGCGAAAAGATAGGGAGACAAGGGTCTGAAACTCCGGGAGGAGGGCATAACTGAAAATAGAAGCTGTTGACTTCACAGCAGTAGAGTACAACCAGTCCGAGGGCCGATCTAAGGAATAGGCAGGCGGACTGGCCGGACCCCGGAGGGGGGGGGGGAGCGTGAGTACCGGCCATTGGGAAAAAAATAGGCGGCAGAACACAGGCACTGTGGGCATCCCCCAAAATGCGCCTATCGAGCAGGTGATATCTGGCATATCTAGGCTGTTGGGCATGGAGAACGCCCCACCCCGGCACTAACGCAGGTACGCTGAGGAACCTACCTCCATGAGCATAACACTGGTAAGGCGGACCTGCCAGTGATCCACAGAACGTCCACCTGGGGAGGTGGCGTCAAGATCCGTCCGGGAGAGGGATCTATTCCGGTGGAACAAGGGCAGATCGGAGAACGAACAGCACGGTAGTGTGAAGGACAGAGGATAGCATCAGTCCGGAAGAACACACCAGGGGGCTTGAGGCCCTATAGGTGTCCCCAGGACCTGCATGCAGAAACTCGCCCCCCGCACTAATCGGGGAACATGAGGGCATAGTCCCTGGTAAGCATTGGGGAACTATAGCGGCTGGAAGGAAAATCCCGGTACGGAAGCAATCAGCAGGGGAATACTGGCCGAGAAGGGTTCGGGGACGTACCTAAGGGTAAGCCAGTTGACCGTGGGCCAGAGCTATCATGGAGTAGAGGTGGTCTCCCTCTACCAACGGAAGGAGAATACCTGAACCCCTGGATAAGCCCCCGAACCATTTGCCCTACTGAACGAGCCCCAGAGTAGAGCTCAATTGTAAACTTCTGGTAAGAAGGTAAATTGCAGGCAGCCGCCCACCGGAGCCTAAAACTGCTTGGTATGAGAGTTCGGGCGCGGGCCCTGGGACTTCAACCCAGGGCGAGGGGTCCCTTGCTTGGGTGCACCTGGCGGGTGGGCGGAGGGGTGACATTTCCTTTTCATAGGGAAGGAGGGCCTGGTGAGGCGCGCACCACCGCCGGAGGGAAGCCGGGCCCTAGGATGGCTTCTAACGCTGAGAAGGTTAGCGAAGCACTGCACGACCTGACGTAAGGCTTCGCTATTGAAGAGGTGACCTCCGTCACAGGGAGAATTACCCAGGTTATGCTGTGCCCGTCTACACAACTCGGACGCCTGCAACCATGCTTTACGGCGTGCTCTAATGGCAACAGCAGAGCATCTGCTGACCAACAGGAAGGAGTCTAGAGAAGCACGAGAAAGGAACCCAGAGATATTCCTGCAGTGATAAAGAAGCAAGGAATATTCAAAGGCCTTGGTTGCAGACAAGAAGGGAGACAACAGAGATAATCTCTCGGTGACCTCCCGGAGCGACAGACTCATATAAAAAATATATGAAATAATCCTGGACGCCAGCATAGACGTTTGGAAGGTTTGACGTCCTAGGGTATCTAGCGTCTTCAAGACGAGGCCTGGAGGGCGAGAAGAATGCTTTTCCTTGCTTCCGGCCTTCCTCAGCGCCGATTCCACCACAATGGAACGATGTGGAAGCTGGTGCTGCCAAAACCCGGGGAGGGAGGCACCCGATACAGAGCATGCATCGCAGTCGACGGTGCCGGAACCCTCAAAGGAGACCGCCAAGCCCCTGGGAGGGATGCAGAGGAAGCATCACGGCGGCCCGTTCCGCAGGGCCTGGAGTTAGGTCCGGGATAGGGATGGCCAGCAAGTCCGCCATGTCAAGGAGGAAATTCTGAAAAGACGGCTCTCCCGGAGGTGCTATACCATGGGAGGCGGTGGCGGGAGAGGCCGCCAGGGCACCGAGAAGCCTCTCGGGCTGATGCCCGCTGGGCAGAGGAGGGGACCAACAGCCCCGGACCGGGGTGGTCAACAAGGCGTCGTCGGCTCCTGGAATTGATTCCAAGCTAGGCATCGAAGGGGTCGATGGCACCGACGGAGCCGCCGGAATCGGCCTCGGCCCCGAACCCGGGGGCGACACTGCCCCTGGCAACTGAAGCGGTTCCGTGGCAGCCGGAGGGCAGTGGCCAATGATCTCCGCTCTGCGTCGCGGGAGGGGACAGGGGCCGATCCCGAGAAGTGTCGTGGCCAAGTCTTCGAGGCTGGATACTGATTCCAGGCTGGGCATCGAACCGAGCGATGAGATCGACTCCCTTCTAGAGGGCCCCGGCGGGGGCGGCAGCGCCGGCGGAGCTGATCCCGGGGAGCAGATCGGAACCGCGTCGATCGGCGTCGTGAGCATCAAAGGCCCCCGAGGACGAAGCTCGGTGGAGAGGGTGCCATACGACGCCGGCGTCGATGTCGGGCGGCGGGCACTGCCAGATGCCGGGCCCCCTCTCGAGCCCACCTGACCCGGAGGGAAATCCTTCTGGGGCATACAACCCGTCCCCGAAGGTACCCAGGTCACCCAACGACGAGCCCCTGCGGGGAGGGAAGTGCAAAAGTCCTGCGCCGACGCCGGGGTACCGTTGCGGGACGGCGCGGATCCAGGCTGGATCGAAGCGATCGAAGACCCCGGGGCCCCCTTTCTGATCAACATACCCCGAGGCTCCCGGGGAAGGCCGACGGCGGTCCCTGGCGCTCGACGCCTCTGCCATCTCCGGCGGAGCGGTGCCGTGCAAACCCGGTACCACCCTCGCGCAGGGCTGGGATACCGGCAACCCAGCGCGGGTCGAAGCGACCGGCCCCGAAGGGAGCGAGGCCAGATGACCATCCCCGGCGAAGAGTGGAACCATCGAAGCCGACGCTCCCGAAGCGGGTACCACCTCCACGCATGGCCTGAACGTAGGGCCGCCAGACTGTGTCAAGTCGGTCGGCCCTAGAGCTGCCGAGGGCAGCGGCAGGTGATCCCCGGTGGGAAGCGGGTCACTCGACGCCGACGGGTCGGCACCGCCGGAAGCGGATACCACCCCCGTAGGAACGCCATACCGGCAGGAGTCGGTCGGCCCCAGAGGCGCCGAGGACAGCGGCTGACAGCCCCCGGTGAGGAGCGGAACGCTCGACACCGTCGTTGAGGGGTCGGCACCGCCCGTAGCGGATACCACCCCTGCGCATGGCAGGGATGAAGGAACGCCAGACTGGACCGATTCGATCGGCCCCGGACGATCCTCGGTGAGGAGCGGAACGCTCGACACCGACACCGATGCCAGGGGGTCTGCACCGCTCGAAGCAGGTGCCTCCCTCGAGCACGGCTTGGATATAGGGAGGTCAGACTCGGTCGAGTCGATCGGCCCCGGAGGCGCAGAGGACACCAGCTGACGATCCCTGGCGAAGAGTGGAACACTCGACGCCGATGCCGGGGAATCGGCACCGCTCGAAGCGGGTACCTCCCTCGAGCACGGCTCGGGAATGTTCTGTGAGGAGCGAACCCCAGGAACATCCCGAAACCCCGTAAATGCTTTGGAGCCCGCCGGGGTATAGTAGCCAAGGGGGACTTGAGGGGTTGGCCGGAGCTGTCGCCATGCCGCGCATGAGACTCGCCCCTCAAGACTTAGCTAGTCTTAACAGACTATTGCGTGGTTACCTGATCCTGGAGAGAAGAAAAACCCGATGACCGCGCCTTGGGCGTGAAAACGTCATCGAGGGATAACCGAAAAAGGGAAGGTCTTCTCCCGACACTGTAGCCCGGAGGACCCGGGGGGAAAGGGTCAGGCCCCAAACAAGAGAGGCACCAGGCATTGGAGTCCATGTGGAAAACTAAGTCCCCGCAGTGAGGGCACTGCTGGGGCTCAATGCTGTAAGCCCGGTAGGCCTCGGCGCCCAGAGGGAAAAAAGGTCACGCTAGGCGACGAAAAATAAGTGAGAAAAGAAAAACAAAAGGGGCACAGAGGTGCAGGTGTCGGAGGGAAAGCACAGTTACTTACCTGTAACAGGTGATCTCTGGGAACAGCAGGAATTAGTCCTCACATATGGGTACGTCGGTACCGACGGAGCCTGCGCGGGAAAGCTCCCCAGCCTTTCAGATGAAAGGCTTTTGGGGCCTCCCACTGCACATGCGCGCTGCCTTCCCGCCTTCCTGACCAGCTCTCTTCAGTTCGAGTTTAAAGCTGAGACAATAGAGAGAGGAAAGGAAGATAGATAGAGATACAACTCCTAGGGGAGGTGGGTGGGTTGTGAGGACTAATTCCTGCTGTTCCCAGAGATCACCTGTTACAGGTAAGTAACTGCGCTATCTCCAGGAACAAGCAGGAATAAGTCATCACATATGGGGACTCCCTAGCTAAGATGCCTGGGAGATCCCCCTCCAAGGGTAAACCATCTTCGTATGGATCTCAGGCATCCATCCAGGGAAGGTGGGCAGGAGTTGTTTAAGTATGGAACAGGTGTTTGAGGACAGCCTGACCAAACAAGGCATCCCGGCGGGAGTCCTTGTCCAAGCAGTAATGGGCTGTGAAGGTATGAACCGAGGCCCAAGTGGCTGCTCGACAGATCTGATCTATGGACACAGAGTGAAGATGAGCCATAGAAGTAGCCATGGCTCTCACATTGTGAGCTGTGACATGGCCTTCCAGAGAAATGTTCTTACTCTGGTAAGCAAAAGAAATACACTGAGCAATCCAATTGGAAAGCGTACGTTTGGTGACTGGAAGTCCCAAATGAGAAGGATCAAAAGCCACGAAAAGTTGGGAAGACTTTCGATGTGGCTGAGTCCTGTTTTGAGGTAAAAGGCGAGAGCTCTTTTACAGTCAAGAGTATGAAGGTTCCTCTCTGCACTGGATGCATGAGGAGCCGGGGAAAAAACAGGTAGATATACCTCTTGATTAAGATGAAAAGGCGAGACCACTTTAGGCATAAAGTGGAGATTCGTCCTAAGGACCACCTTATCATGATGAAACCTGGTATAAGGTGGATTAGCCACCAAAGCCTGCAGTTCACTGATGCGGCGAGCCGAAGTGACTGCAATAAGGAAAAGAACCTTCCAGGAAAGAAATTTCAGGGAGGTAGATACCAACGGTTCAAAAGGTGGCTTCATAAGTTGACCCAGAACTAGATTCAAGTCCCATGCTACCGGAGGAGGTCGGATGGGAGGCTTAGTGAGGGTCAGGCCTCTCATGAACCTTGCAATAAGAGGATGAGAGGAGACAGGTTGTCCATTTATAGGTTTTAAGGATGCTGCAATAGCACTTAAATGGACTCGTACTGAATTCGTCTTGAGGCCTGCATTGGAAAGATGCAGGAGATAGTCCAGTAGAGAATTCAAAGGAAGTGCTAGAGGGTCAAGACCCTGTTGCGCACACCAAATGGAAAAACGTTTCCATTTGAAAGCATAGGAACGCCTAGTAGAGGGTTTCCTAGAGGCATGAAGGATATCTTTCACTGGTTGGGAAAGATTAAACTCATGAAGGCTTAAGCCTTCAGTAACCAAGCTCGGAGATGTAGGGACTTGGGGTTTGGATGCCACAAAGTCCCCTGCTCCTGAGACAGAAGGTCTGGTGCAGCTCCCAGGTCCAGGGAGGAGCCCTGGGAGAGCTGTAGAAGGAGAGGGAACCACACTTGGCGTGGCCAGCGTGGAGCAATGAGGATCATGGATCCGTGATCCCTCTGAAGTTTGAACAGAGTCTTGGGAATCAAAGGAATGGGTGGAAAAGCGTACAGGAATTCCTGACCCCAATGTAGGAGAAAGGCATCGTTGGCCTGAGCTCCCTGACACGGAGTCCTGGAACAGAACCGGGGAAGTTTGGCATTCCACGGACTTGCAAAGAGGTCTATGTCCGGGGTCCCCCATTCCTGAAAGATTCTGCGTATCTGGTCCATATGTAGGGACCATTCGTGTGGGAGCAGAACTCGACTGAGTCTGTCTGCCCGAGAGTTTTGAACTCCTGGAAGATATACTGCCAGAAGATGAATTTGGTGCTCTCTGGCGAAGGCCCATAATCTGAGAGCTTCGCTGCAAAGCGACAGAGAGCCCGTCCCTCCTTGTTTGTTGACATAGAACATGGCTACCTGATTGTCTGTTTGGACTAGGACAGTCAGGTTGACAAGGAGGGTGTGGAAGACTGTGAGGGCAAGGAAGATTGCTCGCAGTTCCAGAAGGTTGATGTGAAGGGTGGTCTCCTGAGGAGACCAGGTGCCCTGAGTGGAGAGGTGCTGGAGATGAGCTCCCCACCCTGCTTGGGAGGCATCTGTTGTGAGGGTTGCTTGGGGCAACGAAGGTTGGAAGGGGATCCCCAACAACAGATTTTTGGAGGATGTCCACCACTGGAGAGACCAAAACAGTCGTTTTGAGGTGAGTATTTGGTCTGAGAGCAGTCCTGATGCTTGAGACCACTGGGTGGCCAAGGTCCATTGCGCTGCTCTCATATGAAGACGAGCGTAGGGCACCACGTGTACCGTGGAGGCCATGTGGCCCAGAAGCTGCAGCATTTCTCTGGCTGACAAGTGACTTCTGGACTGAGCCTGGGAGGCCAAGCTTATTAGTCTTTGGCCTCGGACCAGAGGGAGGTAGGCCCTTGCAGTGGTGGAGTCCAATTGAGCCCCTATGAATTCCAGAGACTGAGTAGGGATGAGTTGGGATTTGGGAATGTTTACCACAAGTCCCAGATATTGAAGAATACGCCTTGTGCGGTCCAGAGACATCTGGGCTTCTGACTGAGATGGAGCTCGGATGAGCCAGTCGTCCAGATATGGGAAGACAAAGATTCCCATGCCTCTGAGAAATGCAGCTACGACTGCCATGCATTTTGTGAAGACTCTTGGAGCAGAGGCCAGACCGAACTGGAAATGTTTTCCCTGGAACAGAAATCTTAGATATTTTCTGTGGGATGGATGGATGAGTATATGAGTGTACGCATCCTTGAGATCTAGAGAACAAAGCCAATCCCGACTCTGAAGGTATGGAAGGAGAAGGCCCAGAGAGAGCATTTTGAATTTCTCCTTGAATAGAAACCTGTTCAATTCTCTCAGATCTAGGATAGGTCTGAAGCCCCCTGTCTTCTTTGTTATGAGAAAGTAAGGGGAGTAGAAACCTAACCCCTCTTGTGGAGGAGGAACCTCCTCTATTGCCCCTTGGGCAAGAAGAGAAGAGACTTCCTGACCCAACAGGGTCAGAAGAGATGGGGGAGAACTGAATTGTCTCACCATGGTATGGGGAGGAAGGCTGGAGAAATGAAGTTTGTAGCCCTCCCGGATAATAGAGAGGGTCCATTGCTCTGATGTGATTTGTTCCCATCTGGGAGCAAAATGAGCTAGCCTTCCAGGAATGGTGAGGGGCTCTGGTTGTTCTAGAGCCAGAAACGGCAAGCTCTCTAGAGGCAAGTCAAAACCCCTGAGGGGGTTGAGCCTGCTGGGGTGTAGCAGACACTGCAGGCTTTGACTTTACCTGCTTAGATTGTTGACGCTTAGCCGCGAAGCGAGGCTGAGCAGATTGCTGGCCAGTATTTGTGGGAAATCTGGCCTTTTTATAGTAAGGCCTTTTAAAAGACTTCTTTTTGGCAGGGGTAGAAGTAGACTTGGAAAGTCTATCTAGAGTGGCATTTTCTGCATCCATTTGAGCAGCTTTAATCTGCCAGTCTTCTCCAAATAAGTTCTCACCGGTACAGGGCAGATTCCTGAGGCCATCTACAACCCAGGGTTCTAGGTCAGAAGCCTGGAGCCAAGCGAGACGTCGGGCTGCAATAGCAATTCCCGAAGCTCTGCCTGCAACTTCAAAGGAATCAAAGGCTGCCCTGTTGGAGAACTTGGAGACCTCTGAAAGTTGTGTCACCATAGAAAAGAAGTCCGCCCTTTGATCATCAGGGATAAAGGGGGCAAAATTCTGTATTTTTAGGGCAAGTTGTCCAAGAAACATGCCCATATAAAGGCTATAAGAATTGATCCTGGCTATAAGCATACTAGCCTGGAACATCTTTCTTCCAAAAGAGTCTAGGGTCTTACATTCTCGCCCTGGAGGGGTAGAAGAATGCCTTTTAGGACTCTTTATTTTCTTCATGGCAGACTTCACCACAATAGAGTGGTGAGGCAGCTGAGTTTTCTGGAACCCAGGCGAAGGAGGGACCCGATACATGGTGTCCAACCTACGGGAATGGGGAGACAGTGTTAAAGGAGTCTCCCACAAATCCATCAAGTGTTCTTGAAGGATTTCATGGACAGGCAGAGTGACTGCCTCTTTAGGAGCTTTTGAGTATCCTAAAATGTCCAATTTTTTTGATCTGGGTTCTTTTTCAGAAGATGTAGCAATAGAAAGTGCTTTAGCTACATCAACAATGAAATCCTGAAAGGATAAATCCTCTGGAGGAGACATCCTCCTCTTTGGAGAAGAGGGCTCCTCAGGAAGAGTAAGCTCAGCAGAGTCAGAGGAATTGAATTCATCAGAATAATCTGAGTCTTCCCTCTGTACTGCCAATGTACGATACGCATACCGATCGGTATCGACATCGGGCGTATCGGGCATGGGATCGGTACCAGGCGAAAGCCGGAATCCGGCATGCGGAACCGATCGACGTTTGGAAGTCGATGGTCTCGGTTCCGGTGTGGATACCGGAACCGGGGTCGGTACGGCGTCGCAGCCTTAATGAATGCCAGAACGGCCTGCTGCATGGTCTGGACAGTACTGCCCATAGACGCCACTACTGCCTGGATGTCTGTACCGGTATGGGCCGGTACCCCAGAGCAGTCCAACAGGTGATCGGTCGAGGCCGTGCCATCGATGTCAACCTGTGACCCCATGATTGCTTTGGAGGCCGGAACCTCCCGCCGGGGTTTTTTGGCCTGGGCAGAATGCTCGAACTCAAAATTGAGAGCCTCTCGATCTTTAGAAAGAGATTTGCTTTTAGAGGATTTGCCCACAGAAGTTTTGGTTACCTGAGATCCATCCGGAGAGGAAGACCTGGATGACTGTGATGCTTCTGAAGGAAACAGCACATGGAGTTTGTTGGCCCGGTTCTGCAAACCACGTTTAGACATCTGGGTGCAGGATGGGCAGTCCGGTATGGAGTGTTCAGGTCCCAAACATTTGAGACACCATTCATGGGTGTCTGTGACAGAAATGACAGCACTGCATTTGGTACATTTTTTAAAACCAGGGACTGGCTTCTCCATGAGGAGAATCTGTGTAGGCCTTAAGGCCTAACAACAGGTACCAAGCTGTGCTGAAGAAAATAAAAAAGTCTTTTTTTTTTTTTATAAAGAAAGAAAGAGAGACCGGCGGTACCGGTTTCAGTATGGGGAAGGCAGGTACGCGGTCTAAAGAAAAGTAACAAATTTAACAATTTCTTCAGCGGTGACAGGAACACGACCTGCTGGCTCCGCGGAAAAAGAGAAACTGAAGAGAGCTGGTCAGGAAGGCGGGAAGGCAGCGCGCATGTGCAGTGGGAGGCCCCAAAAGCCTTTCATCTGAAAGGCTGGGGAGCTTTCCCGCGCAGGCTCCGTCGGTACCGACGTACCCACATGTGAGGACTTATTCCTGCTTGTTCCTGGAGATAAGCCACGACTACAGAAACAAGAAAAGAAAAAAGGTGAAAAGTTCTGCAGTGGCAGGAGGGACGTCCTGCCTGCTCTGCAAAAAACGAAAAACTGGGGAGAGGCAGTAGGAAGGGCGGGACGCCACCGCGCAGGCGCGGGGGACGCTCCCAAAGACTTTCTGATTGGATGCTGGGGAGCATTCCCGTGCGGGCTCCGTCGGCGACGTCTCCCATATGTGAAGACTCATTCCTGCTTGTTCCTGGAGATTAGACATTTCTTAAGAATAGTGGCCGGCTTTTCCATAATGGAAAGGATAGAGGCCTAGTGGCCAGAAAAAAGTCAGTCAGTAAATAAGAAAAACTTTCTCAGAAAAAAGAAGAAATTTTTTTTAAGGAAAGAAAGAAAAGCACCGGCAGTACCGGTGGGCGTCGAGGTTAGACAGGCGTGACCACAAAAAATAAGAATAAAAAAGATGAATTTTCTGCGGTGACAAGGACACGTCCTCTCGGCTCCGCGGAAAAACGAAAACTGATGAGAGGGAATTGTTTAGGCGGGAAGGCAGCACGCATGCATGTGGGATGCTCCCAAGGGCTTTCTTTCTGGACGCTGGGGAGCGTTCCTGCGCAGGCTCCGTCGGTACCGACATACCCATATGTGAAGACTCATTCCTGCTTGTTCCTGGAGATAGAAGAATTTCTGAGCACATCTTGACAAAATTACCCATACATGTCTCATCTTATGAACTCCAGTAGAAGGCTCTCTTTCGCACAAAGTACTATGCCGAGCATTAGCAGTAAATTTGAGAGACTGAGATCATACTCCAAATACCTTGGCATAGAAGTGAGGTTCATGACTGTCATGGTATGTGCAAAACTAACCCATTTGGAGAAGCTGCCTTGATACACAGTAACACATGGAAACACTGCAGAACATAACCATATAAATGCCATAATGGGTCAGACCAAGGTCCATCAAGCCCAGTATCCTGTTTTCAACAGTGGCCAATCCAGGTCACAAGTACCTGGCAGGTTCCCAAAAAAGGTGCGCAGGTTCCACAACACTTGGTCCTCTTTAATAATGGTTCATGGACCTTTCACCCAGGAACTTGTCCAAACCTTTTTTAAACACAGCTATACAAACTGCCTTTACTAAAGCATACTGTAACGAATTCCAGAGTTTGATTACGCATTGAGTAAAAAAAATATTTTCTTATTAGTCTTAAATGGGTTACATTGTAGCTTCACAGCATGTCCTCTAGTCTTTCTACTTTTTGATGGCATAAATCACCTATCTACGTTAACCCGTTTCACTGCATTCGTTAATATATAGACCTCTATCTCATCTCCCCCTCAGCCATCTCTTTTCCAAGTTGAAGAGCCCTAAGCTTTTAAGCCTTTCCTCATAGGGGTAATCCTTCCATCCCCTTTATCATTTTGGTGGCTCTTCTCTGTACCATTTCTAATTCTGCTATATGCCTTTTAAGATACGGCGACCAGAAATGCACACAATATTCAAGGCGTGGTCGTACCATGGAAAGATACAGAGGCATTATATCATCCATTGTTTTATTCTCCATTCCTTTCCTTATGATCCCTAGCATTTTATTTGTTTTCCTGGCTGCTGCTGCACACTGTGGGAAGGATTTCAACATATTATCCACAATGACAAATCTTTTTCCTGGGTGGTGGCTTCTAAGGTGGTACCATGCATTGTGTAACCAAAGTTTGGGTTGTTCTTTCTTAGGTGCATACCTTCGCACTTGCCTACATTAAATTTTATCTGCCATTTGGATTCCAGTCTTCCAATTTATCAAGGTCCTCTTGCAATTTTTCACAATTCTCTTGGGTTTTAACAACTTTGAATAATTTTGTCTCATCTGAAAATTTGATCACCTCACCTCACCAAATTCCTATTTCCAGGTCATTTATGTATATGTTAAAAAGCAGTGAGCCCAGCACAGATCCCTGCGATACTCCACTATATACTTTTCTCCACTGAGAAAATTGGCCATTTAGCGCTACTCTCTCCTTTCTATCTTTTAACCAGTTCCTGATCCACAATAATTTTGTATATCTGTTCTATGTAATACTCGTCACCGTTCCATGCAAAGTTAAGTTATATTCTCTGTAAACAGCATTGATCTTCAGAAATGTGGTATATAAGAATAAACAATACTATACTGCCTCCAATCCCATGACTTAATTTCGCCAAGAGTCTCACGAGGGACCTTGTCAAAGGCTTTCTAAAAAATGCAGATATACAATATCAACCGGTTCACCTTTATCTACCTGTTTATTCACACCTTCAAAAAATATAACAGAATAATAAGATAAGACTTTCCTTGGCTAAATCCATGTTGGCTTTCTCACATTAAACTATGACTATATACATGATCAGTAATTTCATTCTTTATAATGGTTTCTTACCATCTTGCCCGGTACTGACATCACACTCACAGGTCTGTAGTTTCCTGGATCACCCCTGGAAGCCTTTTTAAATATTGGCCATTCTCCATATACTACAGATGATTTTAATAATAGTTCACAGATTACTAATAGTAGTAATTTCGTATTTCAGTTCTTTCAATATCATCATCAGATGTATACCATCCAGTCTAGGTGATATGGTACTCTTCAATTTATCAAATAGTTGTAAAGCACAGTTACTTACCTGTAACAGGTGATATCTGGGAACAGCAGGAATAAGTCTTCACATATGGGTACATCGGTACCGACGGAGTCTGCGCGGGAACGCTTCCCATCGTCCAATCAGAACGCTTTTGGAAGCATCCCACCACGCCTGCGTGCTGCCTTCCCGCCTTCCCAACTGCCTCTCCTCAGTTAAGTTTTAAAGCTGAGACAAAGAAAGAGAGAGAGGAAAGATAGAGATAGAGATATACAACTCCTAGGGGAGGTGGGTGGGTTGTGAAGACTTATTCCTGCTGTTCCCAGAGATCACCTGTTACAGGTAAGTAACTGTGCTATCTCCAGGAACAAGCAGGAATGAGTCTTCACATATGGGGACTTCCAAGCTGAGATGCTCAGAGGGAGTCCTAGCATGTTGCGAATGTAGAAGAGCCATGCTACTCCCCAGAACCTCAGGCATCCTAGGGATGGAGTGTAGGAGTTGAATACAGAAAAGGTGCTGTGGAACAGCTGAACTAGAACAGGACCTCTACAGAGAAGAACCCTGTAGAGAGGATATCTAGTAGTAAAAATTGAGATATGGGCCTCCCTTGTTGGCATTGCAAAAGTCTACTGAGGTTGATATGGATCTGTTAGAAGAGCCATTGGAAAACCTCAAGGAGTACCTCACTGAGAAGTAGAGGTAAGAAAAGTAGAAAAAACAAGTGGAGGTCAGAACCCCTCAGGGTGAAAAATAGCCCCAGGGGAAAACTGGGGTAGTAAAAAGAGGCAGGGCTTCAGCGGAAGACGCAGAAAGTACCATTAAGAAAGCTTAAGCTGTGTTGGTCCAAGAAAAATCCAATCCTAGGACCAAAAGAAAAATGAGCCTGACCCATCTGGACTGGCAGTAGAATCAGTCCATGTAGGAGAGAAAGGGTATGGGAACCCCTGTATCTGATAAGAAAGTAAGGACAGACTTAGGAAGCGCTAAGCTTTAGATAAACTGAAGTTCCGCAATGTCTTTCCTAAATGGGTTAAGGAAAGAAAAAGGTACATGGAGAGCTTCAGAGGTACCTAACCCTGAAAGGTTATGGTAAGGAAAAAGTTTGTTAATCACCACAGGAAGTGGTTATATGTCTAGAACCCTAAGTATGCTGGTACAGCATTGATAGGGGTATTGCCCATCTGTCAGGATCATATAGGAATGTATGAATATCTGAACCTAAACAGATAGATAAGTATGTGGATACATATCTACCTAAAAGATATCTCTCTATAGATACATACATACATATATTATATATATAGATATATAGATATATAGATATATAGATATATAGATATATAGATATAGATATATATAGATATAGATATATACATATACATACATTCCTAAATCTATACACATATAGGGTATATATGCATATATATACGGAGAGACCTGTATGGGCAGAAGATACACAGATAGATATAAATAAATATATATATATATATATATATATGTATATGAATATGTAGGCATATAGACAGATGTCTCCAGGTATGTGGATGGAGAGATGTCTATAGAAGTTGATCCCCCTAGGAGTATGGGGAGAGAAAAGATTCATCTAACAGCAAGGAGGGTGATACCCGCTTGAATAGATGCATCGAGAATCTTCCTTCCCTGGTTATGATTGAGTCATGGGAATAGTGTCCCTGACAAGAAAGTCTAAATCTCTTTCAGAATTTGAGCTCTTGAATAACCAGGATGGCCTACGTGAAAAAAGCAGAGGATAACTTCAGTCTGCAGGCAGCAAGTCCAGATTTCTCCAGAACTGCAGTATGGAGAATGGATAGAGGACATCACTGGAGTAAGATACCATAGTGACCTGTCTATAAGGGCAGATGGGTATCAGGCGTCCTTTAGCTGCCACTGAAACAAAATTATCTCTGGCGAGAAGACCAAGGAGATATGGGCCAAGCCAAGGAATTGGCCATTCTTTAGGTTGTCACGTGAAGAAAGGCCTGAGTCTCAGGTCTCAAAAGAGATTTTAGATGAGATGGTAGGGGTAGGGAATATCTAACAGACATGAAAACATGACTGGGGGAACCCCTCCTAACCCTCTGGGGTTATCTGCTAGACAAGATACTGATGCTATCTAGCAAGGGCCCATAGTGCAAAGCTACTCTGTAGAGTTGCGGAGAGCATGCTGCAGGTTAGTTAGAAGAAAAAACTGGCCGCTAAAAGCCAGTGGGTAAGAACTATTCTGCCAAGGACAAGGGGGCAAAGAATAGAAGTTAACCAAGCAGTCTGTGATAATAGGGTTTCCCAAACGAGGTTGATAACCTGTTTGGGGTTTAGCACTGAGGCTAGAAGGATAGCTAGTGGAGGAGAAGCCCTGGTTGTGCGGTGAACAGAACCAGTGGCTTAACCACTAGGAATTCATGTATCTGCAGCAACTACCAGGGCAGCGGGCGAAAATTTCTTTTCCCATCTTTTTTAGATTGGGAAAAAGAAACAGACATAGTAGGACTACCTATTGTCTGATGAGCTGCCCTAAGATAATAAAAAGGGGGAGACAACTATGGAAGGGAGAATCCCCCTGTGGAACAGGTAGAGGACCATAGGGGCTTACCAGTGTAAAAGAGCCACTCTTACAAACCAAATGTTGTAGCAAGAGGGAGGTAAGACAGAGGTGAAAGAGACAGACTATGAAGGAAGTCTCTGAAAGGTAAGATGATACATGCCAGTACAGGGAAATTTCTCTTTTTCCCAAGAGGAAGAGAAACCTGTCAAGTATGGGCATGATCATCATAAAGACGCTTAGAGTAAAAGGAAAAATGTCTCATGAAGAGATATCTAGAAAAAGTTAAGATAAATTTAGTGCAGATACTTCAGCAAAAAGAAGTAGACGGCCACTCTAACCACCAACGAAAAGGGGAAATAATGACCTATTTAAAACCCTGTGACTGCTGGGTTTGCTGACCCTGTTGAGGTTGTGGTTTCTTCAGACTAGGGCGATGTTTCCCCTGTTTGGGAACATCTGAATGATGGGCAGAAGATGGATAAAACTTTTTCCCCCTAGGGGAAGAAAGTTTGGTAGGACATTTCCTACCATCTGGGAAAGAGGAAGGCGTAGAACAGCCTCTGGAAACAGGAATATCAGTGATTAATTGAGTAACCTGGAATAAAGACTCCTTGTTAAAGAGATTTTCTCCAGTGCAAGGAGTATTTCCCAGTCTTTCTTGAGCCCATTTGTCCAAGTCTGAAGCCTGGAGCCAGGCTTTACGTCGTGCCCCTATAGCTATAGCAGAAGTTCTGCTAACAGACTCAAAGGAGTCCAGGGAAGCACGCGTAAGGAACCTAGATATATTTTGAGCATGACTAACCAGTGAGGAATAGTCTGCACTTTTAGTCTCTTGAAGAAAAGGAGTCAAAGATAGTAATTTCTTTGTGACCTCATCAAGAGATAATCCCATATAGAAAATATATGAGAGAATTCTTGTTGAGCATGGATGCCTGGAAGGTTTGGCGTCCAAAGGCATCTAAAGTCTTAGACTCACGACCTGGCGGATAAGAAGAGTGCTTTTTAGTACTCTTCACCCGCCTCATTGCTGATTCTACAACAATGGAATGATGAGGAAGTTGAGTCTTCTGAAAACCTGGAGAGGGGGGCACCTGATATAGAAGATCAGTTGCCCTAGAAGGTGGGGGTACCGTTAAAGGAGCTTCCCACATTCGCAGAAGGAGATCCTGCAAGGAATGATGCAAAGGAAGCATGATGGTATCCTTTGCTGTCCCAGAAATATGCAGGGATTCTGCATTGCCTTGTGTAGGATCCTGTCCAGGTATAGAAACGGCAAGTGATTTTGCCATATCCATGAGAAAAGCTTGAAAAGAAAAATCCCCAGAGGGAAATTCTTTTGGACAGGCTAGATCTGCTGAAGAACTAGCATTGGCACCGAAGGGTCTATCCAACCTTATAGGAATATAAGATCCTGAATGGTGGAGTTCCCTAGAGAATGGTCGCCGGTACCGCAGGGGGTTGGGACCAGCAACAGTCGGTAGCACACTGTCCATGCTAGGGATCGATTCCAAACTAGGTATCGAGGGAAGCGAGCCTGATGAGAGAAGCATGGAAGGCACCGACAGCAATGGTAATGTGGATACCGGTACCGACTCCGGCACCGTATCCGGTACCAGTGGATGAAGGCCAGCCGGTGACAACTAACGGTATGGAAGAAACCGAGAGTGCCGGACATGGATCATCGGAACCATGCCTTCGGTACCATCTGGTGTCGGTACCAAGGCGAGTCGGTACCCAGTCCTCCAGACTGGAGATCGATTCCAGACTCGGCATCGAAAGAAGCGAGTCTATCGAAGCACATCTGGAGGGTACCGACGTCGGTACTAGTATCGGTACCGGGAGCGATACCGATACTGGAAGGTCGGTCTGCAGCGTATCCAACGGCCCCGTAGGTACCGAGGACGCCAGACAACGATCCTTGGTGAGGAATGTTTCATCCAACACCATTGCCGATGCCGGGGTATCGGTACCGCTCGAAGCGGATGCCACCACCGAGCATGGCTCAGGTATGTTCTGTGAGGGGTGAACCTCAGGAACAACCTGAAACCCCACACAGGCTTTGGAGGCCGAAGACTCCCACCGGGGTTTTAAAAACAGTGTGTTCTTGAGGGCAAGGCCAGAGGCATCTCTATGCTGTGCATGAGATTTACCACTCGAGGACTGGCTAGTCTTAACAGACTGTTTTTGGGTTACCTGATCCCGTGTAGAAGTGGTCGGTGCCCTAAAGTTGGATGGGGACTGCGTATCGAGGGAAACCCAATGTTGAAGACTTCTTCCCACAATACTATTGCAGGAGGGACACTCCGGAGGAAAATGGTCAGGACCCAAATCGGTCAGACACCAATTATGAGTGTCTGAAGTTAATTTTGTACCGCCACAGTTTGAACATTTCTTGGGAATAGTGACTGACGGTTCCATGGAGGAAAGTGAGTAGGCCCAGCAGGCCTAAAGAAAACCGTGAGGCACTAACAAGGAAAAAGTATTCCTTAAAAAGGAAAATTTTTACAAGAAAAAATAAGAGAAACACCGGCGGTACCGGTGGCGTCGGAGAAGGCAGCCGCGACACAAGAAAACCAAAAAATAAAAGAAGAATTTTCTGCGGTGACAGGACGACGTCCTGCCGGCTCCGCGGAAAAACGAAAACTGAGGAGAGGCAGTTGGGAAGGCGGGAAGGCAGCACACAGGCGTGGTGGGATGCTTCCAAAAGCGTTCTGATTGGACGCTGGGAAGCGTTCCCGCGCAGACTCTGTCGGTACCGACATACCCATATGTTAAGACTCATTCCTGCTTGTTCCTGGAGATTACATCTTCCAGGTTTATAGATATTTCTTTCAATTCTTCCAATACATCATCTTTATATACCATTTCAGGCATAGGTAAATTCTCTACATCATCTTCGGTAAAGACCAAAGCAAAGAATTCATTCACTCTCTCCGCTATGGCCATGTCCTCCCTTAGCAACCCGTTTTACTTTTCAATCATTCAGTGGTTCAACTGACTCAAGTTTTTGCTACAACTGCACTTGAAAGTTTTTATTATGCACTTTTTATTCCATGGCTAGCTTTTTTTCAAATGATCTCTTTGCCTGCCTTACTAATGCCTTGCATTTAACTTGCCAATGCTTATATTGTTTCCCGTTTTCGTCATTTGGCTTCTTTTTCCATTTCCTGAAAGATGCTTTCTTGGCAGCAACAGCCTCTCTGACCTCTCCTTTAAACCATGCTGGCAGTTTTTTGGCCCTCCTTCCACCTTTTTTTTGAAGCACGGAATATATCTGTTTTGGGCTTCCAAGATGGTACTTTTAAAAAATGCCCACGCTTTATGTAAATCTTTAACCTGTGCAGCTACTCCTTTTACTCTTAACTATTTTTCTCATTTTATCATAGTCTCCCTTCTGAAAGTTAAATAGTGGTACTGTGGTGGGTACTGTGATGAAATTGAGTATATAGGTCACAGGTAAACTTGAAGTTCACTCATTCTTCAAACTAAAGTAACCACTACAAGAAAACCACGTTATTTACCTGTAACAGTGTTCTCTGTAGACAGCAGAACACAAATCCTTACAAATGGGTAAAGTCATCCAACATAGTCCATACAGATTAGCCTCTTCAACTTAAGACTTTCTAGAAGTTTTTAAGAGGCACTAGTGCTCATTCATGAGAAGAGCTATGGAACGACATCAAGAAAGTTGTGCTTGAAGAAAGTGAAAAGTTTCTGCAAAAAGTGATAAAGCACAAAGGGCCAAAATGGATGACCAAATAAATTCTGAAAATTCCACAGAAACAAAGAGAAGCTAAAGCTCAAGGAGGAAGAGGTAATCACACTACTTAACAGAAATGTCCAGTATGCAACAGGACAAGACAAAGAAGCATTACAAGGACACATGCAACGAAATAGAATCAAACTAAGGGGATGTTTACTAAAAGGCGTTAGCTGTCACCACGGCACGAATGCAGGAAAGACTGACTCAAGTGACAACCAATACGGTTGAAATGCAGCTCTCAGGCTATTTCCACAATAGACGCATTTCGTGCAGTAGAAGTGGGGAAGACAAGATCAAGACATGGAAAAGGCATGGCAAGAACAATTGTCACATCGCTGCTGCAGGTAATGCTACCTGAAGAGGCAGCATTATCTGCAGCAGGTCAATCGGTGATGCTTTGTGACCACTGCCTATCAGCAGGGGCTGCAACAGCAAAACTCAACTGCCCCCTGCAGCCCACCCCCCATCCAAGTCTTCTCATCTTACCAAAGGAATGCTGATGCCTCTGATCTACTGACTCAGGGCACTGGCAAACTTAAATGGCCTCCTCTCCACCGACACCCCCTCCGGACAGCTCCAAACCCAATAGAAAACATTTCAGGGGATATCAAGGAAAGTCACCTAGCTGTCATCAAAACCAGCTAGAGGTGTTTCAGGATGGCGCTCGGTAGCTGGTGAATAGCTGATTGATGGGAAAATGCAAGGGAAAATCCCGAGCGAAAGCCCCTATTTCACCCGGGCTTCTTCAATTTTGCCTTACGTTGTCCATCCAAAACAGCAGCTTTTGGTCTCCAGAACTGAGCCACTGAAGATGGAACCCGAAGCAGGGAACTCTGGCTTGCCTTCTGGCTCTGACATCTCCCTAAGTCCAGAACAAAGGGTCCCTCCCACGCAGCCGTCAGCTTCTCCAGTGGGCCAAGCCCAGGAAGGAGAGCCTAACACTGATGGTGTGAGCAGCTCTGGGCCTCAAGGGGGTGGGGGGCTGGCTTTGCCAATGAGCAGGCCAGTTTGACTGTCTATTGTGCAGCTGCTGGAGATACGGGAGGGCAAACTGAGCAGTGTGGAACATTCTGGTTCGGCAGTAAAGCATGGTTACTCACATTTAAGAGGAGATCTCCGGGAACAGCAGGAATTTAGTCTTCAAATATGGGTGACAGCACCCGCGCAGACACACTCCCCTGCATCCTATAGGAAAGCCTTTGGGAGCACGCCACTGTCTTCCCACTCTTCTGATTCCCTCTCCTCAGTTGGGTTTGTAGCTGAGAAAGAATAAAAATAAATACTACAACTCCAGGGGGAGGAGGGTGGATTGTTAAGACTAAATTCCTGCTGTTCCCAGAAATCACCTGTTAGAGGTGAGGAACTACACTATCTCCAGGAACAAACAGGAATGTAGTCTTCACATATGGAACTCCCCAGCTACCAGATCTTCAAGAGACTTGGAAACCATTTCAGAGGTCGGACTGGGTTCAGTTGGAAATAGACAAACCCGCCAGGAGATATGGATTAAACGGTGTGGTTAAGTGGAGGAGTTGTAGCTATGTTCCAAAGAGATGTTGGAGGAACACCTGGCTGAAGGCCGCATCCCGGCAGGAGTTCTCATCTAAGCAGTAGTGGGCAGCAAAGGTGTGGATGGAGGATCAGGTTGCTACCCGGCAGATTTTGTCAATGGCTACTAAGCATAGATTGGCTACAGAAGTTGCCATGGCTCAGACACTGTAAACAGTGACGTGCCCTGTGAGGGCGAGTTCTGCTTTATCATAAGAGAAAGTGATGCAGTCTGCTAACCATCTGGAGAGAGTACACTTTGTTACAGGAAGCCCCAAGTGAGTGGGGTCAAAGGAAATGAATTGTGAGGATTTGTGGAGATCCTGAGTCCTCTGCAGATAGAAGACCAGGGCTTGTTTGCAATCTAGAGTGTGCAGGGTAGCTTCTACACAGGAAGAATGAGTTATTGGGAAGACGACAGGAAGTATTACAGATTGGTTGATGTGGAAGGGTGATATTGCTTTTGGTAGAAAGTGAGGTGTGTTCATAGGACGACCTTGTCATGATGGAATCTGGTGTATGGTGGATGAGCCACCAAGGCTTGTAATTCACTAATACACCTGGCCGAGGTCAGTGCAACTAGGAATATGACCTTCCAAGACAAGTATGGCAGGTGAGCAGATGCTAGGGGTTCAAACGGGGGTTTTAGAAGCTCAACCAAAACCATGTTGAGATACCATGCCACTGGATGTTATCGAATGGGTGGCTTAGAAAAGAGGCGGCCTCCCATGAAACAGGGGGTATGCAGAGATGGACTGATGATCGATTGGTTTATTAAAAGCTGCAATGGCACAGAGGTGAACGCAAACCAAATTGGTCTTTAGTCCGGAAAGGGACAAGTGCAATAGACATTGCAGAAGAGCAGGCACTGGTGTGTCAAAGAGGTTGAGGTTCTCGTGAGCACCATTATTCAAATCTGTGCCATTTGAAGGAGTAGGCCTGCCTGGTGGAGGGTTTCCTTGAAACCAGGAGAATGTCCTTTACTTCCTGAGGAAGGTGGAGATGCTGAAGCATCATCCTTTCAGCAGCCATGCAGTCAGAGATCGCAGATTGGGCTATAGGACTGTTCCACTGTCCTGGGATAAAAGACCTGGATTGCAGCCCAAATGGATTGGGTGCGTCTGTTGTAGCCAAAGTAGAAGGGGAACCAGGGTTGATGGGGCCAGAAGGGAGCTATGAGAATCATAGTAACTCCATCAAGCTGGAGTTTGAAGAGGGTCTTCGGTATTAAGGGTGTGGGGGGAAAATGCATAAAACGGTCCCTGATCCCAATGTAGGTGAAAAGCATTGTTTGCTTAGCTTGGACGGAACTCTAGAACAGAACTGTGGGAGTCTGCTATTCTGCAGAGTGGCAAAGAAGTTGATGACTGAAGTTCTGCAGGTTTTCAAGATCTGTGCCACTAAGCAAGAGTCTAGACTCCACTCGTGTGGGTGGAAGATGCGAAAGAGCCTGTCTGCAAGGTAGTTCTGATCACCAGGAATATACACTGTATGAAGGTATATGTGGTGAGAGATGAAGTTCCACAGGTGACAGGCCTCTACGCAGAGGGGAAGTGAGCCTATCCTGCTTTGCTTGTTCACAGAGAACACTGCCATCTGGATGTTCGAGAGGTGGTGTTGAAACACCTGCAGGCCATTCGTAATTGCTTGATGTTCCAACACGTTGATCTGTAAAGATAATTCCCGAATCACCCACAGGCCTTATGTGGGCACTGACTCCAGGTGGGTTCCCCAATCCAGTTTGGATGCATCCGCGGTGTTAGGGAGTGTTGAGGTTGTGGCATCCAAAAAGGTGACCTCTCCAGCAGGTTGGCTGTGGTGCACCACCATAGGAGGGATTGGATTAGTGGGTCAGTGATCTGATGTCCCATAGTTGTCATATGGATTGTGTCCATTGGGATGCTTGGGTTAATTGCACTAGGCATATATGTAGTCTTGCATATGACACCACGTGCTCTGTGGATGCCAAGTGGCCTAAGACGAAGTCTCGAGATGTTGAGCTTGTCTGTTGACTCATGTGGATGACTAGGGTTATTTAGTGGGTTCATACGGTCTAGTGGCAGAAAGGCTCTGTATAGCTGAGTGTCCAGCACTGCCCATATGAATTCCAATCTTTGGGTTGGGGTTAGATGGGACTTTGGGAAGTTTTGGGAAGTGTTGCAGCATTTTGAGGGTGGTTTTGAGTGAAGTGCTCACTTCTCCTGGAGAGTCTGCCTTTATCAATTAGTCATCTAAGTAAAGGAAGACAAAGATACTCCTACCTCGCAGATGGGCTGCTACCACTGACATGCATTTTGTGAACACCCTGGGAGCAGTTGCCAGTCCGAAGGGTAGGGTTCTGTACTGGTAGTGGGTCCCCTGAAAGGCAAAGCAAAGATATTTCCTGTGTCCTGGATATATCAGGATATGGGTATATCCATATTTGAGATCTAGGGAACATAGCCAGTCCTGTTCCTGCAGGTAGGGTAGGAGGGTTCCGAGGGAAATCATTTAGAGTAGTTACTCACCTGTAACAGGTGTTCTCCAGGAGCAGCAGGAATCAGCCCACACATATGGGTGACATCGGTGCCGATGGAGCCCTCGTGCGGAGCATATCCTCAGCTTTCAAGGAAAGCCTTTTGGAATGCAGCAAGCATGCGCGGTCCCCTTCCCGCCCAAGGGTGCCATCTTGCTCAGTCTGATGACATAGCTAAAAGACAACAAAAATCAAAATAAATCATATGACTGCAACTCCAGGGGAGGAGGAAGGGTCATGAGGACTGATTCCTGCTGCTCCTGGAGAACACCTGTTACAGGTGATTAACTACTCTTTCTCCAGGACCAAGCAGGAAGTCAGTCCTCACATATGGGACTCTCCAGCTCTAGGCTACTGGGAACCCTAAGCTGAAAAAATGGCTCCCTCTCAAGAGCCTCAGCATCCGTGATAAGAATATCCTCTGAACGCCCCCGTACGGTAGCCCAACACAAGGACCGGAGGGTAGGAATTGCCTAAACCTCAAAGATTATGGAGTACCGCCTGTCCGAAAACACTGTCCCTTTGGGACTCTCTCTCGAGGCAGTAATGGGCTGCAAAAGTCTGCCTTGAAGACCAAGTTGCAGCGGGGCAGATGTCTGCCAAATGAACAGAATGGAGATGCGCTACTGACGCAGCTTTCGCCCTGACAAGGTGGGCCGTGACTCGACCCTGCAAGGGGAAATCGGCTGCCTTGTATGCCCAGGCGATACAATCTGCTACCCAAGTGAACAACATACGCTTGGAGACAGGTAAACCCATCTTATTAGGGTCAAAGGAGACGAAGAGCTGAGTAGCCCTTCGATGTCCCCGCGTACGTTCTATATAAAAAGACAATGCCCTCTTACAGTACAGGGTATGCAAGAATGTTTCAGCCCGGCTGGCATGCGGCCTGGGAAAGAAGGTCAGAAGAACAACTTCCTGGTTGAGGTGGAAAGAGGAGACCACTTTTGGAAAGAACTTCAGATGGGTCCATAGGACCACCCTGTCCCTACAGAACCGTGTGTACAGCCTATCAGAAACCAGAGCTTGTAGTTCACTCACACGTCTGGCCGAGGTAAGAGCCACCAGGAAGAGCACTTTCCAAGAAAGGAAGCGCAAATGGCAAGTAGCCATCGGCTCAAACGGTGGGCGAGTAAGTTGCTGCAAGACCACGTTCAAATCCCACTCAGTCGCCGGTGGACGAACCGGAGGCTTGAGAAGCAGCAGACCTCTGAGAAATCGGGACACCAAGGGGTGAACCGAAAGACTGTCCCCTCCACCGGTGAGAAGGGCGCTAATAGAGCACAGAGGTGGACCCGAACAGAGTTAGGCTTAAAACCTAGGTCCGACATGTGAAGTAGATACTGCAGTACTACTGGCACAGGCAAGAGAAAGAATCTTCATTGCGCTGAGCACACCATACAATAAACCTACGCCACTTGAGGGCATAGGACTTTCTGGTGGACTGCCTCCTAGAGGCCAAGACCACCTCCTCAACCTCCTTAGGTAGAAGTAAGGGAGCTAGCACTATCCTTTCAGCAGCCAGGCCATCAGATTGAGGTGTAGAAGGGAACCCTGATCTTGAGACAGGAGATCGTGTTGCAAACCCCAGAGAGAACGGAGTTTCCAACGCCAACTGCAGCAGAAGTGGAAACCACGGCTGCCTCGGCCATCTGGGGGCTACCAGAATCACCGAGGCCTTGTACCGGAGAATCTTGAATAGAGTTCAGGCCACCAGGGGCATGGGAGGAAACGCAAACAGGAGGCGGTAGACCAAGAGATCAGAAACGCATCTGCTGCCATACTCAGGGGATGCGGCTGTCTGGAGCAAAACCTGGGCAGCTGACGGTTTTGTGGACTTGTAAAGAGATCGATGGATGGAAGTCCCCAGCGAAGGAAGATCTGCTGGACCACCCCTGAATTCAACTGCCATTCGTGAGGTTGGAGAATCCTGCGTAGCTGGTCTGCTAGGAAATTCTCCTGACCAGGTAGATAAACTGCTTTGAGAAACATGCCTTGTTTGACTGCAAAGGAGGAAGGGGCCTGCGCCTCCTGACATAGAAGCCTGGACCCTGTGCCCCCTTGCTTGTTCACATAGAACATTGCTACCTGATTGTCTGTCTGAACTAAGACAGACTGGTGAGAGAGGGCATGAGAAAAAGTCTGTAGAGCCAAGCGGATTTCTCGCAGCTCCAACAGATTGATCTGCTGGGTGGCCTCCCGAGGAGACCAGAGGCCTTGAGTGCACGTGCCCTGGCAATGTGCACCCCAGCCCTTCAAGGAAGCATCGGTCGTCAGCACCCTTGTGTGTGCTGGGGCCTGAAAAGGTACCCCCCTGAGAAGGTTTAGGAGATACAGCCACCACTGTAAGGAGTCCAAAAGTGGTTTGGACACCTTTACTCTGTCTCGAAGGTTGCCTGTGGCTGCGCCCACTGAGCTCCGAGGCACCACTGAGCAGCCTGCATGTGTAGACGGGCATTCGGAGTCACATATACAGTGGATGCCATGTGGCCCAGGAGCCGCAGGTAGTGCCTGGCAGAGACATGAGACTTGCTTTGGAACTGGTTGGCCAAGTCTATCAGTCTGTGGGCCCTGTCTACAGACAAGTAAGCTCTTGCCTGAAGGGTGTCTAAGCTTGCCCCTATGAACTCTAAGTTCTGAGAGGGGAGCAAAGTGGACTTTGCATAGTTTATGACAAAGCCCAGATGCTGAAGAAGAGAGACAGTGCGAAGAGTGGCTTGTCTGGCCTCCTGAAGAGACTGGCCCCTGATGAGCCAGTCGTCCAGACCTGGACGACTAGACTTTAGAAAAAAGCTCAAAACACACATATTCCAAAACCATTTCAATCTGATCTAATCCCACGTATGCAACACAGGAAGCCTATCTTGTATGAATGTAATATGTAAAGGTTTATATGTACATATGTAAATGACTTCCCCTATAACTAAGAAACGTTAATTCTGTGTGATCTGTAAATGATGTACATATGTAAATGACTTCCCCTATAACTAAGAAACGTTAATTCTGTGTGATCTGTAAATGACCTCCCCATAACTAAGAATTGTTAACTCTGTGTGATCTGCTTCTATAACCAATCTGTATGCATACAAAATTGTACCTGCCTTGATTCGGCAGTTTCTCAATATAATCCTACCCGCTTCTGATCGCTGGAAGGAGCGGGATACAAATACTTGCTAAATAAAAAAATAAAAATAAATAAGACAAAAATCCCCTGATTCCTGAGATAAGCCGCCACCACCGCCAGGCATTTGGTGAAAACCCTGGGGGCAGAGGTTAGGTCAAAGGGAAGTACCCTGAACTGAAAATGGTTTTCCTCCCACCACAAATCTGAGATATTGTCTGTGGTCTGGATGAATGAGGATGTCAGTATAAGCATCCTTTAGGTCTAAGGAGCATAGCCAGTCTCCCTGCTGGAGGTAGGGCAGCAGTATTCCAAGGGTAAGCATCTTGAACTTTTCCCTCTCCAGAAACGTTTTTAGGTTTCGCAAGTCTAGGATAGGCCGGAGGCCTCCTGTCCTTTTTGGTACCAGGAAGTACCTGGAGTAGAATCCTTGCCCTTGCAGGTGGTGAGGCACCGGTTCCACCGCCTGTTCCTTTAGAAGACTTGCCAACTCCTGAAGGAGGAGGTTCCTGTGTAGAAGGAGTCTTGGAGGCTTCCCTGGGAAGTAGGAGGGGGGTAGCTGGGGAAGTGGAGCATGTAACCCTTTTGGACTATTCTCAGTACCCAGGTATCCCCTGTGATGGCTGGCTACCTATAGGCGTACAGGGTCAGCCGACCTCCTGTGCTGAGTGGAGCCACCAGCGGAGAAGAGGGTATGCTGTGGGAGTCAAAACCCCGCTCCCTGCTGTGCAGGAGCCAGAGCTGACGGCTTGGGGATCTTCTGCCTACGGGGCCCCTGCCCCTTGGCCTGCTGGCCCTATTGGGGAGCTCAAGAGGCCTGATAGCGTAGTTACTCACCTGTAACAGGTGTTCTCCAGGAGCAGCAGAAATCAGTCCTCACTTATGGGTGACGTCGGCGCCGACGGAGCCCTCGCGGAGCAATTTTCCCCAGCTTTCAAAGAAAGCCTTTGGGAATTGCAGCGCGCATGCGCGGTCGTCTTCCCGCCTGAAGGTGCCATCTTAGCCAGTCAGATGACATAGCTAAAAAAGACAGCATAAAAATTAGCAAAAAGAACATAAGCAGACGATTGCAACTCCAAGGGGAGGAGGGAGGGTAGTGAGGACTGATTCCTGCTGCTCCTGGAGAACACCTGTTACAGGTGAGTAACTACGCTTTCTCCAGGACCAAGCAGGAAGTCAGTCCTCACTTATGGGACTCCCAAGCTCAAGGCTACCGGAGACCCTAAGCACAAAAATGAGCTCCCTCTAGCTCAGCAGCACAGAAGGATAGAATCTTCGCTGAATTATCACCCACCGGTAGCCCACATCCGGGATGGAGGGTAGGAGTTGCTCAGACCTCAAAGAGATTACGGAGGACTGCCTGTCCGAAAGCACTGTCCCTACGGGACTCCCTCTCGAGACAGTAATGGACCGCAAAAGTCTGGCTCGAAGACCAAGTAGCGGCCCGGCAGATGTCTGCCAGCGGAACAGAGCGGAGGTAAGCCACTGACGTAGCCTTTGCCCGAACGCAATGAGCCGTGACTCGGCTTTCTAAGGAGAGTCCGGCTGCCCCATAAGCCCAAGAGATACAGTCCGCAACCCAGATGGACAGAGTACGCTTGGAGACCGGGAGCCCCAATTTATTGGGGTCAAAAGACACAAAAAGCTGAGCAGCTTTACACTGGTCAAATACCTGCGCCATTTGAGGGCATAAGCTTTTCTAGTAGAGGCCTTGTGAGAGGCCAGCAGGAACTCTTCTAACTCCCCCGAGAGGTTGAAAGAGGCTAGGGTCACACTTTCAGCAGCCACGTCATCAGCGACAGGGACCCCAGGCTGGGGTTCAGAAGAGAGCCCCCTTCCTGAGACACGAGTCCCAGAGAGTTCCCCAATGAGATGGGGGTCTCCACCGTTAATTGGAAGAGCAGCGGGAACCATGGTTGCCTGGGCCACTGAGGGGCTATCAGGATGAGTGAGGCCTTGTCGCAGAAGGTCCTGAACAAAGTTTTGGCAATCAGCAGCATGGGAGAGAAGACGTACATGAGGCCCTCCAACCATGAGATGAGGAACGCGCCCACTGCCACCCTGTAGGGGTGGGCCTGCTGGGAACAGAAGCGGGACAACTGGAAGTTGTCTGGGCTGGCAAAAAGGTCCATCACTTGTGCGACTGGAGGACTCTGCACAGCCTGTTGGCCAGGAGGTTGTTCTGGCCTGGTAGGTATACTTCCCGCAGGAGAATACCCTGTTAGATTGTGTTTGAGCAGAGGACCACTGCCTCCCGACAAAGGGCATGAGACTCCATTCCCCTGTTTGTTCACACAGAATATCGCCACCTGGTTATCCGTCTGGACCAGCACCAGCTGGCAATGCAGGTGCTGGCAAAAAACACACACAGCGCTAAGCATATCACCTGCAGCTCCAGGAGATTAATCTGCTGGGTGCTCGCGCCATGTGACTAGCTGCCCTGGGTGCAGAGCTCCCCACAGTGGGCTTCCCCAGCTGAGCAGGAAGGCATCTGTGGTGAGGACCCTTAAGGGGCTCGGGGCCTGAAAAGGCCTGCCCACCACTGTTCCCTCTAAGCTGTGCGCGTGTGCGCGCGCACACACCTCGCCAAGTGAGCGCACATACTTTACAACAGAGCGCACAAAAATTACAGTTCCGATTCTGATAGAAAACAACACAGACGTTCTTAAAATTGAAAAGTTGTTGTGTATTTATGGTTTTCACAAGTTCTACAATATTTTCTAGTGCAATCAATGTGGAGTACATACTGTATTCTGACGTGTAGTCAAATTTTAAAGTATATAACTCTGAGTGTCGTTATGTGGCGCACAAAAATTTAACCTTCCTTCAAAAGCTGCACAGCTGATATTTTATACGCACACAGCCTACAGAAAATTAGAGGGAACATTGCTGCCCACCTCAAGATACTGGACAGACTGCCACCAGATCAAAGAGTCCACCAATTGGCAGGTTACAGAGATACTGTCTCAGAGGCACCCCCCGTGGCTTGCGTCCACTGGTTCTGGAGACATCACTGACCCGCCCTCATGTAGAGGCGCGTGTCTGGGGTGATGTGAACCGTGGAGTCCATGTGTCTGAGAAGACGCAGAAGAAGCTGAATGGGTACAGAGTGACCGTACTGTATGTCCCGTACCAGAGTTCTGAGACGGTCAGCTCGGTCCCTGGGCAAGGCAGCCTTTGACTGGAGAATGTCCAGTTTTGTCCCAATGAACTCCAGACATTCTGTCATGAGATGTGACTTGGAGTAGTTTATGACAAAACCCAAGTGCTGCAGAACCTGGATGGTGCGTGCGGTGGACTGCTGCACCTCTGAGGTCATGCTTTCCTTTATGAGCCAGTCGTCCAGGTAGAGGAATACAAACACTCCCTGGAGACAGAGGAATGCAACCACGACTGCCAGGCATTTTGTGAAAACCCTTGGGGCAGAGGCCAAGTTGAAAGGAAGCACCTTGTACTGATAAGTGCCCGCCCCCCACTATGATCCGAAGGTACTGCATGTGGTTGGGGTGAATAAGGAAATAAGGATGGGGGTATAGGCATCATTGAGGTCAAAGGACTATAGCCAATCTCCCTGCTGGAAGTAGGGCAGAAATGTTCCATGGGAGAGCATCTTGAACTTCTCCCTCACCAGGATTTTGTTGAGATTGCACAGATGAAGGATAGGCCTTAGGCCTCCTGTTCTTTTTGGCACGCAGAAGTACCTGGAGTAGAACCCCTTGTCCTTGAGATGGTGGGGCACCGGTTCCAACGCTTTGTCCTCAAGAAGACCTGTCAACTCCTTCCGTAGAAGATCCCTGTGGAGAGAAGACCTGAGGAGCTCTCCTGGGAAATAACAGGGAGGTGTCTGAGTCTGGAGGAGAAGGTAACCCCCCCCCCCCCCCGACCACCCGAAGTGATCAAGAGTCAGTGGGGATGGTCAACCACCTGTCCTTGGGCTAGAGAGGCTATGCTCAAGGAATCAAGAACTCCCACATGGCTGGGTCGGAGCCGGTGCCTGGGGTTTTGTAGCCTTCTGCTTACGAGGGCCATGCCCATGTCCTTTGGCCTGCTGACCCTATTGGGCAACTGGGGAGGCCTTAAAAGGTGGATAGTTTCTGTAGGCAGAATCTTTTCTCAGATAGAAGGACTTTTTACCTGAGCCTTTCCGTCCAGGAGCGGCAGCAGCATTTTTTGAGAGACTGGTCCTCGTCATGAATTCGGTCTCCATCTTGGCAGCCTTGTCAGTCATGGGTTTGCCAAAGAGGTTCTCTCCTTGGCATGGGAAATCGACCAATTTGGCCTGAAACCACTGCTTGAGGTCGGACAACTGTAGCCAGACTTGGCGTCATGCACTGATGCCCACTGCCACTACTTGAACCACCGACTCAAACCCGTTATAGGTTGCCTGAGACATGAACTTGGAGCACTCATGGACGGCCAGGTTCTTGCACTGTTGGAAAGGGTTCCTCAGAGAGGACAGCTGATAACCCGGCGAGTTCCTTCGCCAGGTCTCAGGTACATATGACCATGTACAGCTGGTAGGCCTGGATACAGCCGATGAACATTGAGCCCTGGTAGCACTTTCTGCTGAGGGCATCCAAAGTGCGGGCCTCCTTGCCGGGGGGGGGGGGGGCACCGAGGAGTGTCTCTTCTGGCTTTTCAGCCGACACATGGCCGACTCCACCACCATGGAGTTATGCGGCAGCTATGATTTCTGGAAGCCCGGGCTCCAGTGAACTCGATACATCGAGTCAAGCCATTTGCTCAGCACCAGCACTGATGCCGGGGGACTCCCACATCCGAAGCATCAGCCATTCCAGGATGGGCTCCATGAGCGATTCCCTCGGAGGAGCCTCATACTAGAGGATTTCCAACTCATTTGCCTTAGGGTCCTCCTCAAACTCCATAGGGAACTCAAGGGCCTTAGACTTATCCTTGACAAAATCAAGGAAGCCCATGTCCTCCAGTGGGGACCGCTGACGAGGCTCCGAGATGGGAGAGTCTGATGGGACATTACGGTGGCGACAGGTATTGGGGGATTCCTCATACTCCGCCTCCCACTCAAAGTAGTCTGTCAAGGACTCGTAGGGAGGCTGCGCTGTGGGCCTCAGGGTTTCCAATCCTCTGTGGCCAGTGCCCGGCACACTTGCTGGGGTAATCGCTGTCCCGTAGAGTGGGAATCAGATCGAGACCTCAGCCGAGGATTGACTCAAGGCCAAAGGATCTCGAGGAATGGCTCAGCTTCCAGGGACATCCGAAGTCGAGGGCCCGGTAGTCGGGGTGGATGAACTGGTGATACTGGACAACAGTGCCCGCTGCTGGTCCATTAAGGCAGACAAACTGCACTCCAGGGCCGCCATTCTGGACTCCAGGCTAGAAGGCTCCACAGCCTTCTGCGCAGGCACAGAGGGACTCTGGCCCAGTGCCAGCTTCCCCGAAGGGGAATCCTCGACTAGGATGATGTCTGGGAACCGAGGTCTAATCCTTCCAGGGTACCTTTTCAGGCCGCTCCTTCTCCAAAGCCTCGGACGAGCATCTCAGACTGCGGGACCTGGCCCAGGGTGCACCTGACCAGTCAGATCTGTCCAAGGATGCCACCTTCGGGGGTTGTTTCTTCTTCCTGGGTTCCCTTTAGGGAGACCCCCTTTCTGAAGAACCATGGGGGGGGGCTCGGGCTCAGAAGGGTCTGTCAGAAGTGTCGAGGTTTCAGACGAGGCCCTAGCCTTCAGAGGCACCGGGAACTGGGGGAAAAATTATCGTGCTGCTGCTGGCGGCCCTTGGGGGCCTTGCTGGACATCCTCTTGCAAAGACCATATTTTGCCAAGTTGTGGTCTGGCCCAAAGCAATGGAGACAGCAGTCATGTGTGTCGGTCAAAGACATGATTTTTGAGCACCGATCACACTTCTTAAAGCCACTTGTAACCATAGGGGGAAAAAAGTACCCCTGCGAGGTCGAAGACTCGCCAGGCTTCCAGTTGGGAAAAAAGGCACGAAGACGCCAGAAAATTAAGGAAATGAAAAACTACAAAAATAGACCCAAACTCAACGCCAAGGCAGCAAGGTAGGGTGGCGGGACGAGTACCAGTGTAATACCGGAGGCGAGTATGTAGCTCAGAGAGAAAAAAAATCAACGTTTTCCAGGGACAAGCCAGACAACTATCCGAAGGACATCGTGGCAAAAAGGAGACTGAGCAAGATGGCACTCTTGGGCGGGAAGGAGACCACACATGCGTGGCAGCATCTCCCAAAGGCTTTCTTTGAAAGCTGGGGGGATGCTTCTGCGAGGGTTCTGTCAGTGCCGATGTCACTCATATGTGAGGACTGACTTCCTGGCTTGTTCGCAGAGAAAAAGTATTACCTGACATTGCCTTTCAGTTTACCCCTTGCAGCTTCATGTTATGCCCTCTAGTTTTACAGCTTCCCTGTCTTTGGAAGAGATCTGTTTGTTCATTAATATTCTAAGTATTTAAAGGTCTGAATCATATCTCCCCTGTCCCTCCTCTCCTTCAGAGTGTACATGTTTAGGTCTTCAAGTCTCTTCTCGTGTGTCTTCTGGTGCAGGCTCCAAATCATTTTGGTCGCCTTCCTCTGAACTGTTTCCAGTCTTTTTAGATCCTTTGCGAGATATGATCTCCAAAACCGAACACAATATTCCAAGTGGTGCCTCACCAGCGACTTGTACAGCTGCTACAGCCTCTGCCAACTAGGCAATGGCCACAAAGTGGCACTGTTCAATCTGCTGCAACTATCACGGTGCTCTAGACAGTCACACAATTGTTTGCATGATGGCTGTCTCTTTTCACCATGCCTTTATCCCACACCGATCCCATCTCCCCTTGCTTAGGGGGATGGTAGGGGGACCAACAGACAAGGTGGCTTGCCCTGAAACCGACCCCCCCCCCCCCCGCCCTCCCAACCAATATGGAGTATTCTGTAGGGATCAGCAGCTTCCTGGGGGGGAGGTGGGTCATTTAAAGGTGCTGGTGCACCAGATCTTAGGCATCAACCTCTCTTTAGAAAAGGTGTGTGGACCCCAGGGGAGGGGGGTGCATCTGAAGGGTGCATTGCATCGAAGACGACAGAGCCTCTTAGAGGAAGAAAAAAAGATTTATTTTCCAAATGCCTTAAGAAGTGAAAGAGAAAAATCAGCCTGGAATTGGAATGCTAGTAGATAATTTTAAATTGCCTGGAGCAATCATCAGTAAGGCAGCGCCGACGTCAGTGATCTCTTTCCTGCTCAAAACTCCTTTATCTACAGCGCAGAAGCCGGCGTTCTCACAGATAGCTGTCTTTTTTCAGACTCAGTTTCAATAAGCCCTCGCGGCAGTAGATGTTTTAAAATCGCATACTCGGGTAAATATGGTGGTTCATCCTTTGAATGAGTGTAAGCAGTTGTGTGTTAAATGTTAGATTGAGTGGTCTCTGTATTTGCAGAATTGGTTTATTTAATATCCGTGGCAGTAGATGGATTTACACTGCACAGACATGTTCACTTTTAGATATTAAATTACATGGCAGTCGTTTCATGCCTTTCTGCTTTAATCGCAGTTCCTATTACTTTTTAAATGATCAAGCGTATGCAAGCTATTTCATGTCCTTCGAATTTTATCGGTACGAAAGAGTGGAAGCAGCTTCGTGTTTCAACGTTAGGTTTTGCGTTTTAATGTTAGATTCTTTATATTTTTAGAATCGGATCGATTCAGATATCCGCGGCTGTAGATGATCTCGCATTGCACAGGCATGTTTACTTTTTTATCACGCCTTTCTGTTATGATTGACATTTTTCTATATAGCTTTTTATATATTTGATAAAGTGCAAATGGTTTTAAGTTCCCTGATTTCAATCAGTATGATATATCCTCTTTTCGTTTTGTTCTATAATATATGATATGGGTTTAATATACAATGAATACTAAGGGCAATCCTTTTATATTACATTTAAATAATATAGTTCTCTGTTTTATTGTCATTTTTACAATCATAAAGTGCACAATAAAATCTTTTTAGATAATGTTTTACAAACCCACAAATGAGGATTTTATCCGGCCATTTGTTTGAGACGAATCAATGAATTGGACCACAATTCTCCACCTTATGCATGGATCAACATTTACATGGTCTTTAGCAATATCATGCACCTGTTGCAGAATGGAAAACAATCCTTTTGGGCCTCGGCTTTACAATTTATGCATCAAAGTTTTATTGTTTCATGTATTACAATATGCAATGGAAAACTTTATTCCTTTGGTAATACCTCCCCAGAATTCATTCCTATAAATTGTGCATAAAAATGTTTGTTGAGACAATCCTTGAATTCTACTATGCCCATTTATTCCACTGTTTCTTTCCACCTTGGTGCTCCTTTATTATCCATGTTATCTTCCTTCCCTTAGTGGTATAGATCGATTTGGACATATATTAGAACATACAGGTATGCCTTTACTGTATCATTAGTCACACCCTCGGTGAGTTTTTTAACAGTATACATAAAGGTTTACATGTATTTATTATGATTTTCATTGTTTTTATATATTTTAACTATTTACCATACGTGTATCTATAACTGTTTACTTTCATTATAATTGCATATTGGTTTATGCTTTTGGCTCCGATTCA
Source organism: Ichthyophis bannanicus (assembly GCA_033557465.1). Taxonomy (NCBI): domain Eukaryota; kingdom Metazoa; phylum Chordata; class Amphibia; order Gymnophiona; family Ichthyophiidae; genus Ichthyophis; species Ichthyophis bannanicus. The sequence continues at coordinate 1,282,154,844 of CM066032.1, forward strand.
ATTATAGTGCTGTACATGAAAGTAATTTTATAACTGTATTAATTTATATTTTTAGATGTTGATGGTGTTTATCTTCTATTCTTAGGTTATTTACATTTGAGTGTTCGATTATTTCCCATACATGTTTTTATGATTTTATGTTTGTATCTTTTAGCCATATTAGCCCCTGATGAAGGCACAACGAAACACGGCCTGTGTTGGGCCAATGGCTGGATTCGATCAATAAAATAAATTTTTCCTTTACTATCCACAGTTTGTACTGGGTTGAAGAATATTGTGTATACCAGAAGACTGGGTTCGTGAGGAACCAGCTAAACTAAAAGCGATGTGACTGGATGGGGTACATCAGAGAATACTAAAGGAACTTGGGGACGTTCTAGTGGCTCCACTGACTAACCTTTTCAATGCTTCTTTAAAGTTGGGGGTGGTCCCAGAGAACTGGAGAAAGGCACACATTGTCCCTTTACACAAAAGCGGTAGTAAGGACGAGGTTGAGAACTACAGGCCAGTTAGTCTGACCTCTGTGGTGAGTAAATTATTAGGAACACTGCTAAAACAGAGGATAGTGAGGTTTCTGGAGCCAGTGGATTGCAGGATCAGAGGCAGCATGGGTTTACCAGAGGCAGGCCTTGTCAGACAAATATGATTGATTTGACTGGGTGACCAGGGAGTTGGACGAAGTGAGAGCCCTAGATGTTGTGGACTTAGATTTCAATAAAGCCTTTGACACCATTCCACAGAGGCAACTTATAAACAAATTGAGCACCCTAGGGATGGACTCTAAAGCAACTGACAGGATTAGAAATTGGTTGAGTGGGAGGTACAAAGGCTACAGGTAAATGGACCTCACTCTGAGGAGGAGGTAGTTACCGGTGGCGTGCACAGAGATCTGTCCTTGGCCTGATTCTTTTAAATATCTTTGTTAGTGATATTGCAGAAGGGCTGTCAGGTAAGGTTTGCCTCTTTCTGAATGATACCAAAATCCGCAAAAGAGTAGACACCCAAGGAAGAATAGCTAACATGAGGAGGGATCGCTATGCTTGATAATGGTCTAGAATTTGACAGCTGAGATTTAATGCTAAAAAATGCTGGGTCATGCACCAATGAATGGAACAGGTTCAAGGCCCTCTGATCCAAATATTACTCCTACTGGAATTCTATACACAAATCCAAAAATTTTGCACTTCATGATACTATATACAGAATACAATACAAAGTATCACTCAAAAACAACATGCTTTGTTATTTTGACAAAGCCTGCAGAATTTTGCGTAATTCAGACCTTTTGACACAGAAGTTTGAATTTTGTTAGCAGAATTCCATCAGGAGTAAAATGACCTAATCCAATAAGTGAAACAACTTTAAAAACACCATCCACAACACATTACTAGCCTACCTCATACCTACACTTTCCCTCTCCGAAACTACTTCCAAGGATTTCCTCTCCTCCCTCCAAAATACTACCAGCAATACTTGGAAGAATCCTCAGTTCAACTTGCTCCAAGGTCCCAAACATACCATTTTATCCATATTTAGCATTAGTCCACTATCTATTCTTGTACTCTCCCCAAACAGTTCAACTGACATACCTCACACACTATGGAGACCATTAACTGGATATCAGCATACATATATAGAAGCCAAACTCAAGAGACCAAACTTTATGCCACTTTTCTGAACTATCAGTGTACAAACAGAAACAATCCCCTCCCCCAAGTTCCCCCCCCCCAAAAGTCCTACCCTCCTTCGCTCTCTCACCCCCAACCTACCCTACAGGAAATAAAGGAATAACCTAAAGTTGCTTCTCACTACATACCCCTACAACAAACACTTATTTAAAATCACTTCAACCAATGATTCCCACACACTTCTCAACTCTCATTTAGATGACAATACATTAACAATATTTCACCCCCTGTATTAACATACCCTCTACCACTTCAGGCAAAGCCAATTCCTCCTGAGATAAGGCCATCACCCTCTTACAAATTTGCACCCCATATAACCAGATTTCTTAATCATCCCCTCTACCAATGACCATCCCTACCTCTCCCTTACATCCCCAAACTTCTTATGTATGATGTAAGGGAACATATTAAGAACAAAGCGAAAGAAATCATTTCCCCCATTATCCCACCACTATATCAACTCTCCCCCCCCCCCCCAGCCCATACAACCCCAACAATGCCACACCTAATACTCAAATTCAGCCTCACTTTTCCCTCCCCTAAAGTCGCTGTATAAAATCCTTTCCTACTTGGTTTTCTCAGAGGACAAGCAATATACCAAGTGCTTACAAATAGGACCTTCCAAGATATAAGCTGCCTTCAACAGAAAAAGGGAACAAAAGATAAAAAGCACTGCAACAGGGAGACACCAAGAAATTCTTTTGTGCTTTTGGTGGTACAGAGCCTGTTCAATTTTATGGCTTTTTCTTTTAAGACCTGGCAATCTACTTCCGGTAACACTGTCAAGAAAACCCAGATCTGCTGGGTCACCAGGAGTCAGCATTGACTTGAAGGCACACATTGCATTTTCTTTTAAGATGGCAGAAAGGGAAACATATGCAACCACAGTTTGTGAAGGTGCACGAATACGATGGCCGAACATTTTGTGAACACTTGTGGAGCTCATGCAGGTCAAACAGGAGAACACTGTACTGGTAGTGGTGTTTCCTATTATAACCCTCAGATCCTTCCAGTGACTAGGATCTCTAATGTGAGTGTATACATCTTATAAAGCATAGTTACTCACCTGTAACAAGTGATCTCCAAGAATAAACAGGAATCAGTCTTTACATATGGATTACATCAGCTTCGATAGAGCCCTGTGCAAGAACACTCCCCAGCATCCAACAGGAATGCTTTTGGGAGCATTCCTTCATGCATGCATGCCTGTCCTCCCATCTTACTAAGAATTCTTTTGACAGGTGTAAAGCTTAGAGAAAAACGAAAACAAAAAAACCATTCTACAACTCCCAGGGGAGGAGGACAGGTTGCGACAACTGATTTCTGCTGTTCCTGGAGATCACTTGTTACAGGTTAGTAACTATGCAATCTCTAGGAACAAACAGGAATGCAGTCTTCACATTTGGTACTCACCAGCTACCGTGAAGGACAGAGGAGGAAGGTCGACCGACAGGAAAAAAACACTGAACTGCAAGCAGGGTAGAGTAGGGCTCCATCAAACCCAGCTCTTTGAGCACACACTCCTCTGAGGTAGCCGGCAGGAACAGAGGGCCGATGGGAAGGTGGTGCAGAACGGTTTGGCCAAAGATAGCATCCCTACTGGAATCCTTGTTAAGACAGTAGTGGACAGCAAAAGTATGAATGGAAGACTATGTGGCAGCTAGGCAAATCTCCAAGATGGAGAGTGTGTGTAGGTTGGCCACCGTGGCAGCCATAGATCGGACATTAGAAGCTGGACATGACCCTCTAGGCAAAGTCCGGCCTGTGCATAAGCAAAGGAAATGCAGATAGCAATCCAGTTGGAAAGAGTATGCTTTGTGACAGGTAGGCCCAAGTGACTAGGATCAAACAAAAAAAGTTGAGGATTGTCGATGAGTTTTAGTTCTTTCTTAATAACAGGCCAAAGCTCTCTTGCTATTTAGGATATGCAGTGTAGCTTCCGCCCAAGAAGAATGAGCTCTTGGAAAAAAAGATCGGAAGCAAGACCAACTGGTTAAGGTGGAAGGGGGAAACCACCTTTGGAATGAACTTGGGATGGACTACCCTGTCATGGAGGAAGTGAGCGCAAGGAGCATAATCCACTACAACTTGCAAATGACTGACACGAAGATCTGATATGAGAGCAATCAAGAAGATAACCTTCCAAGGCAGTGGCTCAAAGGGAAGCTTGAGCAGTTGAGCCAGAACAACATTGAGGTCCCAGGCTACTGGATGTAGTCTGTTTGGTGGCCTTGCTAAGGGAAGGCCTCACATGAAGTGTGCTATCATAAGATGAACAGAAATATGGTGACCACCAACTGGGCAGTGAGAGGCAGAGATGGCACTAAGGTGGACCCGAACTGATTTTGTCTTTAGTCCTGCCTTAGAGAGATGGAGAAGATATTGAAGTAGAGGCTCCACCGGGCAAATAAATGGGCTGAGTCCTCTGGGAGCACCAAATGGAAAACAGGCGCCATTTCAAAGCATAAATACGTTGAGTGGAGTCCTTTCTAGATGCTAGGACATCTTTTACTTCCTCCAAAAGGTCTAGATGAGAGAAGACTAGGCTTTCAGCAGCGACATCATCAACCATAGCACTCTAAGACTAGGATGGAGTGTCCCCAGGTCCTGCAAAAGGAGATTGGGCGCGCATCCCATACTGAGAGGATGTGCTGCGCTAGTCGAAGGAGTAGAAGAAACCATGGTTGACGTGGCCAGAATGGGGTAATGAGAAAGAGTAGTTACTCACCTGTAACAGGTGTTCTCCAGGAGCAGCAGGAATCAGTCCTCACATATGGGTGACGTCGGCGGCGACGGAGCCCCCGTGCGGAGCATTTCCCCAGCTTTCACAGAAAGCCTTTGGGAATTGCAGAGCGCATGCGCGGTCCCCTTCCAGCCCAAGGGTGAGATCTTGCTCAGTCTGATGACATAGCTAAAAAACAGCAAAAAATAGCAAAAATAAATCATATGACTGCAACTCCAAGGGGAGGAGGGAGGGTTGTGAGGACTGATTCCTGCTGCTCCTGGAGAACACCTGCTACAGGTGAGTAACTACTATTTCTCCAGGACCAAGCAGGAAGTCAGTCCTCACATATGGGACTCCCCAGCTTAAGGCTACCGGAGACCCCAAGCTGAAAAAATGAGCTCCCTCTAGAGCATCAGAACGTAAGGAAGGAATCTTTTCTGAGAACGCCCCCGAACAGTAGCCCAACATCAGGGCCGGAGGGAAGGAGTTGCCTAGACCCCAAAGAAATTATGGAGTACTGCCTGTCCGAAAGCACTGTCCCTGCGGGACTCCCTCTCAAGGCAGTAATGGGCCGCAAAAGTCTGGCTTGAAGACCAAGTAGCGGCCCGGCAGATGTCTGCCAACGGAACAGAGCGGAGATGAGCCACTGACGCAGCCTTCGCCCTGACACGGTGAGCCGTGACTCGACCCTCCAACAAGAGGCCGGCTGCCCCATAAGCCCAGGCGATAGAGTCAGCGACCCATATGGACAAAGTACGCTTGGAGACAGGTAACCCCAACTTATTGGGGTCAAAAGAAACAAAGAGCTGAACAGCCCTCCGATGCTACCGCGTACGGTCAAGGTAGAAAGATAACGCCCTCCTACAGTCCAGGGTATGCAGGACCATCTCAGCCCAGTTGGCATGCGGCCTGGGAAAGAAGGTCAGAAGAACCACCTCCTGGTTGAGGTGGAAAGAGGAGACAACCTTAGGGAGAAATTTTGGGTGAGTCCGTAAGACTACCCTATTTCTGTAGAACCTAGTGTAAGGGGGATCAGACACTAGCACCTGAAGTTCACTTACTCGCCTAGCAGAGGTAAGAGCTACCAGAAACAAGGTTTTCCAGGAGAGAAAACGGAGAGGACAGGTAGCCATAAGTTCAAATGGCGGACAAGTAATCCACTGTAAGACCACGTTTAAATCCCACTCAGGGGCTGCTGGACATAACGGAAGCTTAAGCAGGAGGAGGTCTCTGAGGAAACGAGTCACCAAAGGGTGGTTGGAAAGAGGCCTCCCATTCACCGGCCAGTGGTGCGCTGAGAGAGCACTGAGGTGAACCCTGACAGAATTGGACTTAAGGCCTAGATTGGAGAGGTAAAGCAAATATTGCAATACCACCGCTACCAAGCACGAGAAGGGATCCTCGCTGTGCTGAGCACACCATGCGGAGAATCTACGCCACTTAAGAGCGTAGGATTTCCGGGTGGATTGCCTTCTAGAGGCTAAGACAACGTCTTCCACCTCTCTAGGCAGTAGTAGGGGGGCCAGAAACTACCCTCTCAGTAGCCAGGCCATCAGATGAAGGGACTGGAGGTTGGGGTGTAAGAGATCTCTGTTCCTGAGATAGGAGATCGTGTTGAATCCCCAGAGGAATAGGAGTGTCCACCGCCAGTTGCAGCAGAAGTGGGAACCACGGTTGCCTCAGCCACCTGGGGGCTATGAGAAAAATTGAGGCCCCGTCCTTGAAGACTTTGAACAGTGTTCTGGACACTAGAGGCGTGGGAGGAAACACATACAGTAGGCCTTTGGACCACGGGATCAGAAACGCATCCGCTGCTACTCTGAGAGGATGCAGTTGTCTGGAACAGAATCTTGGGAGTTGCCGGTTCAGAGGACTGGCGAAAAGATCCATGGTGGGGAAACCCCACCTGAGAAAGATCTGTTGAACCACCAAAGGATTCAATCTCCATTCGTGTGGTTGCAGGATCCTGCTCAGTCTGTCCCCCAGGTAATTTTCTTGACCTGGGAGGTAGACTGCCTTGAGGAGGATTCCGTGATTGACGGACCAGGAGCACAGCCGTTGTGCTTCCTGACAGAGAAGGAAGGAGCCTGTGCCTCCTTGCTTGTTCACGTAAAACATGGCAACTTGATTGTCCGTCTGGACCAGTACAGACTGGTGAGACGTGAGATGGGAGAAGGCCCTCAGAGCTAAGCGTATCGCCCGCAGCTCCAGGAAATTTATCTGCTGAGCAGCCTCCCAAGGGGTCCAGAGACCCTGAGTACATGCCCCTTCGCAATGCGCTCCCCAACCTTGAAGAGAAGCATCGGTCGTCAGCACTTGAGAGTGCGGAGGGGATTGAAAAACCACTCCGAACACCAGATTCGGAAGATGAAGCCACCATTGCAGAGAGGAGGCAAGCAGTGTGGATATTCTTACTGAGTCTGCAAGGCTCCCTGTGGCCTGATGCCACTGAGTTTGAAGGTTCCACTGAGCAGGCCGCATATGCAGGCGGGCATTGGGGGTTACATGAACCGTGGACGCCATATGGCCGAGAAGTCTCAGGAATTGATGTGAAACTGCCTGGCTAGATCCATCAATCTGTGGGCTCTGTCCACGGGCAGAAAAGCCTTCGCCTGAAGAGTGTCCAGGCTTGCTCCTATGAATTCCAAGTTCTGGGACGGGAGCAAAGTGGACTTTGCGAAGTTTATGACAAACCCCAAGTGCTGAAGCAGAGCCACAGTGCGAAGGGTGGCTTGACTGGCCTCCTGGAAAGACTGGCCCCTTATGAGCTAGTCGTCCAGGTATGGGAACACAAAAAGACCTTGAAGCCTCAGGTAGGCCGCCGCCACCGCCAGGCACTTGGTGAACACCCTGGGGGAGGAGGTTAGGCCAAAGGGTAGTACTCTGTACTGATAGTGGTTTCCTTCCACAACAAATCTGAGATATTGTCTGTGGTCTGGATGAATAAGGATGTGAGTATAAGCATCCTTTAGATCCAAGGAGCATAGCCAATCTCCCTGCTGGAGGTAGGGCAGCAGGATTCCAAGGGTAAGCATCTTGAACTGTTCCCTCTCCAGGAACTTGAGGTTGTGCAAGTCTAGGATGGGTCTGAGGCCTCCTGTTCTTTTTGGTACTAGAAAGTACCTGGAATAAAAGCCGTGACCTCTCAGGTGGTGGGGCACCGGTTCCACAGCCTATTCCTTTAGCAGACTTGCTAACTCCTGTAGGAGTAGGTCCCTGTGCAGAGGGGGTCTTGGAAGCTCCCCTGGAAAAAAGGAGGGAGGTACCTAGTGAAAATGAAGATAGCCCTTTTGCACTATATGGAGCACCCAGGTATCTGATGTGATGGCTGACCACCTGTAGGCAAAGAGAGCCAGCCGGCCTCCTGTGCTGATGTGAGCCAGCTGAGGAGGAGAGGCTATGCCTTCTGAGTCAAAAACCCCCACCCTGCTGAGCAGGAGCCGGTGTTGGTGGCTTGGGAGCCTTCTGCCTACGGGGCCCATGACCCTGCCCCTTGGCCTGCTGACCCTGTTGGGGAGCTGCAGAGGCCTGATAATGAGGGTATTGTTTATAGGCAGATGGGCTCGGTAAAAAAGACCTTTTACCCGAGGAAGACTTCTTCTTCTTCTGAGAAGGGGCAGAGGTTTTTCTGGACAGCCTAGTCCTGGTGAGAGTCTGTCTCGAGTTCAGCAGCCTTTTCAGCCGTGGGTTTGTCAAAAAGGTTTTCACCTCGGCAGGGGACATCGACCAACTTATCCTGTACCCATGGCTCGAGGTCGGATGACTGTAGCCAAGCCTGTCAGCGGGCACCGATGCCGGCCCCGGCTACTCAGGCCGAAGCCTCAAAGCCATCATAGGCTGCTCGAGAGATAAACTTTGAGCACTCTCGAATACCCGTGGACAAGGCCTGGAACCTCTGCAAAGGTTCCTCGGAGAGACCAGCAGAGAACCCGGCAATCTCCTTTGCCAGGTCTCGGAGGTACATGCCCATGTAGAGCTGGTATGTCTGGACACGGCAAGCAAGCATAGAGCCCTGGAAGCACTTCTTACCGAGGGCATCCAGGTTCCGGGCCTCCCGGTCGGGAGGCACCAAGGAGTGCATCTTCTGACTTTTCAGTCGATGCATGGCCGATTCCACAACCATGGGGTGGTGCGGTAATTGTGCCTTCTGGAACCCGGGGCTCTTGCGGACTCGATAGATGGAATCGACCCGCTTGCTTAACACCGGCGTCGAGGCCAGGGTCTCCCACATGCGGAAGAGCAGCCGCTCCAGCATCGGAGGAACCGGAACAGTAAAGGCCTCCTTCGGGGGAGAGTCATACTGGAGGGCCTCGAGCTCCTCGGCTCGAGGCTCCTCCTCGGGATCCACGGGGAATGCCAAGGCCTTGGCCATATCCCGCACGAAGTCCGAGAACCGGGTATCCTCCAGTGTGGATGGTCTCCGAGGTTCAGACTCCGGTGAGTCCGATGGGACACACAGAGTCCGAAAGGTGTCGGGTGACTCTTCGTCCTCTGTCTCCCAGCCCGACTCCTCGAAGGAGGAATCGAGCGGTTCCGGTCGGGCAGGCACCGATGCCCTCCGCCCCGACGCCGAGGGTACCAGTGTCGACGACCTCGGTCCCGAACGGGAGGCCGAGGGAGACCGTGGCCGAGGATCGACTCGAGCTCGCATGGACTAGAGGATCGGCTCAGCCTACGGGGTCGACTTAGACGTCGAGGTCCCAGTGGTCGGGGCAGATGCACCGGTGAGACCGGCGATCAATGCCCGCTGCTGTTCCATGAAGGCAGCGAAGCTGCTCTCCAAGGCCGTCAACCTGAGTCCGAGCTCAGGAGACTCAGCAGCCCCCGACTCGGGCCCCGACGGCGTCGGGCCCGACGTTGGCTCCCCTGGAGGAGAGTCCATGAGGACTACAGTACTCACGTGCCCAGGAGACTCCATCTCGAGACAAGGTTGTTTGGCAGGCCTCTCCGACTCCGAAGACCCGGGACGGCGATCGAGGCTATGCAACCTGGCCCTCGAGGAACCAGGAGCGTCCGCCGACGCCACCCTCGCGGGTTTTTTCTTCCTGCGCTGCTCCCGCGAAGGAGACCCCTGCTCAGAGGAACCACGACGCTGCTCAGGGCCAGAGTCCCGAGACGTCGAGGCCTCTGACGACCTCCGGGCCCGTCCGGACGCGGAGTCAGAGAAGATTCTGTCCTTTTGGTGCTGCCGACTCAGCGCCTTCGAGGACATTTTGCCACACGGACCACAGATCATCGGGTCATGATCGGGTCCGAGGCAGCGGAGGCAGCAGTCATGTGTGTCGGTAAGAGACATAAGTTTCTTACACCGATCACACTTCTTAAACCCGCTGGCAGCCATCGGGGGAAAAATGGCCCCTGCGAGGTCGAAAGACAGGGCTGCCAGTGAAAAAAGAAAAATGGCGCGAACGAGCAAGATGGCACCCTTGGGCGGGAAGGGGACCGCACATGTGCGCTGCAATTCCCAAAGGCTTTCTTTGAAAGCTGGGGAAATGCTCCGCACGGGGGCTCCGTCGGCGCCGACGTCACCCATATGTGAGGACTGACTTCCTGCTTGGTCCTGGAGAATCATCATTCCCTTGTCCACTTGAAGTGTGAGGTGTCTCTGCTATCAATGGAATGGGTGGGAAGGTGTACAGCAGTCCCCGTCTCCAATAAAGGAGAAATGCATTCAAGGCCCAGCTCTGTGGAGACAGAATCCTGGAACAGAATCAGGGAAGCTGTGCATTTACTGTAGTAGCAAAGAGGTCGATGATGGGAGCTCCCCATAATCAAAATATGTGCTGCGCAGTTTCGTGATAAAGAATCCTTTTGTGTGGTCAAAGGACTCTTCTACCTGTCTGCTAGTACATTTAACTCTCCTGGTAAGTAAACTGCTCAAAGAAGAATCTGATGAGATATCACGAAGGTCCAGCAGTGGATCATCTTTCTGCAAAGATAGCGAGATCCGGTTCCCCCTTGTTTGTTGACATAATACATGGCAATCTGTTTGTCGGTCTTAATGAGAAAAGAACACCCAACAAATGGTACCATTTGTCCGGTCAGCTGAGAACAGAACACCCGAAGGGCAATGGCAATTGCTCCAAGTTCCAAGAGGTTGATATGGTAAATGGCTTCCCTGGGAGACCAGAGGCCCTGCGTGGTGCGGCCATTGAGAAGAGCCCCCCAGCCCTGCTTGGAAGCATCTGTAGTCAGGGTATACTGTAGTGCAGAGATCCTAAAAGGTAACCCAACAAGATGGTTTTGAGTGATACACCACCAATTTAGGGAGTCCACCAACTGAAGCATGATGGTGATTTTGTCCATGAGACAACCAGTTCATTGTTTCCACTGCACTGGATGCTTGTGAAGTCGAGCATGTGGTGCAACACAGTGGAGGTCATATGCCCTAGGAGACTAAGCAAGTCTCTTGAACTGATATGGATCTGGCTTTGGCACTGATTTGCCAAGTTGATGAGACGGTGGAGCCGGTCTCTTAGAAGGAAGGCTTAAGCCTGCATAGTGTCCAGAAGAGCCCCAATGAACTTCAGTGTTTGAGTTGTAGTGAGATGGGACTTTGGGTAGTTGACCATAAAGCCCAAATGCTGAAGCACCAAGATACTGGAGCAATACGGCCACTACGTGAGGGGAATCACCCTTAGTCAATTGTCTAAGTAAGGAAAGACAAAGATGCTCAGAGTGCGGAAGTAGGCTGCCACAACTGCCAGACACTTTGTGAAAACTCTTGGTGCAGATGCAAGGCCAAAGGGTAGAACACGGCACTGATAATGGTGTTGCTGGATGAAAAATAGAGGTACTTTCTGTGGGAGGTGTGGATCAGGATGTGAGTGTAGGTATCTGAGATCCAGAGAACAAAGCCTGTCTTTCCTGGAAATAAGGTCCCTAGAGAAACCATCTTGAACATCTCGCACCGGGAACTTGAAATTCCGGAGGTCCAGGATAGGCCTGAACCCCCCCTGTTTTCTTGGAGATGAGGAAACAGGAGAAGAACCCGAGGCCTTGTTGAGGGAATGGTACTTCCTCTATGGCTCCCTGCGCTGCAAGAATGGCTACCTCCTACTGTAGTAGAGTGGAGTACAGGTGATCCAGATCCATGAAGGACTCCGCTATGAATAAAGTGGGAGGTAGGTCTTGAAGATTGAGCCGATATCCCACGCTCACAACCTTTAGGGTTCTGAGGTGATGAGGGGCCATCTGTGGGCAAAGTGGATTAATCTGCCCCCTATGTGGGAGGGGAGGGGATCCTGTAAGGGGAGACTAGCTATGCTCGCGAGGAAGCAATCAAAAAACAGAGCTAGCTGAGATTTTGAAGTCTTATTCTTCCTTGGCTGATGTGGCTCCTGTTTTTGATGTGGCTGTTGAGGCTGATAAGAAGAATAAGGCAGATAGGAAGGGTAATACTTTTTCTTCTTGGAATAGAAAAGACTTCTTGGCAGGAGCCTTCTTTTTAGCTGGATAAGCAGTCTTTCAAAATAGAGCTCATGATCTCACCATGAAACACCTATCTCAGCCACCTTTTCATGCCACCCCTTTCCAAAGATGTTTTCACCTGTACAAGGATTATTAGCAAGCTTATCCTGAACCCATTGTTCAAGGTCGGAGGCTTGGAGCCAGGCCATTCTTCTGGCTCCTATGCAAACTGCTGCTGCCCTACTGGTGGACTCAAAAGCATTAAAGGAAGCCCTAGTGAGGAATTTGGAGGTATTCTGAACATGAGTGATCAAAGACTGATGTGGACCCTGCTTGTTTGGTGCAAAAGGGCAGTAAATTCAGACAGATGTTTTGCAACACCTCTCAAAAACATCCCCATGTAAAGCATATAGAAGTTAATCCTGGATGCCAGCATTACTGACTGGAAGCACCGATGCCCAAATGCATAGAAAGAGTCCTTGACTTTCTGCCTGGGGTAACGGTGAAGTGATTTTCAGAACTCTTAATCTGATGCATTGCCGATTCCACAACCATAGAATGACATGCCAACCGAGGCTTCTGAAAATCTGGGCAAGGAAGAACTCTTATAGTGTCCAGTATCTTGCTGATTGATGGAGCCTTCAAGGGAGCTTCCCACATGAGAGGGAATGATGTATGGGAAGTGTAGCAGCCTCTTTAGAAGCCAAGGGGTGTTGAAAAGTTTCCAAGTTCTTCAGCCCTCTGTTCACTCTCCGTGGTTACTGTCACAGAGAGTTCTACCGCCATGTCCCTGATGAACTCTTGAAAGGACAAATTCTCAGGCAGTGATCAATACCTCATGTGGTGGATAGGAGTCTGAGGGAATGTCCAGGAGAGGTGCAGAATAGACAGACTATGTCCAATTCCGAGGAAGTGGAACCAGAACTTGGGAGAAAGTCGAAATAGTGACAGTTCGGTACCATAGTGTCAATGTCACTCCGATGTCTACATCAAGGCTCAGTGCCGATGCCCCAAGGTATCGAAATCGAGGTGTCCAGAGCCCGGTGCAGCTATGGGTTCCAAGAGTATCACCCCAGGTGTGATTATGCCAGTTCCATTAGCAATATCAGGGAAAGTCTCAATGCACCAACAGAGGACAGGCATCAAGTCCCTGGATCCTGAAGGACTAGAGGGCCCAGGCACTACTGGCACCAGGATAGTGGCCAGACTCTACTGGATAGCTTGCACACACTCAAAGGGAAACTAGAGGTGACTGGGTGTATTATTGCATGAAGCCCTGTGCCATTATTCTGAAACACGGTACTGGGAGCTCCGCAGAGGCTGATGCCTCAGGATCATCCCAGAGCCCCTCTGGTGCTTTGGAGGAAGTATTCTCCCCCCCCCCCACCCCAAGGCTGTTTTATTGGCAGGTCAATGTCCGATTCCCCTGTTGCAGATTGTCTGTGTCGATGTCGGGTATCCAAGTCAGACATCAATATCTTCGATACCTATCCTTGTGTTTGCTGCCATGTTTGGACTTCGAGGAGGTATGAGAAACATGCGACGGCCATAATGGTGTGGAGGTCACCAGAGTGTGCTGAAGTGGCCGAGTCTGACAGAAACAGCTTTCCCCATTGTTCACGGTTTGAGTCCCCTCCGGGTCATCTGTTATATGGGGGGCAAGCCTAAGTGTCATGGTCCAGACCCAAACATTTTAAGCACCAATCATACTTATCTGTAGCAGAGATAGTGTTTCGGCACTTGGTACATTTTTTGAATCCACTATGTGGTTTCTCCATGTCTGAGAAGACCACCGAGGCAAAAATCAAAAAGGGCAATGGTGGCCTAGTCCAGCCAGAGAAGCAGCAACGCCGCAAATGAAGTAAAAATAAACAAAAAAGAAAATTTTAGAAAAACTCGACCCAAAAAAAAAAAAAAAGAGACCAGGACGTCCAATACCGCCCCAGACAGACAGGAAGGCAAGCACGATGTACCCAAAGGCGCTTAGACGAATTTTACCAACAGGGTTAGAACAAGGTCCTGATGGCTCTATGGGAAAAAATACTGAGGAGATTTACTAGGAAGGCAGGCATGCATGTTGTGATAAGGAAGCTTATCATAGTTCAGGAGGGAGCTATAAAAGAGGTGAATTGGCTTTGAACAAGCAACCTGTGTTTGCTGGTAGAAATACTAAAACAGAATGTTTTCATAAAAGACTACCAGTCCCAGAATGCACCAGGTTTCAAACAGCCTCTAGAAGGGCTGAAGTGGGGAAACGTGCGTTCAATCAGGAGAGCTATGAGGTAATCCCCAATCACTCATCTCCAAGGGCAGGGCTTGATTCAGCACACCTGGGCTGTGCTAGGGTGGAGTGTCCCTCTAATCAGGTTAAAAGTAAAAGATATTCTTCACAGAGAAAGAACAGGCAGAACAGAGAGAACCAGAAGAGCAGACAGGAAGAGGAGAGAGGACTATAACAGCAGAAGCAACGTGGAAGGAAGAAGAGAAAGACATCTTGGAGGTCTAAAGAAGGAGAACACAGCAGTACGTGTGTTAGGAGTGATTCCAGAGGCAAGTATACTCCATTGGACTGGAGGAAGCCAGAGGAGTGGGGTTATAAAGCCAAGAATTCCCAGACGGCACCTTTGAAGGAGACGGCTGCATTTGGAAGGGGCCTTAAGACCAGTGCAAGAAGGTATGTGAAGAGAGACCCAGTGTCCAGGGATCTTGATTGGAAGGCTGGACATAAAAGCTGGACTACTTACTGGCCAGGATATCAGGAGAGGAAACCTAACAGCAAAGGAAGCTCAGGTATGAACTTTGATCTATGCCCTAGCTCTTCTCCAGGAAGACAGCAGGGAAACAAATATTATCCTGAGAATGATCAATTAAGGAATTCCTCTGAGCCAGACCATGATATTGATTCCATGATATTCGAAGAAGAAGGAGATATATCAAATGATCAGAATGAATACATGGATTGCTCTCCGTCTAGGCTGCTGTTTTAAAGTACTTTCTCATTAATACAACCACCACCAAAAGGAACTGTAACTTGTTCTTTTATCTACCCAGAAAAGTCTCTGCAAGAAAGCTTTAGGGTAGGATTGAGCCACGTAGAGAGAGTGAACCAGCAAAGGGGTTTGCAGCTGGCTAAGGGTGATTGAGCCAGGCACAAGTGCACGTGAGCTCTGGAAGGAAACTTTTCTTTTTTTTGTGTGTGTGTGAATAGAAGAAAGTTATCCTTGATAAAGAACAGGGTTTTTTTGTTACTTTTGGGTTTTGTTTTTGCCTTTTGAAGCACTGCTAAGAATGTCATTAGCAGGTGCCATCAAAAAGACCTTTTCTGTTTCCCATCAAGGTCTTTATTGATTTATTGCTTAAGAAGTTCAGTTACCTTATAACATGTTTTGTTTTTCCTGAGTACAATACTGGAAGCAAGTGTCCTTTTGTGCTACCAAGTAAATCTGTGTGGGACAATTAACCCCATAAATAAAATCTGTTTTTCTTTGCTTACACTCGAGCAACACAACTCATTATTTTGTGAACGGCTGATTCTGGTATGAACTACATCCCCCACAATCCTTTGCAAGTCATAATAATATTTTGCCTTTGCTAAGACTGTGGACATTCAAGACCAGTGCCCCCGTTTACAATGTGCAGAATGATGCTCCCATAAGCATTCCTATTGGATGCTGGGGAGTGCTCCTGTGCAGGGCTCCATCTATGCCGATGTAACTCATATGTGACGACTGCATTCCTGCTTGTTCCTGGTGATGTTCAGCGAATACAACCGGTCTTCTTTATGAAGGTAGAGGATGAAGTTTATAGCTTATTCATGTTTGATATACCTCCTATCATATCACAGCCAAACTCTGTATAATAAGCTAAAATAAAACTAGCAGAAAAGAATCCTATAGTCACAACAGAACAGAGAAACAAGCTAGAGATAGGTTCCCAGGTATCATTCGACAGTCCTGACACACCAGGACTGACAGGTTTCTCCAAAAGCTTTAATAAAAAGATGCATTTTAAGGGAGGTCTTGATGTTCCTAAGAGAGGATTCCAAGTGTAGAGCATGGGACAAGTCGATCCAACGGGAATAAATGCAATGTGTGCCTTAGAGTCAATGCTGGTTCCTGGTGACTCGGCAGCTCCTGGATTTTCTTGCCAATGCTATCAGAAGGAGATTACCAGGCCTTTCTTCCGAGACAATGGAGGGTTGTGACTTGCCCAAGGCCACAAAGAGTGCTAGTGAAAATTAAATCCTTGTCTCTTGGTTAGCAAGACAGTGCTCTAACCATTAACCTACTCTTCCACTCCAAAGGGAAAAGGGCCTTTAAATAAGTCAGACTGTCAGGTAGACTCCCACTGGGCTCTAGTGACAAGTACCCAGGGGAGCCATCTTGGACTTTTCCAAAAAACAGGAACTTAAGGTACCTTTTATGTAGGTCGGAAATGAATCCCTCAAACCACACACCTCTTTTGAATGCAGAAAATATTTGGTGTAAAACAAAACTTTTCCCCTGGTTGAACAGGTTCAACTGTACTGGCCTCTAAGACTGAAGAGTGCTCATTAGTAATTATTTCGTGATGCTAAGTCTTTAACCAATAAATTTTTGTGGGCAATTTGAAGATACCAAGTGGTGCCTTTACACAAAAGCGGAAGTAAGGATGTGGTTGAAAACTACAGGCCAGTTAGTTTAACTTCGGTGGTGAGTAAATTATTGAAAACGCTGCTGAAAGAGAAAATAGTGAGGTTTCTGGAGTCCAGCGGATTACAGGATCCGAGGCAGCATGGATTCACCAGAGGCAGGTCTTGTCAGAGAAATCTGACTGATTTCTTTGACTGGGTGACCAGGGAGTTGGACAGAGGGAGAGCTCTAGATGTGGTGTATTTAGATTTCAGCAAAGCCTTTGACACTGTTCCTCACAGGCGACTTAGAAACAAACTGAGCACCCTAGGGATGGACCCTAAAGTTACTGCTTAGGTTAGAAATTGGTTGGGTGGGAGGCGACAAAGAGTACAAGTAAATGGAGCTCACTCTGAGGAGAAGGATGTTACCAGTGGTGTGCCCCAGGGATCTGTCCTTGGTCCGATTCTTTTTAACATCTTTGTTAGTGATATAGCGGAAGGGCTGTCGGGTAAGGTTTGCCTCTTTGCGGATGATACTAAAATCTGCAATAGAGTAGACACCCAGGAAGGTGTAGATAACATGAGGAGGGATCTAGCTAAGCTTGAAGAATGGTCTAGAATTTGGCAGCTGGGATTTAATGTTAAAAAATGTAAGGTCATGCATTTGGGCTGCAGCAATCCAAGAGAGCAATATAGTATAGGGGGTGAAGTACTTTTGTCCACTAAAGAAGAGTGGGACCTAGGCGTGGTTGTGTCTGATGATCTTAAAGTAGCTAAACAGGTAGAAAAGGTGACAGCAAAAGCTAAAAGGATGTTTAGGTACATACGGAGAGGAATGACTAGCAGAAAAAAGGAGGTGATAATGCCTCTCTATAAGTCTTTGGTGCGACCTCATTTGGAGTAAGAGTAGTTACTCACCTGTAACAGGTGTTCTCCAGGAGCAGCAGGAATCAGTCCTCACATATGGGTGTCATCGGCGCCGATGAAGCCCCAGCGGAGCATTTCCCCAGCTTTCTAAGAAAGCCTTTGGGAATGCAGGCACGCATGTGCAGTTCCCTTCCCGCCTAAAGGTGCCATCTTACCTCAGTCAAATGACATAGCTAAGAACAGCACACAAAAATGAAAAATAAACTATGTACAACTGCAACTCCAAGGGGAGGAGGGAGGGTTGTGAGGACTGATTCCTGCTGCTCCTGGAGAACACCTGTTACAGGTGAGTAACTACTCTTTCTCCAGGACCAAGCAGGAAGTCAGTCCTCACATATGGGTGACTCCCTAGCTCTGGGCTACCGAGGAACCCAGGCTGAACAAGAGGACTCCCTCTAGTCCCAGCTGCAAAGAAAGGCTTTTCAAGGACACAATCTCCACCGGTAGCCCAACAGAGGACAGGAGGGCAGGAGTTGCCTAAACCTCAAAGAGATTCCGGAGTACTGCCTGGCCAAAAGCACTGTCCCTACGGGACTCCCTCTCCAGGCAGTAATGGGCTGCAAATGTCTGGCTTGAAGACCAAGTTGCAGCCCTGCAGATGTCTACCAAGGGCACAGAGCAGAGATGAGCCACTGAGGCAGCCATTGCCCTGACACGATGGGCCGTGACCCTACCATGCAAAGGAAGGTCAGCCGCCTTGTAAGCCCAGGTGATACAGTCAGCCACCCAGATGGACAAGGTACACTTGGACACAGCTAACCCCAACTTATTGGGGTCAAAAGATATGAAGAGCTGAGTAGCCCTTCTATGCCCTTGCGTACGGTCAAGGTAGAAGGATAAGGCCCTCCTACAGTCCAGGGTATGCAGGACTGCTTCAGCCTGGCTAGCATGAGGACTAGGGAAGAATGTTGGAAGAACCACCTCCTGATTGAGGTGGAAAGAGGAGACAACCTTAGGGAGGAACTTTGGATGAGTCCTGAGGACTACCCTGTTCCTGTAAATCCTGGTGTAAGGCCTGTCACAGACCAGGGCTTAAAGCTCACTTACTCGCCTAGCCGAGGTAAGGGCTATTAGGAAGAGTGTCTTCCAGGAGAGGAAGCGTAGTGGACAAGTAGCCATCGGCTCAAAAAGTGGGCGAGTCAGTTGCTGCAAGACCACATTCAGCTCCCACTCAGGGGCAGGACGACGGATGGGAGGCGAGCAAAAGCAAGCCCCTGAGAAAGCGGGACACCAAGGGTTGACCAGAGAGAGACTGCCCCTCTACCAATGAGTGGTGAGCTGCTAGAGCTGAGAGGTGGACCCGAACAGAATTGGATTTAAGACCCTGATTTGACAAGTGCAGTAAGTACTGAAGGACTAATGGCACAGTATAGGAGAAAGGATCCTCTGTACGTAGCTGACACCACACAGAAAACCTCTTCCATTTGAGAGCATAGGTTTTCCTAGTGGACCGTTTCCTAGAGGCTAGGACAACCTCCTCAACTTCCTGAGGTAGGCCCCAAGGAGCCAAGACTACCCTTGCAGCCTCCAGGCCATCAAATTGAGAGACTTGAGATTGGGGTGCAGAAGGGAACCCTGCTCCTGTGAGAGAAGGTCGGGTTGCAACCGCAGAGGCATTGGGGGATCCACCGCCAGTTGAAGCAGAAGTGGAAACCAAGGCTGTCTCGGCCATCTGGGAGCCACCAGCAGGACCAAGGCCTTGTCCTGAAGAATTCTGAAGAGAGTTCGGGCCACCAAGGGCGTGGGAGGAAACGCATACAGGAGGCCCTGAGACCAGGGAATCAGAAAAGCATCTGTTGCTATTCTCAGAGGATGCGGTTGCCTGGAGAAGAACTTTGGCAGTTGCTTGTTCATTGGGCTGGCAAAGAGATGCAGCCAAGGGAGACCCCATTTCAGGAATATCTTCTGAACCACTGAGGGATGCAGCTGCCACTCGTGGGGCTGCAGTATTCTGCTTAATCTGTCTGCCAGATAGTTCTCCTGGCCTGGAAGGTACACAGCCTTGAGGAGCATGTTGTGCTTGAGGGCAAAAGAACAAAGGTCCTGAGCCTCTCGACACAGGATCCTGGACCCAGTTCCGCCCTGTTTGTTCACATAAAACATGGCAACCTGGTTGTCTGTCTGAATCAGGACAGACTGGTGAGCCAGGGCAGGTGTGAAAGCTTTGAGTGCTAATCGAATAGCTCTGAGTTGAGTTCGAGGAGATTGATCGGCTGTGCAGCTTCCCAGGGAGACCAGAGACCCTGGGTGCACTTGTCCAGACAATGAGCTCCCCAGCCTAGCAGGGAGGCATCTGTTGTCAGCACTACTGTATAACCTGAGATCTGAAAAAGCACCCCATTCAGTAGATTGGGTGGGTGTAGCCACCAGTTGAGGGAGTGCAGAAATGGTCTGGACACCCTTATCTTGTCTCTGAGGCCGAAGGCACCACTGTGCAGGCCTCATATGAAGCCTGGCATTGGGGGGTCACATGTACTGTCGAAGCCATGTGGCCCAGAAGTCTCAGGCAGAGCCTGGCGGAGACCAGGGACCTGCTGAGAAACTGACTTGCCAAGGCAATCAACCTTTGGGCTCTGTTTTCTGGCAAGAATGCCTTTGCCAGGAGAGAGTCCAACCTTGCCCCATGAACTCCAAGTTCTGGGAAGGGAGCAAAGTGGACTTTGCGAAGTTTATGACAAAACCCAGGTGTTGTAAAAGAGCAATGGTCCTGAGGGTGGCTTGATTGGCCTCCTGGTTTGTCTGACCCCTGATGAATCAGTCGTCCAGATAGGGGAAGACAAAGATGCCCTGATTTCTCAGGTAGGCCGCCACCACTGCTAGGCACTTTGTGAAAACTCTGGGGGCGGAGGTGAGGCTGAAAGGCAGTACTCTGTACTGATAATGGTTTCCTCCCACGATGAACCTCAGGTACTTTCTGTGGTCTGGATGAATGAGGATGTAAGTGTACACATCCTTTAGATCTAAGGAGCATAGCCAATCTCCCTGCTGTAGGTAGGGCAGAAGGGTTCCAAGAGTAAGCATCTTGAACTTTTCTTTCACTAGGAACTTGTTGAGGTTCCTGAAGTCCAGAATGGGACAAAGGGAACCGGTCCTTTTGAGCAGCAGGAAATACCTGGAGTAGAACCCGTGACCTTGCAAGTGGGGAGGCACAGGCTCCACCGCCTTGTCCACCAACAGACTCTGAAGCTCCTGACAGAGAAGGTCTGTGTGCAGGGGAGGCCTTGGAGGCTCCCCTGGAAAGTAGGGGGGTGACAGTTGGTGAAAATGGAGTGCATAGCCCTTGTGGACTATCTCTAGCACCCAACTGTCCCCGGTGATAAGGGGCCACTGGTGGGCAAAGAGGGCGAGACAACCTCCTGTGCAGGGTTGGGGGAGCAGTGGAGGAGAGGCTATGCTCAAGGAGTCAAAAACCCCCACCCTGCTGAGTGGTAGCAGGGGCCTGAGGCTTGGGGATCCTCTGCCTACGGGGCCCATTACCCTGGCCCTTGGCTTGCTGACCCTGGGGGGCAGGTTGGGCAGCCTGATATTCAGGGTACTGTTTGTAGACAGTGCCCTTCCTCGGGTAAAAGGGCTTTTTACCCGAGTCCTTCTTTTTATGAGAAGGGGTAGAGGTCTTCCTCGACAGCCTTGT
Organism: Ichthyophis bannanicus; assembly: GCA_033557465.1. Lineage (NCBI taxonomy): Eukaryota > Metazoa > Chordata > Amphibia > Gymnophiona > Ichthyophiidae > Ichthyophis > Ichthyophis bannanicus. The sequence continues at coordinate 1,282,175,837 of CM066032.1, forward strand.
CCGGGTGAGGTGCTCGGTCTCGAGCTGAGCGGCCTTCTCGGTCATGGGCTTGCCAAAAAGGTTTTCACCTTGGCAAGGGACATCGACCAACTTGTCCTGAACCCATGGCTCGAGGTCCAATGAATGCAGCCATGCCTGGCGTCGAGCCGCGATGCCGGCTGCCGCAACTCGGGCCGAAGCCTTGAAGCCATCGTAGGCGGCGCGGGACATGAACTTTGAGCAGTCCCGAATCCCCGAGGACAAGGACTTAAATCTCTGCAAGGGTTCCCCGGAGAGACCAACAGAGAATCCGGCCAACTCCTTGGCCAGATCCCGCAAGTACATGCCCATGTACAGCTGGTAAGACTGGACACGGCAAGCAAGCATCGAGCCCTAAAAACACTTTCTACCGACGCCATCGAGGTTTCGGGCCTCCCTGCCAGGAGGCACCGCGGAGTGCACCTTCTGACTTTTCAGACGATGCATGGCTGATTCCACAACCATGGAATGGTGTGGTAGCTGTGCTTTCTGAAAACCAGGGCTCTTCCGGAGTCGATAGATGGAATCGACTCGCTTGCTAAGAACCGGCGCCGAGGCTGGTGCCTCCCACATACGGAAGAGGAGCCGTTCCAGCATAGGAGGAACCGGGACAGTAAAGGCCTCCTTCAGAGGAGAGTCATACTGCAGCGCCTCGAGCTCTTCAGCTCGAGGCTCTTCCTCGGGATCTGCCGGAATAGCCAAGGCAGTGGCCATATCCCGAACAAACTCCGAGAACCGGGTGTCCTCTGGAGGGGACCTACTCCGGGGCTCAGACTGTAGTGAGTCCGAAGGGACGCACCGAGTCTTAAAGGTATCAGGAGACTCCTCGTCCTCCGTCTCCCAAGCCGACTCGTTCGAGGAAGAGTCGGGGTCCGACCCCACGGGACCCTGGAGCACCCGCCCCGATGCCGGAAGCACCGGCGTCGACGCCCTCGGTCCCGAACGGGAGGTCAAGGGAGACTGCGACCGAGGTCGACTCCGAGCCACGATGGACTTGAGTATCGGCTCGGTCTCCGGGGTCGACTTAGACATCGATGTCCCTGTGGTCGGGGCAGATGCGCCAGACAGGCTGGCCATCAGTGCTTGCTGCTGCTCCATTAAAGCAGACATTCTGCTCTCCAAGGCTGTCATCCTGAGACTCAGCTTGGGAGACGCAGCAGCCACCGACTCGGGCCCTGGCGGCGGCGGCGGCGCCGGGCCCGACGTCGGCTCCCTGGGAGGAGAGTCCACGAGGACCACGGGGCTTACGTGTCCAGCAGACTCCGGCTCCACACAAGGAACTTTGGCAGGCTTCTCCGGTTCCACCGGCCCGGGGCGACAGTCGGGGGTCTTAGACCTGGCCCTCGAGGAGCCAGGGACCTCTTCCGACGACGCCCTCGTGGGCCGTTTCTTCCTCTTCGTTCCCGGTCGGGGAACCCCCTGTCCGAGGAGCTTCGACGGTGCTCGGGATCGGAATCCCGAGATGTCGAGGCCTCAGACGAGGTTCGGGCCTGGCCGGAGGCTGAGTCCGAGAAAAGCCTTTCCTTTTGCTGCTGGCGACTTCGTAGTGCCTTGGAAGACATCTTTCCACAGGCCCCGCATGACTTAGGATCGTGGTCGGGGCCGAGGCACTGAAGGCAACAGTCATGTGTGTCGATGAGACATTAGTTTCTTACACCGATCACACTTCTTAAAACCACTGGAAGCCATCGGGGAAAAAAAGAGCCCCCCCGAGGTCAAAGGACCGGCCTTCCAGGGAAAAAGAGAAAAAAGGGCGCGAACGCCAGCCACGAAGGGCAAAAACCGAAAAAGAAAAATCGGGCTCGATACCAGTGTACCGAACCCGGCGGGAGGGGAACCGGCATCGAACCGGTAGAAAAAGAGCAAAAATAATCGCTGAAAAATCTAATTTTAACCGGGAAAACTGGACACACATCCGGTGGGCTTCATGGAAAAAAGAGACTGAGGTAAGATGGCACCTTTAGGCAGGAAGGGAACCGCGCATGCGTGCCTGCATTCCCAAAGGCTTTCTTAGAAAGCTGGGGAAATGCTCCGCTGGGGCTTCATCAGCGCCGATGACACCCATATGTGAGGACTGACTTCCTGTTTGGTCCTGGAGAATAGTGTGAAATTCTGGAGACCATACCTTCAAAAGGATGTGAACAGGATGGAGTCGGTGCAGAGGGTGGCTACTAAAATGATTAGTGGTCTTCATTATAAAGCATATGAGGACAGACTGAAGGATCTTAATATGTACACCTTGGAGGAAAGGCGGGATAGAGGTGATATGATTGAGATGTTTAAATACCTCCTTGGCATAAATATTCAGGGAGAGAACCTCTTTCAATTGAAAGCAAGTTCTGCTACGAGGGGACATAGGATGAGGGTGAAGGGAGATAGACTCAAGAGTGATATGCGGAAATTTCTTTACGGAAAGAGTAGTGGATCCGTGGAATAGTCTCCCAGTGGAGGTGGTAGAGATAAGGACAGTAACTGAATTCAAAAAAGCAAACACAAACACAGAGGATCTCTAAAGGTAAAAAGGGGACTGTTGTAGTTGTTGATATGGAAGGACAGACTAGATAGGCCATGTGGTCTTCTTCTGTCATCATATTTCTATGTTTCTATGTTACCATGAGAAAGGTGAAATTTCACTTAGTAGAAATGTCTTTTCTTTGATCCCTGCTATACCAGTGCAAACAAGTGCATTGTGTCCCCCTAATAGCAGATGTGGAAACAAATGAAACATTCCCAAAGCTTATGACATCATAAGAACATAAGATATGCCATACTGGGTCAGACCAAGGTCCATCAAGCCCAGTATCCTGTTTCCAATAGTGTCCAATCTAGGTCATACGTACCTAGCAGTTTCCCCAAAAGACACAGGTTCCGCAATGCTTGTACTGGGTCAAGCATTGATATCCTGGGTCCCTTCTTAATAATGGTTTATGGACCTTTCCTCCAGGAATTTGTCCAAACCTTTTTTAAACCCAGCTACACTAACAGCCTTTACTACATCCTCCGGTAACAAATTCCAGAGTTTGATTACACATTGAGTGAAAAAATATTTTCTTTTATTAGTCTTAAATAGTTTACCATGTAGCTTCATTGCATGTCCCCTAGTTTTTCTATATTCTGATAACGTAAACAATCGATCTACGTTTACCCGTTCTACTCCGTTCATTAATTTATAGACTTCTATCATATCTCCCCTCAGTCATCTCTTTACCAGGTTAAAGAGCCCTAACCTTTTTAGCCTTTCTTCATAGGAGTATCCTTCCATCCTTCATAGGAGTATAACACTTATTAAAATTTAAACTTAAACTGCTGCTACTAGGCCCTGACTGATTTAACAAAAAATAGTGGGTTCACAGATTAAATAGCTTTAATAGAAAGAATTCCTTTCAGAAAATTCCCAGAAGTATATACTCACAATTGCAGATCCCTCTCCAGAAGTAACAGTCCCCTTTTCTAGTCCTTCAAGACTGAGGATCACAAAGCGCTGGTTGAGCTATTTATGCCTGTGCTGCTGAGGTAAGCTGTGACCAACTTCCTGGATGATTAACAGTCCTTGCTTGGATAGAAGGAGTCTTTCAAAATGGCCTTTTGACCTGCCACCTGGTGTTAACTCTTTAATAAAGCCCCACTCTGTGGAGTGTATCGTTTAAAGTGGTCCTATGGACAGATACTCCCATCTCCTCTGTGGATCTTTGCAGCTCCTTCAGTGTTATCCTTGGTGTCTTTGGAGCATCTCTGATTAATGCCCTCCTTGCCCGGTCTAAGATTTGGTGGGCAGCCTTCTCTTGTCAGGTTTGTACTGGTGCCATATTCTATTTTGCTGTAATGGATTTAATGGTGCTCCATGGGATATTCAGAATTTGGGGGGGGGGGGTTGTTTTTTTAATAATGCTACTCTGATCTATATTTCTCCACAACTTTGTCTCTGACCTGAGTGCTCCTTGGTTTTCATGTTGCTTGCTTAGTGGTGTTGCAGAGTCAGGGGTCTTTCAGAACAGGTATATTTATACAGGCATCATGTGATAGATCATGTGACACTGAATGCACACAGGTGGACTCTAATCAACTAATTATGTGACTTCTAAGGTTAATTGATTGGACCAGATCTTATTTAGGGGTTTTATAGCAAAACGGGTGAATACATATGCACTCAACTTTTCAGTTTTTACTTGTTGTTTTATATATACAAAGTATTTTATTGTCATTTCACTTTGCCAATTTGGGCTATATTGTTAGGTCCATTACCGAACATCCAAATGAACCTCCACTTTCATTCCAGGTTGTACGTAATGCAACAAAACAGGACAAAAACCCAAGGGGCTGAATACTTTCACAAGACACTAAGTAGGACATACCAAAGCTACACCTCTACTGGGCAGGAAGAAACCACGGCAGCTTTTAAGACCTCTGAGCTAAAGACCATGTCCACCTCAGCTTGGACATCCAAGTGGTAATGCTCGACAAAGATGAAAAGGGATGCCCATGTTGCCGCATGAAAATGTCTGAGGGGGATACCAAGCTATGCTCCACCCATGAGAAAGCTTGCACTCAAGCAGAAAGCATACGAGGTCTGTCTCTAAAGTAATGAGTGATTTAAAAATATACGACTGTACTCCTTTGACTACTACACTCACTATTGACTATACTACATCCTCTGTACTGACTGTGTTCCCTGTACTGCCTGACTCCATACAGTACTGCATCGCTGTACCATTGCGCTACCATATTGTCCCATCCCAATAGCACACTCTACCCACGCATGAGTATCCCGCATTAGACTGCTATACTGCTTGTCGCTGACTGTGCTATACGGCCCTGCCCACTATTGCACTATAATGTTTGCATATGCCTATGCTATACCGCTTGCCCATGATTGTGCTGCTTAAATGGCTATACTGCTCTGCCCATGATTGTACTACTTAGATTGACATACTGAATTGTGTTTAAAATTGCTATACTGCTTTACCTATGATTGTGCCGCTTGACGGCTACACTGTGCTACCCATGATTGTGCCGCTTATATTGCTACACTGCGCTATTCATGATTGTGCTGCTTATATTGCTACACTGCGCTATTCATGATTGTGCTGCTTATACTGCTATACTAAGCTACCCATGATTGTGCTGTTTATACTGCTATACTAAGCTACCCATGATTGTGCTGCTTATACTGCTATACTGCCTTGCCCATCCATCATTGTTCTGTTCAGACTAAGGTTGTCGACACCACTTGCACACTTTACGGTTATACTACTACTACACCTATACAACAAGCAAACGAAATACCAAGATTTATACCTGAGCTGAGACTCAACATGGCACTCACAGGCTTTTACATAGCAGCATTACATCTCCTAACAGGTTGGCTAGGCAATGCTGCTGCATTTGCCCCCCAACATAGTCAAATACCCATCCTTCAAAGCCACAGGAGGTGGTGGACAAGCACTCCCCACCACCCATTTGGTGGTGACGCACACCCTCACCAACCACGCTTATTATATATAGCAATACAACATAATTTGCGAGTTCATAAAATATCCTCCTACCAGCCGAACATTAAGTGTGCCCTCATAAACGCAAGGTCAATACGTAAGAAATGGCCAGTCATTTCAGACATAATTTCACTCCATTGCCTAGACATACTCCTCATAACAGACTTGGCTATCAAATGATGATAACGTACTCAACCAGCTCCTACCCAATGGCTTCTCAGTACACACGTCACAGAAGCGGTAAACGAGTAGGAGGTGTTTTCGCTATCACCAAAACTGATCTCCACTTCCACCTGAGCAATACAACCAACGCAATACACATAGACACAATCACCATTACCAATAAACATTGCTCCTTCAACCTGATATACAGGGCTCCATCCACAGACTCCGATTCCCTCGCAACATTAATTGAGCTTGCATCCAACTCACAATCGCCAAGCACACCAAGCTGGGTTGTAGGTGATTTCAATTTACCATCCTTGCACGACGCACAGGCCTCATCTTTCCTGGATGCTTTCGAAGAACTAGGATATACACAACTCGTTGATGTGCCCACCCATGCTAAAGGAAGGACACTGGACCTTGTTTTTGCCCCCCCAACTGCCTTTAAAACAAACACCACCATACTGTCCACTACAGCAGTCCCCTGGTCAGACCACGTTAATCATGTTCCAAATACCTCTACCCAACAAACTCCAAAAGAGTGTTGATAAGGCCAGCAACCTCAAAACAGCTCCATGCAGGTTCATAGCCTTTGACAAAGACCAAATCTTAAACCAAACCCGTACACTCTTTGACCTAACATCCCATGACTCTGAAGTGTTAGTTTCCACCTGGAATGAAAACTTTAGTTCCATTGCATTACAACCACCATCAAACAAGCCTACCAAGAAGAAAACAGCAGCTTGGTACTCCACAGAGCTTAGAACGTCACTCTCCTGCTTGAGAAAACTAGAAAGACGCTGGTGCCGTACTCACTCCACAGAGGACATAAGGACATACAACACCCAACTAGAAAAACACTGCCAAGCAATATCTGAAAGCATGAGGAGATTCCACACTGACACTCTAAAGCGGTCCCTAAACAAGCCACACGACCTCTTCACCATGGTAAAGAACCTAGCAAAAGAGCCAGTACCAGAACCACCTAGTCAAATCCACCCTCAAGCCTTCGCCGACTACTTAAAAGCGAAACTGTGCCAAACTAATAAGTCCCCCACACATATCATGGCACCCGAGCTGAGATCCTCAGCCCAACTGTCTGCCTTCTCTAAGCCATCTGCCAAACACATTGAGGACATAATTGCTGGAATGAACACAACAACCGCACAAACCAACCCTTGCCCGTTGTCCTGGATAAAAGAGTTACGACCGACAGTCAGCCCTTTTATAGCAAAGCTAATGGACTGCTCATACACGACAGGCAACATTCCCCAATCCCTCAAACATACCTCAATCGGGCCACTCCTCAAAAGCAACAAACTGGACCCTAAGAAGCCCGACTCATATAGACCGATATCCAGCATACCACTGTTGGTGAAAATCATCGAGAAAAATGTCCAAAATCAAATTCAAGATCATATTGACGCCTCCGCACCACTTGATCCATGTCAGCACGGCTTCAGAGCTGCACATGGCGTCGAAACTCTCCTCACCATCCTCTTCAGTACCATAATTGCAGGAATTGACAGCATACGCCAAGGATACGTACTCATATTCTTGGATATAGCGGCGGCCTTTGATTCTGTCTCCCATGACATCCTCTTACACCGCCTCAAAGAGAAGGGGATTTGTGACTTAGCACTCAAATGGTGCAAGTCATATCTCTCGGATAGATGGCAACAAGATCGATCAGATGAAGCAACATCAGAACCTTTCCACCAGAGCCAAGGGGTCCCACAAGGATCCTCTCTATCAGCCATGTTTAATATTTATATGCAACCAATCTGCGAGATCGTCCAGTCCTTCAAGGTGGAATGCCTGTTATACACAGATGACGTGCTCCTATATATGCCTTTTGCAACGGAGAACCCTGAACTCTCACCGCTCACGGACTGTTTTAACGCAGTATCCAGATGGCTCCAATCACAAAACCTGCAAAACCAACATAAGAAAACCAAAGTCCTTTTCGTCACCAGAGATCCGAAATTCATCACACCACTGTGCTTGAAGGTCTTAGACGCAGAACTACTTACCAAACCCTCTATTAGATATCTAGGAGTCACACTTGACCAGCGACTAGACATGAAAACCCATATGGGCAATGTAGCAAGAGCTGTATACCATAAAATCCGATCACTTAGACAAATACGCACCTTACTGGAATCTGGCGACTTCTGCACAGTATACCAAGCCTTGATCATACCGCATCTTGACTATGCAAACGCCATACACGCCAGGGTCTCCCGCAATCTACACTACACCCTTTCCAGCTTGCAATAAACTCTGCTGCAAGAGTGCTCCAGGGCGCTTCCAAGTGGGAACACATGACACCCATCCTTAAACTCCTCCACTGGCTCCCCATAAAAGGCAGAATTACGTTCAAAACCATAATTCTGACCTTCAAGATCATAAATAAGCTTGCCCCACCAGCCCTAGCAGACCTCATTCAGATAACCCCCCTGAACAGACTTAGAAGATCCCCTGAGGACAATAAACTAATAGTCCCAAGAGAAACAACCAAGTGCTGCCATACAACAGTGAACAGGGCTTTCAAATTCTCTGCACCAAAATGCTGGAACAGCCTCCCTCCCAGTATACAAGCAATCAATAATTTAACGCAGTTTAGGAAAGCTCTGAAATATCACCTTTTCCTCGCGCACTACCCGGATGACAGCACCTCAGATGCCTCATCAGTAAACTAACCACGTCAGACGTTCAGTCAGCTTTCTGTACAGTTGTAAATAGTTACCCCTTGTTGTCTTTTCCAAGTTCTGTCGCCTGTTAATTGTAAATACAAATCGACTATTTTGAGATGTGTATTTAATTGGTTCTATGTAAACCGCACTGATGGAAAATAGCACGGTATATAAGTGCATGTAATAAGTGCATGTAATAATATATATTTTATTGAACATACACGCAATTACAGTTTATCACCTTCAAAATAGGCTCCTTGTGATTGAATACAGCGATTCCAGAGTTGCTGCCACTCTTCATAGCAGTGAAATGTTATTCAAAGCCCTTGTCGCAGCTGCCTGGATGTTTTCAACTGTCCCAAAATGATGTCCTTTGAGGTGGGTTTTGAGCTTGAGGAATAAAAAGAAATCGCACGGAGCCAAGTCAGGGCTGTACAGTAAGTGGGGAAGCATTGTGATATTTTGAGCCAAAAACTCCCTCACAGCAAATGTGTGACTTGGCGCATTATTGTGGTAAAGGAACCACGTGTTTGCAATTTCACAGCGGACACGCACAACTCTGTTTCTCAAATGCTCGAGTACCTGTAGGTAAAATGTTTGATTCACAGTCTGTTCGGGTGATACAAACTCTTGTGAACAACTCCCTTTGAATAAAAAAAAAATGATGAGCATGGATTTCACTCTTGATTTGCTCATTTGGGCCTTCTTTGGTCAAGGTGACTGGAAGTGTGCCACACTAACTCTTTTGGCTGTGGGATCGTACTCGAAAACCGAAGTTTCATCTCTGGTTAACATTCACTGCAGAAAGTCGGGCTCACTTGTCACACCATCCAAGAGTTTGAGAAACCAACATGATTGTCCTTTTGTTCATCGGACAAATTCTTTAGTTTCGCACAAATTCTTCTCATGTGCAGATCTTCCATAATGATTCGGTGGACATCCGTTTTCGGTAGTCCTACCTCCTCTGTGATTAACCATACATTCAAACATCGGTCCCTATCCAGAATAACCTTCACACAAGCCACGTTGTTCTCAGTTCTTGAAGTTAAAGGATAACCTGCACGCTGTTCGTCCTCAACGCACTCCTTTCCGTCCTTGAATGCCTTGTGCCACCTGAAGACTTGGGCTGAAGACAAAACAGCATCCCCATAAGCTGTCCTCAACAACTGCAATGTTTCAGAACCAGATTTTATGAGTTCTTGCAGAACTTGATCGCATAACACTGCTCCAGACTCCTCTGCATTTTCGCCCGTGACAAGACACAAACTACTACGCACTTTGCTAACGTAATGACTGCTACAAAGGCATGGACACAACTGAGGAAGATCAAACTATATACCTGGGTTCCCCCCCCTCCACCTGCCTTGACCCCCCCATTTCCTTTCCTGGCCCTTCTGCACTGTGCAAAAAAAAAAAACTCATTACTTTCGGGACAGACCCCGTATGCAAATCCTCCAGAACAACCAGTTCTGCACACTGAAGCAATGGTGTTCTTGATCCAACACCCCGGGGTGGACTTAACCACTGCTTATGTGGACCCGCAAAGAGAATGTCTGACTTGTGAAAGGATTTATTAACCTTCAAATACCAGAGAAGTACTCTCCAGACATCCACTAGGTCAGTGATGGCTAACCTTTTTGAGCCCGAGTGCCCAAACTGCCGCACAAAACCAAAGAATTTCCTCAAAGTGCCAGCACGTCATTTGCATAAGTGGTCTTATTTGCATAAATATTTGCATAATGTTACCATACACTTACTTTTAGTAAACATGTCTCTTAATGAGTGTATGGATAAAGAAAGACTAAAAGATTTCTACATTACTATAATCCAGTGCCAACCGCCAGGCACATTAGGAACTACTACAAACGCTGCCCATTTAGAACCCATAGCAAACCCGCCGTATCCTGACAGCATTACCAGGACTCACAAAGCACCATACCCTACCTATCAAAAGGCAACACTGCAAATATTAAACCAATACATTTCAGAGAATACTGGGGAAAGAGAACAAGTGGCAACGTCAAATAGGAATTTCCTCTTGTACCAAACAAAGCGCAGATGTTAATGATGCACATTTCCCAGAGCTGACATATTCCAGTTAATAAATTCAAAATAAAGAGATATCTTTCTACCTTTTGTGCATTTTTTTTCAGTTGCAATTGGTCCAGCCACCTTCTTCTGGTTTCTTCATGTTTTCTGCTAACTCTCCATCGTCTGCTGTCCATTTGTCCTTTCTTCTCTCTTCTAGTTTTTTTTTCATTCTCTCTCTCTCTCTCTACATCTGCTTTAACATACTAATCTTTCTCCTTTTGCTCTTTCCTCATTCCTATTTCATCCACACAAATTTTACCCCTCCATCCTCAATCCCCAATTACTCTCCCAATACCTGGCCAATTGTAGATTTTTCATCCCTCCTACACAAAATATTTTTCCCCTCTCCATTTTACTCTCCCAGCCCCATCCCATTCTAATCCTCCCCCAACATCAGCTCCCTTCTAGTTCCAGTCTCACCCAGCATCCATTCCCTTCTAGTCCCTGCATCAGCCCATTTCCAGTCCAAGTCCCTTCATCAGCTCATTTTCAATCCTAGCCCCCCCATCAGCCCTCTACTCATTTCCTAGCCCCACCATCAGCCCATGTCAAATCATAGCTCCCCTCCACTCAGCCCAATTCCAGTCCAAGCCCCCCCATGAGCCTACTTCCAGTTCTAGCCCCTCCATGAGTCCATTTCAATTCAAGCCCCCACCACAGCCCATTTCCAATCTTAGCTCCCCCCAACAGCCCATTTCCAGTCCTATCCTAGCTGTTCCATCAGCCCATTTTCAGTCCTAGCTCCCTTCCCTCACAGCCCATTTCCATTCCAAGCCCCCTCCCCATCAGCTATTTGCAGTTCAAGCCTCCCCTTCCACTCAGCCCATTTCCAGTCCTAGCAACACCCCAACCCATTACCAGTCCTGGGGCCCCGTCAATCAACTTCCAGTCCTAACCCCCATCACCCCATTTTCAGTTTAAAGCCCCCCCCCTATAACCCTTTACCAGTCCTAACCCCCCATCAGCCCATTTCCAGTCAGCCCCCCATAGCCCATTGCCAGTCCTAAACCCCCCCCCCATCAGCCCACAGCCCATTACCAGTCCTAACCACATCAGCCCACCTCAAGTCCTAACCCCTCCCCATCAGCCCATTTCCTGTCCTAGCCCCCCCCATAACCCATTATCAGTCCTACACCCCCATCAGCCCACTACCAGTCTTAACCCCCCCATAGCCCATTACCAGTCCTAACCCCCCCATCAGCCCACTACCAGTCTTAACCCCCCCCCCCCATAGCCCATTACCAGTCCTAACCCCCCCATCACCCCATTTCCAGACAGCCCTCATCAGCTCATAGCCCATTGCCAGCCCTCATCAGCCCACAGCCCATTGCTAGTCTTAACTCCCCCCCATAGCCCACTGCGTCTTAACCCCCCTCCCCTCCCCACTGCCACTAATAAACCCCCCTCCCTCCCTAGCCCATTGCCAGTCTCAACCCCCCTCCCTCCCTAGCCCATTGCCAGTCTCAACCCCCCTCCACCCTACCAAGCCAATTGCCAGTGCTAAATTCCCTCCCTCCCTAGCCCATTGACAGTCTTAACCTCCCTCCCTCCCTAGCCCATTGCCAGTCTCAACATCCCTCCCTCCCTAGCCCATTGCCAGTCTCAACCCCCTCCCTCCCTCCCTAGCCCATTGCCAGTCTCAACCCCCTCCCTCCCTAGCCCATTGCCAGTCTCAACCCCCCTCCCTCCCTCCCTAGCCCATTGCCAGTCTCAACACCCCTCCCTCCCTAGCCCATTGCCAGTCTTAACCTCCCTCCCTCCCTCCCTAGCCCAATGCCAGTCTTAACCCCCCTCCCTCCCTCCCTAGCCCATTGCCAGTCTTAACCCCCCTCCCTCCCTCCCTAGCCCATTGCCAGTCTTAACCCCCCTCTCTCCCTCCCTAGCCCATTGCCAGTCTTAACCCCCCTCCCTCGGCTCATGGCAATAAAAAAAAAAAAAGCGGCCCGCTGCCGCCGCGGCGGCATGGGGTGGCCCGCGGGGCTCCCTCTGCCCCGCGGGACGCGCCCGGCGCTGCTCAGCCCCCTCTCTGCCGGCTTGCAGAGACGCGAAGGGAGAGAGAGTCTCCCTCGCGTCTCTCTTAAGCCCGCAGGGGCAGATGGGAAATTTCCCATCAGCCCCTGCGGGCTTAACAGAGACGCGAGGGAGACTCTCCCTTCGCGTCTCTGCAAGCCGGCAGAGAGGGGCTGAGCAGCGCCGGGAGAGTCCCGCCGGGCAGAGGGAGCCCCGCGGGACACTCCATGCCGCCGCGGCGGCAGCGGGCGGCTTTTTTTTTTTTTTTAATGTGCGACCTTCCCGCGTGCCAGCTGCAAGGCCTTCGCATGCCACAGCTGGCACGCGTGCCATAGGTTCGCCATCGCTGCACTAGGTGAAGGTCCTTGTCCTTGCCATGCCGCTGCTCCTTAGAAAAAGGAGAGCAGATAAACCACTTGATTCACATGGTCACGACTGAACTAGGGTGTCAACGCCCTCTAAGCCTGCTTTCCCTGTAGCAACTGAAGAACCTGCATGCTTTGGCAGTGGATCGAGTCACCATCAGATTCATCTCAGGACAGACCCAGAGGTGCTAAATGCGCTGAAATGTCACGCACTTTACCTCACATTTCCCAGGGTCAAAGGAGTAGGAACTAAATCAGTAAAGTTAAAGATTTATATCAAACATGGGCGTTGTTTAAAAATACTTTATATCTTGGAAGTCCAGACCAGATGTATTCCACACTTTCAGAAAAGTGAAAGGAAGGCCAAAAAACTGCCAAAATGGTTTAAAGGTGAGGTCAGAGAGGCTGCCCTGGACCAAAAAAAGCATCTTTCAGTAAATGGAAAAAGCAGTCAAATGAAAAAAATAAAACAGGAAACAATCACGAGCAAGTTAGATGCAAGGTACCGATAAGGCAGGCAAAAAGAAATTGAAAAAAAGCTTGTTGTGGAAACAAAAATGCATAATAAAAATGTTTTCAAAATACATTTGTAGCAAAAAACCTGTGAGAGGATCAGTTGGACCACTGGTTGATAGAGGGGTAAAAGGCGTGCTAAAGGAGGACAAGACCACAGCAGAGACATTGAAGGAAAAAATTTCCTCTATGACCATTTTATGACCTCTATGACCCTTCTATGACCCTTTTTTCCTTCAGTCTTTACTGAAGATTATGTAGGGACGTTACCCATGCCTGAAATAGTATTTAAAGGTGATATATCAGAACTAAAACAAATTTCAACAAACAGAGAAGAGATAATATAACTATTTACTGAAGAGTATCAAGTCACCTGGACTGGATGGTATATATCTGAGAGAGTTGAAAGAACTGAAATGAGAGTTGGCCTACTATTAGCAATCTAAAAACTATCATTAAAATCATCAGTATTACCAGAAGACTGAAGAATGGGCAATGTAATACCAATTTTTAAAAAGGGTTCCACGGGTGATCTGGGAAACTACAGACCAGTAAGCCTGACATAAGCATTGGACAAAATGGTACAAACCATTATAAAGAAAAAAATTAATGAACATCTGGATAATCATGGCTTAATGTGATGAAGTCATCATGGATTTAGCCAAGGAAAATCTTCTCTTACTAATCAATTTTTTTTTAAAGGTGTGAGCAAACAGGTAGACAAAGGTGAGCCAGTTGATAGCATAGTTACTCACCTGTAACAGGTGTTCTCCAGAGACAGCAGGAATCAGTCCTCACATATGGGTGATGTCAGCACAGACAGAGCCCGTGCGGAAGCATCTCCCCAGCTTTCAAAGAAAGACTTTGGGAGATGCCACCACATATGTGTGGTCCCCTTCCTGCCCAAGGGTGCCATCTTGCTCAGTCAGATGACAGCTAGAAAGGCATAAAAAGAAAAGAAGGCAAAGAAGGCAACTCCAAGGGGAGGAGGGAGGCTTGTGAGGACCGATTCCTGCTGTCCCTGGAGAAAGCACAGTTACTTACCTGTAGCAGGTGATCTCTGGGAACAGCAGGAATAAGTCTTCACATATGGGTACGTCGGTACCGACGGAGTCTGCGCGGGAACGCTCCCCAGCGTCCAATTAGAATGCTTTTGGGAGCATCCCACCACGCCTGCGTGCTGCCTTCCTGCCTTTCCCAACTGCCTCTCCTCAGTTAAGTTTTAAAGCTGAGACAAAGAAAGAGAGAGAGAGGAAAGATAGAAATAGAGATATACAAATCCTAGGGGAGGTGGGTGGGTTGTGAAGACTTATTCCTGTTGTTCCCAGAGATCACCTGTTACAGGTAAGTAACTATGCTATCTCCAAGAACAAGCAGGAATGAGTCTCCACATATGGGGACTCCCAAGCTAAGATGCCCGGAGGGAGTCCTAGCATGTTGCCAATCTAGAATGAGCTATACTACTCCTCAGAATATCAGGCATCCTAGGGACGGAGGGTAGGAGTTGAATAATAGAAAGGTGCTGTGGAACAGCTGGACTAGAACAGGACTTCTATAGAGGAAGACCCTCTATAGAGGACATTTGGTAGTAAAATATTGAGTGCATTATTCTAATATGGGCCTCCCTTGGTGGCATTACAAAAAGTCTATTGAGGTTCAAATGGATCTGTTAGAAGAGCCAGTAGAAGATTCTCCAGGAGTACCTCACTGTGAAGTTGAGGTAATAACTGTAGAAAAAACAAGTGGAGGAGAGAACCCTTCAGGGTGAGAAATAGCCCCAGGGGAAACTGGGGCAGTATAATGAGGTAGGGCTTCAGCGGAAAACGCAGAAGGTACTATTAGACAAAGCTTAAGCTCCTTTGGCCCAAGAACAGTAAAATCCTAGGACCAAAAGGAAAATGAGTCTGACCCATCTGGACTGACAATGGAATTAGTCCAAGTAGGAGAGAAGGGGTATGAAAGACCCCTGTATCTGATAAGAAAGTAAGGACAGACTTAAGAAGCGTTGCAGCTTCAGAATAACTGAAGATCCGCAATGTCTTTCCTAAATGGGGTCAATTAGGAAAGAAAAAAGGTACATGGAGAGCTTCAGAGGTAACTAACCCTGAAAGGTTATGGTAGGAAAAAATTTGTCAGTTACCACAGGGAGTGGTTGTATGTGTAGAACCCTAAGCATGCTGGCACAGCATTGATAGGGGCAGTGCCCATCTGTCAGGGTCATATGGGAATATATGGATATCTGAACCTGAACAGATAGATAAGTGTGTGGATACATATCTACCTAAAAGATATATCTCAAGGGACATATATATATATATTCCTAAATATATACACATATAGGGTATATATGCATAGAAATATAGAGAGATATACATGGGCAGAAGATACACAGATATATATATATAAAAATATGTAGACATATAGACACATGTCTCCAGGAATGTGGATGGCGAGATGCCTATATAACTAGATCCCCCTAGGAATATGGGGAGAGTGAAAGATTCATCTAATAGCAAGAAGGGTGATACTTGCTTGAATAGATGCATAGAGAATCTTCTTTCCCTGGTTATGATTGGCAGAGTCAGAGGAATGGTCTCCCTGACAAGAAGGAATCTAGATTCCCTTCAGAATTTGAGCTCTTGAATAACCAGGATGGGTTACGTGAAAAATGCAGAGGATAACTTCAGTCTGCAAGTCCAGATCTCTCCAGAACTGCAGTATGGTGCATGGAGAGGACGCCAGTGGAATAAGATACCATATTGACCCGCCACAGGGGCAAGATGGGTATCAGGCGTCCTTGAGCTGCCACTGAAAGAAAAGTATCTCCTGCGAGAAGTCCAAAGGAGATATGGGCCAAGCTAGGGAATTGGCCATTCTTTAGGTTTTCACGTGATGAAAGGCCTGTGTCTTATGTCTCAAAAGAGATTTTAGATGAGATGGTAAGGGTAGGGAACACCTACCAGTCATGGGAACATGACTGGGTGAACCCCTCCTGACCATCTGGTGTTATCTGCTAGGGAAGATACTAATGCTCTCTAGCAAGGGCCCATAGTGCAAAGCTACTCTGTAGAGTTGCAGAGAGCATGCTGCAGGTTGGTTAGAAGAACAAACTGACTGTACAAAGTCAGTGGGTAAAGCACAGTTACTTACCTGTAACAGGTGATCTCTGGGAACAGCAGGAATAAGTCTTCATGTATGGGTACGTCGGTACCTATGGAGTCTGCGCGGGAATGCTTCCCAGGGTCCAATCAGAAAGCCTTTGGAAGCATACCAACATGCCTGCGTGCTGCCTTCCCGCCTTCCCAACTGTCTCTCCTCAGTTAAGTTTGAAAGCTGAGACAAAGAGAGAGACAGCAAGGAGGAGAAAGACAGAGATAGAGAAAATGCAACTCCTAGGGGAGGTGGGTGGGTTGTGAAGACTTATTCCTGCTGTTCCCAGAGATCACCTGTTACAGGTAAGTAACTGTGCTATCTCCAGGAACAAGCAGGAATGAGTCTTCACATATGGGGGACTCCCAAGCTCAGATGCCCAGAGGGAGTCCTAGCAAGTTGCAAGTCTAGAATGAGCCATGCTATTGCTCAAGACCTCAGGCATCCTGGGGATGGAGGGTAGGAGTTGAATATAGAAGAGGAGCTGTGGAACAGCTGGCTAGAACAGGGTTTCAAAAGGGAAAGACTCTGTATAGAGGGTATTTTGTAGTAAAATATTGTAATCTGGGCCTCCCTTGTTGACCTTGTACAAGTCCATTGAGGTACATATGGAACTGTTAGAAGAGCCCATGAATGTGCTGAAGGGGTACCTCACTAAGAAGTAGAGGTAGTAGAAGTAGAGAAAAACAAGTGGAGGTCAGAACCCTTCAGGGTGAGAAATAGCCCCAGGGGGATAGACTGGGGTAGTATAAGAGGTAGAGCTTCAGCGGAGACGCAGAAGGTAGTATTAAAGAAAGCTTAAGCTGTTTAGGTCCCAAAACAGTATAAATTTAGGACCAAAAGAAAAAATGAGTCTGACCTAACTGGACTGGGGATGGAATCAGTCCATGTAGGGGAGAAAGGGTATGGAGACCCTTGTATATGATGAGAAAGTAAGGACAGACTCAGGAGCGCTAAGCTTTAGATTGACTGAAGCTCCGCAATGTCTTTCCTAAATGGGGTCAATTAGGAAAGAAGAAAGGTACATGGAGAGCTTCAGGAGTAACCTATATGGTAAGGAAAAATTTGTTAATTACCACAGGGAGTGGTGATAAGTGTAGCCCCTTAAGAATGCTGGCATAGCATTGATAGGGGTAGTGCCCATCTGTCAGGATCATATAGGAATGTAAGGATATCTGAACCTAACAGAACAGATAGATAAGTATATGGATACATATCTATCTAAAAATATATCTCAGTAGATCTATAAATATATCTATGTATATATACATACATATATATATTGAATATATACACATATAGGGTATATATGTATATATCTATAGGAGATATGTATGGGCAGAAGATACACAAATAGATATAGATAAATATAGATATACATATATATATATATATATGTGTGTGTGTGTGTATATATATATATATATATATATATATATATGTAGACATATAGACACATATCTCCAGGTATGTGGAAGGAGAGAGGTCTATAGAAGCTGAACTCCCCTAGGGATATAGGGAAAGAGGAAGATTCATCTAACAGCAAGAAGGTTAATACCTGCTTGAATAGATATACAGAGAATTCTCTTTTCCTGGTTATGATTGGCAGAGTCAGAGGAGAGGTCTCCCTGACAAGAAGTCTGGATTCTTTTCAGAATGTGAGCTTTTGAATAACCAGGATGGCCTACGTGAAAAAGGCAGAGGATAACTTCAGTCTGTAGGCAGGAAGTCTAGATTTCTCCAGAATTGCCATATAGAGAATGGATAGAGGACGCCACTGGAGGAAGATACCCTAGTGACTTGCCTATGAGGGCAAGAGGGGTATTGGGCGTCCGCTAACTGCCATTGAAGAAAATTATCTCTGACGAGAAGACCAAAGGAGATATGGGCCAAGCCAGGGAATTGGCCCTTCTTTAGGTTTTCACGTAATGAAAGGCCTGAGACTGATGTCTCAAAAGAGATTTAAGATGAGATGGTAAGGGTAGGAAATACCTACCAGTCATGGAAACATGACTGGGGGAACCCTGTTAACCATCTGGGGTTATCTGCTAGGCAAGATACTAATGCTCTCTAGCAAGGGCCCATAGTGCAAAGCTACTCTGTAGAGTTGCAGAGAGCATGCTGCAGGTTGGTTAGAAGAAAAACTGGCTGTGGAAAGCCAGCAGGTAACCAACTATTCTGCCAAGGACAAGGGGGTGAAGAATAGAAGTTAACCAACCAGGCTGTGATAAGAGGGTTTCCCAAAAGAGGTTGATGACCTGTTTGGGACCTAGCACTGAGGCTAGAAGGATTGCTAGTGGAGGAGAATCCCTGGTTGTGTGATGGACAGAACCAGTGGCTTAACCACTAGGAATTGCTGTATCTGCAGCAAGGTACCAGGGCAGCGGAGAAAATTTCTTTTCCCTCTCCCTCTTTTAGATTGGGAAAAAGATACAACAGACCTGGAAGGATTTCCTATTGTCTGATGGGCTGCCCTAAGGTAACAAGGGGGGAGACAACTCCAGAAGGGAGAATCCCCCGGAAGAACAGGTAGAGGACCATAGGGGCTTACCAGTGTAAAAGGGGTCCCTCTTACAAACCAAATGTTATAGTAAGAGGGAGGTAAGACAGAGTTGAAAGAGACTGACTGTGGAGGAAGTCTCTGACAGGGGAGATGATACATGCCAGTACAGGGAAAACAACTGTCTATTAATAGTGGTTAGTTCTCTTTCCCCCAAGAGGAAGAGAAAAACCCTGCAGGAAACACTGAACCTCCCCCAAAGAAGTATTTGAAGATGCATGAAGTGCTCCCTTATTGACGTCTCAAAATTAGATTTTTAATGCTTCTCTACCTAAAGTTATTCAATTGCCAGGCACAGTATCTACCTTGCCAGATGCAGCTATGTCCTCTTATAATGTGACTAACTTAGATATCTGGAAATTGGTCTCATAAAATAACTTTACTGCAAAGGAAGCAAATAACTTGTTTTTTTCAACAGGAAAGTAGATAGGCTCAGTTTGACTACAAATTAGATAAGACTCCCAATTAGGGGTTATGGAAGCTGTTGAGGCTTCTCATATTAAGGATAGTCTATTTAGATAGGTAGTTCAAATAGCTAGAAAATTCAATGGAGAAGTTAAAATCTGTGCTTCTGAAATTACCAAGGACATGCCTTTTGTCTCCTCTTCTTATTGTTAATAAAAATATTTCATGGAAATTGTAATGCTTTCAAATAGGGATTCTGTGGTTATTTACTACTACTACTAAACATCTGCAAAGCACTAAAAGGGATATACAGCACTATAAAACATTTAAGATAATGTAAGAAATGTAAGAATCCACACCCAAATATCTAACACCTTCAAACAAACTCAAGGTCTTCCGCAGGGATCTGCTTTATCTGCACTATTATTTAACATTTACTTACAACCAGTTTGTAACATCTTTAAACGCCACAATGTCTTTTATCATATTTACGCCGATGATATAATGTTCTACCTCCCATTTGAAATCCCACACCCACCTCTCCAAAAAATAACAGAATGTTTTAATGAACTAACTGAGTGGCTCAAAGAACAAAATCTACTTATCAACTTTACTAAAACAGATATTTTATTTATCACTAAAAATCAAACATATATACCCCCAAACACGATTACACTAGATACTCATGAAATTAATATAAAAAAGAAGTAAAATATTTAGGTGTGATACTTGACAATAATCTAAATATGGATTCACATATAAAATATTTAACTAAAAATATACATTACAAACTCAAAACACTAAAACAACTAAGACCTTTGATTCTTCTACAAGATTTTATTAACATAATTCATGCTATTATTACCCCACATTTCGATTTTGCAAATACAATACTTAATGGTATTTCGAAACAAAATATTAAAAAGATACAAATAACTCAGAACTTAGCTGCTAGAACGATTATGAATATAAGCCCACTTGAACATATTACACCAATTTTAGCTGAACTTCATTGGCTACCAATTTACTCCCGAATCAAATATAAAATTCTTGTCACTACATTTAAACTTATAAATAAACTTGCACCATCTGCACTAAATACACTGATTAACATTGACATTGATAAACGATCTCAAAGGAGCAGAAACATAAATACTTTAACAATACCAAAAGATTTTACAAAAGCCAGAAAACAAACCAATAAGAGAGCTTTCTCACACTCTGCTCCAATACTCTGGAACAATTTACCTGACAACATTCGCCTACTGTCTGACATAAAAGAATTTAAAAAAAATTAAAAACTCACTTATTTACATTACACTATAATACACTCCCAAAACAGAATTCTCAAAGGGATACAGGCTAACATTTATTTTTAATATTATATACCCTATTTTCAAAAATAAACGACACTAATACACTAATTTAACCATACTACACACTCATTTACATGATGATTAATAATTTAACTAGCAATGTATATATGTTCTAATATGTTATACTTGTAATGTTACAATTTTCCTTGTAATTTATAATTATCTGTTCTATGTAAAATGTCCTGGTATATCTCATACCAATTAACCTACTGTTACATGTAAACCGCACTTGAAACATGGGAAAGAGCGGTATATAAATAACTGTTAAATAAATAAATAAATAAATAAATAAAGTGACAGACAACATAGTCAAGACCGGCAACATGACAACTAGGGACTAAGATATGTTGAGGGGATTTGTTATATTGCTTTTTGCGTTATTTATGAAGGCAAAATTGGAGCTGCACAGGTGGAGGTAGAATCACAGAAGCTTGGATCTTACAAATGTTTTGGAATCTTCTCAGGATGTCCCATCAGGGCAGCTCTAGTTGTCTCAATGACTGCAGAAGTAGATAAAATAAATATCTTGAAAGCTTATTTTCAAAAATAGTATGTCTAGTTTTGAGGTAAAAAATTATTATATTTCCAGAGCCTCACAAGCTTGTAGGAGGTTGTTTCTCCATCTTAAACCACATGTTTTGGCTGTGGAGTCTTATTTCTTCATACATTTTCTATGTAAACATTTGTTGATTTATCAGTGAACAAGATACATATTTGCAGATCCATTATTTTGAAAAAGCTTCCTCCTTGATAAGTAGTCAAGATATCAGTCTGTTCTGTGTTGAAAATGGTTTTCATTTCTTATCTTTGTTATTATTTCTAGGAATGGGAGATTAATCCTAGGGTTTTTTTAGTTATTATGTTGGCTTTAGAATGGTAATCATCATCTTCCCTGTAATTTACCTCCTGTAAACTTGAAAATTACTGAAAAAAAACGTCAGCAAATTCATAGGCTTTTACCAAATTATTTTCAAGATACCCACCAAATATCCAAACCATCCTAAGAGGCAGTTCCACGAGTCAAATGCATTACTAAAAAGCTTGTGTGACTTATTCAAAACAGAGGCAAACCTTTTTAAAAAGAAGGCTCTCTGTCTCCTTCACCAGTCTAATTTGCTTCCTATACACTTCCCTTTGCTCAGAAGCTCCAGCAAAACCAGGGAATCCTTTTATTTAATCTAATGGTATTTTTTGACAGGTGCAGTTATATCCACTGCACTATCTAAAGTGGATTCCAAAGAGGACAGTTTTGCTTCTGCCAATCCTGTCAAAGCAAATAGTACATTAGTGTCTTATTCTAAGGATGAGTGCTCAACTGGTGATTGAGGATGCATGTGCATTAAGTATGGGTGCAATGATTCCACTGAATTTCAAATCCAGAAGTGTTCTCATTTTCAGGCAGACAATAGGTATGACATGCACCAAAGTAGTCATATGGCCCATTTTAAGTAGGTCTTGGCCAGGATGGTGGCCGATGGCTCAATATTGTGGATATGGGGCATAGAGTTTGCCAGCTGTCTGCCAGTAGAAAAGCTAATGCCAAGTCCAGAATGATTATGAATAAAACCCGTTAGTTGCCCGAAGTGTTGCTTATCTAAGTTGAAGATGACTCCTAGCAGAATTGCTTAGTCTGAGCACTAGGGCCATATTGGGTCAGGTTCTCCAAGGAAGCTGTGAAGAGCTAGTCATTGAGGTATGGATAGATTGCTTACTTATACAGGTGGTAACAACTAGTGACCATTCAAGGCATTTTGTGAAAACTGTGGACTAATGAGAGGCCAGAAGGAAGCACTTTGTAGTGATAATGGTCCATACGGAGATGTAAATGGAGGAATTTTCTGTAGTATGGCTCAGGCTTTCTTTCAGATCTGGTGTGTACAGCCAATTTCCCTTTTTCATATAGGGGAGAATGGAGAGAACAGACTAATTGCTTCTTACAGAAGAATAGGTTGATATATGCGAGATCTAAGAGTATGATCCTCCTGTCTTCTTCAGGATCCTAGGGCAGAACAGGAGGAGATTCATTCCTTTCTGAAGGAGGTAGGTATGAGATTGAGGTGCTGAGAGCACAAGAGGCAAATCTAGCGGCTGAATGTGGAACCTGAAGCGATGACATGTCCTTATAATGCTTAAAGCCCAGGAATCCTTGGTGATCTGTTCTCACCAATCAAGAAAGCAGTTACTTACCTGTAACAGGTGATCTCTGGGAACAGCAGGAATAAGTCTTCACATATGGGTATCGTCGGTACCGACGGAGCCTGCGCGGGAACGCTCCCCAGCATCCAAAAGGAAAGCTTTTGGGAGCATCCCACAGCGCCTGCACGCTGCCTTCCCACCTTTCCTAACTGCCTCTCTCCAGTTCGAGTTTTAAAGCTGAGACAAAGAGAGAGAAAGGAAAGGAAAGATAGATAGATACAACTCCTAGGGGAGGTGGGTGGGTTGTGAAGACTTATTCCTGCTGTTCCCAGAGATCACCTGTTACAGGTAAGTAACTGTGCTATCTCCAGGAACAAGCAGGAATGAGTCTTCACATATGGGGACTCCCCAGCTAGAGATGCCTGGGAGATCACCCAGATTGTGAGTCCCTGAGAATGGCTCCACCTGCACCCATGAATCTCAGGCATCCAGTCAGGGATGGAGGGTAGGAGTTGATTAGGTATGGAACAGATGTTTGAGAACAGCCTGACCAAACAAGGCATCCCGGCGGGAGTCCTTGTCCAAGCAGTAATGTGCTGTGAAGGTATGAACCGATACCAAGGTGGCCGCTCAACAGATTTGGTCGATGGACACAGAGTTAAGATGAGCCATAGAGGCTGCCATGGCCCTCACATTGTGAGCTGTGACATGGCCCTCCAGAGAAAGGTTCTTACTCTGGTAGGCGAAGGAAATACACTGAGCAATCCAATTAGACAGAGTTCTCTTAGAGACTGGAAGTCCTAAATGAGAAGGATCAAAAGCAACAAAAAGTTGAGAGGACTTTCTATGTTGCTATGTCCTTTGTAAGTAGAAAGCAAGTGCTCTTATACAATCCAGGGTATGAAGATTCCTCTCTGCACTTGATGCATGAGGTCCTGGAAAAAAGACAGGTAAATACACCTTCTGGTTCAGATGAAAAGGTGAGACCACTTTAGGCATAAAATGTGGATTAGTTCTGAGGACTACCTTGTCATGATGGAACCATGTATAAGGATTAGCCACTAAAGCTTGCAACTCACTAATACGGCGAGCTGAGGTGACTGCAATGAGAAAAATAACCTTCCAGGAAAGGAATTTCAAGGAGGTAGTGGCTAAGGGTTCAAAGGGTGGCTTCATAAGCTGGCCAAGAACCAGATTCAAGTCCCATGCCACTGGAGGTGGTCTAATGGAAGGTTTAGTCAAAAGAAGGCCTCTCATGAATCTTGCTATAAGAGGATGAGAGGAAATAGGTTGTCCATTGAGAGGCTTAAGGGATGCTGCAATAGCACTCAAATGGACTCTGATTGAATTTGTTTTAAGGCCTGCATGGGATAAATGCAGCAAATAGTCTAGTAAATAATTCAAAGGTATTGCAAGAGGGTTGAGACCAATGTTCCCTCTAATTTTCTGTAGGCTGTGTGCGCATAAAATATCAGCTGTGCAGCTTTTGAAGGAAGGTTCGATTTTTGTGCGCCACATAACGACACTCGGAGTTATATACTTTAAAATTTGACTACACGTCAGAATACAGTATGTATACCACATTGAATTTAATCAAATTAAATTAAAATAGACAATTACTAAATGAAGCTGAAAATTTCTAGTAATTACAATCACAACTTTTAAATTTTAAGACGTCTATGCTGTTTTCTATCAGAATCAGAACTGTAATTTTTGTGCGCTCTGTTGTAAAGTATGTGCGCGCGCTCAGCGAGGTGTGTGCGTGCGCACACGCGCACAGCTTAGAGGGAACAGTGGTTGAGACCCTTCTCTGCACACCAAATGGAAAACCTTTTCCATTTAAAAAGCATAGGAACGTCTGGTGGAAGGCTTTCTGGAAGCATGAAGGATATCCTTCACTTGCTGAGAAAGGTGTAAATCCTGAAGGTCTAGGCCTTCAGCAACCAGGCCCTGAGATGAAGAGACTGAGGATTTGGGTGCCACAAGGTTCCCTCCTCCTGGGAGAGGAGATCTGGAGCAGACCCCAGGTCCAGGGAGGGAGCTTGAGAGAGATGCAGAAGTAGAGGGTACCACACTTGGCGTGGCCAATGTGGTGCTATGAGGATCATAGACCCCTTGTCTCTCTGAAGCTTAAACAGAGTTTTGGGGATGAGGGGAATAGGTGGAAAGGCATAGAGGAAGTCTTGCCCCCAATGAAGAGGAAGGCATCCCTGGCCTGAACTCCCTGACATGGAATCCTGGAACAAAACCGGGGAAGTTTGGCATTCCACGGACTTGCAAACAGGTCTGTGTCTGGGGTACCCCAAATCCGAAAAATCCTGGCTATCTGGTCCGCATGGAGGGACCATTCGTGTGGAAGTAGAACTTGACAGTCTGTCTGCCGAAGAGTTTTGAACCCCTGGAAGATACACTGCCATGAGATGGATTTGATGCTCTCTGGCGAAGGCCCACAATCTTAGAGCTTCGTTGCAAAGCGACAGAGAGCCAGTCCCTCCCTGCTTGTTCACGTAGAACATGGCTACCTGGTTGTCCATGTGGATGAGGACTGTCTTGTAGCTGAGCAGGGTGTGGAAGACTATGAGAGCCAGAAAGATTGCTCTGAGCTCTAAGAGGTTGATATGTAGAGATGTCTCCTGTGGAGACCAGATGCCTTGGGTCGAGAGATCTTGTAGATGAGCTCCCCAACCCTTTGGAGAGGCATCTGTTGTAAGGGTTGCTTGGGGTAACACCTGTTGAAAGGGGGACCCCCCCCAGGAACAGATTTTGAATGGACTTCCACCAGTGGAGGTTGCTATTTTGTCTGACAGGCAACCTGATGCCTGAGTCCACTGGGTGGATAGGGTCCACTGAGCTGCCCTCATGTGAAGGCGAGCGTAAGGAACCACATGCACCATGGATGCCATGTGGCCTAAGAGTTATAACATCTCTCGAGCAGTGAAATGGGATTTTAACTGAATCTGGGAGGCTAACTGCACCAAGCGTAGGCAACGGGCCTGGGGAAGATAGGCCCTTGCAGTTGTGGTATCCAGTAAGGTGCCTATGAACTCTAGAGACTGAGTAGGGGTGAGATGGGATTTTGGAATGTTGATTACCAGTCCCAGATACTGAAGAACACTCCTTGTGCAGGCCAGGGAAGTCTGGGCCTCTGACTGGGATGGAGCTCGGATGAGCCAGTCGTCCAGATATGGGAATACGAATATTCCTAGAGTGCGCAGAAATGCAGCTACTACTGCCATGCATTTTGTCAACACTCTTGGAGCCGAGGCCAGACCGAAAGGAAGCACTTTGTATTGGTAGTGCTTTCCTTAGTAAAGGAACCGAAGGAACCTTCTGTGTGTTGGATGGATGAGAACATGGGTGTACGCATCCTTGAGATCTAGAGAACAAAGCCAGTCCTGACTCTGGAGGTATGGAAGGAGAGTTCCGAGAGAGATCATCTTGAATTTCTTTTTGCATTGAAACTTGTTCAATTCTCTGAGATCTAGTATGGGTCTGTAGCCCCCCGTTTTCTTTGGAATGAGAAAATAGGGGGAGTAGAACCCTGAGCCCTGTTGAAGAAGGGGCACTTCTTCTATTGCCCCTTGGGCAAGAAGGGTAGCAATCTCTTGACCTAGAAGGTTGAGGAGAGATGTTCGAGAATTGAACTGTTTCACCATGGTGTGAGGAGGAAGGTTTAAGAAATGAAACTTGTACCCATCTCATATGATGGAGAGGGTCCATTGCTCTGCTGTGATTTGTTCCCTTCTGGGAGCAAAGTGAGCTAACCTTCCTGGGATGGTGAGAGGCTCTGGATGTTCTAGAGCCAGAAAGGCTAAGTTCTCTAGTGGAAAGTCAAAGGCCCTGAGGAGGCTGAGGCTGTTGGGCCGTAGCAGTCCTCGCAGCCTGAGACTTGGCCTGTTTTGGCTGTTGCTGTCTCTTTGTAGCAAAATGACCTTGGGAAGAGGCCTGACCATAACCCGAAGAAAATTTCCCTTTTTTTGGAAAAGATACTTTTTTGAACAACCTCTTTTTAAAAGGAGCAGTAGTAGACTTTGAAAGTCTATCTAAAGCAGACTTTTCAGCATCCATCTGGTTGGCCTTTGCTTGCCAATCTTTGCCAAAGAGGTTTTCTCCTGTACAGGGAAGGTTACCTAGACCATCCTGTACCCAGGATTCCAAATCAGAGATTTGCAACCAAGCAACTCTGCGTGCACCTATGGCAATAGCCGAGGCTCTACTGGCACCCTCAAAAGAGTCAAAGGCTGCACGGTTGGAAAACTTGGATACATCCTGTGCCTGTTTAAGCCAGGTGATATATTCTTCTCTCTTATCTTCTGACATAAAAGGAGATAAGGTTTGCAGATGATCTGTAACTTCTTTTAGAAACATCCCCATATAGAGACTATAGGAGTTGATTCTGGCTACAAGCATACTGGCCTGGAAGATTTTCCTGCCAAAGGCATCTAGGGTTCTGCATTCTCTTCCTGGAGGAGCAGAGGAGTGCCTTTTTGTACTCTTGATCTTTTTCATAGCAGACTCTACCACAATGGAGTGGTGAGGAAGCTGAGTCTTATGAAACCCAGGACAAGGAGGAACACGATACATGGTGTCCAACCTTCGGGAATGAGGGGAGGTGGAAAGAGGAGTCTCCCATATGCCCAACATGTGATCATAAAGAATCTCATGTACTGGTAAGGTGGCTGCCTCTTTAGGAGCCTTAGGATATTGTAGGATATCTAATTTTTTGGCTCTAGGTTCAGTTTCAGAGGCCACTGAGATGGACAGGCCTTTGGCAACCTCCCTAATGAAGTCCTGAAAAGACAAGTCTTCAGGAGACATTCTCCTTTTTGGAGAAGAGGGTTCCTGAGGAAGGATCCCCGATGCTTCAATTGAGGCCTCTGATGTATCAGTCTTCAGAGGAATCGAAGTATCGACTGTCTGGATGCTGTCGCAGAGCCCGATACGCGTACCGGGAGGTATCGACATCGGGAGTAATCGGTACCGAGTCGGTACTGATAGGCATCACTGGATAGCGTACCGCTGCCGTCGATGCTGATGTCGATGCAAGCGGTACCGGTATTGGAACTGATTTCGGATCCGGTACCAGAATCGGTACAGACAACGGGGTTTGTTGCGGTACCGCAGGCGTCGCAGCTTGTATGAATGCCGTGATGGCACGCTGCATGGTCAGGATATTCTGATCCATCGATGCCACCAATGTCTGGATGTCAGTACCGGTGGTAACCGCCGGTACCCCAGAACACTGTAACAGGTGATCGGTCGAGGCCGAGCCATCGATGTCAACCTGTGACCCCATAGGTAGAGCTTTGGAAGCCGGAGCATCCCGCCGGGGTAATTTTGCCGGTGTGGATTCCTCAAGAGTAAGCCCGGTGGCATCTCGATACTTAGAGGGAGATGAACTCTTTGAGGATCGGCCAGATTTAAGTTTGGTTACCTGAGATCCATGGGCTGAAGCAGCAGCCCTGGAAGACATCGATGCCACAGAAGCTGCATCGGAGGGAAACAGGGTACTGAGCTTGGCTGCCCGATTTTGTAACCCTCTCTTAGAGATCATAGAACAGGACTCACAATCCGCTATGGAGTGGTCAGGACCTAAACATTTTAGACACCAGTCATGGGTGTCTGTGACAGAAATAGTGCTGCATGAGGAAAAATATATCTGTAGGCCTAAGGCCCCAGAAGAAAAAATGCACTGTAGTTTGTTTTTGTTTTTTTTTTAAGAATGAAAAAAGACCGGTGGTACCGGTCCGGAATCGAGAAGGCAGACACGCGACTAAAGAAAAATAAAATAAAATAAGAAATTCTTCAGCGGTGACAGGAAACACGACCTGCTGGCTCCGCGGAAAAGAAGAACTGGAGAGAGGCAGTTAGGAAAGGCAGGAAGGCAGCACGCAGGCGCTGTGGGATGCTCCCAAAAGCTTTCCTTTTGGACGCTGGGGAGCGTTCCCGCGCAGGCTCCGTCGGTACCGACGATACCCATATGTGAAGACTCATTCCTGCTTGTTCCTGGAGATAGCAGTGTATCCAATGCCCCATAAGTAAAAGCAAGTATGTGTATTCTGGAGAGACAGTAGTTTTAACTTCGGGGGGGAGATAGTAAAAAGAAAAAAAAGGTGATGGTTGCTTCAGCTGTGGAGTCACAGCCTGCTTTTTCATTAACAAGGCTTAGCAAAAGTAGGATGCCACGACAGCTGAGGAAGTCTCAGAGGAAACGTCTTCTACAGTAGTATCAACTTCTAAGATTGGGATGTGCTTGTCTAGAAGATGATGTAGACAATGGTAGTAAAGCTAACAGATATTACAAAGTAGAGCAGTGATCCTTAATTGCATCCATGGTTTCCTTAATCTCCAGAGTTTACACTGCATAAGTGTCTACCTGTCTCATATGAAGGTCCTCTTGGAAGCTGGATACATGAAACCATTTATTTTATTTATTTAGACAGTTTTGTATATCACCTTATCATTCAATCAAAGTGGTCACAACACAATTGGGTGATACATTTAACACAAGGGGATATGAGACACATACACTAATACTTACAGGGAACATGTGCAATGGAGGGTTAAGTGGCTTGCCCAAGACCACAAGGAGCACCTGTGGGACTAGAAACCCCAGTCCTTCCAGCCCAAGGTTGCTGTCTTCTAGTGGGATTTGAACCCCCGACCTTCCGGCCTGAGGTAACTTGCCCCAACCACTAGGCCACTCCTCCCTGCAACCAACCATGCAAGATGTCTGGCAGCAATGGCAGAATCTGAAATTCTGGAGATGTGCTGAATATGTTATAGGCTATGGGGGTCATTTAAGAAACTCTCTTCATGATTTGGAGTTTAAAAATGGGTATTCAAATATGCAAATCACAGATGTCCCCATACCCATTTTAGAAAGCCAGCACACAGAAATCTCCAATGCAAACACATCTATGTAGCATAGGGTTATTGTGAAGATGTGGCCTGGGTGGTGTAATGGAAATGATCACCACCATGAAATTTCAGAATGGCATGCGCATGTCTGGCCCTGGCTGTTGACACATCCGAGCCTATATCTGCTCTTCCTGCTGCAGGACGGGGGGGAGGGGAGCGAAATGTGCTCTCACCACCACAGTACCTTTTACCAGGTCAACAAAACCTGCCCTGCTTCTGCACGTCTGCAGATCTAAAATGGCAAGCTGGGATATGCATATATCACAGCATGTATGTCCCAAATCTGAAACACCTCATCTGGCACATCTATGTACCTGTTTCTGCAGTCATTCATTTCAGGATCATCCATATTTCTAAACTGATCTGCAAACATCCACGTATGCAGTCATGCCATTGCATTTTTCAGGGCAGAGAGAGCAATTTCAGACAGCACTTATACATGCCTCCCTTCACTGCTGCCACTCCCCTGGTATTTTGGACACTGACCTGGGCTTCTCAAATTCTTTCTACATATGTCCCTTCTAAAATGCCACTTCACATGTATAAGATGGGTTACACGCATCTGCTTCTGTTAGAATCACTGTACCCTGAAAGACTGTCTTGCCCAAATGGTCTAAGAGCCTAGAGTTTTACCAGATGGCATGTTGGAATATTCTCTACGTCATCTTCCTCATGGCAACCTCAATTACAACTGAGAAATGTACAACGCAGGATCTTATTAAAGCTCTGTGTTGGCTGGGCCTTATATTTCACATCCACCTTTTTATGTAAGCTCAATGGTAAGTGTGCTCTGCTAAATATGAAACTGCTTTTCTTAAAGGCCATTAATTGGTATAGTTACAGCAGCTTATAAAGCCAACATGAACTTGAAGAAGCTAAAGCCATCCCCACATGATTTTGTTTCCTGGTGAAGTGGCTTCCCTTGCTATGTGTGGCACATATCTTGGGTAGGAGATGTGGTCAAAGGCAATTCATTTTGAGCAGAAAGTTCAGAGGGAATCTCTGTAGAGTAGTCCACTGTTTCCAAGGAGGATTCCTGAGGGATGAAATACAGATCTAGGTAATCTTCCTAAGACGTTTGAGAGGTATCTGAGCATAGGAAGAACACATGACTTCCATGAGGGATAGAGTCAGAAATAGATTAACTATATCTTGCAAAGTGTCTCTGCGCAGAAGTAATGCCTCTGAACTAAGCAGCACGGCACTAGGCTGCTGATACAGTATTTGGTAGGTCCTTAAAGTAACCTTTGATGGATTTGTTAAACATTCTTTCTGGAACAAATGAAGTTGTTTCAGAAGGGGCAGCAAAACAGATGGAAAAGATTAATCTGCAACTATAATTAAGACCAGAATTGAAGGGGAGAAGCTGGTACCATCTGCACAGAGGGCTAAGTGGAAGAAGAGCGTCGGGGGAAGCCCTGGGACCTGCCGCCTGCCTGTGAAGCATCACAGAGACGCTAGAGGCTGACCCCTGAAGTCATTTCCAGTCCTGTGGCTACAATTTGATTGCTGTAGCCATGACAAACCAGAGAAGCTGGTACCATCTGCACTGAGGACTAAGTGGATGAAGAGTCCTGGGACCTGTTGCCTGCCTGTGCAGCATCCCAGAGACACCAGAGGCTGACCCCTGAAATTTCCAGACCCGTGGCTATAATTTGATTGCTGTAGCCATGATATGTGGCCTGGGATCATGTGACCAAAGGGGCACACCAGGCCCCTTCGGAACCAACTGAGGAGCTAACAGAGGTTTACCAACTTGCATCCTAGGTAGTGTCTCTAGTTTTGGCTGATATGGGGAAAGATATGGGGCTGGTGGTGCAGAGGTTTCAACCAAGGGGCCAATGAACTTTCTTGTCCTGGTTCAAGGTAAAACTTTGTTGGGCTTGGGGACACCATCTAAAGCAAGTCAAATCAGTCCTGAGGTTCCCTCCTTAAGCTTGGACTCCCACTCACTGCCTCTACATCCAGCAGTGAGCCAGGGCGCTATCAAACTGGCTTCCACAGCCAGACAATCTAATGGTGCTCTTGGGAAAATCTGTGATGCTACTGTACCTGAGTCTGTCACAGATGTAGTGTTGGTCTGGTCTCCCATTGAAGGGGGTGTGGGAGTGGGTACCCCAGGCACATCAATTGTTCCTCTAAAGCCTGTGGTATTTTCTGGGGCTTTGGGGAGTGAGGGGAGTGATTCATCAATCTCAATGAGCCCCCCCCCCCCCCAAGGAAGTTACCAATATGGAGATCTGGCATGTCATGGCCAAGGTGGACAGTACTCTATATGGCTGTCTCCCGACTGTGCAAGTTTTTGGGTTAAACTGTGAATAAGCTGGCCCTTCTTGAAGGGGAACTTAGGTCCCGAGGGGAGTGATTGATGACACCAGAGAAAAGGTTTTGGCATTAGAAGCGAATTGTGCTGTCTTGAAGGGTAAGGATGTTGGAAAGCAAAATTGAAAGGCTGGAAAACTCCTTGAAATGATTAAATCTTTGTTTTGTTAATTTTCCATATTGCAATATGATTCCTGCTGCAGAAATGCTAAAGAATTTTGTTAGTGTGTTGCACCTCAAAGCTGACCACCCAACTGTAGTTAAGAATGCTGCTTATGTTTTTTTCAATTAAAAATGTTGGGGATGGTAGTTTGGTTTGGCCACCGGAAGGTGATCTAACTGCTCTCTTGGATGCTTCGGTTGAAGAGTCTGCTAACAAAGGAACTGTGGTGACTACTTTCCAAAGTCTCCTAGACAGAGATTTTCTGCTTTTTTTCAAGGAGAGATTGACACCTTTTCACGGGGGGGGGGGGGGGGGGGGGGGTTGTACATGTATATCTTGATATATCTGCCAAGACCCAGCAAATTTGGAGAGGATTCTTCCAGTTAAAGCCTAGAACTCTGTCACTGGGAATGACCTTCAAGATATCCTCAGATGCTTGATGAAATATTTACGTAAAGATAGCAGAGTTACTTACCTGTAACAGGTGTTCTCCAGGGACAGCAGGAATCAATCCTCACTTATGGGTGACGGCACCGACGGATCCCGCGCAGAGCAATTCCCCAGCTTTCAAAGAAAACCTTTGGGATTGCTACCACGCATACATGGTCCTCTTCCCGCCCAAGGGTGCCATCTTGCTCAGTCAGGTCCCTTAGCTCGAGCCCTACTAAGCAGATGGAAAGGGAAAGATAAAAATTCAGCAACTCATCAGGGGAGGCGGGAGGGTAGTGAGGACTGATTCCTGCTGTCTCTGGAGAACACCTGTTACAGGTGAGTAACTACGCTTTCTCCAGGAACAAGCAGGAAGTCAGTCCTCACTTATGGGACTCCCCAGTTATAGGCTATCAAACCTGTAACCAAAAATGACTCCGCGAGGTCATGAGCAGAAGCCGATGGCAGAGTCCTCGGGTCGAAGCCCTCGGTAGCCATGAAGAAGGGTCGGAGGGCAGGAGTTGCTTATACCCTGAACAGATTAAGGAGTACAGCCTGGCCGAAAGCGCTGTCCCAGCGGGACTCCCTCTGCAGGCAGTAGTGTGCAGCAAAGGTATTCGTGAAAGACCAGGTCGCCGCTTAGCAGATGTCCATCAGGGGTATGGAGCGCAGCGAGGCCACCGAGGCTGCTTTAGCCAGAACCCCGTACACGGCGACACGACAATCTAATGGGGCACCCGCCTTTGTATGAGCGAAAGCAATGCAGTCCGCCATCCAAACCGAGAGAGTGCATTTGGTAACTGCCTGTCCCAGTTGATTGGGATCATAGTTCACAAAGAGTCGGCCAGACTTGCGATGAGTCTGGGTGCGCTGCAAGTAGAAGGCAAGAGCCCTTCTGCAGTCGAGAATGTGGAGAGCTGCCGACGTCTGGTCAGCGTGGGGCCTCGGGAAAAAAGTCGGCAGGACAATCTCCTGGTTAAGATGGAAATCAGAGATAACTTTATGTAAGCAGGAATTTAGGGTGGGTACTGACCACACTATTCCGCTAGAACCTGGTGTAAGGGGCATCGGCCATGAGAGCCTGGAGCTCACTGACTCAGCAGGCCGAGGTCAGTGCCACCAGGAAGGCCACCTTCCAGGATAGGTGCCAGAGCAAGCACGTCGCCATCAGCTCGAAGGATGGAGTGAGCTGCATGAGCACCACATTCAGGTCCCATTCTGCCAGTGGAGGTCAGATGGGCGGCTTGGAAAGCAAAAGAACCCGCATAAAGCGGGAGAATAACGGCTGTCCCGAGAGGGGCTTTCCCTCGATGGGGAGGTGGTTCGTTGATAGCGCTCAAGTGTACCCTAACAGAGTTAGACTTCAGACCTTCCTTCGAGAAATGGAGGTGGTACTGAAGGATCCATCGAATGGAACATGAGAACAGATCGATCTGGAGCCCCTAGCACCAGAACGAGAAGTGTCACCACTTGAAGGCATAGGACCGTCTAGTGGAGTCCATTCTCGAGGCAAGGAGGACTTCTTGGCCTCCTCTGGAAGAGCCAATGAGGCTAGGGAAACCTGTTCAGCTGCCAGGCTGTGAGAGATAAAGAGGCTAGGTTCGGGTGCTGCACCCAACCCTCCTCCTGTGTTAGCAGACCTGGGGTAGAGCCCAGGGGAATAGGAGGCTCCGTCGACAGCCGGAACAGAAGCAGGAACCAAGGCTGCTGAGGCCATGAGGGGACTACGACAATCAATGATGCCCGATCCCGCTGAGCCTTGAACAGAGTTCTCGCTATTTATTTATTTATTTAACATTTCTTATATACTGCCTTTCATGATATCAAGGCAGTTTACATAGTAACGTAACTGAAATTACATTGAAAAGGGCATTATAACTTGGAGATAACTATTTTACAGGGAACATGGGCTATGGAGGGTTAAGTGGCTTGCCCAAGACCACAAGGAGCACCTGTGGGACTAGAAACCCCAGTCCTTCCAGCCCAAGGTTGCTGTCCTCTAGTGGGATTTGAACCCCCGACCCTCTGGCCTGAAGTACCTATGAGGGGAAAGGGAGGGAATGCATAGAGCAGGCTGGATGACCAGTCCAGAAGGAATACATCCCAACTCTCTCTGCTTGGGTGCGGTACTGGGCTTCAAAAGCAGGGAAGCTGCGTGTTCTGAGGACTGGTGAAGAGGTCTATCGCCGGAGTCCCCCAGCAAAGAAATAGCCAGCCCGCTACCACTGGATCCAGCCACCATGCGTGGGTGCGAAGGATCCTGCTAAGCCTGTCCGCCAGGACATTCTCCTGACCCGGAAGGTAAGTCACCTTGAGTGACATCTTCCGTCAGACGGCAAGGGAGCAGAGGAGGACCGCTTCCTGGCAGAGGGAACGTGAACCAGTGCCTCCCTCCTTGTTGACATAAAACATCACAACACGGCTGTCGTCTGCACGAGTACCGACCTCCCCTTGAGGTGGTCCTCAAAGGCACTCAGGGTCCACCGAATCGCCCGGAGTTCGATCAAGTTTATCTGTTGCTGCGACTCCTCTGGCGACCACTGCCCCTGTATGCACAGTGGCCCGCAGTGGACTCCCCACCCTAACAGGGAAGCATATGTAGTCAGCACATTGTGCTTTGGGGCCTGGAATGGCAACCCCTGGAGGTGGTTGCGGGGGTTTTGCCACCAGCTCAGGGACAAGCGAAGATCGGGAAGGACCTGACGGGGTCCCTGAGGTGGCTGATGGACGTGCTCCATTGGGCGCTGAGGCACCACTGAGCTGTCCGCATGTGCAGGCGGGCATGGGAGACAACATACACGGTAGAAGCCATGTGGCCCAGGAGGCGCAGCATCGTCGGAGCTTTGGACCTGAGCTGCCAGGGCTCCGAGGCAGTCAACTCAATCCGCTGGTAAGAATGCAGTCACCCACTGAGTATCGAGGTGTGCCCCGATAAACTTGAGTGCCTGCACCGGCTCGAGGTGAGACTTTGGATAGTTGACCAGGAACCGCAAGCCTTCCATCAAAAAGGATCATGTGCGACGTTGCTCGCCAGGTTTCCTCGACCGAGGATCCTGTGACGAGCCAGTTGTTGAGGTAGGGAAAGACTGGCACGCCCCGACGCCTGAGACGTGCGGCCACCACGGAGAGGCACTTCGTGAAGATTCATGGGGCGGACGCGAGGCCAAAGGGGAGCACCCTGTACTGAAAGTGCCCTCCTTGAACCCTGAAGCGCAGGTACTGCCTGTGCTAGGGGTGGATTAAGATGCGGGCGTAAGCGTCCTTTATATCCAAGGAGCATAGCCAGTTGCCCTGCCGGAGGAAGGGCAGCAGAACGCCAAGTGATAACATCTTGAACTTCTCCCGCACCAAGAACTTGCTCAGCTTTCAGAGGTCGAGGATGGGCCGCAGACCCCATCTTCTTCGGGATGAGGAAGTACCAGGCATAGAAGCCCCGACCTCAAAGGTGTGGCAGGACCTTCAACTGCCTGTTGGGCGAAGCGAGAGAGTAGTTCCCGCTGCAGTAAAACCTGGTTCGGGGGGAGTTGAGGTGGCTCCGCTGGGGAGAAGGGAGGTGGAAGCCTGTCGAAGCGAAGGTGATAGCCGTCTCGGACGACCTGGAGAACCCAGGTGTCCAAGGTGAAGGAAGCCCACAAAGGGGCGAAAGAAGACAGGCGTCCCCCCATTGGCTGCTGCGTCACCAGAGAGTGAGGGGCTACACCATTGGCATCAAAACCCCTATGCGGGATGTGGTGGAGCCAGAGATTGAGCTTTTGGCCTATTTGGCTTGCGATGCCCTTGGCCGGACTTACCCTGCGCCGGAGTGGTCAACATGGGGGTAGCCAGATACAGTGAGTAGCCACGGTACTGAAAGTCCTTCCTCGGAAAGAAGGGCTTCTTGGCCTGTTGCTTTTTCCGGGGCAAAGTGGAGGTTTTGTGCTAGAGACAGGTTTGGGTGACCAACTCAGTCAATCTCTGTGGGCTTATCCTCCATCGGCTTGCAGAAGAGCTGTTTACCGAGGCAGGGGACTTCTAGGAGCTTCTCTTGCACCCACTGCTCCAAAACTGACGATTGGAGCCATGCCTGGTGGCAGGCCCCGATGACCGCGGCCACCACCCGAGTCGATGACTCAAATCCATCATAGGTGGCTCAGGAGAGGTATTTTGAACAGTCTGCGACGGACTTCAACAGAGTGCTGAACCTACTAAGAGGCTCACCCTCGAGGCCCGCGGAGAAACCTCCGAACTCCTTGGCTAAGTCACGCAAGAACATACCAATGTATAGTTGGTATGCTTGGATGTGACAAGATAGCATGAAGCCTTGGTAGGCCTTGCAGACGAGAGCATCAAGGGCTCTCAACTTTCGGCCAGGAGGGACCGAAGAGTGTGATTTCGAGCTATTCTGCTTCCTCATGGCCAACTCCACCACCATAGAGGTGTGGGGAAGTTGAGTCTTTCTAAACCCCGGGCCACGCTGTACCTTGTACATCGTATCAAGGCACTTGCTCATGATGAGGACAGAGGCGGGTGCCTCCCACATGCGGAGCAGCAGCCGATACAGAATGGGAGGGATCAGAACAGTGATAGATTCCCTAGGCGAGGACTCGTACTGAAGAATATCTAGTTCTTCAGCTCGAGGGTCCTCCTCGGCCTGAGTGGCCAGGCTAAGAGCCTTGCCATATCCCAGACGAACACCAGGAAAGAGGTGTCCTTGGGTGGTGAGTGCCACTGGAAAGCGGGCAGGGAGGGGTCCGACGTAAGGTCCCGGTGGGTACTGGTTTCCTGGGAGGTGTCCCCATCAGATTCCCAATCTGAAAACTCAGATGAGGAGTACGAGCTGGGCGAATCGCCCTGTGTGGCGGCCAGGGCCCGTTTGGAGCCGGAGGCCCTGGAAGATCTCGCCTACGAGGAACAGGAGAGCGAGCGAGACCAACATCAAGGACCCTCATGAGGCCCGCAGATCTCGGGGGTTTCCTGGATGGATTTCAGTGTCCCACGTGAGGGACCCATGGTCTCTGGGCACGAGTCAGCGAATCTGGCTGTGAGCGCCTGCTGGGAAGCGATGAATGCAGAAACTGTGCTCTAGTGCCAGCTTGTGGGACTCCCACGCAGGCATGGGGCCCTGCGACGCCGAACCCAGAGTCACCAGGTCGGGCTTCGAGGAGGAGAGGGGGTCCTCACCGAGATAGCCCTCAGGAGACCGGGCGCCTTCGCCAGAGGCCTCCATATCAGTGTGGGGTACCTTGCAGGGCCGCTCCTTGGCCAACTCTCGGGAATGCCGAAGACGGCTAAGCAACCGAGCGTGGGAGGCCCCGACAGCGACTTCGAGGCCTCCTTCTTATGCTGCTCCATCTCAGGGGATCCCTGGTCGGCGTGCCGCCGAGAGCACGGGGCCAAAGAGGGGGACCCCACTGGGGAAGAGACGACCGAGGGCGGCTCCAGGGATTCAGAGTCAGCCTTTCGAAAAACGTCTTCGGACTGTCTTAGGACTTCTGCTTACGACTAAGCAGGGCCTTAGAGGACATTTTCTTACAGAGCAAACAGAGCTCCGGATCATGATCGGCACCGCAGACAACAGTCATTGGTGTCCATAAGCGACATCTTCCTTGAGCATCTGTCGCATTTTTTGAAGCCGGTGGTCATAGGGCAAAAATGGCCCCTGCAAGGACGAAGACCCAAGCAGCCAGCGGCTAGGGTAAGAAAAGGGCAAGAAGCCCGTTGGCAAAAAGGGTGAAGAACTGTCCCTGAACAGCTCTAAGAAGGTAGAGCAGGGGAGGGACGGGAAGAAGACCAGTGCAACCGTTAAAACAGAAGACCAATAGGCCAAAAACAAAAAACTTTTTCTGAGGGATGAGGATGTGCATCTGAAGGGCTCCGCGAAAAAAGGGAGACTGAGCAAGACGGCACCCTTGGGCGGGAAGAGGACCACACGTGTGGTAGCAATCCCAAAGGCTTTCTTTGAAAGCAGGGGAATTGCTCCACGCGGTCTCCGTCAGTGCCAACCTCACCAATAAGTGAGGACTGACTTCCTGCTTGTTCCTGGAGAAAGCACAGTTACTTACCTGTAACAGGTGATCTCTGGGAACAGCAGCAATAAGTCTTCACATATGGGTATCGTCGGTACCGACGGAGCCTGCGCGGGAACGCTCCCCAGCGTCCAATAGGAAAGCTTTTGGGAGCATCCCACAGCGCCAGCGTGCTGCCTTCACGCCTTTACCAACCGCCACTCTCCAGTTCGATTTTTAAAGCTGAGACAAAGAGAGAGAGAGGAAAGAAAAGATAGAGAGATACAACTCCTAGGGAAGGTGGGTGGGTTGTGAAGACTAATTCCTGCTGTTCCCGGAGATCACCTGTTACAGGTAAGTAACTGTGCTATCTCCAGGAACAAGCAGGAATGAGTCTTCACATATGGGGACTCCCTAGCTAGAGATGCCAGGGAGAGACCCCAGAGTTGTGTGTCCATGAAAAGGACTCCACCTCCCTCCATGGATCTCTGGCATCCAACCAGGGTAGGAGTTGATTAGGAATGGAACAGGTGTTTGAGAACAGCCTGACCAAACAAGGCATACCGGCGGGAGTCCTTGTCCAAACAGTAATGGGCAGTGAAGGTATGAACCGAGGCCCAGGTGGCCGCTCAACAGATCTGGTCGATGGACACAGAGTTCAGATTAGCCATTGAGGCTGCCATGGCTCTCACATTGTGAGCTGTGACATGACCTTCCAGAGAAAGGTTTCTACTCTGGTAGGCGAAAGCAATACACTGAGCAATCCAGCTGAACAGTGTCCTCTTAGAAACTGGAAGCCCTAAATGGGAAGGATCAAAAGCAACAAAGAGTTGAGGAGACTTTCTATGTTGCTGTGTCCTTTGTAAGTAAAAAGCGAGAGCTCTTTTACAATCCAAGGTATGAAGATTCCTCTCTGCACTTGATGCATGACGTCCTGGAAAAAAGACAGGTAAGTATACCTCTTGGTTCAGATGAAAAGGCGAGACCACTTTAGGCATAAAGTGAGGATTGGTCCTGAGGACTACCTTATCATGATGGAACCTTGTATAAGGAGGGTTAGCCATCAAGGCTTGCAACTCACTGATGCGACGTGCTGAGGTGACTGCAATGAGAAAGATAACCTTCCAGGAAAGAAATTTCAAGGAGGTGGTGGCTAAAGGTTCAAATGGTGGCTTCATGAGCTGGCCAAGATCCAGATTTAAATCCCATGCCACTGGAGGTGGTCTGATGGGAGGTTTAGTTAAAAGAAGGCCTCTCATAAATCTTGCTATAAGAGGATGAAAGGAAACAGGTTGTCCATTGAGAGGCTTGAGGGACGCTGCAATAGCACTCAAATGGACTCGTACAGAATTCGTTTTGAGGCCTGCATGTGAAAGCTGCAGAAGATACTCTAATAAAGAATTCACAGGTATTGCTAGAGGGCTAAGACCCTTCTCTGAACAACAAATGGTAAATCTTTTCCATTTGAAGGCATAGGAACGTCTAGTGGAAGGCTTTCTGGAAGCATGAATATCATCTCTGACTTGTTGAGAGAGATGGAAACTTGAAGGTCTAGGCCTTCAGCAACCAGGTTCTGAGATGGAGAGACTGGGGGTTTGGGTGCCACAACGTTCCGTCTCCCCGGGAGAGAAGATCTGGAGCAGACCCCAACTCCAGGGATGGAGCCTGAGAGAGATGAAGTAGAGGGTACCACACTTGGCGTGGCCAATGTGGTGCTATGAGGATCATAGATCCCCTGTCTCTCTGAAGCTTGAACAGTGCTTTGGGAATTAGGGGAATGGGTGGAAAGGCATAAAGAAAGTCTTGACCCCAATGAAGGAGGAAGGCATCCCTGGCCTGAACTCCCTGACACGGAATCCTGGAACAGAACCGGGGAAGTTTGGCATGCCACGGACTTGCAAACAGGTCTATGTCCGGGGTTCCCCAAATTCGAAAGATCCTGGTTATCTGGTCCCCGTGGAGGGACCATTAGTATGGAAGCAGAACTCGACTGAGTCTGTCTGCCCAAGAGTTTTGAACCCCTGGAAGATACACTGCCATAAGATGAATTTGATGCTTTCTGGCGAAGGCCCACAATCTCAAAGCTTCGCTTCAAAGCGACAGAGAGCCAGTCCCTCCCTGCTTGTTTACATAGAACATGGCTATTTGATTGTCCGTGTGGATGAGGACTGTCTTGTAGCTGAGCAGGGAGTGGAACACTCAGAGCTAAGAAGATTGCTCTGAGCTCCAAGAGGTTTATGTGTAGTGAAGTCTCCTGTGGAGACCAGATGCCTTGGGTAGAGAAGTCTTGTAGATGGGCTCCCCAACTCATTGGAGAGGCATCTGTTGTAAGGGCTACTTGGGGAAGTGACTGTTGAACAGGTTTTGAGAGGACTTCCACCACTGGAGAGACCAAAAAAGGCGACTGGAGTTTGCTATTTTGTCTGACAGGCAACCTGATGCCT
Organism: Ichthyophis bannanicus; assembly: GCA_033557465.1. NCBI lineage: Eukaryota > Metazoa > Chordata > Amphibia > Gymnophiona > Ichthyophiidae > Ichthyophis > Ichthyophis bannanicus. Next base: position 1,282,217,074 of record CM066032.1, read on the forward strand.
GAGTGCATTGGGTGGATAAAGTCCATTGAGCTGCCCTCATGTGCAGGCGAGCATATGGAACCACATGCACCGTGGATGCCATGTGGCCTAAGAGTTGTAACATTTGTCGAGCAGTTAAAAGGGGTTTTAACTGTATTTGGGAGGCTAACTGCACCAAGCGTAGGCAACGGGCCTGAGGAAGATAGGCCCTTGCAGTTGTGGTATCCAACAAGGCCCCCTATGAACTCGAGGGACTGAGTAGGGGTGAGATTGGATTTTGGGATGTTTATCACTAGTCCCAAATACTGAAGGACACGCATTGTGCAGATTAGACAAGTCTTGGCCTCTGCTTGGGATGGGGCTCGAATGAGCCAGTCGTCCAGATATGGGAAGACAAATATTCCTAGAGTGCGTAGAAATTCAGCTACTACTGCCATGCATTTCATGAACACCCTTGGTGCAGAGGCCAGACCAAAAGGAAGCATCATGTACTGGTAGTGCTTTCCCTGAAAAAGGAACCGAAGGAACCTTCTGTGAGTTGGATGGATGAGGACATGGGTGTACGCATCCTTGAGATCTAGAGAACAAAGCCAGTCTTGACTCTGAAGGTATGGAAGCAGAGCACCGAGAGAAATCATCTTGAATTTCTCCTTGCATAGAAATTTGTTCAATTCTCTGAGATCTAGAATGGGTCTGTAGCCCCCTGTCTTCTTTGGAATAAGAAAATAAGGGGAGTAGAACCCTGTGCCTTGTTGAAGAAGAGGTACTTCTTCTATTGCCCCTTGGGCAAGAAGGGTGGCAATCTCCTGACCCAGAAGGTTGAGGAGAGATGTTGGAGAATTGAACTGTTTCACCATGGTGTAAGGGGGAAGGCTTAAGAAGTGAAGCTTGTACCCCTCCCTTATGATGGAAAGCGTCCATTGCTCTGCTGTGATTTGCCCCCATCTGGGAGCAAAGTGAGTCAACCTTCCTGGAATGGTAAGGGGCTCTGGTCCCTCCAGAGCTAGAAAGGCTAAGTTCTCTAGTTGCAAGTCAAAGTCCCTGAGGAGGCTGAGGCTGCTGGGCCGTGGAAGGTCTAGCTGCCTTTGACTTGGCCTGTTTGGGTGGTTGCTGACGCTTTGCAGCAAAACGACCTGTAGAAGATGCCTGCTGACCATAAGCAGGATAGTATCTCCCCTTTTTGGAAAAGAATGTCTTTTTAAACAATCTTTTCTTGACAGGGGCAGAGGTAGACTTTGAAAGTCGATCCAAAACAGAGTTCTCAGCATCCATCTGAGTGGCCTTTGCTTGCCAATCCTTACCAAAAAGGTTCTCCCCTGTACAAGGGAGATTTCCTAATTGATCTTGGACCCAGATCTCCAAATCATTAGCTTGTAGCCAAGCAATTCTGCGTGCCCCTATGGCAATAGCCGAAGCTCTGCTTACACACTCAAAAGAGTCAAAGGCTGCACAATTGGAAAATTTGGAGACCTCTTGGGCATGTTTGAGCCAAGTGAGAAACTCCTGTCTTTTATCCTCTGAAATAAAAGGAGATAAAGTCTGCAGGTGATCTGTGACTTCTTTCAGAAACATTCCCATATAGAGACTATAGGAATTGATCCTAGCAGCTAGCATAGCAGCTTGGAAAATCCTTCGGCCAAAGGCATCCAGAGTCCTGCATTCACGCCCAGGAGGATTAGAAAAGTGTCTCTTTGCACTCTTCATCTTCTTCATGGCAGACTCTACCACAATAGAGTGGTGAGGAAGCTGAGACTGTGGAAGCCCGGACAAGGAGGGACACGATACATGGTGTCTAACCTGCGAGAGTGAGGAGAGGTGGTGAGAGGTGTCTCCCACATCCTCAACATGAGATCATAAAGAATCTCATGAACAGGTAAAGTAGCTGCCTCCTTAGGAGCTTTGGGATATTGTAAAATATCCAACAGCTTAGCTCTGGGTTCTGACTCAGGGTCCACTGTGATAGAAAGGCCCCTAGCCACATCCCTAACAAAATCCTGAAAGGACAAGTCCTCTGGAGGAGACATTCTTCGTTTAGGCGAAGACTCCTGAGGAAGAAGTATCGATGCTTCTACAGAACCCTCAGACTCAGAGTCTTAAGAGGAATCGAAGTATCGCCCGTCTGGATGCTCCTGTAAAGCCCGATAACCGTATCGATTGGGATCGACATCGGGCGTAATCGGTACCGGTTCGGTACCGATGGGCATCGTAAGACAGGGTACCATAGCAGTCGACACCGAAGCCGATGTCGATGCAACCGGTACCGGAAGCGGGGCCGGTAACAGCAACGGGGATTGTTGCGGTACCGGAGGCGTCGAAGCCTGCATGAAAGCCGTTAAGGTGTGCTGCATGGTCAGAATCTTCTGATCCATCGACGCCACCAGAGTCTGGATGTCAGTACCAGTGGGAGCCACCGGTACCCCAGAACACGGCAACAGGTGATCAGTTGAGGCCGAGGCATCGATGTCAACCTGTGACCCCATGAATGCTTTGGAAGCCGGAGCTTCCCGCAGGGGTAATTTTGCCGGTGCGGAATCCTCGAGGGCAAGCCCGGAGGCATCTCGATGCTTAGAGGGAGATATGCCCTTCGAGGACCGGCCAGATTTATGCTTGGTTACCTGAGATCCATGGGCAGACGCGACACAAAAGAATAACGAAAAAATAAAGAACTTCTTTTCCGCGGAACCAGCAGGTCGTGTTCCTGTCACCGCAGAAGAACTGGAGAGAGGCGGTTGGGAAAGGCGGGAAGGCAGCACGCAGGCGCTGTGGGATGCTCCCAAAAGCTTTCCTATTGGACGCTGGGGAGCGTTACTGCGCAGGCTCCGTCGGTACCGACGATACCCATATGTGAAGACTTATTCCTGCTTGTTCCTGGAGATTATATATTTTTTGAACCCTTTCAATTTCAAGCACTACTTCAATCTCATGAACAACCTAATAATGAATAATTTTTTGATTTATGTTTTTTTGTGCTTTCATATCAGATAACTGTCTGGAATGCTTAAGGGGTAAAGTTAATGTTAAGGTATAATCAAATGGCTGGATAGGTTTGTTTATACCTCTTAGCTGGATTATTGTTTTTCTTATGTTTTTCTTCTCCACACACACAAGCAAGGGTCAGAAGAACAGGACCAAGAAAGCATGTATACAAACACACACACTTGTGCCCCAGTACCAATCCTTGCAATGGGAATGCAGGAGCAAGCGACAAACAGCCAGACAGATGAGCAAGAGCGTAACTTCTTCTCCCCATCATGGGAAGCAATACAGGGCACATATCTCCCAGTCTCCCCCATCATCCAGAGATAGAACACAGCAGAAGTGACTTGGAGTCTGGGACAACAGAAAAGCAGAAGGAAATAAAAGAAAGATGATGGGGTGGGTAGCAGGGAGGAATAGCAGAACTGCAGATAACTGAACCTGTGTGACTGAGTGGGGTATGAAGGAGAGACAAAGGGCTGTATGAGCATAGGCTGTGCAGTCTCCAGCAAAAGAGAGATGCATTCACCATGTATTCCTTCTCAAAAAGCACATACCATTTTGAGAGTGAAGTACATGCGAAATGTATTTTCTCCCTGAAGAGAAATTGAAAATTCTGCACATCCTGGTGATAAAATTAAACAGCTGAGTGTGGTAGGCTATAGATAAGGTAATAAAGCGTAGTTATTCACCTGTAACAGGTGTTCTCCAGGGACAGCAGGAATCAATCCTCACTTATGGGTGACATCGGCACCAACGGAGCCCGCACAGAGCAATTCCCCAGCTTTCAAAGAAAGCCTTTGGGATTGCTGCCACGCATGTGTGGTCCTCTTCCCGCCCAAGGATGCCATCTTGCTCAGTCAGGTCCCCTAGCTAGAGCCCTACTAAGCAGATGGCAAGGGAAGGACAAAAATAACAACTCTTCAGGGGAGGTGGGAGGGTAGTGAGGACCGATTCATGCTGTCCCTGGAGAAAGCACAGTTACTTATCTGTAACAGGTGATCTCTGGGAACAGCAGGAATAAGTCTTCACATATGGGTATGTCAGTACCGACGGAGTCCGCGCGGGAACGCTCCCCAGCGTCCAATCAGAACGCTTTTCGGAGCATCCCACCACGCCTGCGTGCTGCCTTCCCGCCTTTCCCAACTGCCTCTCCTCAGTTAAGTTTTAAAGCTGAGACAAAGAGAGAGAGAGGGAAAGATAGAGATAGAAAAATACAACTCCTAGGGGAGGTGGGTGGGTTGTGTTGACTTATTCCTGCTGTTCCCAGAGATCACCTGTTACAGGTAAGTAACTGTGCTATCTCCAGGAACAAGCAGGAATGAGTCTTCACATATGGGGACTCCCAAGCTAAGATGCCCGGAGGGAGTCCTAGCATGTTGCGAATCTAAGATGAGCCATGGTTTCCTTCAGAACCTCAGGCATCCTGGGGATGGAGGGTAGGAGTTGAAATAAAAAGAGAGACGCTGTGAAACAGCTAGACTAAACCAGGACTTCCGGATGGGAATCTAGGTGTAGGTGATCATAATAAGTAAATATTGGAGAGCAATATTCCAATATGGACCTCACCTGGTGGTATTGTAAAAGGTTTATTGAGTTTCACATGGATCTGTTAGTAAGAACCAGTAGAAAACCCTCAAGGAGTACCTCACTATGAAGTAGAGGTAATCAAACTGTAGAAGGACAGGTGAAGATTAGAACCGTCAAGGGTGAGAGCAGCCCCAGGGAAAAACTGGGTGGTGTAATGAGGAAGGACTTCAGTGGAAAACGCAGAAGGCTGTATCAGACAAGGCTTAAAGTCTTTTGGTTCGGGAATAGCACAATCCTAGGACCAAAAGGAGATACGTTTGACCAATTTGGACCGACAAATCAAAAATAGTCCTTGTAGGAGAGAAGGGGTATTGAAGACCCCTGTATCCGATGAGAAATAAGGACAGATGTCCGAGGCATTATAGCCTCTGATTAACTGAAGATCAGTAACATCTTTCCTAATTTCCTAACATAGATAACTCAGCGCCTGCACTAGACAAAGGTTAAACAGGTATTCAGTCCACATTAAGCAAAAGCCTTTAACACAAACAAAAACACACACCCACGATTACCTCTCAGCTTACATCCTTTCACATCCATGTATATATATATATACATATAAAAACTGTATATAGTTAATCTGTGCCACTTTGTATTTATCTCACATTGTTTGACTGTTTACTTATAATATGACGTTCCCTGTAAAACAAATTTACTTTGTTAATTGTTGTTCATTGTAAACCGCAACTGAACTTTGGAAGATGCGGTATATAAATATATATATATATATAAATAAAAATATATAAATATATATATATAAATATATAAAAAAAATATATATATATATAATGTTATGTAGGAAAGATAATGATACATGGAGAGCTTCAGAGGTACCTAAACCTGAAGGGTTATGGTAAGAAATTTGTTAATTACCACAGAGATTAGCTGTATATGAAGAACCCTATGCATGCTGGTACAGCATTGATAAGGGTAGTGCCCAGCTGTCAGTCATATAGGAAAGCGTAGTTACTCACCTGTAACAGGTGTTCTCCAGGAGCAGCAGGAATCAGTCCTCACATATGGGTGACGTCGGCACCGACGGAGCCCTCGCGGAGCAATTTTCCCCAGCTTTCAAAGAAAGCCTTTGGGAATTGCGGCGCGCATGCGCCGTCTCCTTCCCGCCCAAGGGTGCCATCTTAGCTAGTCTGATGACATAGCTAAAAGACAGCATAAAAATTTGCAAAAAAACTTAAGCAGATGATTGCAACTCCAAGGGGAGGAGGGAGGGTTGTGAGGACTGATTCCTGCTGCTCCTGGAGAACACCTGTTACAGGTGAGTAACTACGCTTTCTCCAGGACCAAGCAGGAAGTCAGTCCTCACATATGGGACTCCCAAGCTTAAGGCTACCGGAGACCCTAAGCACAAAAATGAGCTCCCTCTAGCTCAGCGGCACAGAAGGAAGGAATCTTCACTGAATTATTACCCACCAGTAGCCCCCATCCGGGATGGAGGGTAGGAGTTGCTCAAACCTCGAAGAGATTTCGGAGGACTGCCTGTCCGAAAGCACTGTCCCTGCGGGACTCCCTCTCGAGGCAGTAATGGACCGCAAAAGTCTGGCTCGAAGACCCAAGTAGCGGCCCGGCAGATGTCTGCCAACGGAACAGAGCGGAGGTAAGCCACTGACGTAGCCTTCGCCCGAACACAATGAGCCGTGACTCGACTTTCTAACGAGAGTCCGGCTGCTCCATAAGCCCAAGCGATGCAGTCAGCAACCCAGATGGACAGAGTACGCTTGGAGACCGGGAGCCCCAATTTATTGGGGTCAAAGGACACAAAAAGCTGAGCAGCTTTACGGTGCTCCCGCGTACGGTCAAGGTAGAAGTTAAATGCCCTTCTACAGTCCAGGGTATGCAGGACCATTTCAGCTCGGCTGGAGTGTGGCCTGGGAAAGAAGGTCGGAAGTACCACCTCCTGATTGATGTGAAAAGGGGAGACCACTTTTGGAAGAAATTTTGGGCGAGTCCGCAGGACTACCCTATTTTTGTAGAACCGAGTGTAAGGGGGATCAGACACGAGGGCCTGCAATTCACTTACGCGTCTAGCGGAAGTGAGGGCTATCAGGAATAAAGTTTTCCAAGAAAGAAAACGGAGAGAAAAGGTAGCCATAGGTTCAAAAGGCGGACAGGCGATCCGCTGTAAAACCACATTCAGATCCCAGTCAGGTGCTGGCGGGCGCAGAGGTGGTTTAAGTAGAAGGAGACCTCGGAGAAACCTCGCTACGAGAGGGTCGCTGGAAAGAGGTCTGCCGTCCACCGGCACATGATGTGCTGAAAGAGCACTGAGGTGAACTTTGACGGAGTTGGACTTAAGTCCCAGATTAGAGAGGTAGAGCAAGTACTGCAAGATCACCGACACCGAGCAGGAGAAGGGATCCTGAGACTGCTGGGCACACCAAGCGGAAAAGCGACGCCACTTAAGGGCGTAGCATTTGCGGGTAGAAGGTCGCCGAGAAGCTAGGACGACCTCTTCCACCTCTGCCGGCAGTAGAAGGGGAGCAAGGACTACCCTTTCAGCAGCCAGGCCATCAGATGTAGAGATCTGAGGTTGGGGTGTAGCAGGGACCCCTGATCCTGTGTTAGGAGATCCGGTTGAAACCCCAGAGGGAACGGATCCTCTACCGCTAATTGCAGCAGGAGTGGAAACCACGGCTATCTGGGCCAGCGAGGAGCTATCAGGATCATGGAAGCTTTGTCTCGGAGAACCTTGAAAAGAGTTCGAGAGACTAGCGGGATGGGAGGAAAGGCATACAGAAGGCTCTTCGACCATGAGAGCAGAAAAGCATCCGCCGCTACTCGAAGGGGATGCGGCTGCCGAGAGCAGAAGCGAGGAAGTTGCCGGTTGAGAGGACTGGCAAAGAGATCCATCGTGGGGAGGCCCCACTTCAGGAAAAGTTTCTGAACTACCAAGGGATCCAGGCGCCACTCGTGCGGCTGGAGGAACCTGCTGAGTTTGTCGGCCAGGCAATTTTCTTGGCCTGGGAGATAAACTGCCTTGAGAAGAATGCCGTGGCTGACGGCCCAAGAGCAGAGCTTCTGTGCTTCTCGACAGAGAAGGAAGGAGCCTGTGCCTCCCTGTTTGTTCACGTAGAACATGGCAACCTGATTGTCCGTCTGGACAAGGACGGACTGGTGAGAAGTCAGGTGGGAGAAAGCCTTGAGAGCCAGACGAATTGCTCTGAGCTCCAGGAAGTTGATCTGCTGAGCAGACTCCCACGTGGTCCAGAGACCTTGAGTACATGCCCCTTGGAGATGCGCTCCCCATCCTAGGAGATAAGCATCGGTCGTCAGCACTTGCGCCGGCTGAGGTGACTGAAAAGGCATTCCGAGCACCAGGTTCGGCCGATGAAGCCACCACTGTAGAGAGGAGGCCAGCGGCCCGGAGACGCGCACTAAGTCGGCTAGGCCGCCCGTGGCTTGTTGCCACTGCTTGCGAAGGCACCATTGAGCAGGCCGCATATTCAGGCGGGCTTTGGGGGTCACGTGGACGGTGGAAGCCATATGGCCGAGTAGTCTCAGGAAGCGCCTGGCTGAGACCAGGGACTGGCTGCGAAAACGTCCGGCTAGGTCCATGAGCCGTTGAGCCCTGTCGAGAGGCAGGAAAGCTCGTGCCTGAGGAGTGTGCAGTCTTGCGCCGATGAACTCGAGATCCTGTGAGGGGAGCAAAGTGGACTTTGCGAAGTTTATGACAAAGCCCAAATACTGCAGAAGAGTCACAGTGCGGTGTGTGGCTTTTGTGACTTCCGGAGAGGACGATGCTCTGATGAGCCAGTCGTCTAGGTACGGAAAGACATAGAGGCCGTGAAGCCGTAGATAAGCCACCACCACTGCGAGACATTTTGTGAAGACTCGCGGTGCGGAGGATAGGCCAAAGGGCAGTACTCTGTACTGGTAATGATTTCCTGCCACCACAAACCTTAGGTATTGGCGGTGGCTTGGGTGGATGAGGATGTGCGTGTAGGCATCTTTTAGATCCAAGGAGCATAGCCAATCTCCCTGCTGGAGGTAGGGCAGAAGGATTCAAAGGGTAAGCATCTTGAACTTCTCCCTCACGAGGAACTTGTTGAGGTTGCGCAAGTCCAGGATGGGTCGGAGGCCTCCTGTTCTTTTTGGTATCAGGAAATACCTGGAATAAAAACCTTGACCTCTCAGGTGGTGGGGCACCGGTTCCACCGCCTGCTCCTGAAGAAGACTTGCTAACTCCTGAAGGAGTAAGTCTCTGTGCAGAGGAAGTCGTGGAGGTTCTCCTGGGAAATAGGAGGGAGGGACCTGGTGGAAGTGGAGAAGATAGCCTTCTCTTACGACTTGAAGCACCCAGGCATCTGAACTGATGTTGGACCACCTGTGGGCGAAGTGAACCAGCCGGCCTCCGGTGCTGGAAGGAACCAGCTGAGGGGGAGAGGCTATGCTGATGAAGTCAAAAACCCCCACCCTGCTGAGGAGGGGCCGGTGGTGCAGGCTTGGGGGCTTGCTGCCTATGGGACCCGTTACCCCGTCCCTTGGCCTGCTGACCCTGCTGGGGAGCTGCGGAGGCCTGATATTGAGGGTAATGTTTATAGACAGCCGCCTTTCTCGGGTAAAAGGACTTCTTTCCCGAGCCCTTCTTTTTCTGGGAAGGGGCGGAGGTCTTCCTAGAAAGCCTAGTTCTGGTGAGAGTCTCCGTCTCGATTTGTGCAGCCTTTTCAGCCATGGGCTTGCCAAAGAGGTTTTCACCTCGGCAGGGGACATCGACCAACTTGTCCTGCACCCAGGGTTCAAGGTCAGACGACTGAAGCCAAGCCTGTCGGCGGGCACCGATGCCGGCTGCGGCCACTCGAGCCGATGCTTCAAAGCCATCATAGGCTGCTCGGGACATGAATTTGGAGCATTCTCGAATACCAGTTGTCAAGGCTAGGAACCTCCGCAAAGGTTCCTCGGACAGCCCAGCGGAGAATCCGGCTACCTCTTTAGCCAGGTCTCTGAGGTACATGCCCATGTAGAGCTGGTAGGTCTGGACCCGACAAGCAAGCATAGAGCCCTGGAAACACTTCTTACCGAGGCCATCCAGGTTACGGGCCTCCCTGCCAGGAGGCACCGAGGAGTGCATCTTCTGGCTCTTAAGCCTATGCATGGCCGATTCCACTACCATGGAATGGTGCGGTAGCTGTGCTTTTTGGAAGCCAGGACTCTTGCGGACTCGATAGATGGAATCGACCCGCTTGCTTAATACCGGCGACGATGCCGGACTCTCCCACATGCGGAAGAGTAGTCGTTCCAGCATGGGAGGAACCGGTACAGTAAAGTGTTCCCTGGCGGGAGAGTCATACTGAAGGGCGTCGAGCTCTTCGGCTCGAGGCTCCTCCTCGGGATCCGCCGGGAAGGCCAAAGCTTTGGCCATATCCCTGACGAAGTCCGAGAACCGGGCATCCTCCGGAGGGGACTGTTTCCGAGGTTCGGACTCAGGTGAGTCCGAGGGAACACACCGAGTCCGAAACGAATCAGGTGACTCTTCCTCTTCAGACTCCCAGGCCGACTCCGAGGAGGAATCAGTGGGGTCGGCTCGGGCAGGCGGAGGCGTCGGCTGCCCCGACACCGAGAGAGGAAAAAGACCGGCGTCGAACCGAAGAAAAAAATAGAAATAAATCACTAAAATCAACTTTTTCAGCGGGGACACGACGGGTACGTCTGTAGGGCTCCGCGGAAAAAAGAAGACTGGCTAAGATGGCACCCTTGGGCGGGAAGGAGACCGCGCATGCGCGCTGCAATTCCCAAAGGCTTTCTTTGAAAGCTGGGGAAAATTGCTCCGCGAGGGCTCCGTCGGCGCCGACGTCACCCATATGTGAGAACTGACTTCCTGCTTGGTCCTGGAGAATATATGTATATATGAACCTAGACAGATAGATATCTAGGTACATATCTACCTATGATATGTCTTAATACATACATATACACACATACACATATACACACATATATACATATACACACATATATACATATATACATATATAGAGATATACATGGGCATAAATACACAGATACATATAGATGTATATATATAGATATAAATATATCTGCATATAGATATATGCATGTCTCCACATATGTAGGTAGAGACATGTCTATATAACTATACCCACCATAGGGGTATGTGGAGAGGGAAAGGTGCATCTAATAACAAGAAGGGTAATACCTGCTCGAAGAGATGCAAGAAAAACTTTCTCCCTGGTTGTGATTGACAGAGTCAGGGGAATGCTCTCTCTGACAAGGAGCAGTCTAGATTCATTTAGGAATTCTAGCCTTTGAATAACCAGGATGGTTTACGTGAAAAAAGTGCAGATGATATCTTCAGTCTGCAGGCAGCAAGTCCAGGTCCTTTTATTACTGTAGTAAGGTAACTGGATAAAAGACGCAATGGAAATGAAAACCATATAAGGACGAGCTGCACGAAAAAGAAAAAATATCCCTGGTGAAGGAGTCCAGTGGAGACATGGACGAAGCCAGGGAACTGAGCAATTCTTTAGGTTTTCACGTGATGTAAGGCATGTGTCCTTCGTTTTAAAAGGAGACCTTACAGGAGATGGTAAAGGTAGGGAAACCCTGCCAGTCATGAGGAGGCATGACTGGTTGAGGCCTTCCTAACTATCTGGGATTATCTGCTAGGAAGATGCAAATGCTCTCTAGCAAGGGCCCATAGTGCAGGGCTACTCTGTAGAGTTGCAGAGAGCATGCTGCAGGTTGGTTAGAAGAAAAAAGTGGCTGTTTAAAAGCCAGTACGTAACTTAAACTATTCTGCCAATGCCAAGGGAATTGGAGATGGTGAGGAATAGAAACGAAGCCGATAGGCCTCTAGTAATAGAGTTTCCAAAGAAAGGTTGATAACCTGTTTTGGACTTACTAGTAAGGCCAGAAAGGATTGCTAATGGAGGACAAACATTGGTTACTTGGTAAATAGAACCAGAGGGTAAAGCACAGTTACTTACCTGTAACAGGTGATGTCTGGGAACAGCAGGAATTAGTCCTCACATATGGGTACGTCGGAACCGACAGAGCCTGTGCGGGAAAGCTCCCCAGCTTCCCAGAAAGGAAGCTTTTGGGGCCTCCCACAGCGCATGCGCGCTGCCTTCCCGCCTTCCTGACCAACTCTCTTCAGTTCGAGTTTAAAGCTGAGACAATAGAGAGAGGAAAGGAAAGAGAGAGAAAGATACAACTCCTAGGGGAGGTGGGTGGGTTGTGAGGACTAATTCCTGCTGTTCCCAGAGATCACCTGTTACAGGTAAGTAACTATGCTATCTCCAGGAACAAGCAGGAATGAGTCCTCACATATGGGTACTCCCTAGCTAAGATGCCGGGGAGATCCCCTTGCAAAAATTCCTCATGTCCCTATGGATCTCAGGCATCCAGTCAGGGAAGGTGGGCAGGAGTTATTTAAGAATGGAACAGGTGTTTGAGGACAGCCTGACCAAACAAGGCATCCCGGCGGGAGTCCTTGTCCAAGCAGCAATGGGCTGTGAAGCTATGAACGGAGGCCCAAGTGGCTGCTCAACAGATCTGATCGATGGATACAGAATGAAGATGAGCCATAGAAGTGGCCATGGCTCTCACATTGTGAGCTGTGACATGGCCTTCCAGAGAAAGGTTCTTACTCTGGTAAGCAAAAGAAATACACTGAGCAATCCAATTGGACAGTGTTCTTTTTGAGACTGGAAGTCCTAAATGAGAAGAATCAAAAGCAACAAAAAGTTGAGAAGACTTTCTATGTTGCTGTGTCCTTTGTAAGTAGAAGGCAAGAGCTCTCTTACAATCCAGGGTATGAAGATACCTCTCTGCACTTGATGCATGAGGACCTGGAAAAAAGACAGGTAGATATACCTCTTGATTAAGATGAAAAGGCGAGACCACTTTAGGCATAAAGCGGGGATTTGTCCTAAGGACTACCTTATCATGATGGAACCTTGTATAAGGTGGATTAGCCACTAAAGCCTGCAGTTCACTGATGCGGCGAGCAGAAGTGATTGCAATAAGGAAAATGACCTTCCAGGAAAGAAATTTCAAGGAGGTAGTGGCTAAGGGTTCAAAGGGTGGCTTCATAAGCTGACCAAGAACCACATTTAAGTCCCATGCCACCGGAGGAGGTTGAATGGGAGGTTTAGTTAAGTTTAGGCCTCTCATGAATCTCGCAATAAGAGGATGAGAGGAAACAGATTGTCCATTGATAGGCTGAAGAGATGCCGCAATATCACTCAAATGGACCCTTACAGAATTGGTTTTAAGTCCTGCATTGGAAAGATGCAGGAGATATTAGAGTAAAGAATTCAAAGGTAGTGCTAGAGGGTTAAGACCTTTGTCAGCACACCAAATTGAAAATCTTTTCCATTTAAAAGCATAAGAACGCCTGGTGGAAGGTTTCCTAGATGCATGGAGGACATCCTTCACCTGTTGAGAAAGATTTAAGTCTTGAAGGTCTAGGCCTTCAGTAACCAAGCTTTGAGGTGAAGGGACTTGGGGTTTGGTTGCCACAAAGTCCCCTCCTCTTGAGACAGAAGGTCTGGAGCAGCTCCTAGATCCAGGGAGGGTGCCTGGGAGAGATGCAGAAGTAGAGGGTACCACACTTGGCATGGCCAGCGAGGAGCTATGAGGATCATAGACCCTTGATCCCTCTGAAGTTTGAATAGAGTCTTGGGAATCAAAGGAATGGGTGGAAAGGCATACAGGAAGGCCTGACCCCAATGAAGGAGGAAGGCATCCTTGGCCTGAGCTCCCTGACACGGAATCCTGGAACAGAACCGGGGAAGTTTGGCATTGCACGGACTTGCGAAGAGGTCTATGTCCGGGGTTCCCCATTTCTGAAAGATTCTGAGTACCTGATCCATGTGCAGGGACCATTCGTGTGGAAGCAGAACTCGACTGAGTCTGTCTGCCCAAGAGTTTTGGATTCCTGGGAGGTACACTGCCAGGAGATGGATCTGATGCTCTCTGGCGAAGGCCCACAATTCTAGAGCTTCTTTGCAAAGCGACAGAGAGCCAGTCCCTCCTTGTTTGTTTATGTAGAACATGGCTACTTGATTGTCGGTATGAACAAGGACTGTCATGTTGATGAGGAGGGTATGAAAGACCTTGAGAGCAAGGAATATTGCTCGCAGCTCCAAAAGGTTGAAATGAAGGGTAGTCTCCTGTGGTAACCAAGTGCCCTGAGTGGAGAGGTCTTGGAGATGAGCTCCCCAACCTGTTTGGGAGGCATCTGTAGTGAGAGTTGCTTGGGGTAACAAGGGTTGGAAGGGGGCCCCCAACAACAGATTTTGGGTGGATATCCACCATTGGAGAGACCAAAAAAGATGTTTTGAGGTTGTTATTTGGTCTGAGAGAGCTCCTGATGCTTGGGTCCACTGGGTGGACAAAGTCCATTGAGCTGCTCTCATATGTAGGCGTGCATAAGGCACCACATGAACTGTGGATGCCATGTGGCCTAGAAGCTGTAGCATCTCCCTGGCAGTCAAGTGGCTTCTGGACTGAATTTGAGAGGCCAAGTGCACTAGACGGTGGCAACGGGCCTGAGGAAGATAGGCCCTTGCAGTGGTGGTATCTAGCCAGGCCCCTATGAATTCGAGGGACTGAGTAGGGGTGAGTTGAGACTTTGGCAGATTGATGACAAGTCCCAGATACTGCAGTATGCGTCTGGTGTGGTCCAGGGAAGTCAGAGCCTCGGACTGATATGGAGCTCGGATGAGCCAGTCGTCCAGGTATGGGAAGACAAAGATTCCCAGAGTGCGAAGAAATGCAGCTACTATTGCCATGCATTTGGTAAATACCCTTGGAGCAGAGGCTAGACCGAAGGGAAGTACTCTGTATTGGAAATGTTTTCCCTGGAACAGAAACCGTAGGAATTTTCTGTGGGATGGATGGATGAGTATATGTGTGTACGCATCCTTGAGATCTAGAGAACAAAGCCAGTCCTGACTCTGTAGGTATGGAAGGAGAGTGCCCAGAGAAAGCATCTTGAATTTCTCCTTGTATAGGAATTTGTTCAATTCTCTGAGATCCAGAATGGGTCTGTATCCCCCTGTTTTCTTGGGAATGAGAAAATCAGGGGAGTAAAATCCTGACCCTTGTTGAGGAAGAGGAACCTCTTCTATTGCCTTTTGGGCGAGAAGAGTGGTCACCTCCTGGCCTAACAGGTACAGGAGAGAAGGGGGAGAATTGAATTGTCTCACCATGGAATGGGGAGGAAGGCTGGAGAAATGTAGTTTGTAGCCCTCTTTGATGATAGAGAGGGTCCACGGTTCTGATGTGATTTGTTCCCATCTGGGAGCAAAATGGGTCAACCTTCCTGGAATGGTGAGAGGTTCTGGTTGTTGCAGAGCCAGAAAGGTTAAGTTCTCTAGAATCAAGTCAAAAACCCTGAGGGGGTTGGGACTGCTGGATTGTAGCAGCCCCTGTAGACTTTGCTCTGGCCTGTTTAGTTTGCTGACGCTTAGGAGCAAAGCGAACTTGGGAAGATTGCTGGCCAGTATTCGTGGAAAATCTGGTCTTTTTATAGAAAGGTTTCTTAAAGGTTTTTTCTTGGCAGGGGTAGAGGTAGACTTAGAAAGTCTATCTAAAGCAGCATTCTCTGCATCCATTTGAGTGGCTTTGATTTGCCACTCCTTGCCAAACAGATTTTCACCTGTACAGGGCAGATTGCCCAAGCCTTCTTGTACCCAGGGTTCCAAATCAGAGGCCTGGAGCCAAGCCAGTCTGCGAGCAGCTATGGCAATGCCAGAGGCTCTGCTTGCCCCCTCAAAAGAGTCAAAGGCTGCTCTGTTGGAGAACTTGGAAACATCTTGAGTTTGCTTTAGCAAAAGAAGGAACTCCTCCTGTTTATCCTCTGGGATAAAGGGGAGAAACTGACGTATCTTTAATGCAATCTCTTTCAAAAACATGCCCATATAGAGGCTGTATGAATTGATTCTGGCAATAAGCATGCTAGCTTGGAAGATCTTTCTCCCAAAAGCATCCAGAGTCCTACATTCTCTACCTGGAGGGGTAGAAGAGTGCCTTTTGGTACTCTTTATCTTTTTCATAGCCGACTTCACCACAATAGAGTGGTGAGGAAGCTGAGTTTTTTGAAAACCAGGAGAAGGAGGAACCCGATACATGGTGTCCAAACGTCGAGAATGTGGAGATAGGGTGAGAGGAGCCTCCCACAAGTCCATCATGTGCTCTTGAAGAATTTCATGTATGGGTAAGGTGGCTGCCTCTTTGGGAACCTTAGAGTATCCTAAAATATCCAATTTTTTTGCTCTAGGTTCCTTTTCAGAGGTTACAGATATGGAAAGTCCTTTAGCTACTTCAATAATGAAGTCTTGAAAGGACAAATCCTCTGGAGGAGACATTCTCCTTTTTGGAGAAGAGGGCTCCTCAGGAAGAGTAAAAGAGGCATCAGCAGAATCATCTGATGTATCAGAATCTTCAGAGGATTCAAAGTATCGCCTATTTGCTTCCAGAGATCGATACGCGTACCGACCGGTATCGACATCGGGCGTACCGGGAATCGGAGCGGTATCGAGGAACTCTCCGGAACCGGGGACCAGTACCGGCATGCTACTGGAAGTAGATGCTCTGGGTACCGGTATCGGTTGCGGTACAGGAATCGGAGTCGGAACCGATTGTCGCGGTACCGATGGCGTTGCAGCATTAATGAAAGCCAATAAGGCCTGCTGCATGGATTGTACCGTAGTACCCATAGTCGCCACAACTGCCTGGATGTCGGTACCGGTGTTGGCCGGTACCCCAGAGCAGTCTAACAGGAGATCGGTCGAGGCCGTGCCATTGATGTCTACCTGTAACCCCATAGGAGGAGCTTTGGAAGCCGGAGCTTCCCGCCGGGGTTGTTTGGCTGGGGCAGGGTCCTCAGGGTCAAATGCAAGGGCCTCTCGCTGCTTAGAGGGAGATTTGCCTTTTGAGGACCTGCCTGAAGAATGTTTGGTTACCTGAGATCCATCAGGAGAAGACGACCTGGAGGATGTTGATGCTGGAGTATCGGTAGAAAACAGCATATGAAACTTAGCTGCTCTGTTCTGTAAGCCCCGTTTGGACATCAGAGAGCAGGATGGACAATCCGGAACGGAATGGTCAGGCCCCAAACATTTAAGACACCACTCATGGGTATCTGTGACTGAAATAGTACTGGTACACTTGGTGCATTTTTTAAAACCAGAAGCTGGTTTTTCCATGAGGGAGAACCTGAGAAGGCCTAGAGGCCTCACAGAAAAAATACACCAAGTGAGGAAAAAGTAATTAATTTTTTTTTTTTTTAAAAGAAATAAACGAAAAAAGACCGGCGGTACCAGTCCGGAATCGGGGAAGGCAGACACGCGGTCAAAGAAACAAATTAAAATAACAATTTCTTCAGCGGTGACAGGAACACAACCTGCTGGCTCCGCGGAAAAAGAAGAACTGAGGAGAGTTGGTCAGGAAGGCGGGAAGGCAGCGCGCATGCGCTGTGGGAGGCCCCAAAAGCTTCCTTTCTGGGAAGCTGGGGAGCTTTCCCGCGCAGGCTCCGTCGGTTCCGACGTACCCATATGTGAGAACTCATTCCTGCTTGTTCCTGGAGATCCACTAGGAATTCCTGCCGTTGCAGCTATTACCAAGGCAGCAGAAAAGAATGAACAGACATAAGCAGGAGTGGCAAGACTCCCTTACTGACTGATAAGCTGCCCCAAGTAAGATTGAAAAGGGGGACAACTCTGAAAAGGAAACCCCTTACTGGAATAGGTAAAAACCTACAGGGATTTTAGAAAAACCCGTCCAGCTAAATTGTACCACTCTTACAGACCAAATGTTTCAGTAAGAGGGTAGGTAAAGACAGAGTTGAAGGAGACTTACGATATGGTAAGTCCCTGGAAAGGTATGATGATACATGCTGGAACAGGAAACTATCTTATTGATAGTTTACACCTCTTTTCCCTCCCAGGAGGAAGAGAAAAATACTGTATATCAGAAGCCCTGCGGATGCTGGGTTTGCTGAACCTGTTGAGGTTGTGGTTTCCTTAGCCTGGTTGGATGTTTCCCCTGTCTGGAAACATCTGCATGATGGGTAGAAGATGAATAAAACTTTCTCCCCTTAAGGGAGAAAAGTTTGTTAGGAGATCTCCTACAAAGTGGGATAGAGGAAGGCGTAGACAAGCCTCTGAAAGCAATAGTGTCAGTAGTTAATTGAGCAGCTTGGAGTAAACCCTCCTTGTTAAAGAGATTCTCTCCAGTACAAGGAGTATTTCCCAGTCTATCTTGTACCCATTTGTCCAAGTCTGAAGTTTGGAGCCAGGCTCTACGTCGTGCCCCTATGGCTATAGCAGAAGTTCTGCTAACAGACTCAAAAGTACTTTTGTCCACTAAAGAAGAGCGGGACCTAGGCGTGGTTGTGTCTGATGATCTTAAAGTAGCTAAACAGGTGGAAAAGGCGACAGCAAAAGCTAGAAGGATGCTTGGGTGCATACGGAGAGGAATGGCTAGCAGAAAAAAGGAGGTGATAATGCCTCTGTATAAGTCTTTGGTGCGACCTCATTTGGAGTATGGTGTGCAATTCTGGAGACCGCACCTTCAAAAGGATGTGAACAGGATGGAGTCGGTGCAGAGGGTTGCTACCAAAATGATTAATGGGCTTCATTATAAAGCATATGAGGACAGACTTAAGGATCTTAATATGTACACCTTAGAGGAAAGGCGGGATAGAGGTGATATGATTGAGATGTTTAAATACTTCCGTGGCATAAATGTTCAGGGAGAGAGCCTCTTTCAATTGAAAGCAAGTTCTGCTACGAGGGGACATGGGATGAGGGTGAAGGGAGATAGATTCAGGAGTGATATGCGGAAATATTTCTTTACGGAAAGAGTAGTGGATCCGTGGAATAGTCTCCCAGTGGAGGTGGTAGAGATGAGGACAGTAACTGAATTCAAGAAAGCATGGGACCAACACAGAGGATCTCTAAAGGCAAAAAGTGGACTGTTGTAGTTGTTATGGAAGGACAGACTAGATAGGCGATGTGGTCTTTTTCTGTCGTCATATTTCTATGTTTCTATGTTTCTAAAAGAGTCCAGGGAAGCACAAGTAAGGAACCTAGAAATATTTTGAGCATGATTGACTAGTATAGAAAAATCTGCTCTTTTAGGCTCTTGAAGAAAAGGGTTCAAAAGTAGTAAATTCTTTGTGACCTCCTCAAGAGATAATCCCATATAGAAAATATATGAGAGAATTCTTGCTGAAAACATGGATGCCTGGAAGGTTTGGCGTCCAAAGTCATCTAAAGTCTTAGCCTCACGACCTAGCGGATAAGAAAAGTGCTTCTTAGTACTCTTAACACGCCTCATTGCTGATTATACAACAATAGAATGATGAGGGAGCTGAGGCTTTTGAAAACCTGGAGAAGGGGGCACCATGTATAGAAGATCAGTTGCCCTAGAAGGTGGGGATACCGTTAAAAGAGCTTCCCACGTTCTCAATAGGAGATCCTGCAAGGTCTGATGCAAAGGAAACATAATGACTTCCTTTGGATTGCAGGGGATCTGCAGAGGTTCTGGATCCCCTGGTGCAGGATATTGACCATGTATAGAAATGGCAAGTAACTTTGCAATATCAAGCAGGAATGCTTGAAAAGAAATCTCCTTAAAGGGGAGTCCTCTAGAAAGAGGAGTAAGAACTAGATCTGTTGAAGAACTAGATCTGTTGAAGAACTAGCTCTAGCACCGACCGGTTCATTCAGATTCTCTAGAATAGAAGATCTGAAGGGGTGGAGCATCGGATTGTCCTTGAAGGATAGTTGTCGGTACCGCTGGAAGCCGGTACTGCAACCCGTCGGTACCAAATCGTCCATGCTAGGAATCGATTCCAATCTCGGTATGGAAGGAAGCGAGCCGGTTGAAATGAGCATGGGAGGTACCGACACCGATGTTGATGTCGATACCGGTACCGAGACCTGTACAGTTGTTGATACCGATACATGAAGATCAGTCTGTGATAGCTCTATCGGTACTGAAGTAACCGAACATGGCAGACCTTGATCATCGGTAGAATGTCTTCGGTACCGTTTGGAGTCGGTACCCAGTC
Source organism: Ichthyophis bannanicus (assembly GCA_033557465.1). Taxonomy (NCBI): domain Eukaryota; kingdom Metazoa; phylum Chordata; class Amphibia; order Gymnophiona; family Ichthyophiidae; genus Ichthyophis; species Ichthyophis bannanicus. The sequence continues at coordinate 1,282,236,677 of CM066032.1, forward strand.
AGACTAGAGATCGATTCCAGACTCGGCATCGAAGGAAGCGAGTCTATTGATGCATATCTGGAGGGTACCGGCGTGGATACTAGTACCGGTACCGGGATCGATACCGATACTGGAAGATCGGTCAGCAGCGGCTCAGTCGGCCCCAAAGGAACCGAGAGCGCTAGACTGCGATTTTTGGTGAGGAATGTTTCATCCAACACCATTGCCGATGCCGGGGTATCGGTACCGCCCCAAGCAGATGCCACCACCGAGCATGGCTCAGGTATGTTCGTAGAGGTGAGAACCCCAGAAACAACCTGAAACCCCATAAATGGCTTGGAGGCCGAAGACTCCCACCGGGGTTTTAATGCCAAGGTGTTCTCGAGGGCAACGCCGGAGGCATCTCTATGCTGAGCATGAGATCTACCACTCGAGGCCTGGCTAGTCTTAACAGACTGTTTTTGGGTTACCTGATCCTGTGAAGAAGCAGCGTTGGCTGGTACCGTGAAGTTTAATGGGGACCGCGTATCGAGACATGCTCGATGCTTAAGACTTCTTCTGGATATACCGCTGCAGAAGGAACACTCCAGCGGATGGTGGTCAGGACCCAAACAGGGTAGACACCAATTATGAGTGTCTACAATTAATTTGGTATCGCCACAGTTTAAACATTTCTTAGGGTTAGTGGCTGGTATTTCCATGAAGGAGTGTGAGTAGGCCTAGCAGGCCGAAAAACCGTCAGGCACTAACAGGGAAAAATATCCCTCAGAAAGGAAATTTTGTAAGAAAAAAGAAGAAAGAAACACCGGCGGTACCGGTGGCGTCGGGGAAGGCAGACGCGACCACAAAAAAACAAAAGAAGAATTTTCTGCGGTGACAGGAGTACGTCCTGCCGGCTCCGCGGAAAAACAAAAACTGAGGAGAGGCAGTTGAGAAAGGCAGGAAGGCAGCACGCAGGCATTGTGGGATGCTCCCAAAAGCATTGATTGGACGCTGGGGAGCGTTCCCGCGCGGACTCCGTCGGTACCGACGTACCCATATGTGAAGACTCATTCCTGCTTGTTCCTGGAGATCACCTGTTACAGGTAAGTACTATGCTTTCTCCAGGAACAAGCAGGAAGTCGGTCCTCACTTATGGGACTCCCCAGCTACAGGCTACCGAACCTGTAACCCCAAAACGCCTCTGCGAGGCCGTGAGCAGAAGTCGATGCCCGAAGGATCCTGAGTTTTCGGGTCCCCGGGGCGAAGCTCTCCGTAGCCGAAAAAGTGTCGGAGGGCAGGAGTTGCTTATACCCCGAACAGATCGTAATCTGGCCAGGCACTACTCCCTGGCCAAAGGCACTGTCCTAGCAGAACTCCCTCTCCAGGGAGTAGTGCACAGCGAAAGTGTTCGCAGAAAGAGCAGGTCGCAGCCCGACAGATGTCCATCAGAGGCACTGAGAGCAGTGAAGCCGCCTTGGCTCGGATGCCGTGTGCGGTGGCCCATCGATCCAGTTGGGCGCCCTCATTTGCTTGGGCAAAGGCAATGCAGTCTGCCACCCAGATGGAGATGCTGCGTTTGGTGACTGCCTGCCCCAGGTGGTTAGGATCATAGGCAACAAAGAGCCGGTCGGACTTGCGATGAACTTGGGTACGCTGCATGTAGAAGGCAAGAGCCCTCTTGCAGTCGAGTGCATGCAATACTGCCGATGCCTGGTCGGCATGTGGTCTTACAGGTAAGGTTGGAAAGATTATCTCTTGATTGAGATGAAAGTCTGAGACCACCTTCGGTAGGAACTTGAGGTGGGTGTGGACCACCACCCTGCTCCCATAGCCGGATGGGAGGCTTGGAAAGTAAGAGGCCTCGCATGAAGTGGGAGACCAAGGGCTGCCCAGAAAGTGGTTTCCCCTCGACAGGGAGGTGGTTCGCTGAAATGGTGCTCAGGTGAACCCTGACCAAATTGGATTTCAACCCTGCTTTCGAGAGGTGGAGGAAATACTGAAGAACCCACTGGGTAGGGCAGGAGAACTGGTCGATCTGGAGCTCGAAGCACCAGACCAAGAAGCATCACCACTTAAAGGTGTACGCCATCTCATCAAGTCCTTCCTCGATGCGAGGAGAACCTCCTCAACCTCGTCCGGGAGGTGCAGCGGAACTAAGGAGACCTGTTCAGCTGCCACGCTGTGAGAGACAGCGAGGCCAGGTTAGGGTGAAGCACCTGACCCTCCTCCTGCATTAACAGGCCCGGGGCACAGCCCAGAAGGACTAAAGGCTCGGAGGAGAGCCAGAGCAGAAGCAGGAACCAAGGCTGTTGAGGCCACGAGGGAGCCATGATCATCAAAGCTTTGTCCTGCTGAACCTTGTGGAGGTCCTCGCAATGAGAGGAGTGGGAGGGAAAGCGTAAAGAAGGCTGGAGGTCCAGCTTAAGAGGAATGCATCCAGAGCTACACTGCTCGGGTGCGGAACCAGGCCGCAGAAGCGGGGAAGCTACAATGGGAACAAGAGATTGGCAACCTCCAGATCCAGGCGCCACTCGTGTGGGTGGAGGATCCTGCTGAGTTTTTCAGTGAGGACATTCTCCTGGCCTGGGAGGTAGACCGCTCTTAGAGTCATCGCCCCGATGAAACGCAAAGGAGCACAGGAGGATCGCTTCTCGGCAGAGGAGGCGGGATCCTGTTCCCCCCCTCCTTGTTTATGTAGAACCCGATTGTTGATCTGCACAAGCACAGACTTCCTCCTCAGGTAGCCCAAAGGCCCTTAGGGCCCATCGAATCGCCCAGAGCTTGAGCATGTTGATCTGCTGCTGAGATTCCGCAGGCAACCACTGCCTCCGGGTGCACAGTGCACCACAGTGGGCTCCTCAACCCATCAGAAAAGCATCAGTCATCAGAAAAAGCTCATGCTGTGGTGTCTGGAAGAGCATGCCCCAAAGGAGGCTTCGTAGATCTCGCCACCACTCCAGGGAGTTGTGGAGACTGCGGGAGACCCAGATAGGATCTCTGAGGTGGCTGGAGGCCTGGCTTCGTTGTGCCCTGAAGCACCACTGGGCTGTCCTGCATGTGCATGCGGGTGTGAGGGACCACATGGACGGTGACGGCCATGTGTCCTAGAAGGCACAGCATGGCACATGACGTAATCCAAGCCCTGTTCTGGACCTGGGCTGCCATGGGCCAGAGGCAGTCTGCCCAGTCCACGGGCAGGAAGGTGGTTGCTAGCTCCGTGTCGAGGCATGCGCCGATAAAATCCAGGATCTGCACTGGCTCAAGGTGGGACTTGGGGTAACTGACCAAGAGGTCGAGGCGTTCGAGAAGGATCGTGCACGACACCGCCAGGCGGGCTTCGCCGACAGAGGTCCCCATGATGAGCCAGTCATTGAGGGAGGGGAAGATGGGTATGCCCTGCAGCCTGAGGGAGGCAGCGGCCACGGAGAGACACTTTGTGAAAACTCATGGTGCAGACGCGCATCCTAAGGGAAGCACCCTGTATTGGTAGTGCTCCCACTGCACCCTGAAGCGCAGATACTGCCTGTGTTGGGGGTGAACTAGAATGTGGGCCTAAGCATCCTTGAGGTCCAAGGAGCATAGCCAATTACCCTGCTGAAGGAAGGTTAGCAGGACACCAACGATAACATTTTGAACTTCTCCCACAATAAAAATTTGTTTAGGTTCCAGAGGTTGAGGATGCGGCGTAGGCCCCCTGTCTTTTTCAGAACGAGTTAGTAGCAGGAGTAGAACCCGTGGCCTCGAAGGTGCAGCGTTAACTTCTCGACTGCACATTGGGCAAGGAGGTTGGACAGCTCCCGCTGTAAGAAAGCCTGGTGCGAAGGGAGTTGAGTAGGCTCCGCTGGTGAGAAGGGAGGAGGGAGCCTGTCCAGGTGTAGATATCCGTCTCGGACCACCCAGAGGACCCAGGTATCAGACGTGATCGACACCCACTTTGGGGCGAACGGGGACAGACGTCCTCCCACCGGCAGAAGTGCTGCTGGGGGGGGGGGGGGCGAGATGCTATGCCATCAGTGTCAAAAACCCTGTGCGTGTTAGGGTGGCGCCGGTGGCTGGGCCTTGGGCCCTTTAGGCTTGCAGTGGCCATGCGCTCCTCCCTTCCCCTGCATACCGGAAGCCGGTGCGGGGGTGGGCGGGAAGGGTGGGTAACCCTGGTAGAGGAGCTCCTTTCTTTGGAAGGATGGCTTCTTGGTTTGCTGCATCTTCCAAGGGAGAGAGGAGGTCTTACACGAGAGACGAGTCTGAGTCAAACTCGGTTTCTATCTCTGTGGTCTTATCATCCATAGGTTTCCCAAACAGTTGCTCGCCGAGGCAGGGGACATCCAGAAGCTTCTTCTAGACCCACTGCTCCAGGTCCGAGGACTGGAGCCACGCCTGGTGTCGGGTCCCGATACTGGCTGCTGCCACTCGGGCAGAGGACTCAAACCCATCATACGCGGCACAGGAGAGGTACTTCGAGCACTCTGCAACAGATCTCAGGAGGGTTTGGAACCTGAGAAAGGGTTCACCCCTGAGACCTGTGGAGAACCCGCCAAGCTCCTTGTGAGGTCACAAAGAAACATGCCCATATACAATTGGTATGCCTGAATGCGGCATGTGAGCATTTGCCCCAAGGGTGTCGAGGGCTCTCGACTCCCTGCCCAGAGGGATAGAGAGTGACTTCAGAATCTTGCTTCCGCATCGCCAACTCCACTACCATGGAGCTGGGTCTTCTGGAACCCCGGGCTGCGTTGGACCCTGTACATGGCAGAGGCACTTGCTCACAATGGGGACCAAAGCAGATGTCTCCAACATGCGGAGGAGCAGCCTGGACAAAATGGAAGGAACTGGAACAGTAAGAGATTCCTGAGGAGGGGACTCAGTGTAGAATGTCGAGCTCCTCAGCTCGTGGCTCCTTTTCAGCCTGCGTAGCCAGGCTGAGGGCCCGTGCCATGTCCCACACAAACACTATCTTTATTCACAGTATTTGATTTACCGCCCTTGCCAGAGCATCAGGGTGATGTACAGTAAAATTTCTGGCTACTAGAAGAAATAAAAGGGGAGGAAAAGAACGCCACTAGTTTATAGGAAAGTGGTAGTAAAGGCAGAAGGAAGAATAGAGGGGATAAGGAGACAAACATGAAACACAACTGACGACAAACAAAGGGGGGGGGAGAGGAAGGGGAAGGGTTAGGCACAGGGCTACATGGGAAGCTGAACCTACTGACCTGTAGTGGAGATAACGGGAGAAGACTGACTGGGGGGAAGATGAATGCTCTGATGGGGGAGGGATATCGTAAGCTTAGCAAAAGAGGTGGGTCTTAAGGAGTGTTTTAAACGGGGGGGGGGGGGGGAGACGAGGATTCCATGCAGAGAGAGTGAAGGGAATTCCATAGGGCAGGGCTTAGAAAGAAAAATGCAGAGTGATGAGCGAGTTCGAGATGGGCCTGTGAAGGAGGGGGAAGGAAGCGACGATTTCCATATCGAGCGGAAGCGACAGGGAGTTGGCTGAAGACGGATAAGGTCGGCCAGATACTGGGGTGGGCTGGTGTGGAGAACTTTGTGAGTAATGGTGAGAATTTTATAGATACACCTGACCTTGATCGGAAGCCAGTGGAGGGAAAGAAGACAAGATGTGACATGATCATGAAGGGATGAGTGAGTGAGGAGATGTGCAGCAGTGTTTTGGACAAGTTGAAGACGCCTAAGTTGATAGCAGGGTAGGCCTGCCAAGACCGAATTACAATAGTCAAGGCAGGTGACAAGAGAAAGAACCAAGGTAGTGAGGGAAGACAGGGGGAAAAAAAAGGACAAATGGCTCTGATCCTACAAAGATGGAAAAAAGAACTGCGAACGAGTGTGGAAATGTGTTGGTGAAAGGAAAGTGAAGGGTCCAGAGTAACACCAAAGTAGCGGAGGGTGGGGACAAGAGGGATAGGGAAGGTGGACATAATAGGGGAAATGGATGGAGTAGAGACACCAAAGAAGAACCAGATAGCAGAAGACTTTGAAGGGTTGACATGAAGAAAATTGTTGGTAAACCAATCAGAGACAGAAGCAAGGCAAGAGTCAAGAGCAGTGAGGTCAGGAGCCAAGGGGCTAGTATGGTGAAAGAGGAGGATGTCATCTGCTTAGAAGTAGACTGAAATTCCGGTTTGTTGGATGAGTAGGGCCAAGGGTGCAAGAAAAATATTGAAGAGAAGAGGGGTGATGATGGAACCCTGTGGGACACCGCAGTGTAAGGGGAGTAAGGGAGAAGTGGTGGAGCCTGACTGGATGGCAAAAGTGCGAGAGGAGAGGAACGACCGAAACCACTGAAGAACCGTGCCATGCATGCCAAGGTCGGCCAAACGAGTGAGGAACGTGCAGTGGTCGACGTCGTCAAAGGCGGAAGAGAGATCAAGAAAGACAGCTATAGACAGATCACCGCGATCGTGGGCGTGGTGGATTTCAATAAGGAGTGCAAGAAGGACAGTTTCCATGCTATGACCTGCCCTGAAAAAAGACTGACAGGGTGGAGCTTAAGGGTGGAATTGAGGTGTGAGGTGAATTGTGTGAAGACAAGTTTCTCAAGGACTAGGAATGATGTGTCCTCGGGCGGTGAATGCTTCTGAGAGGTAGACGGGGGCGGGTCCGAAGGGAGGTCCCTGTGGGCACGGGTCTCTGGGGGAGGTATCCCCATCTGACTCCCAGCCCGAGAAGTAATCTGACACGGACTGGTCACCACGTCCAGAGGCCGAGGCCCACTTGAAGCCAGAGGTTCTTGAGGATCTCGCTCCCGAAGACCAGGAAGGCGGGCGAGACCAACACCGAGGACCCTCACGAGGCTCTTGGGGGTTTCCAGAGCGGGTTTGGGTGTCCCTCTCGAGGGAACCTCTGCCTTGAGGCGTGGGCCAGCCATGCTAGGTATGAGCGCCTGCTGGGCAGCTAAGGCGGCAGAAACGATGCGCTCTAGTGGCAGCACTCGGGACTCCCATGCGGATGTGGTCCCTGCGATGCCAACACCAGGGTTACTGGGTCTGGCATGGAGGAGGAGGAGGAGGAGGAGGAGGAGGAGAGGGGGTCCTCACTGGGACGACCCTCAGGAGACTGGGCGCCATTGCCGGAGGCCTCCGTGTCTGTACGAGGTACCTTTCGAGGCAGCTACTTGTCCAAATCTCGGGAACGCCAGTGGGGGGGGTGGGCTGAGCGACCGAGCACGGGAGCGCTCACGCTTATTTGGAGCCCCTGACAGCAACTTTGAGGTCATCTTCTTCTTACGCCTCTCCACTTCAGGGGACCCCTGATCAGAATGCTGCTGAGAGCACGGGGCCGAAGTGGAGTGTCCCACCAGTGGAGGGATGACCGACACTGCCGCCAGGGATTCCGGGACTGCATTTCGTAAAATGTTATCGGACTTCTGCTTACAACTTAGCAGGGCCTTAGAGGACATTTTCTTGCTGACAGCGCAGAGCTCTGGGTCATGATCAGCCCCAAGACACCTAAAACAGCAGTCATGGGTGTCCGTGAGTGACATGTTTTTGGAGCATCTGTCACATTTCTTCAAACTGGTGGCCACTGGGGCAAAAAGGGCCCCTGCTAGGTCAAAGACCTTTGTGGCCAGCGGTTGAGGGGAAAAAAGGGCGCGAAGCCTGCAAAAGGAACATTTTTACAGAAAAAGGATGTCCCCTCACTCAAGGGAAGCAAGGGAGGATGGGTAGAGGATTGCTACCAGAAAAAACACAGGCCAGAGGCCGAAAACGACACTTTTTCCGAGGAACGAGGATGTGTGTCCGTTGGGCTCCGCGGAAAAAGGGAGACTGAGAAACATAGCACCCTTGGACAGGAAGAGGACCACACATGCACGGCAGCAATCCCAAAGGCTTTCTTTGAAAGCTGGGGGAATTGCTCCGCGTGGGCTCTGTCGGTGCCGTCACCCATAAGTGAGGACCTACTTCCTGCTTGTTCCTGGAGAACTAAAAGTACTCGTAGAAATGCAGGCTCTGACAGCTGGATTTGTCTGGCAGGCTAGGCAGAAGACCTAGAAGTCATGTGTTCAGGTAACAGCCATATTTGTAATAATCTGAATGCCTACCAATACCAAGTTTTATGACTATATATGGAAGGGAAGAGATGCAGAGTGTGCACTAAGGAGAGGGATCTTATATGCTGATCTGTCCAGTGTGCAAGAATCCCAATTTAGAGGACTACAAAAACTAACTTGGATAATGAGAGAGATCTTAAAAGCTTTCATACTTACAATATGGATAGGAACTAGGTAGACTCCATGGTCCTTCTCTATCACTTACTGTTACCATGTTCCCCCATTTACAACCGGCATAACATATTTCTATTGTACAAATTTAATTTTAAGAAGTGAAGTTGAATGGACAAATTCCCATGACTGAGAAAAGCAAAGTAAAGGCAGTGGTTCAACATCCAGGGTAGCATTCTAGCCAAGTCATCAACATGCTTCTAAACACTGGAATGATACAAATGGAACTAGACGCTAATGAAAGCAAAATGATGGCGGGAAATACTGTAGCAAGCACATTTTTTTACTCCTAGTTTAATTGTTAAAAATGCTGCATTACCTGATGCAAGGCTAGAGAGTGTCCATATCTTTCTACTACATTATTCACAGTATTGTTCAAAGATAGCCATTTATGTGAAGTCAGGTCATACCTGCAAAAAGATGGAAAAGTAGTTTTCATTTTCACTGCTGTAGTTTATGTACCAATCTCTTCAACTTAAAAATTATGCTCAGAAAACCTTAAAATTGAGTTTTTTTCCTATTTGAAACTGTTTCCAACTAAAAGTGCCTCTGTACAGTCACACTTTACAATGGACTTTTGAAATATGTTAGGGAACAATTAAAAGAAAATGCCAGAGTAAAGAAACTTTTCCATTCTGCCATACTTGATAATGCAGGCCTTAACAAATTGTGTCTCGATTTAGGAACCAGGCCAAAATCTTAGGAGCCAGCATGAGTGACCTTCTCGCGCCCACCCCCCTCCCCGCCGCCATTATCTCTCGCAGGTCTCATGTCCTCAAATCTTGTGAGACCCATGCCGGAGTTCCTGCACCATGCCTCACCTTTAGATAACAGTTATAGCTTCAGATAGCAAGTATCTCTGTGGGTGTCTGGTGCAATGGTGGTGTGTCAGTCTGTGTGTGGTATGTGGTTGTGGCTGCCTTTGTGTGAGTGGGGTGCAGGGTGCGGCACATGTATGTGTGCTGTAGAGCTAGGGAGTGTGGTGCAGAGGTGAGGTTCTACTAGGGGTAGTTTCTCCAAATGGGTTAGTTTTGCGCATACTATGGCAGTCGTGAACCTCACTTCTAAGCCAGGGTATGTGGAATATATGATCTTAATTTTTCCAATTTACTGCTAATGCTCGGCGTAATACTTGCATCATGCCAAAGGGAGTTTCCTGCTGGAGTTCGTAAGATGTAACATGTATGGGTAGTTTGTCAAGATGAGCTTGGAAATATCAAGCCTGTGGCTCCCAGTACAATGGGAAATATTTCTGTATCTTTCTGCCACATTTTCTTGGTCTGACTACATTTCTTGATACTTCAGGATCTTCTGCCTCTCCACACGATTCACAGAATACTCAGTACAGACATCAATGCTATTCTGGTGTTCTTCTCCTTTACCACTATGTCAGGTTTCCTGACATCCAGTTTCTTATCCGTTGGAATGGGAATGTCCCAAGTGATCATAACCTCTTCATTCTCTGTGATTCTCTTAGGGTCATGGTGCCAGTGCTTTTCAAGGACAGTGAAGTTGTAGTATTTACAGAGTTTCCAGTGGAGGAAGTGTGCTACTTTGTTTTGCCTTTCTGTATAGAAACTTTCCGCCATCAGAACTTCACAGTCTTTTAGATGAGTCACTGTTTCCAGCTCTTTCTTACAGAACTGGCATATGTTCTGTTGTGCCAATTTTTCCAATACTCGCTGTAAACCATCTCATCCATAATCCGCTGTCCTGGGCTGCAACTATCAAATCTTTCATCCTTCGGTTTCAGTCTACCTCTCCTCAACCATTTGTGTCCGTTCTTGATCAACAAAAGGTTCTTGGAATAACACACTGTATTTTCCACTGTATTTGTGTATTTGCCACTTGTTTTTCCTCGCCTGATCTAATTCTTTGAAGTTTTTTCTCTTGTTTTGCAAATTCTGTTACTTCCTTTCCCATGCATGCCTGTGGACTCTCACTCATTCCTTCTAATCATTGAAATGTTTGTCCAAGTTTGATGGAGACAGATTCTGGACGTTTACTTTCATATTTCAACACTTTTTGCGTATTTGGATCCGATGATGCTGTCAGAGAGGCTTGGAGGCCTATGATAGTAGCTCTGGAGGTGTAGTCAATCTCTATAAGTCCTAGCACTCCTTCAGCTCTAAGGTTGTACAATCTTGGCACACACTGATTCTTTTAAGTTAACTCCTCCATGCTCATGAAGTTACTTATTCGCACATCCAGTTTTTCAAGCTCTTTGTGAGGCCAATCCACAATCCCAAAACTGTAGGAGAGTACAGGAATTGCCAGCTGATTGATGGCTTGTATCTTATTTCATGATGTTAAAGCACTTTTCAATAACAGTTTTATCTCCTGTAATATTCTTTACTGATGATCTCTCTCAATAGTTCTGCTCAAGTGTCTTTCCTTCCTCTATTCTGAGATACTTATATACGCCTTAGGAAGAGCTGGAAAGCAGGTTAAAAAGAGCTCCAAACTGGAAGAACCCTGGCCCAGATGGAGTAACCAACCTTTGGCTTAAACAGTTATCACCACTCCAACAAGACCTAGTGAACTGCAAAAAACAATTGTTCGGGCGACCGGATTTAACACCGCAATGGCTTACTTCAGAAAGTACATTTCTCCTTCTGAAGGAAGACCCAACTAACATTCCTAAAAATAGACCAATGACCTGCTTACCTACAATCTATAAGCTGTTTACTGCAATAGATGCAGACAGAATATACAATCACATCGAGCTCAATAACATCATGGTGATAGAGCAAAAGGGCAATAAGAGAGGAGCATATGGAACCAAAGACCAGTTAATGCTGAATAAGGCCATTATGGCCAGTACTAAGAGGCAGAAATCTCAGTATAGCATGGATTGATAAGAAAACGTTTGAGAGCATCCCACACTCTTGGATAATAGTGCCTTGAAATGTATAAAATAAATTCTGGTTTTCTAGCATATATTAAGTTCACTATGAAAATGTGGCAATCCACACTCTTGAGATATGAAGATGGTCAGTAAATCATTCCTAACATTAACAGTGAGGAATATGTCAGGGAGATTCCCTGTCGCCACTACTGTTTTGTTTGGCGCTTAATCCAAAGAGTGCTCTCATCAACTCTTTGTGGTATGGATTTAATCTGAATTTTAAAGACTGTACCAAACCAGAAGCAACTTCCCATCTACTATTTATAGATTATCTGAAACTACAGTTCCAGCAACGAACAATTAGCAGAGCAGCTTCATGTGGTGAAAAGCTTTTCTGACGACATCAGGATGACTTCTGGCCTTGACAAATGTGTTAAGGCAACGTTTTGTTTCTGTACAGTGGTAATCGAACATGAGAACAAGAGAAACAGTGTGGTTAGCCTCTCTGGGAGATTCAACTGATTCGGCATCTTCAGCGTACCGCTTCACTTAGGAACACACTTTTTTGTAGCCTGGAAAGACAGACTACCTGTGGACGAATCGGATGAACCAATACTAGAGTAGCCCAGGGATCTGTGCTGGGTCCGCTGCTTTTTGACATATTCATAAATGACCTGGAAAAGGGAACAACGAGTGAGGTTATCAAATTTGCAGATGACACAAAACTATTTATAGTTGTTAAAACCCATGAGGATTGTGGAAAATTGCAAGAGGATCCTGATAAATTGGAAGATTGGGCATCAAAATGGCAGATGGAATTTAATGTGGACAAGTGCAAAGTTATACACCTAGGGAACAACCACCCAAACTATGATTACAAAAAGAATATAGCGTTATTAGAAAAGGTTCAGAGAAAAGCCACCAAAATGGTAAAGGGGATGGAAGGATACCCCTATGAAGAAAGGCTAAAAAGGTTAGGGCTCTTTAACCTGGAAAAGAGATGGCTGAGGGGAGATATGATAGAAGTCTATAAATTAATGAATGGAGTGGAACGTGTAAACGTAGATCGATTGTTTACGTTATCAGAATATAGAAAGACTAGGGGACATGCAATGAAGCTACAGGGTAAACTATTTAAGACTAATAAGAGAAAATATTTTTTCACTCAATGTGTAATCAAACTCTGGAATTTGTTACCGGAGGATGTAGTAAAGGCTGTTAGTGTAGCTGGGTTTAAAAAAGGTTTGGATAAGTTCCTGGAGGAAAGGTCCATAAACCATTATTAAGAAGGGTCCCAGGATATCAATGCTTGACCCAATACAAGCACTGTGGAACCTGTGTCTTTTGGGGAAACTGCTAAGTACATATGACCTAGATTACCCACTGTTGGAAACAGGATACTGGGCTTGATGGACCTTGGTCTGACCCAGTATGGCATATCTTATGTTCTTATGTACCCTACCAGAGGGTTGGCCCCTGTGGAAACTGGCAGATTGGCTATGCTCTGGAGGAACTAGTCAAAACCCCAACCTAGGCATGGGCTATGGGGCTGGTTGGACTTTGTGGCTGCTCCTGGTGCTGCTGATGCCGAGCAGGCTCCCTTGGCTGAGAGTTCTTTGAACTCAGAAATCACAACCAGTGAGTAGCCCTTACGCACTAGCTATCTTCTCTCAAGAGCCAAACCATAAGCAAAAAGGGAATCGGGTCCTCCAGGATGATTGATTCCAGATGCAATAGGCCTTGAAACTGAAGCAAACAAAGAGGTGGCACTTGCAGGAGTTGCATTAGGTCTCTGAATCACACTCTCCTCAGCCAATCTGGTACCAACAGAATAATCTTTCCCAGGTGGCATTCTATAGGCCGAATCACACGCTTAAGAGCTAACCTGATGGTCCATGCCTCTAGACAATTGATGGACCACCCTGCAGTCTCAATGGCTCTGGACCATCTGGTCATGGCAATGGGCTTCCCAGGCCAAGAGACTGGTATCCGTTGTCAGAAGGATCCAGGAGAAATTGTCCAAAGGCACGCCTTTCCTCAGATCACAGCACTGCTGTCACCACCATAGGCTGGCCTTCACCATCATCAGGAGCAGGAGCCTGAACTTGAACTCCTGAGAACTCTAGGACCAATGTGTCAGCAAGGACCATTGGAGCATCCACATATGAGCATGCACCCATGGCATATAATGACCTGGATATATTTGTCTGAGTCTATTTAGCATTAATATGTGACTTACACTGTCAAATGCAGCAGAGATGTCTAGAAACAGTAGAATAAACGCTTGTTTAGGGTCATCAATTCCTCTAGTGATTGTGTCAAGAAGTACTGTAAGTAGCGTTTCTACACCATGATAGGGGCGGAATCCATATTGCTGTTCATCAAGAGGGGCGGAGGTATCGATGTAATCTTGAGTTTGGATTTGAATTACTTTTTCAATTAGTTTGGCCAAGAAGGGTATGCTCGATATGGGTCTATAAGAATTTGGTGGTGATTTATCTAGGATACCATTTTTGAGTATAGGGCATATTTGTGCATGTTTAAGGGTTGGGGGTAGATACCCTTGTTGTAAGGATAGGTTAATTATAGGTAGTATGAAGGAGGAAAGGATTGGTAGGGTTTTCTTTATCCAGTTTACTGGGCATGGGTCTAAATAGGAGGTTGTTGTATTAAGGTTTAAGATTATATTCTGGATTTTATTTATTTATATATATATATATATATATATATATATATATATATATATATATATATATATATATATATATATATATATTTTTTTTTTTTTTTTGACAGTGTAAGTCACATATTAATGCTAAATAGACTCAGACAAATAGGAATAAACTCAATAGTTCATAAATGGATTACATCAAACTTAAGCAATAGAACTCAAACAGTAAGAATAAACACAAACATCTGATACATACAAACAAGAAATTGGCCTTCCACAAGGATCAGCCCTATCCGCACTTCTTTTCAATATTTATCTCCAACCTGTCTGTAACATCTTTAAACGGTTTAACGTTCACTATCATATCTATGCGGACAATATTATGTTATACATCCCATTCAAGATCCCCAACCCACCCCTGCAATTAATAACTGATTGCTTCAATGAACTCACAACATGGCTAAATGAACACAACTTACACATCAATTACGCAAAAACAGACATCCTATTTGTAACAAAAAATCATGCCTACACACTGCCTTCATCAATTACTCTTCAGAATCACAAAATCAAAACAAAAAATGAGGTAAAGTATTTAGGAGTTATTCTAGATAAGAATCTCAGTATGGATTCTCACATCAGAAATACAACTAAAAAAATCCATTTCAAGCTCAAGATACTTAAGCAACTAAGACCTCTGGTACATTTGCACGACTTTAAGAGCATAATACAAGCAATCATCACTCCTCACTTTGACTTTGCAAACACAGTTCTCCAAGGCATAACAAAACAGAACCTTAAAAAACTTCAGCTAGCACAAAATGTAGCTGCCAGAACCATCATGAAAGTTCACACGTTCGAACATATAACGCCCATACTTGCTAACCTACACTGGCTACCAATCTACTGCAGGATTAATTACAAAATCCTAATAACCACATTCAAAGCATTAAACAATTTGGCACCACTGACATTGAGCAAGCTAATTAATAAAGAATCAACAAAAACATCCCAAAAGCGAGGTAATACAAACAAAATCTCGATTCCGAAAGACTTTACAAAAGCCAAAAAGTCAACTAACAACAAAGCGATTTCTCATTCGGCCCCTACCCTCTGGAATGCACTACCCGAAGAAATCCGAACACTAACGGGTTTGGAATGGAGGAGTGGCCTAGTGGTTGGGGCAAGGCACTTCAGGCCGGAGGGTCGGGGGTTCAAATCCCACTAGAGGACAGCAACCTTGGGCTGGAAGGACTGGGGTTTCTAGTCCTACAGGTGCTCCTTGTGGTCTTGGGCAAGCCACTTAACCCTCCATAGCCCATGTTCCTTGTAAAATAGTTATCTCCAAGTTATAATGCCCTGTTCAATGTAATTTCAGTTTGTTCAATGTAAACCGCACTGATGCAGAATAGCACGGTATATAAAAGAATGTACATAAATAAATAAAATCAAGGAATTTCGTAGGAAACTTAAAACACATCTATTCATCTTACACTATGGTGCACAGGAACACTCAATTACCTTTACTGACAAAGGATAACAGAAGAAAATTTACCCATCAATCTATAAAAGACCTAAATTATTACCTTCAACTAAATGAAACACTTATTCAAGATTACAATATGTAACAATAACTCAAACACAGGATGACCATACTGCCTTGTAATGTAAATAGTAAAAACACAATGTTCTGATGTCATGTACATAGTTCTTAAGTTCTTATGCAATAGCTGTTACCCCCTAGCAGTTAGACCATTGTCAATAGTTAATAGTCCCAGTTTACTGTATTAACTCCTTTATCCAATGTATAAAGTTTGATTATGTTTCATGTATAACGAACAGGTTTTTGTTCACTGATTCTTAATATTGTTCTATGTAAACCGCACCTGATCTTTCGGAACGTGCGGTATATAAGTGTTTGTTAAATAAATAAATAAATAAATAAAATGGCATCACCTTGACTGTTGCCACCCTCAATCCAAGGAGTTTAAGAATCTCAGACTCTGGAAGCCTGCTGCAACCAGAACAGCATCAGGCAATCCAACAGCCTTTTGACTTTCTCCTCTGGCAGGAAGACTTTGTCCACCTGAGTACTGAAACATGCTTGTCAGCAAGGACTAGGAAGGCAACAACTGGCTTTCCCTGACTGGTCACCCAGCCAAGGCTTCCAAAAAGGACATCACTCAGATCGCTACCTAAGATGTCTCTGAAAGAATGGGCTCGGATGAGCCAATCATCCAGATATGGGTGCACACAAATCACTTGGTGCCGTAGCACAGCAACTACCACCATCATGACCTTGGAGAACGTCCATGGTGCAGTGGAGGGTCCAAATTGGAGGGTGGCGAACTGAAAGTGAGAGCCAAGCACAGTAAATGCAGATACTTTGCTTATCCTCCTGGATTACGATTTGAAAATGCATCTCAGCCAAATCCGGAGATGGCAGGGTCTCACCTCAGCTCACAGCTTGAATCACAGATAGCAAGCTTCCCATGCAGAAGCGCAGGATGCGCAAGTGCTCATTGATACCCTTGAGATCCGCAGTGGGCCGGAAAGATCCCTTTTGACACCACAAAACAGATAAAAGACTTGCCCTTGCCCCTATCATCAGGGGCAACAGGCACCACTACCTTCAGGAGCAGCAACCTGCCCAAGGTAATCTGCACAGCAGTCCTTTTGATCACAGACCCACAAGGGGAGATGACAAAGGTGTCCAGGATCAACTCTCTGCATTCCAGAACATAGCCGTACTGGATGGGGTCTAGCACCCAGTGATCCTTGGTGACCCAGATGCCTACCCCCAACCAGAGAAACCAGCGAATGGGCACCAAAAACTTCCCTGCGCAGTCTGGGAGGGTGCTCCTCTGGAGAGGACCAAGTCCCCTGGCCCAAGCACTCCAGAAAAGGACTGAGAATGAGCCCGATGTCCTGAAGCAGAGGGGGAGAAAGGCTTTCCAGACCAGGAGCAACGGGAGTCCCAAGACCCCTGGGAGTCTGACCAGTGCGCCCGTTGGGAACAGGCAGAGACTGATGGGAAAGGGGCTCTTGTCTGCTTCATAGGCCTGTTGGACCTATCCTTTGGAAAACTAAGATTGTCTCACACAGGTCCTTTATCAGCTTCTCCAAATCGGCCCCAAAAAGAAGCTTCCCTTTAAAGGCTAGTTGGGTCAAGCAGGCTTGGAAACGTGTCCACTGCACAGTATAGGAGCCAAATCTAACGCCGTGTCACTGTCGAGAAGGCACTATCCTTGGCTGTTGAATGTACCAGGTCATACATGGCATCAGCAAGGACAATTGTAGTCAACTCCAAAAGAGGGGTAAGTAGCACCCAGCAAAATACTGAATCCACTGGAGCAGGATTTGAGACATCAGACCTGCACATATCACCAACTGAATAGCAGCTGCTGTGGCGAACTGGTTCTTCACCAACGAATCCACCTTTCAGTCCAGAATATCCTTTAAGGCTGATCAGCCTTTTGCAGTTATGGCGGTCCATCTGGTAACCACCGTGACCTCCGCATCCACCTTGGCAATATCAAACCACACAACGCACTCCTTCTCTGGAAGGGTATACATCTTTTTGTACAACCTTAGCCCCTTAGGTGGGGAGTCAGGTGATTCCCACTCTGACCAGATCATGCTCTTGAGCATCTCACTGAACAGGAAGGCAGTAGCAAATTTTCCCACCCCTTGCAGAAACGGATGCACCTTTGGCTCCTGCTCCATGCCTGGAGCATCCACAAGTTCAACCCTCCTTCTGGAACAGATGGAAAACACTGGCCTCTTCACAATCCTCTGAGGGAGAGAGTACTACTGCATCCACATCAGAGTGCAGAACTGAGATATTTGAATTCAAGGTTCAGTTGATCCCCATTTCTGGGGGACACCCATCGTCGGGGACGCTTAGCCATAGGCAATCAATCAGGGCTTCCACTCTCAGTCTACTCCTCATGAGACTGCACTCGGGAAGCCAGAGGCTGCAAGGTCTGAACTTCCATGACAAATGACCAGACCTGTGGTAAAAAGGAAAGGAATTGCAGGGAGCACAAGCTGGACTCTGGAATCTCTCCTCCCATCTACTGGAGACAAAATACTGAGGCAACCTCTGGTGGCTGACAGAGGCATGAGAATGTCGTCACTGAAACCTGGACTTTTCATTGGTTCTTTGTCTCCAGCAATGTGCTGGTAGGGAAACACAACCCACTTGTCAGGACTGGTCTAGCAGGACAATATGGAATGCTTCTTTGGAGCCTCATGTGGTCCCAGAAGACTGAGAAAAGTGCATGTAGTCCAAGGGCCGGCCTATTCACTTGGCGAGATAGGCAGCCAACTAGGGCAACCGGCCCAGGTGGGCAGCTTTATGCTGCCGTTTTGTTGCCCACGGCAGAGCATGTGCTTATGATCCCTCTCTGATGCAACTTGCTGTTGGAAGGGGATCAGAAGCGGCAGGTCATGTGTGTTGAAGCTCATGGCCTGCTGCGGAAACAAAATGGTGGCACAAAGCCACCACTTAAAATTCTACTGCCGCTACCCGACTCCTACCAAGACGGAATCAGCAGCAATGGGGGTTGGCAGCATGGCATATGGGGGGGGGGAGGGGGGGCGGCACAGCTGTGGTTTCTGCCTAAGGTGGCAGAAACCTTTGGGCCAGCCCCATGTGGTCCCTTTACACAAAAGCAGAAGTAAGGATGAAGTTGAGAACTACAGATCACTTAGTCTGACCTCTGTGGTGAGTAAACTAATGGAAAGGCTGCCAAAACAGAGGCTAGTGAGGTTTTTGGAGTCCAATGAATTGCAGGATTGAAGGCAGCATGGTTTTACGACAGGCAGGTCTTGTCAGACAAATATCAATTTCTTTGACTGAGTGACCAAAGAGTTAGACTGAGGGAGAGCTCTAGATGTGGTGTACTTAGATTTTAGTTAAACCTTTGACCCTGCTCCACACAGGTAACCTATAAACAAATTGAAAGTCTTGGGAATGGATTCCTAAGTGACAGACTGGGTTAGAAATTGGTTGAGTGTGAGGCGACAAGGGGTACAAATAAATGGCACTCACTCTGAGAAGGATGCCATCAGTGGTGTGCCACAGGGATCAGTCCTTGGACAGATTCTTTTGAACATTTTTAAGTGATATTGCAGAAGGGCTATCAGGGAAGGCTTGCCTTGTTGTGCATGATCTGCAATAGAGTACACACCCAGGAAGGAATAGATAACAAGAGATTTAGCAAAGCTTGAAGAATGGTTGAGAATCCGACAGATGAAATTTAATGATAAAAAAATACAGTCATGCATTTGAGCTGCAAAACTCCAAGGGATCAGTACAGTATAGGGAGTGAAGTATTTCTGTCCACGAATAAGAACATAAGATATGCCATACTGGGTCAGACCAAGGTCCATCAAGCCCAGCATCCTGTTTCCAACAGTGGCCAATCTAGGTCATACGTACCTAGCAGTATCCCCAAGAGACACAGGTTCCACAATGCTTGTACTGGGTCAAGCATTGATATCCTGGGTCCCTTTTTAATAATGGTTTATGGACCTTTCCTCCAGGAACTTATCCAAACCTTTTTTAAACCCAGCTACACTAACAACCCTTACTACATCCTCCGGTAACAAATGGTGCAGACAGAGCATAAAGATTCCAAATTACCCATGCCTACCAATAGCCAGATTAATATTAATAAAATACAGTCTCTAAAATGCTTGTATGCAAATGCTAGAAGTCTAAACAATAAGATGGGAGAGTTAGAATATATAGCACTAAATGAGAGGTTAGATATGATTGCAATCTCAGAGACATGGTGGAAGGAGGATAACCAGTGGGACACTGATACCTGGAAACAAACTATATCGTAATGATAGAACTGATCAAATTAGTGGAGGGGTTGCGCTCTATGTTAGAGAGGGCATTGAATGAAGTACAGGAACTGGGTGTGATTAGTTTGATGATCTTAAAGTGGCTAAACATGTAGAAAAGGCAATGGCGAAAGCCAAAAAGATGTTTGGGTGCATAGTGAGAGGAATGGCCAGCAGGAAAGAGGTGATAGTGCCTCTGTATAAGGATCCTTGGCAAGAGCTAATTTAGAGTACTGTGTGCAATTCTAAAGACCACACCTTCAAAAAGGAGTGGCCTAGTGGTTGGGGCAAGGTACTTCGGGCCGGAAGGTCGGGGGTTCAAATCCCACTAGAGGACAGCAACCTTGGGCTGAAGGACTGGGGTTTCTAGTCCTACAGGTGCTCCTTGTGGTCTTGGGCAAGCCACTTAACCCTCCATAGCCCATGTTCCCTGTAAAATAGTTATCTCCAAGTTATAATGCCCTGTTCAATGTAATTTCAGTTTGCTCAATGTAAACCGCACTGATGCAGAATAGCGCGGTATATAAGAGAATGTAAATAAAATAAATAAAAAATAAACAAAAAGGAGTCGGTGCAGATGGTAGCTACCAAAATGGTTAGTAGGCTTCGCCATAAGGCATATGGGGAAAGACTTAAAGATATTATGTGTACTTTGAAAAAAAAAGATGGGAGAGGGGAGATATGATGGAGACGTTTGACTACCTGTGGCATAAATGCAGAGGAGAGCCTCTTTCAACTGAAAGAAAGCTCAGCAACGAAAGGGTATAGGATGAAGGTGAAAGGAAATAGACTTGGGAGTAATTTGGGGAACTCTTTCTTTACAGAAAGGGTGGTAGATGCATGGAATAGTCTCCCAGTTTGAGGCAGTAGAGAAAAACTGCATCTGAATTCAAGAAAAAGGACTATAGAGCTCAATGATTTGTATGGAAGGGCAGACTGGATAAGCCATATGGTTATCTACTGTCTTGTTTCTATATTTTTAAGCAAAAGTATTGGCAGAGTGAGGTGTTGTCACTTCAGACTCCTCTGATCGAGTTCAAAGGTGATACATGATAGGAGACAACGGAGGAACAGTAATCTAGGAAGAGGCTGTGCTGAAAAGTTTTCCACC
Organism: Ichthyophis bannanicus; assembly: GCA_033557465.1. Classification (NCBI taxonomy): domain Eukaryota; kingdom Metazoa; phylum Chordata; class Amphibia; order Gymnophiona; family Ichthyophiidae; genus Ichthyophis; species Ichthyophis bannanicus. The sequence continues at coordinate 1,282,257,357 of CM066032.1, forward strand.
ACCCCCTCACCCCCCCACCCTCCAACCTTTAATGCCTTCCTGTTGCTCACTATGGATATAAATAGCAAGTGCACCATCAGTAGCTCCCAATGTTGGACCCACCAAACATAAAATGTCACTGGGAACCCCCCCAGTGTTGAACCCACTGGTATTGGAATTCTGACCTCAGCTGAATCAGCTCGCAAAAGGGGGAGGAACGTCAGTGCCACAGGACTGTTGCCCAGAGTATCCCATTAACTTTGTTCATGCTCCACTGAAAACCTTGCCCTGGAGCCTTCTACTCCTAGGTACGGCACCAAAAGCGTAGTTACTCACCTGTAACAGGTGTTCTCCAGGGACAGCAGGAATCAGTCTTCACATATGGGTGACGTCGGTGCCGACGGAGCCCTCGTGCGGAGCAATTCCCCAGCTTTCAAAGAAAGCCTTTGGGAATGCATCGCGCATGCGCGGCCCCCTTCCCGCCTAAGGGTGCCATCTTGCTCAGTCAAATTACATAGTTAAAGAGACGGCAAAATGAACAAAATATAATAAGACTGCAACTCCAGGGGAGAAGGGAGGGTCATGAGGACTGATTCCTGCTGTCCCTGGAGAACACCTATTACAGGTGAGTAACTATGCTTTCCCCAGGAACAAACAGGAAGTCGGTCCTCAAATATGGGACTCCCTAGCTATAGGCTACCGAGAACCCATAGCTGAAAAATGTCTCCCTCTCGAAGAGCCGCAGCAGCTGTGATAGGAATTCAGCGGAGACGCAACACCCCCACTAGCCTGACACCAGAGGGCCGGAGGGTAGGAGTTGCCTAAACCTCAAATAGTTACGGAGTACCGCCTGGCCGAAAGCACTGTCCCGTCGGGACTCCCTATCCAAGCAGTAATAGGCTGCAAAGGTCTGGCCCGAAGACCAGGTGGCGGCCCGGCAGATGTCTGCCAGTGGAACAGAGCAAAAGTGAGCCACTAATGTGGCCTTAGCCCTGACACGGTGGGCCGAGACTCGACCCTGCAACAGGGGGGGGGGGGGTCAGCCGCCCTGTACGCCCAGGCAATGCAGTCTGCCACCCAGGTGGACAACGTGCACTTGGAGATAGGTAGTCCCAGCTTACTGGGGTCATAAGAGATGAAGAGCCAAGTAGCTCTTCGATGTCCCCGCGTACGCTCCAAGTAGAAGGCTAATGCCTTTTTACAATCCAGGGTATGCAGGACCGCTTCTGCCCGGCTAGCATGCAGTCTGGGAAAGAAGGTTGGAAGAACCACCTCTTGGTTGAGGTGGAACAAAGAAACCACTTTTGGAAGGAATTTGGGGTGGGTGCGAAGGACCACACTGTTCCTGCCTATAAAACCGTGTACACGGTCTTTCTGAAACAAGAGCTTGTAGCTCACTCACTCGTCTGGCAGATGTGAGTGCCACTATGAAGAGCACCTTCCAGGAGAGGAAGCACAGATGGCAAGCGAACATCGGCTCAAAAGGTGGGCGAGTAAGCTGTTGTAAGACCACATTCAAATCCCACTCAGTTGCCGGAGGGCAAATCGGGAGTTTTAGTAGAAGCAGACCTCTGAGGAATCTGGACAGCAAGGGGTGAGCCCGAAAGAGGTTGTCCTTCCACTGGAGAGTGGTGTGCCAACAAACCACTCAGATAGACCCTTACAGAGTTAGACTTAAGGCCTAATTCTGAGAAATTAAGCAGGTACTGCAGTACAACTGGTACTAGGCAAGAGAAAGGGTTTTCATTGTCTTAGGTACACCACACCTCAAACCTGCACCACTTGAAAGCATAGGTTTTCCTCGAAGCCAGTAACACTTCTTCCACATCTTTAGGTAAGAGGAGCGGAGCCAGCACTACCATTTCAGCAGCCACGCCATCAGGATGAGGGACCTGAGGTTGGGATTTAAGATACAGCCCTGCTCCTGGGACAGGTGGTCGGGCTGCGTCCCCAGAGGGAGTGGTGTTTCCCCTGCCAGAGAAGCGTAAACCAAGGTTGTCTTGGCCATCTGGGGGCTACCAGAATAACAGAGGCCTTGTCTCGAAGGATTTTGAATAGAGTCCAGGCCACCAGCGGTATGGGAGGAAACGCATACAGGAGGCCCACGGACCAGGAGATTAGAAAAATATCTGCAACCATCCTTTGAAGATGTGGCTGTCTGGAGCAATTGTTGGGCAACTGATGATTCTGCGGGCTGGCAAACAGATCTATGGACTGATGTCCCCAGCAGTGGAAGATATGTTGGTCCACTTCCGGATTTAGTTGCCACTCGTAAGGTTGAAGAATTCTGCTTAGCTTGTCTGCTAGGAAGTTCTCCTGACCTGGCAGATAAACTGCTTTCAGAGTCATAACCTGTTTGACTGCAAAGGAGCAGAGGTCCAGTGTCTCCTGGCACAGGATATGGGACCCTGTCCCTCCCTGCTTGTTCACACAGAACATTGCTACCTGATGGTCTGTCTTCATTAAGACAGCGTGATGCGAGAGAACATGATAGAAGGTTCAAAAAGCTAGGCAAATCGCCCGAAGCTCTAAGAGGTTGATTTGTTGCATCCTTTCTTGAGGAGACCACAACCCTTGAGTGCATGAGTTCTGGCAATGGGCTCCCCAGCCCAGCAAGGATGCATCTGTCATTAGCACTGTTATGTAAGAGGGAGGCTGGAAAGGCACTCCCTCGAGCAGGTTGGATGGCTGAAGCCACCACGCCAACGACTTCAGCAGTTGTTTGGACACACACTGATCCTGTCTCTGAGTCGTCTGGTGGCTTGTGTCCACTGATCTCGGAGGCAACACTGAGCTGTCCTCATGTGGAGACGGGCGTTTGAGGTCACATGAACCGTGGAGGCCATGTGCCCTAGGAGGCGCAGAAAGTGTCTTGCTGAGATCTGAGACTTGTGGCCGACTTGGTGCAGCAGCGCCAGAAGCCTCTGTGCTCTGTCCTTTGGCAGGTACGCCCTCGCCTGAATGGTGTCTAGCCTTGCTCCTATGAACTCTAAGTTGAGTCGGAAGCAAAGTGGACTTTGCTTGATTTAAAACAAAGCCTAGATGCTGCAGTATGTTGATAGTGCGAGCTGTGGCCTGTTGGGCCTCCTGAAGCGACTGGGCTCTGATGAGCCAGTCGTCCAGGTACGGGAAGATGAAGATTCCCTGGTTCCTGAGGAAGGCCGCCACTACCGCCAGGCATTTGGTAAACACTGGGGGCAGAGGCCAGGCCAAATGGAAGTACTCTATACTGAAAATGGTTTCCTCCCACTACAAATCTGAGATATTGTCTGTGATCTGGATGTATGAGGATGTGGCTGTATGCATCCTTCAGGTCTAAGGAGCATAGCCAATCTCCCTAGTGGAGGTAGAGTAGCAATATTCCAAGGGAAAGCATCTTGAACTTTTCCCTCACCAGGAACTTGTTTAAGTTTTGCAGGTCCAGGATGGGTCTGAGGCCTCTTGCTCTCTTTGGTATCAGAAAATACCTGGAATAGAAGCCTTGTCCCTGCAAGCTGTGGGGCACCGGCTCCACCGCCTGCTCCTCTAGAAGACCATCCAACTCCTGCAAGAGGAGGTCCCTGTGTAGAGGGGGGTCTGAAAGGCTCTCATAGAAAGTAGGAGGGAGGTTGAAGTGGAGCAAATAGCCCCTTTGGGCTATTTGAAGGACCCAGGTATCCGTGGTGATAGCTGGCCACCTGTGGGGATACAGGCTTAGCCTTTCTCCTGTACAAGACCTCACCCCTGGTTGGAGAGAGACTATGCTTTGGCAGTCAAAAACTCCCTCCTGGCTGGGTCGGAGCTGGGGCCTGGGGGTCTTCTGCTTACACGGGCCATGCCCGTCCCTTGGCCTGCTGCCCCTGTGAGCGAGCTGGGGAGGCCTGGTGAGTGGGGTAGTTGCAGTAAGCAGCACCCTTCCTCGGGAAAAAGGGCTTTTTACCCGAGCCCTTCTTTTTAGAAGGGGCAGAAGTCTTCTTGGAGAGTCTTGTCCAGGTCAAGTACTCGGACTCGATTTCAGCAGCCTTCTCAGTCATGGGTTTGCAAAAAAGAGGTGGTCACCCCGGCAAGGGACATCGATCAACTTGTCCTGAACCCATGGCTCCCGATCAGACGACATTAGCCATGCCTGGCGGCGGGCACTGATGCCGGCGGCGGGGACCCGGGCCGAGGCTTCAAAGCCATCATAGGCTGCTTGAGACAAACTTCGAGCACTCCCAAATCCCAGTGGACAAGTTCTTGAAGCGCTGCAAGGGTTCCTCGGAGAGGCCAGCTGAGAACCCGGAAATCTTCTTTGCCAGGTTCCACAAGTACATGCCCATGTACAGCTGGTATGTTTGGACTCGGCATGACAGCATCAAGCCCTGGTAGCACTTTCTGCCGAGGGCGTCCAGGTTCCAAGCTTCCCTGCCAGGAGACACCGAGGAGTGTGTTTTTTGGCTCTTGAGCCTGTGCATGGCCGATTCCACAACCATGGAGTTGTGCGGCAGCTGTGCTTTTTGGAACCCAGGGCTCTTGCGGACCCAATAGATGGAATCGACCCGCTTGCTGAGAACCGGCATCAAGGCCGGTGACTCCCACATGCGGAGCATCAGCCGTTCCAACATCGGAGGAACCGGTACCTTAAGGGCTTCCCGAGGGGGAAAGTTATACTGGAGGACTTCGAGCTCCTCGGCTCGAGGTTCCTCCTTGGTGTCCGCCGGGAATGCCAAAGCCTTGGACATATCCCCTGACAAAGTCCGAGAACCAGGTATCCTCCGGGGGGGGGGGGGGGGGACCTTCTCCGAGGCTCTGAACCCGGCGAGTCTGATGAGACATACCGGGTCCAGTGGGTGTCTGGGGATGCTTCATCTTCTGTTTCCCATGCCAAGTCCTCCAAGGAGGAATCGACGGGCTCTGGTCGTGAGGGCTTCGGTCTCAACCGCCCTGACGCCAAGGGCAGCGGCATCGACAACCTCTGTACCGAACAGGAGGTCGAGGGAGATCTCGGCCGAGGATTGACTCGAGTCCAAAGAGTCTTGAGGATCAGCTCGGCCTCCAGGGTCGACTTAGACGTTGAGGTCCCGGTGGTCAGGGAGGATGGACTGCTGAGACCAGCCATCAGTGCTCGCTGCTGCTCCATGAAGGCAGACATGCTGCGCTCCAGGGCCGCCATTCTGAGATCGAGCTCAGAAGGCTCCGCAGCCTCCGGGTCGGGTCCTGACACCGGTTCTCCTGGAGGAGAGTCAACGAGGACAACAGCAGTTACCATCCTCGGCATCTCCAGCTCCGTGCAAGGCACTTTTGCAGGCCGCTCCGACTCCAAGGACCCAGGGGCGGCGGTCAGGACTCTGCGACCTGGCCCACAAGGATCCAGGCCGATCAGAGGCATCCAACGTTGTTGCCCTCGCAGATTTCTTCTTCCTCCGGTGTTCCTGCGAGGGAGACCCCTACTCAGAAGACCCCAGACGATGCTCGGAGTCAGACAGCTCCCGAGACGTCGAGGCTTCTGAAGAGGTCCGACCCGGGTAGATGTGGACTCGGAGAAAATCCTTTCACGCTGCTGCTGCCTACTTCTAAATGCCTTGGAGGACATCTTGCCACATGGGCCACAGACCTTCGGGTCATGGTCAGGCACGAGACAGCAGTCGTGTGTGTCCGTGAGTGACAATCTTTTACACCGATTAAACTTTTTAAACCCACTGGTAGCCATCGGGGGAAAAAGGGCCCCTGCGAGGTCAAATGACCGGGCTGCCAGTGAAAAAATTAAAAAAAAATAAAAAGAAGAGCGCAAACGCTAGTCACTAAGGACAAAAAACAAAAAAGAATGACCGACTCAAATACCGGTGTACCGAACCGAGGCGGGAAGGGGAACCGGCGTCGACCCGGGCCGAAGAAGAGAATCTTCTGTAGTTTTGACGCACATTTTCCATGAGGGAAGTTGGACTATGTCCATTGGGCTCGGCGGAAGAAGGGAGACTGAGCAAGATGGCACCCTTGGGCAGGAAGGGGACCATGCATGCGCAATGCAATCCCAAAGGCTTTCTTTGAAAGCTGGGGAATTGCTCCGCACGAGGGCTCCGTCGGCACCGACGTCACCCATATGTGAGGACTGACTTCCTGCTTGTTCCTGGTGAACCACTTGTCTACACTATCTGCTGGACAGAGAAATTGTGATTGTGAAGCTCGAGATAATATCCACGCTCTATAATGGCAGATAAGTCTCCATCTTCAAGCAAAGGGATATAACCACTCATCTGAACTGTGAGCTAACAAAAATCTTATAGCACTTAAAAATTGGAATTCAATCTATGAACAGGAACTAATGTTCTGCCCAAAGCACTACTTTGAATGTACAAATTAAATAAAATTTGTTTCACTTACGCCAAAACCATCTGATAGTTAGACTGATTAAACACATAGCCCCCGACAACCCACATGATATCTCCATTGACCACAGCTTTGTGAGATGCTCGAGCAAACTTTGAGTCAACATACTCCTCCCGCATCCAGAATGACTCATTAGCAGGTAGAGGAATAATGCAGTTGGGACCTAGAAAAGGACAAAAAAAAAATATAAACAAAAGTCCAACAGGGTTACTCGATACAGAAAATTAGCAGGAAAACTCCATCAAAATAAAGGCAATCAATTAGAATGAATTTATGTTGGACTTGCTTCTATATTGATGAAAATATATAACTTGACTACTTTGCAGCTAGTCCATTTTGCTTTATTAACTCCCAGCATCAAAAAATTTAGAACAATTTGAATTTTCAACCACCAAGCACTTCCATGAAGTTTGATCATATGAAGTGTGATCAAAAAGTATCGAGACTTCTTGGGTAGCTATTTTTTAAGTGGTTTATATACCGCATTTCCAATTTTCAATATGGTTTACAAATAACAGAACAAAATATTGCATGGAATGTGCGAGCATTAATCTAACAAATAAATATTACAGAAGCAACCCATATAATCATGCAGGGAACAGTTATGATTGAGGCATACAAGTACTTATTAGGTATATCGGTGTGGGGATTAGTGTGGGGTGCATGCTTGATAGTGAAGGGCGAGGGTGGGCTTGGTGTTTGTTAGGCATGGGCTGTATCTTAGCTGTGCATTATTTATGGGTTAGTGATGCTGGTTTGCTTGCTTATGTTATTCCCTGAAAACGAATTTGGAACAGATGCATTTTCAGGAGTTTTCTGAAATCCTTGGAATCTGTGGCTATGCAAATTCTTGCAGGGAGGGAGTTCTATATCGTTGGAGCATACAATAAAAAACACTTTCACATGTGGATTTGTTGCATTTTGTGAAGTTTGGGTGCGAAGCCAGGAGATATTCTGCGTTGCTTCTCCTTTGCCTATATAATACATTGCACCACGATGCTATTAAGCATGCAATGATCTAATTATGTGCTCTGCATGTGCAGAGTGTAGCATGGCTGCAGCACCCCTGTACTTTTTTAAATCACGTGATGTTTGGTATTATATAAAAGCAGTTCGTCAGATTTACGATGAGTGAAAAAAAATTGAACAGCGATTTTGCATTAAATTCTGCCAGAAACTTGGAGATTCATGCAGAGACTTACGACAAGTTACAGCAAAGTGTATGCTGATGAATGCATGAGTCGTGCTCAAGTTTATGACTGGTTTAAATGTTTCCAAAAAAGCCACCAAAATGTTGACAATGACAAACGTTCTGGAAGACCATCCACGAGCAGGAATGAAGACAAAGTTGAAGCAGTGTATGCCGCAATACACAAATAGTCGATTGACTATTGGGGAGCTTGCTGAGGACATGGACGTCAGTTTTGGGTTGGTACAGTCCATTCTTACTGTCAATTTGGGGATGAAATTCCTGTCCCCTGACCAAAAAGAAGATAACTGTCTGCAGTCAGGGAGTTGTTGGAATGCATTGAAAATGACTCAGATTTCATCAAAAAGATTATTACTGGCATTGAATCATGGGTTTATAGTTATGAACAAGAAACTAAGGCTCAATCCTCAATGGAAGACTCCAAACTCTGCCAGACCCAAGAAAGCCTGTCAGGTGAGGAGCAATATCAAGGTCATGCTCACATTTTTCTTTGATTACCAGGGTATTGTTCATCATGAGTATGCTCCAAAAGGCCAAATCATCAAAATGGAGTACTACCATACGTTCTCACTTGTTTGAGAGATACAGTTCTTCGTAAGAGGCCAGAGCTGCACAGGAATGCTTCATCACGATAATACCCCAGCTCACGCATCACATCTTGTTAAGCAATTATTGGCCAAACATCAAATCAGTCAGCCTCCATACTCACCTGACCTCGCACCCTGTGACTGTTTCTAAAACTGAAATTACCACCGAAATGAAAGATTCAATGACTTGGATATCGTTAAGCAAAATTTGACACAGCAGCTTCACAGCATAACGAAAGAGGCACTTCAAAATTGTTTCCAGCAGTGGCAGGAACCCTAGAGGAAGTGTTTTATATTGGAAGGGGACTACTTTGAAGGAGGCTGAGTGCAGTAACTGTTAGTGTTATACTTCTTCTGTTATTGTACAAGTCTTGATACTTTCTGATTGCACCTCGTATAACAAAAGATTTAAGCAATGTCACACAATGCTGACAGCACTGCATTTTGAACTTCATGCCATTTGGGATTTATGCGATGGCGGGTATATCTGCCTCAACCAGACCACGACTTCTGTGAAACTGCCTCTAAAAAATCCTGTTTTCCATAATATTGATTAGAATGCGCACCATGATCCTCCTCGCTATCGAACTCTGAGGTATGTTCAAAATGTACTGATTGTGAACCAGAAACAGATGCTTTTTTCATCCAAGCAGAGATTACCACTCATAATAATCTCTGCAGTTTTCTGGGTCATGCTGCATCTTCATAACTGGAACAGACATATTGTGGGGCTTTCTTCAGGGCAAAGTGGTTAAGCAGTGGATGTCTGTTCTTTTATATAGGGATCCTCAAACTGAATTGATGGGGAGAACATTCAAAAACTGCAAATTTCATCATATTGGCTGCAGAAACCCAAGAGAATACCACTCATTCTTCATGATCACACACAAACTTGCATTAATCTTTGATATAACAGTATTTTTGGCATCTATTGCTCCTTCTGTGACAGCATTATATGTGAATTAGTTTAAGCATACATATGTTTAAACATCTTCTACGTATGCACAGGTAAAGAATTTCTCTCTGTATTTGGGTGACTTTTTTCATATGGACTGGGGAAGACGACCAGTTACACATGGTTCTTAGATGAAATGAATGCAAGCACTCTGAATTTATCATTTACTATAACATCAAGAAATTGTTTAATTTTTTGATCATAAAAGTTTTCAAAAGTACTGGATTTATCAATAGTTTATAGTTCATTCACTTGATGTACCACAAATCAAAAATATACAATATCTAAGCAGTCAATACATCTCTCTATCGTAAACACGCTGAGAAGAAAGCACAGTTACTTACCTGTAACAGGTGATCTCTGGGAACAGCAGAAATTAGTCCGCACATATGGGTACGTCGGTACCAACGGAGCCTGCGCAGGAAAGCTCCCCAGCTTCCCAAAAAGAAAGCTTTTGGGAGCCTCCCACAGCGCATGCACGCTGCCTTCCCGCCTTTCCTAACCAACTCTCCTCAGTTCAAGTTTAAAGCTGAGACAATAGAGAGAGAGAGGAAAGAAAAGATAGAGAGAGATAGAACTCCTAGGGGAGGTGGGAGGGTTGTGAGGACTAATTCCTGCTGTTCCCAGAGATCACCTGTTACAGGTAAGTAACTGTGCTATCTCCAGGAACAAGCAGGAATAAGTCCTCACATATGGGGACTCCCTAGCTAAGATGCCTGGGAGATCCCCAAGGGTATGAGACCCTGAAGGGTTCCTCGTCTTCCTATGGATCTCAGGCATCCAGTCAGGGAAGGAAGGCAGGAATTGTTCAAGAATGGAACAGGTCTCTGAGGACAGCCTGACCAAAACAAGGCATCCCGGGAGTCCTTGTCCAAACAGTAATGGGCTGTGAAGGTATGAACCGAGGCCCAGGTGGCTGCTCGACAGATCTGGTCGAAGGACACAGAATGAAGATGAGCCATAGAGGTGGCCATGGCTCTCACATTGTGAGCTGTGACATGGCCCTCCAGAGAAAGGTTCTTACTCTGGTAAGCAAAAGAAATACACTGAGCAATTCAATTGGACAGTGTTCTTTTAGAGACTGGAAGTCCTAAATGAGAAGGATCAAAAGCAACAAAAAGCTGGGAAGACTTTCTATGTTGCTGTGTCCTGTGTAAGTAAAAAGCAAGAGCTCTCTTACAATCTAGAGTATGAAGGTTCCTCTCTGCAGTGGATGCATGAGGAGCTGGAAAAAAGACAGGTAAATATACCTCTTGATTAAGATGAAAAGGTGAGACCACTTTAGGCACCTTGTATAAGGTGGATTAGCCACTAAGGCCTGCAGTTCACTGATGCGGCGAGCAGAAGTGATTGCAATAAGGAAAATAACCTTCCAGGAAAGAAATTTCAAGGAGGTAGTGGCTAAGGCTTCAAAAGGTGGCTTCATAAGCTGACCAAGAACCAAATTTAAGTCCCATGCCACCGGTTTCTTTGGAAAGATGCAGGAGATATTCTAATAGAGAATTCACAGGAAGTGCCAGAGGGTCAAGACCCTGTTGAGCACACCAAATGGAAAATCTTTTCCATTTAAAAGCATAGGAACGCCTAGTGGAAGGTTTCCTGGAAGCATGGAGGATATCTCTCACTTGCTGCGAAAGACTGAAGTCTGGAAGGTCTAGGCCTTCAGTAACCAAGCTATGAGGTGAAGGGACTTGGTGTTTGGATGCCACAAATCCCCTCCTCCTGAGAAAGAAGGTCTGGAGCAGCTCCCAAGTCCAGGGAGGGGGCTTGGGAGAGATGTAGAAGTAGAGGGTACCACACTTGGCGTGGCCAGCGTGGAGCTATGAGGATCATAGATCCTTGATCCCTCTGAAGTTTGAACAGAGTCTTGGGAATCAAAGGAATGGGTGGAAAGGCATACAGGAAGTCCTGACCCCAATGAAGGAGGAAGGCATCCGTGGCTTGAACTCCCTGACACGGAATTCTGTAACAGAACCGGGGAAGTCTGGCATTCCACGGACTTGCAAATAGGTCTATGTCCGGGGTTCCCCATTCCTGGAAGATTCTGAGTACCTGATCAATGTGCAGGGGACCATTCGTGTGGAAGCAGAACTCGACTGAGTCTGTCTGCCCAAGAGTTTTGAATTCCTGGGAGGTATACTGCCAGGAGATGGATTTGATGCTCTCTGGCGAAGGCCCATAATCTTAGAGCTTCGTTGCAAAGCGACAGAGAGCCAGTTCCTCCTTGTTTCTTTATGTAAAACATGGCTACCTGATTGTCCGTTTGAATGAGGACTGTCTGGTAGCTGAGGAGGGTATGAAAGACCTTGAGAGCTAGGAACACTGCTAGAAGTTCCAAGAGGTTGATATGAAGAGAGGTCTCTTGCGGGGACCAAGTGCCTTGGGTGGAGAGGTCCTGTAGATGAGCTCCCCAACCTGTTCAGGAGGCATCTATTGTGAGGATTGCTTGGGGCAACAAAGGTTGGAAGGGGGACCCCAGCAACAGATTTTGAGTGGACATCTACCATTGGAGAGACCAAAAGAGACGTTTGGAGTTTGCTATTTGGTCAGAGAGCTCCTGAAGCTTGAGTCCACTGGGTGGACAAAGTCCATTGAGCTGCTCTCATGTGTAGGCGAGCATAGGGTACCACATGTACTGTGGAAGCCATGTGGCCTAGTAATTGTAGCATCTCCCGGGCAGTTAAGTGGCTCTTTGACTGAATCTGGGAGGCTAACTGCACTAGACGTTGGCAGCGAGCCTGGGGAAGATAGGCTCTTGCAGTAGTGGTGTCCAACCAGGCCCCTATGAATTCTAGGGACTGAGTAGGGGTGAGCTGAGACTTTGGGAGGTTTACCACAAGTCCCAGATACTGCAGAATGCACCTGGTGCGGTTCAGGGAAATGTGGGCTTCTGACTGAGATGGAGCTCGGATGAGCCAGTCGTCCAGGTAGGGGAAGACAAATATTCCCAGAGTGCGTAGAAATGCAGCAACTATTGCCATGCATTTGGTGAACACTCTTGGAGCAGAAGCTAGACCGAAAGGAAGCACTCTGTATTGGTAATGTTTTCCCTGGAACAGAAAACGTAGGAATTTTCTGTGAGATGGATGGATGAGGACATGAGTGTACGCATCCTTGAGATCTAGAGAACAAAGCCAATCCTGACTCTGCAGGTATGGAAGGAGAATGCCTAGAGAAAGCATCTTGAACTTCTCCTTGCATAGGAATTTGTTCAATTCTCTGAGATCTAGAATGGGTCTGTATCCCCCTGTTTTCTTTGGAATGAGAAAATAAGGGGAGTAAAATCCTGACCCCTGTTGAAGAAGAGGAACTTCTTCTATGGCCCCCTGTGCCAGAAGGGTAGTCACCTCCTGATCCAGAAGGTCGAGGAGAGATGTGGGAGAATTGAAGTGTCTCACCATGGTGTAGGGAGGAAGGTCTGAGAAATGAAGTTTGTAGCCCTCTGTTATGATAGAGAGGGTCCACTGCTCTGATGTGATTTGCTCCCATCTGGGAGCAAAATGAGCTAACCTTCCTGGAATGGTGAGAGGTTCTGGCTGTTGTAGAGCCAGAAAGGTTAAGTTCTCTAGTATCAAGTCAAAAACCCTGAGAGGGTTGGGACTGCTGGATTGTAGCAGCCCCTGCAGGTTTAGGCCTGGCCTGTTTAGGTTGGTGACGCTTAGTAGCAAAGCAACCTGTAGAAGATTGTTGGCCAGAAGTGGAAGGAAATCTGCTCCTTTTGTAAAAAGGCTTTTTGAAAGACTTTTTCTTGGCTGGAATGGAAGTTGACTTAGAAAGTCTATCCAGAGCAGAATTCTCTGCATCCATTTGAGTGGCTTTTATTTGCCACTCTTTGCCAAAGAGATTTTCACCCGTACAGGGCAGATTTCCTAAGCCATCCTGAACCCAGGGTTCTAGATCAGAAGCCTGGAGCCAAGCAATTCTGCGAGCAGCTATGGCAATGCCTGAGGCTCTGCTGGCACCCTCAAAGGAATCAAAGGCTGCCCTGTTGGAAAACTTTGAAATATCTTGAGTATGCTTAAGCCAAAGGAGGAATTCATCCCTTCTATCCTCTGGAATAAAAGGGAGAAAGTTGTGCAGCTTTTGTACCGCTACACTTAGTGCATTTTTTTAACCCGGAGGCTGGTTTTCACATGAGGGAAAATTTTCTTGAGGGCCTGTAGGCCTAAGAAGAAAAATACACCAAGTGAAGAAAAGTATAATTTTTTTTTTTTTATTTTTTTTTTTTAAAGAAAAGAAAAGACCGGCGGTACCGTTACGGCGTCGGCACAGTGTGATCCATGGACGCCACGACAGCCTGGATGTCGGTACCGGGAGATTGTGCCGGTACCCCAGAGCAGTCTAACAGGTGATCGGTCGAGGCCATGCCATCGATGTCAACCTTTAACCCCATAGGAGGAGCTTTGGAAGCCGGAGTTTCCCGCCGGGTTGTTTGGCTGGGGCAGGATCCTCAAGGGCAAGCCTAGAGGCATTTCGATGCTGAGAGGGAGATTTGCCCTTCAAGGACCTGCTAGGTTTATGTTTGGTTACCTGAGACCCATCAGGAGAGGAAGACCTGGAAGATGTCGATGCCACCGCCGGTGCATCCGTGGGAAACAGCACATGGAGCTTGGCTGCTCGGTTCTGTAACCCTCTTTTAGACATTATGGAGCAGGACTGGCAATCCGGAATGGAGTGTTCAGGACCCAAACATTTAAGACACCATTCATGGGTATCTGTAACAAAAATTGTACCGCTACACTTAGTGCATTTTTTGAACCCGGAGGCTGGTTTTTCCATGAGGGAAAATTTTCTTGAGGGCCTGTAGGCCTAAGAAGAAAAATACACCAAGTGAGGAAAAGTATAATTTTTTTTTTTTTTTTGAAAGAAAAGAAAAGACCGGCAGTGGGGAAGGCAGACACGCGACCAAAGAAATAAATTAAAATAAAGAACTTCTTCAGCGGTGACAGGAACACGACCTGCTGGCTCCGCGGAAAAAGAAGAACTGAGGAGAGTTGGTTAGGAAAGGCGGGAAGGCAGCGCGCATGCGCTGTGGGAGGCTCCCAAAAGCTTTCTTTCTGGGAAGCTTTCCCGCGCAGGCTCCGTTGGTACCGACGTACCCATATGTGAGGACTCATTCCTGCTTGTTCCTGGAGATCAAGCTTTTACTTTTTTATAGTCACCATCCTCTAGGTTAAAAGAATGGATTTGCCCACAAGTCCATTTTTAAAAGCATGACCTATGTGTTTTTTTATGCAGTAACAGAAGATACAGGCACTTTAATTACAAAATAGATTCAAACAATGTGGATATCCTTTGGATGTTCTCATGCAAGCTTTTAAAAGGGCTTTATATGCCCATCGAGATTGGCTACTATTACCTCAATGGAGTCAGGAGAACACGTGTGTACTCCCCTATAGTGACAGAACTCAAAGTTACAACTATCAGCAAAACACACTGGCAAATGCTAGACATACATCAATGCTTTCAGGCTGAATTATTTTCTTATACTTGCGGTAAGAGCATTCCTGATAGATGATACAGATTGCTGCTGTCTACAGAGAATCCCCATTACAGGTAGGCGAGGAGTGGAGTAGCCGCCTAGTGGTTGGGGCAAAGTACTTCAGGCCGGAAGGTCGGGGGTTCAAATCCCACTAGAGGACAGCAACCTTGGGCTGGAAGGACTGGGGTTTCTAGTCCCACAGGTGCTCCTCGTGGTCTTGGGCAAGCCACTTAACCCTCCATAGCCCATGCTCCCTGTAAAAGTAGTTACTCACCTGTAACAGGTGTTTTCCAGGAGCAGCAAGAATCAGTCCTCACTTATGGGTGAAGTCGGCGCCGATGGAGCCCTCGCGGAGCAATTTTCCCCAGCTTTCGCAGAAAGCTTTTGGGAATTGCAGTGCGCATGCGCGGTCCCCTTCCCGCCCAAGGGTGCCATCTTGCTCAGTCTGACATAGCAGAAAGACAGCAAAATGTTAGCAAAAATATGCAATAAGAATGACTGCAACTCCAAGGGGAGGAGGGAGGGTAGTGAGGACTGATTCCTGCTGCTCCTGGAGAACACCTGTTACAGGTGAGTAACTACTTTTTCTCCAGGACCAAGCAGGAAGTCAGTCCTCACTTATGGGACTCCCAAGCTTAAGGCTACCGGAGACCTCAAGCCGAAAAGAGCTCCCTCAAGCTCAACAGTACAGAGGGAAGGAATCTTCTCTGAATACGAATCTGGCCGGTAGCCCAACACCAGGGCCGGAGGGTAGGAGTTGCCTAAACCTCAAAGAGATTGTGGAGGACTGCCTGTCCGAAAGCACTGTCCCTGCGGGACTCCCTCTCCAGGCAGAAATGAGCCGCAAAGGTCTGGCTGGAAGACCAAGTAGCGGCCCAGCAGATGTCTGCCAATGGAACAGAGCGAAGATGAGCCACGGACGCAGCCTTCGCCCTGACACGGTGAGCCGTGACTCGACTCCCTAAGGAGAGGCCGGCTGCCCCATAAGCCCAGGCGATACAGTCAGCTACCCAGATGGACAAAGTACGCTTAGAGACAGGTACCCCCAACCGATTGGGGTCAAAAGATACGAAAAGCTGGACAGCCTTTCCATGCTCCCGCGTACAGTCAAGGTAGAAGGACAAGGCTCTTCTACAGTCCAGGGTATGCAGAACAGTCTGAGCCCGGCTGGTATGCGGCCTGGGAAAGAAGGTCGGAAGAACCACCTCCTGGTTGATGTGAAAGTGGGAGACCACCTTTGGAAGAAACGTAGGGTGAGTCCGTAGGACAACCCTATTCCTGTAGAACCTAGTGTATGGGGGCTCTGACACTAGGGCCTGTAGTTCACTTACACGCCTAGCGGAAGTAAGGGCTACCAAGAAGAGCGTTTTCCAGGAGAGGAAACAAAGAGGGCAGGTAGCCATGGGTTCAAAAGGCGGACAGGTAAGCCTTTGCAGAACCACAATGAGGTCCCAGTCAGGAGCTGGAGGACGCAACGGAGGCTTAAGCAGAAGGAGGCCTCTGAGAAAACACGCCACCAAGGGGTGCGAGGAAAGAGGCTGGCCCTCAACCGGTGAATGATGTGCCGAGAGAGCACTGAGGTGGACTCTGACAGAGTTGGATTTGAGACCTAGATCGGAGAGGTGAAGCAAATATTGCAGTACCACCGATACTAAACAGGCGAAGGGGTCCTCAGAGCGCTGAGAACACCAGACCGAGAAGCGACGCCATTTAAGGGCGTAAGATTTCCGGGTGGAAGGTCGCCGAGATGCTAGGACGACGGCTTCCACCTCTGGAGGAAGCAGAAGCGGAGCTAGGACTACCCTTTCAGCAGCCAGGCCATCAGATGCAGGGCCCGGAGGTTGGGGTGCAGAAGAGTACCCTGACCCTGTGTCAGGAGATCGGGCTGAAACCCCAGAGGAAGAGGGGTGTCCACCGCTAGCTGTAGAAGTAGAGGGAACCACGGTTGTCTCGGCCACCTGGGCGCTACCAGGATCACGGAGGCCCTGTCCTGGACAACTTTGAACAATGTCCGGGACACAAGTGGTGTGGGAGGGAAGGCATACAGAAGACCCGTGGACCACGAGATGAGGAAAGCATCCGGCGCTACTCTGAGAGGATGCGGGTGCCGAGAGCAGAACCTGGGAAGCTGCCGGTTCAGAGGACTGGCAGAGAGATCCACGGTGGGAGAGCCCCACCGGCGGAAGATCTGCTGGGCCACTGCGGGGTTCAACCTCCATTCGTGCGGCTGCAGAATCTGGCTCAGTTTGTCCGCCAGGCAATTGTCCTGCCCGGGCAGGTAAACAGCCTTGAGGAGGATGTCGTGACCGACTGCCCAAGAGCTCAGTCTCCGAGCCTCCTGACATAGGAGGGATCCCGTGCCCCCGTTTGTTCACGTAGAACATGGCAACCTGATTGTCCGTCTGCACCAGTACAGACTGACAAGATGTGAGGTGAGAGAAGGCCCGCAGAGCTAGGCGGATCGCCCGTAGCTCCAGGAAGTTTATCTGCTGGGCGGCTTCCCAAGGTGTCCAAAGGCCTCGAGTGCATGTCCCTTGACAATGCGCTCCCCATCCCAGGAGAGAGGCATCTGTCGTGAGCACCCGGGACGGAGGGGGAGCCTGAAAGGTCATGCCAAGTACCAGGTTGGGCAGGTGAAGCCACCATTGCAGAGAGGAGACCAGGTGGTCGGAAATCTGTATTAGGTCCGACAGCCTCCCTGTGGCCTGATGCCATTGAGTGCGAAGGCTCCACTGAGCAGGTCTCATATGTAGACGGGCATTCGGAGTGACATGGACCGTGGAGGCCATGTGCCCGAGCAGCTGCAGGAACTGTCTGGCAGAGACCGGTGACGTGCTGTTGAACCTGCCGGCCAGAGCTATGAGCCTGTTGGCCCGTTCCAGAGGCAAAAAGGCACGAGCCTGCAGAGTGTCCAGCCGTGCTCCTATGAACTCGAGATCCTGAGAGGGGAGCAAAGTGGACTTTTCGAGGTTTATGACGAACCCCAAGTGCTGCAGCAGAGCCACTGTGCGTTGAGCGGCCTGAGTGACCTCTGGGGCAGACGGTGCCTGGATGAGCCAGTCGTCCAGGTAGGGGAAGACGAAAAGGCCTTGAAGCCTCAGGAAGGCTGCCACCACTGCCAGGCATTTCATGAACACCCTGGGAGCGGAGGAGAGGCCAAAGGGCAGTACTCGGTACTGATAATGACTGCCTGCCACCACAAATCGTAGATATTGCCGGTGGTCCGGATGAATAAAGATGTGGGTATAAGCATCCTTTAGATCCAAGGAGCATAGCCAATCTCTCTGCCGGAGGTAGGGCAGTAGGATTCCAAGGGTAAGCATCTTGAACTTTTCCCGCTGCAGGAACTTGTTGAGGTTGCGTAAGTCCAGAATGGGTCTGAGGCCTCCTGGTCTCTTTGGAACCAGGAAGTACCTCGAGTAAAACCCGTGACCCCACATATGTTGGGGCACTGGTTCCACAGCCTGTTCGTGAAGCAGACTTTGCAGCTACTGAAGGAGTAAGTCCCTGTGCAGGGGGGGTCTTGGAGGCTCCCCTGGAAAGAAAGGAGGGGGTAACGTGAAAATGCAAGAGGTATCCCTTCTGAACCACCTGCAGCACCCAGGAATCGGATGTTATGGCAGACCACCGGTGGGCAAAGTGGGTCAGCTGGCCCCCCGTGCTGGGCGAAGGCCCCTGAGGGGGAGAGGCTATGCTGGCATAGTCAAAAACCCCCACACCTTGCTGGGCCGGGGCCTGCGTAGCGGGCTTGGGGGCCCTCTGCCTACGGGATCTGTTACCCTGCCCCTTAGGCTGCTGCCCCTGATGGGGGGTTGCTGAGGCCTGATATTGTGGGTGGTGTTGTTTATAAGCCAACACCTTCCTTGGGTAAAAAGGCTTTTTCCCCGAGCCCTTCTTCTTCTGTGAAGGGGCAGAGGTCTTTCTGGATAGGCGAGTCCTGGTGAGAGTCTCGGACTCGAGCTCTGCCGCCTTTTCGGCCATGGGTTTGCCAAAGAGGTTTTCACCTCTGCAAGGGACATCGACCAACTTGTCCTGCACCCATGGCTCAAGGTTGGATGACTGAAGCCAAGCCTGACGGCGAGCCCCGATGCCAGCTCCGGCTACTCGAGCCGATGCTTCGAAGCCATCGTAGGCCGCTCGAGAAATGAACTTCGAACACTCTCGAATCCCTGTGGACAAGGCCTGGAACCGCTGCAAAGGTTCCTCGGAGAGACCAGTAGAGAACCCCGCAATTTCTTTTGCCAGGTCTCGAAGATACATGCCCATATATAGCTGATATGTCTGGACTCGACAAGCAAGCATAGAGCCCTGGAAGCACTTTCTAACGAGAGCATCCAGGTTCCGGGCCTCCTTACCCGGAGGCACCGAGGAGTACATCTTCTGACTCTTTAGTCGATGCATGGCCGATTCCACCACCATGGAATGGTGTGGCAGTTGTGCCTTCTGGAACCCGGGGCTCTTGCGGACTCGACACATGGAATCGACCCGCTTGCTCAGCACCGGCGTCGAGGCCGGGCTCTCCCACATGCGGAAGAGTAGACGCTCCAGCATCGGGGGAACCGGTACAGTAAAGGCCTCCTTCGGGGGAGAGTCATACTGGAGGGCCTCGAGCTCTTCGGCTCGAGGCTCCTCCTCCGGATCCGCAGGGAAGGCCAAAGCCTTGGCCATATCCCTCACGAAATCGGAGAACCGGGTATCCTCCAGGGGGGACCGCCTCCGAGGCTCCAACTCAGGCGAGTTGGAGAGGACGCACCGAGTCTGAAAAGAACCGGGTGACTCGTCCTCCTCCGTGTCCCAGCCCGACTCCTCCGAGGAGGAATCGAGCGGCTCCGTGCGGGCAGGAGCTGGGGACCTCTGCCCCGACGCCGAGGTCGGCGTCGAGGACCTCGGTCCCGAACGGGAGACCAAGGGAGACCTAGGTCGAGGATCGACTCGAGCTCGTATGGACTCGAGGATCGACTCGGCCTCCGGGGTCGACTTGGGCGTCGACGTCCCAGTGGTCGGGGTAGATGCACTGGCGAAGCCGGTGATCAATGCCCGCTGCTGGTCCATGAAGGCAGCGATACTGCGCTCCAAGGTCGTCAATCTGAGACGAAACTCAGAAGACCCAGCAGCCCACGACTCGGGCCCCGATGGCGTTGGCTCTCCTGGAGGAGAGTCCAGGAGGACTATAGCACTCACGTGTCCAGGCGACTCCACCTCGAGACGAGGAAGCTTCGAAGGCCTCTCCCCCTCCGAGGACCCGGGGCGTCCGACGGGGCTATGCGACCTGGCCCTCGAGGGACCAGGAGCGTCCTCCGACGCCACCCTCGCGGGCTTCTTCTTCCGACGGTGTTCCCGGCCGGGGACCCCCGTTCAGAGGAACTCCGACGGTGCTCGGAGCCGGAGCCACAAGACGTCGAGGCCTCTGACGAGGTCCGGGCCCGACCGAACGCGGGGTCAGAGAAGATTCGTTCCTTTTGCGACTGCCGACTCCTCAACGCCTTCGAGGACATCTTGCTGCACGGACCGCAACTCATTGAGTCATGTTCGGGTCCGAGGCAGCGGAGGCAGCAGTCATGCATGTCGGTAAGAGACATAAGTTTGACACAACGATCACACTTTTTAAACCCACTGGCAGCCATCGGGGGAAAAAGGGCCCCTGCAAGGTCGAAAGACCGTGCTGCCAGGGAAGAAGGAAAAAGTGGCGGGAACGCCAGTTGGAGAGAAAAATAGAGAAAAATTATGTGAACGGGCCCGATAGGGGATATCGAGGCCCGGCGGGAAAGAGGAGACACGAACCGAGAAAAAAACAACAAGAAACAAAATAAAAGAAATCAACTTTTTCAGCGGCGACAACGAACTACATCTGTCGGGCTCCGCGGAAAAAAGGAGACTGAGCAAGATGGCACCCTTGGGCGGGAAGGGGACCGCACATGCGCGCTGCAATTCCCAAAAGCTTTCTGCGAAAGCTGGGGAAAATTGCTCCGCGAGGGCTCCGTCGGCGCCGACCTCACCCGTAAGTGAAGACTGACTTCCTGCTTGGTCCTGGAGAAAAATAGTTTTCTCCAAGTTATAATACCCTGTTCAATGTAATTTCAGTTTGTTCAATGTAAACCGTGCTGATGCAGAATAGCGCGGTATATAAGAGAATGTAAATATAGGCAACTATGCTTTCTCTGTGGACAAGCAGGGAATATGCAACCACATCCGTATTTGAGTCCAAAGCAGAGGGTCACCCAGGTTGTATAATTGCAGATATGTAGACAACCCGAGAGAAACTTCTGGATAGGCAGACTGGGTGACTAGAATGCAAAGCGGATGCTGAGTAATGACTGACCAAAGGCAGCATCTGATGAGGATGAAGAATCCAGATAGTAATGCTTAGTGAAAGTGTGAATTGTTGACCATGTGAAAGCATTGTAAATGTCATACTGAAAGAGCTAGTTAGCTATTGTAGAAGCTTTGGCTCCGAGATGGTGTGAGATGACTGTCAGAGGTAGGAAAAATTAATACAACCCAAGAACTATGTAGAGTGTTCACAGGTTTTAGCTATCTGTTGAATGTGTGCAGAGAAAAAGTAGAGTCAAAGATGACCCCAAGGTTGTGAGCTGAGGAAACGGTTATCCACAGAAACAGAGAAGGGAGGAAGGGGGGGGGGGGAGTGGGTTTAGGGGGAAAGATAAGGAGTTCAGTTTTGGTCATGTTCAATTTCAGACAGCAGCGATAACAGGCAGCAATGTCTGATAAGCAGGCAAAGATCCGAGGCTTGGATTCCTGGAGAGATTTCAGGTGCAGAGGTAGATCTGAGATTTGTCAGTGTAAAGATGGTACTGAAAATCAAGAGAGGAGATAAGTGCACCACAGGACTGAGTGTGGCTAAATTAAAGGAGAGATCCCCAAACAGAGCTCAGAGGTATACCAATTGAAAGCAGATTGGTAGCAGAGGATCCACCAGAGTATGCACTAAAAATGCAATGGGAGAAATGAGAAGAAAGCCAGGACAGAACAGAGCCCCTAAATCCAAGATCAGGGAATTGGGGATAAAGTGGTGAACAACAGTGTCAAAAGAAGACAGGTCAAGAAGGATGAGGATCAAGTAAAGGCCCTTGGATTTGGTGAGGAACAAGTCACTGAAGACTTTTTCAAAAGCCGTTTCTATAGAATGTAGAGGACAAATGCCATATTGACATGTATCCAGAACAGCTTGAGAGGAAAGAAAATCAAGACAGCAGTGGTGAACTATTCGTTCAAGTAGTTTTAAAGCAAAAGAGAGGAGAGAGAGGAGCCAATAACTGAAAGAACAGGTAGGGTCTACTGAAGGCTTTTCTAGGAGTGGTGTAACCACACCATGTTTGAAGGCCACAGGAACAGATGCAGTGGAAAGCGATAGGTTAAGGGTATAACAGATGGAAGGGATGACAGCGCAAGAGCCAAGTAGATGGGTGAGGATGAGATCAAAGGAGCAGGTAATGAAGAAGAAAAGATTTGAACTTTCCTCCTCAGTGATTTTAGAAAAGGTAAGGGTAATGGGAGCTGAGGGCATATGACTTCTTAGTCTATTCCTTTTTGGATGCTAAAATAACTTGGAGGATAGTTTCAGAAACTGAGAGACCTAGCACTAGTTCGCTTTCAACATTCAAGTTGTTAGGGACAAACTCTGAAGGTTGGCATGAAATAAGCAACCATTCTGTTGAGTCGGTAGAGAAGGATGAGACCGAAGTGGTAGAGTTCTGTCCAGCAGAGAGGAGGAAGAGTGGAAACCAAATCTGTTTGGGCCATGTGGGAGCAAAGAGTATGACTGTTGCTTGATCCTGAAGTATCTTTTGCAGAACTCTGGATAAAAGCAGAAGGGGGGGGGGGGGGGTATGAAGGCATACATCAAGCCCTTGTCCCAAGAAATTGCAAAGACATCTGGATGAAAATGGTGTGATGGTGGTGTGAGGAAGCAGAAGCAGGGACATTTGGTGTTATCTGCAGAGGCGAAGAGGTTGATCAGAATACCCCATTTGTTGTTTTTAAGTACTCGAGGAACCATTCATGGAGCTGCAAATGTCTGCTCAAAATATCTGCTAGCTGGCTGAAGTCCCCAGGAAGCTAAGTTGCTTAGAGTGTACAGTTGAGAGTTTCTGCCATGACCCATATCCAAAGTGCTTCCCTGTAGAGGTGGAAGGATCCTATGCCCCCCCTACTTGTAATATAGAACATGGCAATCTGACTATAAGTGTCAAGTGAAGTATCACATTCTTCAACCAGGGGGCAAAGGTTTTGATACTGTTAAGAACTGCTCAAAATTCTAACTGATTGATGTGCAAGCAACACTTAGTGACCAGAAGCCCTGAGTTCAAAGAGAACCAAAATGGCTCCCCAGCCCCTTGGAGAGATGATGGCCATGAAAATTAGCTGTACTAGAGGGGAATAAAAGGAGTATCGTACTGACAGATTGCCAGGAAGTGTCTAAAGATCATCTTTTCTGAGATTATCTGAGAGGTGAATCCTCTCGTGGAGAGAAAATGTTGATTTCCAAAATCTTCTGAGATGCCATTGAAGTAGTCTCATTCTCCATCTGGCATTTGCAACAACTTTGATCGCTACAGCCATGTGGCCTAGAAGTCTGAGGACCATTTTAGCAATGGATCTCCAAGCTGCAAATGGACTGATCCAACAGTGTCAAAATCTCTTCTTAGCATGAGGTAGTTAAGCAGTGGTGGTAGTGGTATCCAGATCAGCTCCATTGAAAAACAGCTGCTAAGTCAGGATGAAGTTAGACTTGCTACAGTTGATAAGAAAGATCAGATTTTGGAGGAAATGAATAGTGCAGATAGGGTCAAGGTGACAGCTGAAGTATCCTTGTGCCAGACACCAACTAATCATCCAGACAGAGAAAAGCAAAATGTCCTGCTCTAAGAAGATGGACGGCCACTATTGCAAGGCACTTCATGAAGACTAGAAGAGCCAAGGACAGGCCAAAGGGATAGGCTCGATATTGGTAATGAACCTCCAGATAAGTAAAAATGAGCTAGTTGCAATTGGTGTGATGAATTGGGGGTGGGTATAAGCATCTTTGAGGACTTGGGGATGTCAGTCAACTCCCTTTTTGGATAAGGGGGCAAAATGGTTGCTAGAGTGTTCACTTTGAATTTCTATTTGAGATAAAGACTTACTTGTCTGAGGTTCAAGATAGGTTATAGTCCTCCCATTGTCTTCCGGATATGGAAGAATTAGTGGAAACCTTTTCCATATTGGGAAACAGGGACAAGTTCTATGGTTCTCACTTCCAGAAGGTCCAGGAACTCCATCTGAAGGAGACAACAGGAATCAGTCCTCACACATATGGGGTGATGTCTGTGCCGACTGAGCCTGCACGGTAACCTCTCCCCAGCTTTCAAAGAAACATAGAAACAGAAATATGATGACAGAAAAAGACCACATGGCCTATCTAGTCTGTCCTTCCATATCAACAACTACAGCAGTCCCCTTTTTACCTTTAGAGATCCTCTGTGCTTGTCCCATGCTTTTTTGAATTCAGTTACTGTCCTCATCTCTACCACCTCCACTGGGAGACTATTCCACGGATCCACTACTCTCTCCGTAAAGAAATATTTCCACATATCACTCCTGAATCTATCTCCCTTCACCCTCAGAGAGCCTATGGGAGATGTACCACACATGTATAGTTCCTGTCCCGTCTAAGGGTGCCATCATCAGTATGAGGACAGCTCAAGATGGCAAAAAAAGAAAAGCAACTCCACAGGGAGGAGGGTGGGTTGTGAGGATTGATTCCTGCTGTCCCCAGAGAACACCTTTTACAGGTGAGTAACTACGCTTTCTCCGAGAACAAGCAGGAAGTCAATGCTGACATATGGGACTCCCCAGCTACAGGCTACAAAAAAAAAAAAAAACCTGTAAAAGCCACAGGTGACCAGAAAAAGGCAAACCATAAGAAGCAGCAGAGTCTAGGAACAGCAGACGTACGAGCAGACCTGAGTGTCAAGCGAGGAACAGTTCTTTGGTAGCCTGAACACACCGAAGGGCCGGAGGGCAGGAGTTGCCTTACACACTAAACAAATGACTGAATACTGCCTGGCCAAAGATGCTGTCCCAGTAGGACTCACTCTCCAGGTAGTAATAACCTGCAAAGGTATGGACTGAGGGCCAGGTGGCAGCCCGGCATATCTCCACCAAGGGAACAGAGTGCAGATTCGCCATAGAGGCCGCCATGGCCCAGATGCTGTGAGCCCTGACACAGTGCTCCAGTGAGAGATCGGCCTGCTTGTAGGCAAAGGAGATGCAGTCCACCACCCATATGGACAGGGTTACCCTTAGAGACTGCTGTCCCCAGCCGATTTGGGTCCTAGGAGATGAACTGTGAGGAGCGACGGTGGGCCTGGATATGCTCGAAATAGTAGGCCAGGGCCCGCTTACAGTCCAGAATGTGAAGAGCAGCATCCGCTCTGTTAGTATGAGGCCAGGGGAAGAAGGTGGGGAGCACCACCTCCTGGTTGAGATAGAATGGAGACACCACCTTAGGCAGAAATTTGGGTACATGAGAGCACAACCCTGTTCTTGAGGAACCTCATACAAGGTGGATGAGCCACCAAAGTCTGGAGCTTGCTAACCGAGGAGAGATACTTGAGGTGGCATGAGCTGAGAGGCTAAAAAGGGGGAACGGTAAGTTTTGAGAGAACTACGTTGAGATCCCACTCTGCCGCCAGGGGACGGACAGGTGGTCTTGAAAGAAGTAGGCCCCTCAGGAAGCGAGGCATGAGGGGCTGAGTAGAGGTGGTCTTGCCCTCAAGATGGTGGTGCGCCAAAAGTGCACCAAGGTGTACTCTAATGCAGTTTGACTCCATCCCTGCCTGGGACAGGTGAAGCAGGTACTGCAGCACCAGCTGGACAGAACAGGAGAAGGGGCTGATCCCCTTCTCCATGCACCACAGAGAGAATCTTCGCCACTTGAAGGCATAGACCAGGCAGGGTGGAAGTTTTACAGAAAGCCAGAAGGACCACCTCCACCTTGCTTGAGATATTAAAGTGGGCCAAGACTACCCTGTCAGCTGCCAGGTCATCAGTCAGGGACCCCACACAGGGGTGTAGGAGAGCCATCCTCCTGCGAGAGCAGGCCCAAGGCATACCCCAGAGGAACCGGAGGCACCTGGGACAGGAGAAGTAGCAAGGGGGACCATGGCTGCTGAGCCCACCAAGGAGCCACCAGAATCAAGGTGGCTCTGTTGAGCTGGTCCTTGAACAGGGTCTTAATAATCAGCAGCATGGGCAGGAAGGCATAGAGGAGACCGCTCCATCCATGGAATGAGGATCACATCTGCTGCCGCCACCCATGAGGGATGCGGCTGCCTGGAACAGAAACAAGGCAGCTGAACATTGGCTGGACTGGCAGAGGTCCATCTGTGGGAGCCCCCAAAGACATAACAGCCGGCTGGCTACCAGGGGGTCCAGTCGCCATCATGAAGTTGGAGGATCCAGCTGAGCTGGTCACCCAGGGTGTTCTCCTGGCCCGGGAGAACATCCTGGGTGCTTGTGGAGCTTGTGAAAGAGCAGAGGCTCACCGCCTTCCGGCACAGGAGGAATGATCCTGTCCCTCCCTGCTTGTTGATGTAGAACACCGCCACCTGGTTGTCAGTCTGAATTAGTACCGGCTTGGTGCTATAGGTGGTAGTCAAATGCCAAAAAGGCTAGCACTATGACACAGAGCTCCAAGAGGCTGATCTGCTGGAGGCTCTCCGCCTGCGACCAACTGCTTTGAGTGCGGAGGCTGTCGCAATGGGCTCCCCAGCCCAGTTTGGAAGCATCTGTGGTAGGGATCCTCTGGAGGACAGGGGTCTGGAAGGACATCCCGGTCTATAGGTGCTGGAGCTGTTGCCACCAGCCGAGGGAGTCAGCCAGAGAGTGGGTAACAACCACTCTGTCCTGTAGATGCCCTACTGCTTGAAACAACTGGGAGCTGAGGGCCCACTGAGCTGGCCACATATGCAGGCAGGCGCCTGGAGTGACATGCACCGTGGATGCCATGTGACCCAGCAGGCAAAGCAGGAGATGGGAAGATGCCAAGGGGCGACCCTAGAAGTTTGCTGCAAGTACCTTGAGGCAATGGGCCCTGTCCGGAGGGAGGAAGACCCTGGCATGAACAGTGTCCAGCAGCACCCCTATGACGTCCAGACATTGCGCCGGATAGACATGGGACTGGATAGTTTGATGAACCCCAAGTGCTCCACAATGAGGACGGTGCAGATTGTAGCCTGATGAGCTTCGGCGGCAGTGCTTCCCTTTATAAGCCAGTCATCCAGATAGGTGAAGACAAACACCCCTGGAGACACAGGAATGCAGCGACCACTGCCAGGCACTTGAAGACCCTCTGGGCGGAGGCCAGATCGAAGGGAAGAACTCTGTACTGGTAGTGGAAGCCTCCTACCATGAAGCGGATTATACTGCCTGTGAAGGGTATGGATGAGGATCTGCATATACGCATCCTTTAGATCCAAGGAGCATAGCCAGTCTCCCTGCCAGAAGTATGGCAGCAATATTCCAAGGGAGAGCATCTTGAATTTCTCCCTCACCAGGAACCGGTTGAGATCCCACAGGTTTAGAATGAGTTGAAACACTCCCGTCCTTTTGGGTACAAGAAAGTGGCGTGAGTAGAACCCCTTGCCCCTGAGGTGGAGAGGAACAAATTCTACTGCTCTGTCTGGCATTATTGCACTTTATTTCCAAGCATCCATCTGTGGTGCCTCTGTGGCTAAGGTGTGCTTGCGTCAGGCATAAGGCATGCTGGATTCGGAGTTGGAGCTGCAGCAGCCGTTGTCGGAACCAGATTAGTTTAATCTGGGGAGGCCTATCCGGCGGATGGCTTTTATAATCTGATACTGGCCTCAGCCAAGAGTATGGCCTTGGTTATTGCAGTAAGATGTTTTCTATGGCTGCTGCATCCTCCAAAGAATGCCTCAAGAAGCTCCCCTTTAAGGAGAAGCTTCTGTTTGGGAAGGCATTGGACAAATTGGTGAAGGACTAGGGTGAGTACAAGAACATAAGAAGATAAGATATGCCATACTGGGTCAGACCAAGGTCCATCAAGCCCAGTATCCTGTTCCCAACAGTGGCCAATCTAGGTCATACGTACCTAGCAGTTTCCCCAAAAGACACAGGTTCCACAATGCTTGTAATGGGTCAAGCATTGATATCCTGGGTCCCTTCTTAATGGTTTATGGACCTTTCCTCCAGGAACTTGTCCAAACCTTTTTTAAACCCAGCTACACTAACAGCTTTTACTACATCCTCCGGTAACAAATTCCAAAGTTTGATTACACGTTGAGTGAAAAAATAATTTCCTTTATTAGTCTTAAATAGTTTACCCTGTAGCTTCATTGCATATCCCCTAGTCTTTCTATATTCTGATAACGTAAACAATCAATCTACGTTTACCCGTTCCACTCCGTTCATTAATTTATAGACTTCTATCATATCTCCCCTCAGCCGTCTCTTTTCCAGGTTAAAGAGCCCTAACCTTTTTAGCCTTTCTTCATAGGAGTATCCTTCCATCCCCTTTACCATTTTGGTGGCTCTTCTCTGAACCTTTTCTAATAACGCTATATCCTTTTTAAGATACGGCGACCAGAATTGCACACAATATTCAAGATGCGGTCTCACTATGGAACGATAGAGGCATTATAATATCTTTTGTTTTATTTTCCATTCCTTTCCTTATCATACCTAGCATTCTATTTGCTCTCTTGGCCGCCGCTGCACACTGGGCTGAGGGTTTTAACATGTTATCCACAATGACGCCTAAATCTTTTTCCTCGGTGGTGGTTCCTAATGCGGAACCTTGCATCATGTAACCATAGTTTGGGTTGTTCTTCCATAGATGCATAACTTTGCACTTATCCACATTAAATTTCATCTGCCATTTTGATGCCCAGTCTTCCAATTTATCAAGATCCTCTTGCAATTTTCCACAATCCTCTTGACAAGCCGAAATCTGTCAAAGCTGTGGCTCCAGTCTGGGGCTAGTTCCGGGATTTAAGACGCTTTTGTGCTGCCAGGCTCATCCCTCTTCAAAGAGCTCGATATTCTGCTCGGGTTCAGTCCTTTTGCAGAGGCAGCAGAGGTTATGTTGCCACCTCAGCAGGTTCCAAGAAGTCACAATGAAGAGAGGGGGGCCCAGGAGGGTGTTGCACCTGTAAGAAGTCGTCGTCAAAGGTTTTAATCTCGCCTGGGCCCAAATCACAAAAGATCAGTGAGTACTGGAGGTCATATGTGAAGGATATGCACTCAAGCTTGCTCGGCCTCTCTCGGATGCATTTCTGATGTCCCCATGGCAAGGCTCTGGCCAAAGTGAGTGCAGTCCGAGAGACTCTAAAATAGCTTTTTCAGCTGGAACAGGTGGTAGAGGTGCCGTCCGACCAATCACATTTACTTCGTGGTTCCAAAAAGCACAGTTACTTACCTGTAACAGGTGATCTCTGGGAACAGCAGGAATTAGTCCTCACATATGGGTACGTCGGTACCGACGGAGCCCGTGCGGGAAAGCTCCCCAGCTTCTTAGAATAGAAGCTTTTGGGACCTCCCACTGCACATGCGCACTGCCTTCCCGCCTTCCTGAACAGCTCTCCTCAGTTTCGAGTTTATAGCTGAGTCAACAGAGAGAGGACAGGAAGATAGATAGATAAAAGATACAACTCCTAGGGGAGGTGGGTGGGTTGTGAGGACTAATTCCTGCTGTTCCCAGAGATCACCTGTTACAGGTAAGTAACTGTGCTATCTCCAGGAACAAGCAGGAATAAGTCCTCACATATGGGGACTCCCTAGCTTAGATGCATGGGATCCCCTGTAAAGGTTCGCCATCTTCGTATGGATCTCAGGCATCCATTCTGGGAAGGTGGGCAGGAGTTGTTTAGGAATGGAACAGGTGCTTGAGGACAGCCTGGCCAAACAAGGCATCCCGGCGGGAGTCCTTGTCCAAACAGTAATGGGCTGTGAAGGTATGAACCGAGGCCCAGGTAGCGGCTCGACAGATCTGATCTATGGAAACAGAGTGCAGATGAGCCATAGAAGTTGCCATGGCCCTCACATTGTGAGCAGTGACATGGCCTTCCAGAGAAATGTTTTTGCTCTGGTAAGCAAAAGAAATACACTGAGCAATCCAATTGGAAAGTGTACGCTTGGAGACTGGAAGTCCCAAATGGGAAGGATCAAAGGCCACAAAAAGTTGAGAAGACTTTCGATGTGGCTGAGTCCTATTAAGGTAAAAAGCGAGAGCTCTTTTACAATCCAGAGTATGAAGGTTCCTCTCTGCATTGGATGCATGAGGAGCTGGAAAAAAGACAGGTAGATATACCTCTTGATTAAGATGAAAAGGCGAGACCACTTTAGGCATAAAGTGGGGATTCGTCCTAAGGACCACCTTATCATGATGAAATCTTGTGTAAGGTGGATTAGCCACTAAAGCCTGCAGCTCACTGATGCGGCGAGCCGAAGTGACTGCAATGAGGAAGATGACCTTCCAGGAAAGAAATTTCAAGGAGGTGGAAAACATTGGCTCAAAAGGTGGCTTCATAAGTTGACCGAGCACTAGATTCAAATCCCATGCGACCGGGGGTGGTCTGATGGGAGGTTTAGTGAGAGTCAGGCCTCTCATGAATCTTGCAACAAGAGGATGAGAGGAGATAGGTTGTCCATTTATATGTTTCAAGGATGCTGCAATAGCACTTAAATGGACTCTTACCGAATTCGTCTTGAGGCCTGCATTGGATAGATGCAGGAGATAATCAAGAAGAGAATTCAAAGGAAGTGCCAGAGGGTCAAGACCCTGCTGAGCACACCAAATGGAAAAACGTTTCCATTTGAAAGCATAGGAACGCCTGGTAGAGGGTTTCCTAGAGGCAGAAAGGATATCTTTCACTGGTTGGGAAAGATGAAAGTCTTGAAGGCTTAAGCCTTCAGTAACCAAGCACTGAGGTGAAGGGATTTGGGGTTTGGGTGCCACAAAGTCCCCTCCTCCTGAGACTGGAGGTCTGGCGCAGCTCCCAGATCCAAGTAGGATCCCTGGGAGAGCTGTAGAAGTAGAGGGAACCACACTTGGCGTGGCCAGCGTGGAGCTATGAGGATCATAGTTCCATGATCCCTCTGGAGTTTGAACAGAGTCTTGGGAATCAAAGGAATGGGTGGAAAGGCATATAGGAATGCCTGATTCCAATTCAGGAGAAAGGCGTCCGTAGCCTGAGCTCCCTGACACGGAGTTCTGGAACAGAACCGGGGAAGTTTGGCATTCCACGGACTTGCAAAGAGGTCTATGTCCGGGGTCCCCCATTCCTGAAAGATTCGGTTTTATTTGGTCCAAATGTAGGGACCATTCGTGTGGCAGCAGAACTCGACTGAGCCTGTCTGCCCGAGAGTTTTGAACTCCTGGGAGATACACTGCTAGCAGGTGAATCTGATGCTCTCTGGCGAAGGCCCATAGTCTTAGAGCTTCGTTGCAAAGCGACAGAGAGCCCGTCCCTCCTTGTTTGTTTATGTAAAACATGGCCACCTGATTGTCCGTCTGAACTAGGACAGTGAGGTTGGCTAGGAGGGAGTGGAAGACCTTGAGGGCAAGGTAAATTGCTCGCAGTTCCAGAAGATTGATATGAAGGGTGGTCTCCTGTAGAGACCAAGTGCCCTGAGTGGAGAGAGTTTGCAGATGGGCTCCCCACCCTGTTTGGGAGGCATCTGTTGTGAGGGTTGCTTGGGGTAGCAATGGTTGAAATGGAGCCCCCAACAACAGATTCTTGGTGGAAGTCCACCAGTGGAGGGACCAAAACAGACGATCGGAGGTTTGTATTTGGTCTGAGAGCGCTCCTGACGCCTGAGTCCACTGAGTGGCCAGGGTCCATTGAGCTGCTCTCATATGAAGACGAGCATAGGGCACCACATGCACTGTGGAGGCCATATGACCCAGTAGGCGTAGCATTTCCCTGGCTGTCAAGTGAGTGCTGGACTGAGCTTGGGAGGCCAAACTCAGGAGGCGCTGGCCTCGAACATGTGGAAGGTAGGCCCTTGCAGTGATGGTGTCCAACTGGGCCCCTATGAATTCTAGAGATTGAGTAGGGATGAGTTGGGACTTGGGAAGGTTTACTACCAGTCCCAGATACTGCAAAAGGCTCCTTGTGTGGTCCAGGGAAATCTGGGCCTGTGACTGAGTTGGAGCTCGGATGAGCCAGTCGTCCAGATATGGGAAGACAAAGATTCCCATGCCTCTTAGAAATGCGGCTACGACTGCCATGCATTTTGTGAATACTCTTGGAGCAGAGGCTAGACCGAAGGGGAGTACTCTGTATTGGAAATGTTTTCCCTGAAACAGAAAGCGAAGATACTTTCTGTGGGATGGATGAATGAGTATATGTGTATACGCATCCTGTAGGTCTAGAGAACAAAGCCAGTCCTGACCCTGGAGGTAAGGAAGGAGAATGCCGAGAGACAGCATTTTGAATTTCTCCTTGAAGAGAAATTTGTTCAATTCTCTCAGATCTAGGATTGGTCTGAATCCCCCTGTCTTCTTTGGAATGAGAAAATAAGGGGAGTAGAAACCGGACCCTTGTTGAGGAAGAGGAACCTCTTCTATGGCCCCTTGGGCAAGAAGAGAGGAAACCTCTTGACCCAACAGGGTTAGGAGAGATGGGGGAGAATTGAATGGTCTCACCATATGATGGGGAGGAAGGCTGGAGAAATGAAGTTTGTAACCCTCTCGAATGATAGAGAGGGTCCATTGTTCTGTTGTGATTTGTTCCCATCTGGGAGCAAAGTGAACCAACCTTCCGGGTATGGTGAGAGGTTCTGGTTGTGTTAGAACCAGAAGTGGCAAGTTCCCTAGGAGCAAGTCAAAACCCCTGAGGGGTTGGAGCCTGCTGAGCTACAGTAGCTGCTGCAGGCTTAGCTCGTGCTTGTTTGGATTGCTGACGCTTAGCAGTATAGCGAGGTTGAGAAGACTGCTGGCCAGTATTTGAAGCAACTCTGGCCTTCTTATAGTAAGGCCTTTTAAAAGACTTTTTCTTAGTAGGAATTGAAGTGGACTTTGAAAGTCTTTCCAAGGTGGCATTTTCAGCATCCATCTGGGTGGCTTTGATTTGCCACTCTTCCCCAAATAAGTTCTCACCTGTACAGGGCAGATTCCGTAAGCCATCTAGAACCCAAGGTTCCAGATCAGAGGCCTGGAGCCAAGCAAGACGTCGGGCTGCAATAGCAATGCCCGAAGCCCTACTGGCTCCCTCAAAGGAATCATATGCTGCCCTATTAGAGAACTTAGAAACCTCTAAGAGTTGTTTCACTAGGGAAAGGAATCCCTGCTTTTTATCCTCAGGGATAAAGGGGGCAAAATGCCGCACCTTTTTGGCAAGTTCCTCCAGGAACATGCCCATATAGAGACTGTAGGAATTAATCCTGGCTATAAGCATACTAGCCTGGAAAATTTTCCTACCAAAAGAGTCCAAAGTCTTACATTCCCGTCCTGGAGGGGTGGAAGAGTGCCTTTTGGTACTCCTAATCTTCTTCATTGCAGACTTCACCACAATAGAGTGGTGGGGCAATTGAGTCTTTTGGAAACCAGGAGAAGGAGGGACCCTATACATGGTGTCCAACCTACGGGAATAAGGAGACAAAGTCAAAGGATTTTCCCAGAAATCCATCAGTTGTTCTTGAAGGATTTCATGGATAGGCAGGGTAACTGCCTCCTTAGGGGCCTTTGAGTATCCCAAAATATCCAGTTTTTTGGATCTGGGTTCCTTTTCAGAGGATGTGGTAATAGAAAGGGCTGTAGCCATATCTAAAACAAAGTCCTGGAAGGACAAATCCTCTGGAGGGGACATTCTCCTTTTAGGAGAAGAGGGCTCCTCAGGTAAGTTGAGTGAAAACTCAGCAGAATCATCAGAGGAGTGAAAATCCTCAGAGGAATCGGTGCTTTCCTCTAACGCACGATACGCGTACCGATCGGTATCGATATCGGGCGTATCGGGTATGGAACCGGTATGGAGCGAAAGCCCATACGGTACCGACTTGCGTTTAGAGGTGGACGGCCTCGATACCGGCATGGCGGACGATACCGGTATCGGGCCCGGAACCGCTGAAAGCGGAACCGATGGCGTTGCAGCTTTAATGAAAGCCATGACGGCCTGCTGCATGGACTGTACAGTATCGCCCATGGACGCCATAGCTGCCTGGATGTCGGTACCGGAGTGACCCGGTACCCCAGAGCAGGCTAACAGGTGATCTGTCGAGGCCGTAGCATCGATATCAACCTGAGACCCCTGAATTGGCGTTTTTGGAAGTTGGACTTCCCGCCGGGGTTGTTTGGCTGGGGCAGGGTCCTCAAGTTCTAAGCTAAGAGCCTCTCGATGCTTTGAAGGAGATTTGCTCTTTGAGGACTTGCCCACAGAAGGTTTGGTTACCTGAGATCCATCCGGAGAAGAAGACCTGGATGACTGTGATGCTGTATTCTCTGAAGCAAACAGCACATGGAATTTGTTGGCCCGGTTCTGCAGCCCACGTTTAGACATGTGGGAGCAAGATGGGCAGTCCGGTATGGAATGGTCAGGCCCCAAACATTTCAGACACCAGTCATGGGTGTCTGTGACTGAAATAACAGCATTACATTTGGTACACTTCTTAAATCCAGGGGCTGGCTTCTCCATGAGGAGAAATTGAGTAGGCCGAGAGGCCTCTCTGAAGTGACCAAAAAGCTAAAAAATAAGAAAAAAGAATTATAATTTTTTAAAGAAAGAAAGAAAAGACCGGCGATACCGGTATCGGTATGGGGAAGGCAGGTACGCGGTCTAAAGAAACAAATAAAATAACAATTTCTTCAGCGGTGACAGGAACACGACCTGCTGGCTCCGCGGAAAAAGAGAAACTGAGGAGAGCTGTTCAGGAAGGCGGGAAGGCAGTGCGCATGTGCAGTGGGAGGTCCCAAAAGCTTCTATTCTAAGAAGCTGGGGAGCTTTCCCGCACGGGCTCCGTCGGTACCGACGTACCCATATGTGAGGACTTATTCCTGCTTGTTCCTGGAGATAGAGGGCACATTTCACACCATCCTGGGCCTCAAGCACAAAGGGTAAATTAGACTTACCTGCTAATTGTTGTTCCTTGCGGAACTCTAGTCCAGTCCCGGAACCATAGAGTTGTCAACCTCCTCTAGCAGCTTTGGAGACTGAAATACATCATCGCTTTGCTGGCACCAGTATAAGTAGGCAAGGACCGCCCCCTCTCACCAGTACCTATTGACAAAGCACACTAAGCAGAACATCACATAAGGAGAATTAACCAGAATACATTCAACATAGCAATAGAGATATATACAGAACAGAATATGCCCTGTTCCATACCAAGTAAAAATTTTTTTTTTTTTTTTTTTTTTATTATTTTGGCAAGGAAAGAAATTGCATTCATGGACTGTGCCTGAAGAAGAATATCATCTGACCAGACAAAAGCGCCTCAGCAGCCCACCTCCGAAGAGGATGGCCCGATAAGAGCGGTACGCAAGAGGGTCCTCCAATGGCTTCATCTCGCGCCCCCCGGAAAAAAAGGTAACACAGAGTACCCGCGGGAGCCGAAACAATCAGGCTGGCAACACTTCAAACCAAGGGAGGGATCCGGGACTGGACTAGAGTTCCGCAAGGAACAACAATTAGCAGGTAAGTCTAATTTACCCTTCCTTAGCGTCCCTCTAGTCCAGTCCCGGAACCATAGAGGATGTAACAGAGCAGTGCACATCAACGGGAGGGACAAGCCAGCCCAGCCTGAAGCACCGCCGAGCCAAAACGCCCATCCTCCGCTGACAAAACATCCAAGCGGTAATGCTTAGCAAAGGAATGCAAGGACGACCAAGTCGCCGCCCTACAGATGTCGGCCACCGGGACCAGACTGAACTCCGCCCAAGACGCCGCCTGCGCCCGAGTGGAATGAGCCCGAAGACCCAGCAGAACCAACTTGCTCTTCAAGATGTAAGCAGATGCGATAGCTTCCTTCAACCAGCGGGAAATAGAGGACTTTGCCACCGCTTCTCCCTTACGCGGACCCCCAAACGCCACAAAAAGTCGATCAGACCGCCGGAAGGACGCCATCCGGGCGAGATACTTCTTGAGAACCCTGCGGGCGTCCAACAGCCGCAACCGACCCCCCGGACCAGCCCCATCGTGATCGGAGAACACTGGAAGAGAGACTACCTGGTTAACATGAAACGCAGACACCACCTTGGGTAAGAACGCCGGAACGGTGCGGAGAACCACCTTGTGGTCGGTAAAAGAGAGAAAGGGCTCCCTACAAGACAAGGCCTGTAACTCCGAGATCCTTCTAGCCGAGCAAATCGCCACCAAGAACACCGTTTTCAATGTGAGGTCTTTTAGCGAAGCAGTAGACAATGGCTCAAACGGGGGAGCCAGCAAGGCCTCCAAAACCAAATTCAAATCCCACAGAGGAACAGCACAACGCCGAGGCGGCCGCATGAGCAACACCGCCCGCAAAAACCGCCGGACATCCGCGTGGACCCCGAGAGACTGACCCTGCACCTTCCCGCGGTAACAGGAAAGGGCAGCAAGCTGCACACGCAACGAACTAGCCGCCAAACCCTTATCCACACCATCCTGCAAGAATGAAAGGATCTGCGGCACGGAAGCGCCCAACGGACGGATGGTACGCTCTGAACACCAAGCCTCGAAGATGCGCCAGACGCGAATGTACGCCAAAGTCGTCGATCGTCTACGAGCCCTCAGCAAGGTCGAAACGACCGCCGGCGAATAACCCTTAGCGGTCATCCGAGCCCTCTCAAGAGCCATGCCGTAAGCGAGAACCGAGCTACCTGAGGCATGCGCAGCGGGCCCTGAGTCAAGAGATCGGCTCGCTGAGGGAGCCTCCACGGGCGATCCGCTAACAGTCGCACTAAATCCGCGTACCACGGTCGCCTGGGCCAATCGGGCGCCACCAGCACCACGAGGCCCCAATGACGCTCTATGTGCTGCACTACCCGGCCTATCAGTGCCCAAGGTGGGAAGACAGAGCAACACCTCTTGCGGCCAGGGCTGCGCCAGGGCGTCGAGCCCTTCCGACATCCGTTCTCGTCGTCTGCTGAAAAAGCGATCCACCTGAGCCGATTGGAAGGTCGCCATGAGATCCATTAGGGGAATCCCCAGCGCCCGACGAGAAGCGCAAAGACCTCGGGGTGAAGGACCCACTCTCCCGGGTCCACCCTTCGGCGACTCAGAAAATCGGCCGCTACGTTCTCTACGCCTGCCACGTGCTGTGCCGACAGACACTGCAGATGCGACTCGGCCCAAGCTAGCAACTGAGCCGCCTCCTGCTCCAACGCCACGCTGCCGGTGCCGCCCTGCCGATTGATGTAAGCGACTGTGGTCGCATTGTCCGAGAGAACCCGAACCGCCTGCCGAGCAAGAGTCTCCCGAAACGCCTGTAGAGCCAGAAACACCGCTCGCATCTCCAACCGATTGATGGACCATTCCTTCTCCACCATCGACCACAGGCCCTGGGCATACGCGTCCCCGCAGCACGCCCCCCACCCCAGAAGACTGGCATCCGTGATCAGCAGCTTCCAGGATGGGGGCTCCAAGGGCATGCCTGCGGCAAGATTCTCCGGGCGCAACCACCACCGAAGATCCCGACGGACCACCAGGGGACAGATCAAACGCCGAGACAACACATCGCGCTGATGAGACCAATGCCGGAGGAGCGCGCTCTGAAGTTTCCGCATATGCGCTCTGGCCCAGGGCACTACCTCGATCGTCGCTGCCATCGTGCCGAGCAACTGGAGATACTGCCACGCCGTGGGCGCAGGCTGCCGGAGAAAACGCCGCACCAGCTCCCGCAACGCTCGCGCCCGCTGATCCGGCAAGAACACTCTCGCTCGGAGCGTCTCGAAGCGCGCCCCCAGGTATTCCAACGACTGCGAGGGAGTCAACCTGCTCTTTGCAAAGTTGACCACCCAGCCAAGACTCTGTAGCAACCGAACCACCTTGGCGGTGGCCTCCACACTCTCCGCCCGAGACTTTGACCGAATTAACCAATCGTCTAGATAGGGATGCACAAGCACCCCCTCTTTGCGAAGAGCCGCCGCTACCACGACCATGACCTTTGTGAACGTGCGCGGCGCAGTCACCAGACCGAAAGGCAACGCCTGAAACTGAAAATGCCCCATGGGAACCGCAAAGCGCAGGTAGCGCTGGTGCTCCTTCCAAACCGGAATATGCAGGTAGGCCTCCGTGAGGTCGAGCGAAGTCAGAAACTCCCCCTGCCGGACGGCCGCTATGACAGATCGAAGGGTCTCCATGCGAAAGTGAGTTACCCGGAGGCCCCGATTTACCCTTTTTAAATCGAGGATAGGCCGAAAGGACCCCTCCTTTTTCGGCACCACGAAATAGATAGAGTACCGACCGGAACCGTACTGGTCCTCCGGCACCGGAACGACGGCCCTGAGGCGCAGCAATCGCTGCAACGTTTCGCAGACGGCCCTCCGCTTGAGCGGAGCACTGCAGGGCGAAAGAACAAAGGAATCTAAGACGGGACAATGGAGCTCGAGAGCGTAGCCCTCCCGAATTACCTCCAGAACCCACTGATCTGACGTAAGATGGACCCAGGCAGGATAGAACTCCCGCAACTGCCCTCCTACGGGAACTACTGCCACCTGAGCCCACCTCATCTCATTGGGGCTTTTTACCAGAGGCAGAAGGAAAAGTGGAGAAGCCTCTGCCGGCTCCTCTGAAGCCACGAAACCCGTGGTTTCGAGTTGGGAACCGACCCCGCTGTGGCAGACCAAAACGAGCCGCCCGAAAATGGCGAAAATCCCTAGGGGCAGCTCGAAATCCAGAGGCAGCCCTGACCAGCTTCGGTTTATCCTCCAGAAGCCGGCCTCCCTTAGACTCACCGAGATCCTTAACCAGCTTTTTCAAATCCTCATCAAACAACAACTTTCCCCGAAAGGGAAGTTTACTAAGACGAGCTTTGGAGGAACTATCGGCCGCCCAATTGCGCAACCATAAATACCGGCGCTCCGCCACCACAGAGGCCATTGACTTAGCCCCACTACGGATGAGATCATAATGAAGGTCTGACAAATAGGCGGCTCCCGACTCCAAACGCGCCGCATCCCCTACCTGCGCTGTCCCGACATCGCCCTGCAATCGCTGGGACCAGCGCAAGCAACCTCTCGCCACCCAAGCCCCCGCCACGGCGGCTTGCATAGAGAGGGCACATACATCAAACACCTGCTTCAACAGGGTATCCATCTTCCTATCCTGCACATCTTTCAAAGCCGCGGCGCCCTCAACGGGTATCGTAGTCTTCTTAGTGACTGCTGATACCGCCGCATCAACCTTGGCAGACCGAAACAGCTCCCTATCCTGATCCGACAACGGATAAAGGCGCGACAAGGCCCGAGAGCCCCGTAGCGCCGATTCGGGCGAGTCCCACTCCTCCTGAATCATCCCTCTAAAGACTCTATGCAGAGGAAAGACCCGCTGAGACTTTCGCACCGCCTGGAGCAGAGGATCCTCCAGAGTATCCTCCGACGCTGTCGCCTCCGCTGGCATATTCAACGTTCTGAGAGTCTCGGCAATCAAGGCCGGAAGCTCTTCCCTCCGAAACACCCTGACGAGCCTACTATGCTGCTCCACGTCAGGTAACTCTCCCTCCTCGAGCTCCCCACCGGAGGAGTCATCCAGATCCCCGTCCTCTGCCCCGAGGATGTCCCCCAGGGGAGACGGAGACTCCTCCTCCATGGACCCCCTGGCCAGTTTCACAGGAGGAGCGCCATCCTCCGTCCGAGGCAGGGGCCCCGCATGTTTAAGCCCCTCCGGAGTACGAGGCGAAGAGACTAAGCTAGGCTGAAGGAGCGCAAAGGCTTGTTGCATGAGAGAGAAAAAACTGGTGGAATCCCCGGGGCAAGGGCCACCGAAGTCGGACCCTGCGAAGCCGAGGACCCCTCCCCAGGGGAAGACTCCGGCCCCTGAAAATCCAGAGTCGGAGGTAAAGCTGGCATTTCCCCTAGCGGAACCTCCTCTCCTGCGAGAGCCGGAGAAGGAGCCGCAGCTTCCATAACATTGGAAGCCAGAGTGCAGGACCCACACACGCTGGACCCTGTCAGCAAACCTCGCTTAGCGCCACAAACCACACAGCGGGGCTTCGCAGGCATACTCAGAGGGAAGCTCTCCTGTCACCCCCTGCCCGTGGGTCAGCAGCACAGCCCAGCAAAAAGAAAGCTTGTGAGGCTGAAGCCAGGAAAACCCCCGTTTAAAAGTAACGTTTTTTTTTTTTTAATTCTTCACAAACTATAATGCTAAGACATCCCCCAGCCAAACCCAGGTGGTCTGCAGCCAAAACGAGGGCTAGAAAGCCCAGAAAAAGCAAACTAAAAGCAAAAATTAAAATCGGGATTTATTCAAAATGGCCGCCGCTGCCGATTCCCGCCGAAAAAACCACGCGACAGGCCACCCCGAGAGGACTAAAAGGCAAACCTAGGCACCCCCCTGCTAACCCCAAAGGGGGGACCCCAAAAAATAGAGAAATAACCCCTTCTACTCACCACAGCAAGAAGAGGTGAAGGAGAGAGGGAGAGATGCAGCAGCCTCGCTGGAGCTCAGACTGCCTGTGGCTTCAGCTCCAACACTAGCAGCAATCTGTCAGCTGCCCTGCCCACTCGGGGCCACTGCTGTTAGCCTGCAACCTGCTCCTCACCCTTCCAAGCGGGTTCGGGAGCAGGGAGGCACAGAAATATCCTGGTGCTCGTTTAAACAATGGAGCAAATAAAGAAAACAGTAAAGTCAGAGGAAAAGTAAGAGGAGGGAGGGGGGAAAGGAAGGGGGACAAATGGAGCCAGAGGAAGAAATCTCCTGCACCAGTCACACAGTGCCTGCAATAACAAACCCAAAAGGGCAAATCAATAAAATTAAAGTGAAAGGTAAATGTATTCTATTTAGCTCTGCCTATATCCCTAACTGAGCCCAGAAGCAGGCTCAGAATCTCCTTCAGCTGCTTGGAGACTGAAAGTACTGGTGAGAGGGGGCGGTCCTTGCCTACTTATACTGGTGCCAGCAAAGCGATGATGTATTTCAGTCTCCAAAGCTGCTAGAGGAGGTTGACAACTCTATGGTTCCGGGACTGGACTAGAGGGACGCTAAGGAACAGAGCTTTATTGGTTCTGTGCTTCCACATGGAGACCTTCTGCTATATTATTGTGGCGGTGAGAAGGGGCAAGTTCCTCACAGCGCTCGACCTCACAGAGGCGTATCTGCAGGTTACAATCCGCTCAGAACTTCAAAGATTCCTGCGCATCATAGTTCCCATGGATATTTCCAGTTTCGGGTGCTGCCTCAGCTTGGCCTCAGCCCCTCCTTACCTGGACTGACTGGTGCACGCCAAGCCAAGAAAAGCCACAAAGCGACCCAGCGAGTAGTCAAGTGCTTTCAACAGCTGGGTTGGGTGGTCAACTTTGCCAAGAGCAGCTTGCAGCCATCTCAAGTCCTGGTTTAGCTAGAGACAAATTTTCAAATGGAGAAGGGTCTCCTTGCCCAGCGACCGCGTACAGAAGTTACAGGGGCCGGGTGCAACAAGTCCCTTAAACTTATTTGGTATAGTTGTATTAGTACAAGTATCCCTAGCAACTAAAAACGTATTAAATAACTAAACAAAACTTTAAAACTAAGATGCAGACAACAGTCCAGCAGCAAGATGGAGGTTATCCAGTCTTTTATATTGAGTGTCACATGTACAATTTTCTCCTAGTTGATGAGAGGTCTTACCTGTGCACTAGATGCAAGAAGCTCTTTGCCCTCAGGGAACAAGTGCAATCCCTGGAGGCTAAATTAGCAGACTTGGACGACATAAGAAAGTCAGAGAGGTACATAGATGAGACCTACAGGGCCCTGTTCCCTCTAAGCTGTGCGCGTGTGCGCGCACACACACCTCGCCGAGCGAGCGCACACAACTTACAAAAGAGCGCACAAAACTTACGGAGTTCTTGGGTTTTCAAATTAAAACCTTGGGTTTTTTAAGGCCGTGGCAGCGCCGACTATCTACTGCCATTCTGTAATTTCCGGGTAATTCTGAGACTCGTGACGTCACTTCCGAATCTCTCCTCTCTGCTCTGAGTCCTCACTCCTCTCACATGTGACCGACAATTGACGAATCATGACACATGCTAAAGAGGGAAATAAAAGGGAGGGGCAGCCAGCTAGCCAGCCTCTCTCTGCTCTTGTACCTGCCTGCCAGCCACGCGCCTCCTTTGATCCCTCCCTCAGCCAGCCTCCAGTGCCACGTGCCACCTTGAATGCGGAGAAGGGAGAGCAACACACCGCACCGGCGAAGAAGAGGAGACCGGTGCTCCGGGACTGCTGACTGAAGATTGTGCAGGGCTACACCGAGGACGGGCTATCGGCAGCGGAGCAGGTGAGTGCTGAGGACTTTTCCCGGGAAACAGGGATGGTGGCGCGCCGCACCGGTCTCAGCCCCCGTCTGGAGAGTCAGGAAGGCCGGCGCCGGAGGAGGAGAAAGGAGGGGGGGGGATAGAAAGAAAAAAAAACCGGCGCAAGATACCCCGTGAAAGAGATGCGGAGACAAAGGGCGGCCTCTCTCTCGACCCTCCCCTCCTCCGTCCTCACCGACGGACCGAAGCGCCGCCGCCGCTTCTCACCAGAAGGGGAGGAAAAAATGCAAAGCGCAGTGTGCGCCGCTCTATTTGAACTACTAATTTATCATGCATGGTGTCTTCCATCTTGATTTTATCACTCTAGCCCTTATGATGCTTTGGTCATGC
This sequence comes from Ichthyophis bannanicus, assembly GCA_033557465.1. Lineage (NCBI taxonomy): Eukaryota > Metazoa > Chordata > Amphibia > Gymnophiona > Ichthyophiidae > Ichthyophis > Ichthyophis bannanicus. Next base: position 1,282,299,693 of record CM066032.1, read on the forward strand.
CTACTTTTGAACTTTGTAGTTCAAATAGTAAACTTACAAAACCCTCTGTTGGGGAATGGGTTAACAAATGTAGATGCCGGCTTTTTCTTCCTTTGAAGTTGCCAGAGGCAAAGTAAGTTCTTCTGTTGAAACCATGGGGGGGAGCTGTTCTGTACACAGTTCTGTGCGGTGAAGTAACAGTTCCTGCCACAACAGGAGGAGTTCCATTTGTTTAGGGTGGAATGATAACTGTGGTGGGTGCCTTGGAGGAGGAGGGGGGGTTGGATAGAGATGAAGAAGGCTCGATGGGACTGGATGGAGATGGAAATCCATAGTTTTAAAATTAAGTCACTTTTCTGGATTTGTGTTATACTGCTAATCCATGTAAGTAATATTGTGCCTTCTTTTTACTATGTATATGGTGCTTTTTCTCTTTGCTACCACTATAACAATATTGTTATATTGCTTGCAGTTCCAACTTCCAAGCCCTCTGATGAAGGCTTTGGATGAAATGCGTTGGGGCATTTCTTTTGAATAAAGCACCTGCTGTTCCTGTGACCACCACACCACTTTTAAAATGTCGAAACCAATAGCAATGAGAGGTGCAAAACGTAAGAGAACGGCCAGAGCTTTTAAGCCTGAATGGCTTGAAGAAATTGTTGAAACAGAGACACCGAAATCTCGGGATAAAAAATGCGCTCAACTGCGTGAAATATTCACTTACGAAGAGGATGACGAAGTAGTCTGTTTATACAGCCGAGATGCAAAAACCATCGGAGAGTTTTCGAATGGCAAATTTTGGGATGATGTGTGGAAACTGGACTTTTTGAAACGACATCTGTCTAGAAAGACTCATACTGAAAGTGTTAAGAAACTTAGAGCTAAAAATCCAAATTTAAGAGGAGGATTATTTAACGTTGCTTTAGAGCACCGCTGAAAAAGCGAAAAGGCAAATTAGTAATGAACGGAAGCGTTCTACACCAGAAGAAATTAAAATTCTAATTGATAGTGTTTTGCTGGCTGTTCGGATGAATATTTCCATGCTCTCTGTTCAAGATATAAATGAACACATGTCCAAGTACATAACCATACCTGAAAGCTGGAGAAGCAAAAACTATTCGTTTGAATTTCTTGAAATTATAAACATGAATGTCCAAGATAAGCTCATAGCAGATGTTGCATCAGCAGCGTATCATACATTAACTATTGATGAAAGCACAGACATTTCTGTCAACAAATACTTAATATTGTACTTCAAATATCGGCCAGTAAATTCATGTCTGTATAAAACTTCATTTGGTGGGATGCTACAGTTGGAAGCATGCGATGCTGCATCAATAGTCAATGCACTCTGCGAATTCTATGGGAAATACAAGCTTGACCTTAACAAAATGGTCATGTTTACTTCGGATGGTGCCTCTGTCATGTCAGGCAGAATAAATGGTGTTGCTGCGCAGCTAAAACAAAACGTTTCGCATTTAGTGCAGCAGCATTGTGTTGCCCATCATGAAGATTTGGGGATCTCTGAATCATGGAAGGAAGTAAAGTTGATGAAAGAAGTTGAAACTTTCATGAGAACTGTTTACACAACCTTTTGTCGATCTTCTAATAAAAGGTCACAATTTAAAGAATTAGCAGATGCTTCTGAATGCGAGTCAATTGCTTTTAGACCGCTGAACGAAGTGTGGTGGTTATCTAGACATTTTGCTCTTGAAGCAATTATTCGAAATTATGATCCATTATTAAAATACTTTGAAGAAGAGAAGGATAATAATACCATTGCAAAGTACTGTTATAAAAAGCTAAACAGCCATCAATTCCATATAACACTGCAAATTTTGAATGATGTTTTACCTGAACTAGCTTCATTAACAATGGCATTTCAAAAACGTGGGCTAACACCAATGGAAGCATATCTTGCACAGGGTAAGCTGAACAAAATCCGAATGCAATACTTGGGTGACACAGTAAAATGGAGTGATAATGTTAAAAATTTTCTCGACAAGATACCTGGAGACGTTTCAGTGGATACTGGTTCCACACTTATTTTCATTAATATGCTGTGTCTGCATTTAGGGGAAAGAATTCCTGAAAATGAAATTGAGGAATGGTCTGCTTTTGACTTGACAGCAATAGCACAGTGTGATTATGAATTCGGAATTGAAAACGTCCGATCATACTTCTTAAAGTACAAACAATTTCTTATGGAGGAACATATTGTTGTTCAGCAGTACAATGACTTCAAGTTTTTAGTCGCAGAAAAAATCAAAAGCAAACTAAAACAGTTTTCCGGATATGGTGACTTTGGCGTTTCAGAATGCCCACTTTGCAGATTTAGCGAAATTGATGGATATTGGTGGAACATTTTTGGCTTCTAGTGCAGATTGTGAGCGTGGTTTCAGCTTGATGAACAGTTTAAAAAGCAAAATAAGGAATTGCTTACATTTAGAACATTTGGAAATGCTGATGCGTGTTAAGAGTCATCTTCAAGATGGCGGATCAGTAGACCTTGATAAAATTTATTCAGACTGGGTACATTTGAAAGATCGAAGAGAAGAATTTTGAGAATGAACTCTTCTTCCATACATAAATTTATATGGAACAATTGCTTTCAATAAAAATTAACTGAAATAATACCACATTTGTGATTGTAATTACTAGAAATTTTCCGCTTCGTTTAGTAATCGTCTATTTTCATTTAATTTGATGAAAATCAATGTGGTGTACATACTGTATTCTAATGTGTAGTCAAATTATAAAGTATATAACTCCAAGTGTCGTTATGTGGTGCACAAAAAAAAAAAGAGTAGTTACTCACCTGTAATAGGTGTTCTCCAGGAGCAGCAAGAATTAGTCCTCACATATGGGTGACGTCGGCGTCGACAGAGCCCCCATGTGGAGCATTTCCCCAGCTTTCAAAGAAAGCCTTTGGGCATGCAGGCACGCATGCGCGGTCCCCTTCCCGCCCAAAGGTGCCATCTTGCTCAGTCTGATGACATAGCTAAAAGACAGCACAAAAAGTAAATTAACTATATACAACTGCAACTCCAAGGGGAGCAGGTAGGGTTGTGAGGACCGATTCCTGCTGCTCCTGGAGAAAACCAGTTACAGGTGAGTAACTACTCTTTCTCCAGGACCAAGCAGGAAGTCAGTCCTCACATATGGGTGACTCCCTAGCTCTGGGCTACCAGGAACCCAGGCTGAAAAATAGAGCTCCTTCTAGAGCCTCAGCAACAGTGAGAGAATCTTCTCCAGGATCACACCTGAACTGTAGCCAAACACCAGGGCCGGAGGGTAGGAGTTGCCTAAACCTCAAAGAGATTACGGAGTACCGCTTGCCCGAAAGCACTGTCCCTATGGGACTCCCTCTCGAGGCAGTAGTGGTCCACAAAAGTCTGGCTTGAAGACCAAGTAGCGGCCCGGCAGATGTCTGCCAACGGAACAGAACGGAAGTGAGCTACTGATGCGGCCTTCGCCCTGACCCGGTGGGCCATGACTCGACCCTCCAGGGAGAGGCCGGCTGCCCTGTACGCCCAGGCGATACAGTCTGCCACCCAGATGGACAACATATGCTTAGTGACAGGCAACCCCAATTTATTAGGGTCAAAGGAAATGAAGAGCTGAGAAGCTCTTCTATGCCCCTGTGTACGTTCTAGGTAAAAGGACAGCGCCCTTCTACAATCCAGGGTATGCAAGACAGTTTCGGCCCTACTGGCGTTCGGCCTGGGAAAGAACGTCGGAAGTACCACCTCCTGGTTGAGGTGGAAGGAGGACACTACCTTTGGAAGGAACTTAGGATGAGTCTGCAAGACTACCCTGTTCCTATAGAACCTGGTATATGGCCTATCCGAGACCAGGGCCTGAAGATCACTCACCCGCCTAGCCGAGGTGAGTGCCACAAGGAACACCACCTTCCAGGAGAGGAAATGTAAATGGCAGGTTGCCATCAGCTCAAAAGGTGGGCGAGTCAGTTGCTGCAAGACCACATTGAGATCCCACTCAGTGGCCGGTGGACGAATAGGAGGCTTAAGCAGAAGCAGGCCTCTGAGAAAGCGAGACACCAGGGGGTGTCTTGAGAGAGATTGTCCCTCCACCAGCAAGTGGTGAGCTGAGGGCGCTCTGAGTTGAACCCAGACAGAGTTGGACTGAAGTCCTAGGTTGGAAAGGTGGAACAGGTATTGTAGCACCACCTGGACCGAGCAGGAGAAGGGGTCCTCTTGCTGTTGAGAACACCAAGTAGAGAACCTACGCCACTTCAGAGCATAGGCCTTCCTGGAGGCCAACATCACCTCTTCAACCTCCTTTGATAGGAGAAAGGGAGCAAGGACTACCCTCTCAGCAGCCAGGCCATCAAATTGAGGGATTTGAGGTTGGGATGCAAGAGGGACTCCTGATCCTGAGTCAGAAGGTCGGGTTGCAGCCCCAGACGAAGTGGAGTATCCACTGCCAACTGCAGAAGAAGAGGGAACCATGGTTGCCTGGGCCACCTGGGGGCTATCAGGATCACCGTGGCTCGGTCCTGCTGGATCTTGAATAGAGTCCGGGCCACCAGAGGTGTGGGAGGAAATGCATACAGCAGGCCCTCTGACCAGGGGATCAGGAATGCATCTGGCGCTGTTCTCAAGGGATGCAGTTGCCTGGAACAGAACCTGGGTAGTTGCCTGTTCAGCAGACTGGCAAAAAGATCCATGGTCGGAAGTCCCCACTTCAGAAAGATCTCTTGAACTACCAGAGGATCCAACTGCCATTCGTGAGGCTGCAGGAGTCTGCTTAGCCTGTCCACCAGGTAGTTTTCCTGGCCTGCGAAGTAGACCGCCCTGAGGGTTATGCCCTGATTGATAGCCCAGGAGCAGAGAGCTTGTGCTTCCAGACACAGGAGTCTGGATCCTGTGCCTCCCTGCTTGTTGACGTAGAACATAGCCATCTGGTTGTCCGTCTGAACCAGGACAGACTGGTGAGACAGGATCTGAGAGAAAGTCCGTAAGGCTAGTCGAATGGCTCTCAATTCCAACAGGTTGATCTGGTGGGCGGCCTCCCACGGAGCCCACAGGCCCTGGGTGCAGGCCCCCTGGCAGTGTGCCCCCCAGCCCTGCAGGGAAGCATCGGTTGTCAGTACCTGAGTGTGTGGGAAGGCCTGAAAAGGAACACCCCCGACCAAATTTGGGAGATGCCTCCACCAGCGTATGGAGTCCACCAAGAGTTTGGACACCTTTATTCTGTCTGACAATTTCCCTGTGGCCTGTAGCCACTGTGCCCTGAGGTACCACTGAGCCGGCCTCATGTGCAGGCGGGCATGTGGGGTGACATGCACTGTGGAAGCCATGTGACCTAAGAGCCGTAGGAAGTGTCTGGCTGAGACCAGAGAGAGCACAGTTACTTACCTGTAACAGGTGATCTCCGGGAACAGCAGGAATAAGTCTTCACATATGGGTATCGTCGGTACCGACGCAGCCTGTGCGGGAAAGCTCCCCAGCGTCCAATAGAAAAGCTTTTGGGAGCATCCCACAGCGCCTGCGTGCTGCCTTCCTGCCTTTCCCAACCGCCTCTCTCCAGTTCGAGTTTTAAAGCTGAGACAAAGAGAGAGAGAGAGAGAGGAAAGGAAAGATAGATAGAGAGATACAACTCCTAGGGGAGGTGGGAGGGTTGTGAAGACTTATTCCTGCTGTTCCCAGAGATCACCTGTTACAGGTAAGTAACTGTGCTATCTCCAGGAACAAGCAGGAATGAGTCTTCACATATGGGGACTCCCTAGCTAGAGATGCCAGGGAGAGACCCCAGAGTTGTGTGTCCCTGAAAAGGGCTGCACCTCCCTCCATGGATCTCTGGCATCCAACCAGGGTAGGTGGGTAGGAGTTGATTAGGAATGGAACAGGTGTTTGAGAACAGCCTGACCAAACGAGGCATCCCGGCGGGAGTCCTTGTCCAAACAGTAAAGGGCTGTGAAGGTATGAACCGAGGCCCAGGGGGCCGCTCGACAGATCTGGTCGATGGACACAGAGTTCAGATTAGCCACTGAGGCTGCCATGGCTCTCACATTGTGAGCTATGACATGACCTTCCAGAGAAAGGTTTCTACTCCGGTAGGCGAAAGCAATATACTGAGCAATCCAGCTGGACAGTGTCCTCTTAGAAACTGGAAATTCTAAATGGGAAGGATCAAAAGCAACAAAGAGTTGAGAAGACTTTCTATGTTGCTGTGTCCTTTGTAAGTAAAAAGCGAGAGCTCTTTTACAATCCAAAGTATGAAGATTCCTCTCTGCACTTGATGCATGAGGTCCTGGAAAAAAGGACAGGTAAGTATACCTCTTGGTTCAGATGAAAGGCGAGACCACTTTAGGCATAAAGTGAGGATTGGTCCTGAGGACTACCTTATGATGGAACCTTGTATAAGGAGGGTTAGCCACCAATGCTTGCAACTCACTGATGCGACGTGCTGAGGTGATTGCAATGAGAAAGATAACCTTCCAGGAAAGAAATTTCAAGGAGGTGGTGGCTAAAGGTTCAAATGGTGGCTTCATAAGCTGGCCAAGAACCAGATTTAAATCCCATGCCACTGGAGGTGGTCTGATGGGAGGTTTAGTTAAAAGAAGGCCTCTCATGAATCTTGCTATAAGAGGATGAGAGGAGATAGGTTGTCCATTGAGAGGCTTAAGGGATGCTGCAATAGCACTCAAATGGACCCTTATTGAATTTGTTTTAAGGCCTGCATTGGAGAGATGCAGGAGATATTCCAATAGAGAATTCACAGGAAGTGCCAAAGGGTCAAGACCCTTTTGAGCACACCAAATGGAAAATCTTTTCCATTTAAAAGCATAGGAACGCCTAGTGGAAGGTTTCCTGGAAGCATGGAGGATATCCTTCACTTGCTGAGAAAGATTGAAGTCTTGAAGGTCTAGGCCTTCAGTAACCAAGCTCTGAGGTGAAGGGACTTGGGATTTGGATGCCACAAAGTCCCTTCCTCCTGGGACAGAAGGTCTGGTGCACCTCCCAAGTCCAGGGAGGGGGCTTGGGAGAGATGCAGAAGTAGAGGGTACCACACTTGGCGTGGCCAGCGTGGAGCTATGAGGATCCCTCTGGAGTTTGAACAGAGTCTTGGGAATCAAAGGAATGGGTGGAAAGGCATACAGGAAGCCCTGACCCCAATGAAGGAGGAAGGCATCCTTGGCCTGAACTCCCTGACACGGAATTCTGGAAAAGAACCGGGGAAGTTTGGCATTCCACGGACTTGCAAAGGGGTCTATGTCCGGGGTTCCCCATTCCTGGAAGATTCTGAGTACCTGATCCATGTGCAGGGACCATTCATGTGGAAGCAGAACTCGACTGAGTCTGTCTGCCCAAGAGTTTTGGATTCCTGGGAGGTATACTGCCAGGAGATGGATTTGATGCTCTCTGGCGAAGACCCATAATCTTAGAGCTTCGTTGCAAAGTGACAGAGAGCCAGTTCCTCCTTGCTTGTTTATGTAAAACATGGCTACTTGATTGTCCGTGTGAATGAGGACTGTCTTGTAGCTGAGGAGGGTATGAAAAACCTTGAGAGCTAGGAATACTGCTCGAAGTTCCAAGTGGTTGATATGAAGAGAGGTCTCCTGTGGGGACCAAATGCCTTGGGTGGAGAGGTCTTGTAGATGAGCTCCCCAACCTGTTTGGGAGGCATCTGTTGTGAGGGTTGCCTGGGGCAAAGGTTGGAAGGGGGACCCCAGCAACAGATTTTGAGTGGACATCCACCATTGGAGAGACCAAAAGAGACGTTTGGAGGTTGCTATTTGGTCTGAGAGAGCTCCTGAAGCTTGAGTCCACTGGGTGGACAAAGTCCATTGAGCTGCTCTCATGTGTAGGCGAGCATAGGGTACCACATGTACTGTGGAAGCCATATGGCCTAGCAGCTGTAGCATCTCCCTGGCAGTTAAATGGCTTTTTGACTGAATCTGGGAGGCTAACTGCACTAGACGTTGACAATGGGCCTGAGGAAGGTAGGCCCTTGCAGAAGTGGTGTCCAACCAGGCCCCTATGAATTCCAGGGACTGAGTAGGGGTGAGCTGGGACTTTGGGAGGTTTTCCACAAGTCCCAGGTACTGCAGAATGCGCCTGGTGCGGTTCAGGGAGATCTGAGCCTCTGACTGGGTTGGAGCTCGGATGAGCCAGTCGTCCAGGTATGGGAAGACAAATATTCCAAGAGTGCGTAGAAATCCAGCAACTATTGTCATGCATTTGGTGAACAGACACGCGACCAAAGAAATAAATTAAAATAAAGAACTTCTTCAGCGGTGACAGGAACACGACCTGCTGGCTCCGCGGAAAAAGAAGAACTGAGGAGAGTTGGTTAGGAAAGGCGGGAAGGCAGCGCGCATGCGCTGTGGGAGGCTCCCAAAAGCTTTCTTTCTGGGAAGCTGGGGAGCTTTCCCGCGCAGGCTCCGTCGGTACCGACGTACCCATATCTGAGGACTCATTCCTGCTTGTTCCTGGAGATATGCAGCTACTACTGCCATGCATTTCGTGAACACCCTTTGTGCAGAGGCCAGACCAAAAGGAAGCACCCTGTACTGGTAGTGCTTTCCCTGAAAAAGGAACCGAAGGAACCTTCTGTGAGTTGGATGGATGAGGACATGGGTGTACGCATCCTTGAGATCTAGAGAACAAAGCCAGTCTTGACTCTGAAGGTATGGAAGCAGAGCACCGAGAGAAATCATCTTGAATTTCTCCTTGCATAGGAATTTGTTCAATTCTCTGAGATCTAGAATGGGTCTGTAGCCCCCTGTCTTCTTTGGAATAAGAAAATAAGGGGAGTAAAGCACAGTTACTTACCTGTAACAGGTGATCTCTGGGAACAGCAGGAATTAGTCTTCACATATGGGTATCGTCGGTACCGACGGAGCCTGCGCGGGAACGCTCCCCAGCGTCCAAAAGGAAAGCTTTTGGGAGCATCCCACAGCGCCTGCGCGCTGCCTTCCCGCCTTTCCCAACCGTCTCTCTCCAGTTCGAGTTTTAAAGCTGAGACAAAGAGAGAGAGATAAGAAAGGAAAGATAGAGAGATACAACTCCTAGGGGAGGTGGGAGGGTTGTGAAGACTAATTCCTGCTGTTCCCAGAGATCACCTGTTACAGGTAAGTGTGCTATCTCCAGGAACAAGCAGGAATGAGCCTTCACATATGGGGACTCCGCAGCTAGAGATGCCTGGGAGATCACCCAGATTGTGAGTCCCTGGAGGGGCTCCATCTCAACCTATGAATCTCAGGCATCCAGTCAGGGATGGAGGGCAGGAGTTGATTAGGTATGGAACAGGTGTTTGAGAGGAAATAGGTTGTCCATTAAGAGGCTTCAGGGATGCTGCAATAGCACTCAAATGGACCCTGATTGAATTTGTTTTAAGGCCTGCATGGGATAAATGCAGCAAATAGTCCAGTAACGAATTCAAAGGTATTGCAGAAGGGTTAAGACCATTTTCTGCATACCAAATGGAAAACCTTTTCCATTTAAAAGCATAAGAGCGTCTGGTGGAAGGCTTTCTGGAAGCATGAAGGATATCCTTCACTTGTTGAGAAAGGTGTAAATCTTGAAGGTCTAGGCCTTCAGCAACCAGGCTTTGAGATGAAGAGACTGAGGATTTGGATGCCACAGGGTTCCCTCCTCTTGGGAGAGGAGATCTGGAGCAGACCCCAGGTCCAGGGAGGGAGCTTGAGAGAGATGCAGAAGTAGAGGGTACCACACTTGGCGTGGCCAATGTGGTGCTATGAGGATCATAGACCCCTTGTCTCTCTGAAGCTTGAACAGTCTTGGGGATGAGGGGAATAGGTGGAAAGGCATAGAGGAAGTTTTGCCCCCAGTGAAGGAGGAAGGCATCCCTGGCCTGAACTCCCTGACATGGAATCCTGGAACAAAACCGGGGAAGTTTGGTATTCCACGGACTTGCAAATAGGTCTATGTCTGGGGTACCCCAAATCTGGAAAATCCTGGCTATCTGGTCCCCATGGAGGGACCATTCGTGTGGAAGCAGAACTCGACTGAGTCTGTCTGCCCAAGAGTTTGGAACCCCTGGAAGATACACTGCCATGAGATGGATTTGATGCTCTCTGGCGAAGCATGTGATGCTGGATTTTTGTTGGACAGAAGAGTTCCAAGAGAAATCATTTTGAACTTCTCTCAGAACAGGTATTTGTTCAATTTCCTGAGGTCTAGAATGGGTCTGTGTCGAATAAGAAAATAGGGGGAGTAGAACCCTGCACCCCGTTGAAGAATGGGTACCTCTCCTATTGCCCCTTGAGCAAGAAGTGTTAAGACCTCATGATCTAGCAGATTGTCTATGGAGGTTTGAGAATTGAATTGCCTTAGAATAGTAGGAGCTTGTACCCCTCTGCTACAATGGACAGAGTCCAATCTTCTGCTGTTATCTGATGCCATCTGTTGGCAAAGTGGCATAACCTGCATGGGATATTGGGGGGTTGGGGACCCCTCAGAGGCAGGAAGGCTAAGCTCTCTAGGAAGGAGTCAAAGCCCTTCAGGGGGCGGAACCTGGAGAGCTGGTTGGGCTCTTGGGCATTTTGGCTTCTTTTGCTGTCTAATTTGTCCCTTTTGGGCAACCTGACCCTGAGTTTGACTCTGCTGGGTATAGGAAGGATAAAATTTCCTCATTTTGTTGAAAGAGGGTTTCTTATAAGGCTTCTTTTTGGCTGGAGTGGCTGTAGATTTTGACAATCTAGAGTGGTACTGTCAGCATCTAACTCGTTAGCCTTTTCCTGCCAGTTCTTGCCAAAGAGATTCTCTCCCGTGCAAGGAATGTTGCCTAACTTGTCCTGTACCCAAGTCTCCAAGTCTGATGCCTGAAGCCAGGCAATCCATCGTGCCCCAATGGCAATAGCAGAGGTTCTGCTAATGCATTCAAAGCAGTCAAAGGCTGCACGATTCACAAACTTGGAGACATCTTGAGCATGCTTAACTAGAGCAAGAAAGTCTTGTCTCTTGTCATCTGGGAGAAATGGGCTCATAAGCTCCAAGTCTCCTGTAACTTCCTTGAGGAACACGCCCATATATAGTATATATGAACTGATCCTAGCTGAAAGCATGGAAGCCTGAAAGGTTCGGCGCCCAAAAGCGTCCAGAGTCCTCCATTCACGACCTGGGGGATTGGACGCATGCCTCTTTGCACTTTTCATCCTACGCATGGCTGACTCCACCACCATTGAATGGTGTGGCAGCTGAATCTTTTGAAATCCAGGACATGGCGGAACTCAATACATAATATCAAGCCTCCTAGAATGAGGAGATGTAGTCAGAGGTGTCTCCCACATTCTGAGCAACAAGTTATGCAGAATTTCATGGATGGGCATTGTGGCTGCCTCCTTTGGAGCTTTAGGATACTGGAGAATTTCCAATTCCTTTGCTCTGGGTTCCTGTTCATTAGCTACCGTGATTGAAAGGCCTTTGGCCACATCACGAATAAAATCCTGAAAAGACATGTCCTCTGGAGGTGACATTCTGCGTTGGGGAGAAGAGGGATCTTCTGGGAGAAACCCTGTGGTACCAGCAGAATTGTCAGAGTCTTCGGAATCGGAGGATTCGAAGTATTCCTGACCACGATGCTCATGCAAAGCATGGTCCCGGTATCAATTGAAGTCGGTACCGAGTTGATCGGGTACCAATCTGCCGATTCCAGCCAAAGATAGCGTGGGAAGAATTCCCATTGGTACTGGTGTAGGTACTGGCACCGGTATCGATGTCGGTACCGGTGCCCATTGAACCATAGGTGTCAATGGTACCGCAGCTGTGAGAAGAGCTGCAATGCTGCGTTCGATAGCGAGGAACCTCTGGTCTATCGACGCTGCCGATGCCTGGGTGTCGTTACCGGTGAAAACGGCCGGAACCCCTGAGCATGGCACCAGTAGTTCTTGCGAGGTCGAGGCCTCGAGAACATCCTGGAGCCCCATTGATGCTTTGGAAGCCGAAGCCTCTTGCCGGGGCTGTTTTGTCGGTGTGGTTCCCTCAAGGGCAATGCCAATGGCCTCTTGATGCTTAGCAGGAGAGCTACCCTTTGAGGACTGGCTTTTTTGTTTAGTTACCTGAAATCCATGGGAGGAAGGAGGCGGCTCTTGAAGATGTTGATGCAATGGATCTGGCATCCGAAGAAAAGAGTACCGAGCTTTGCAGCCCAGTTCTGTCTTCCTCTCTTAGTCATCCCCATACAGGAGAGACATTCAGATGGAGAATGTTCAGGCCCTAAACATTTAAGACACCAATCATGGGTGTCAGTGACAGAAATAGTACCGCCACACTTAGTACATTTTTTAAAACCACTAGTTGGTTTTTCCATGTTTCAGGAATATGAGGTCTAATGCCCAAAATGGCGCCTAGCAACGAAAAAGAAAAGTTTCTGAAGAGAAACAGTTCAAAGTATAAAATTTTTTGAAAAAAGAAAAGAAAAGAACCGGTGGTACTGGTAGGCGTCGTGCAGAGGCAAACGCAACCACAAGAGAACTATTTTAAAGACAGAATTTTCTGCGGTGACAGGGTATGGGTCCTGTCGGCTCCGCAGAAAACAAAGAACTAAAGAGGGACAGTTGTAAAGGCGGGAAGGCAGCACACATGTGCTCAGGGATGCTCCCAAAAGCGTTCCTATTGGACGCTGGGGAGCGTTCCCGCGCAGGCTCCGTCGGTACCAACGATACCCATATGTGAAGACTACATTCCTGCTTGTTCCTGGAGATTATCTTAATTTCCTGGGTGATTCACAAACCCCTTGGTTTGATAGAGGGGGCCTTTCAAATTGCCCCTTTGATCTGTCACTTGGCTTTAACGCCTATTTAAGACAACTTCACAGATCTTTTGCCTTTTAACTGGAAGGCCTCTTTGTAAAGGTCTCTAGAAACAAATGTTTTTCTTTCTACTCACAGACTAATTACTCTGTTTTACTTTCTATGCTAATCTATACTCTGACTTGATTTAAATGGAAACTCTTGCGGTACTAAGGCCTGAATCAACAAAAACACTGAATTCTAAAATACAGAGATTTATCAGCTTTAATCCAAATAATTCCCTTTTCCTCAAGGTTTAGAATATTTCCCAGAAAATAAATACTTACAAGTGCAGATCTTTTTCCAGCTGTAGCGGTCCCTTTTGGCAGTCATTCAAGACTGAGAATCACAGAGCTCTGGCTGACCTATTTATATTTGTGCTTCTAAGGTAATGTCTTAAAACTTAAAATAAAATTAAATCAAACATGATCCAGCACCAATGTCTTGATGACAATATAGAAAACAGTTTAAATTAAAATAAGTAAGTAAAACATGAAAAGAACATGGTTTTTGGTCTTTAAAGAAAAAGTCAATGGAGGCAGTGGGTTAAATCTCAAGATTTTGACACAATCAACTCATGAGAGGATAGAGAGAAAAAAGGTAGCCTAACATTACAAGGTTCTATAGTACTCACCCTGCCAGCCATCAGAACACAAGCAGCCAGTGGCATGGTTGCAGAAGCCTTGATTTGAATTTCCACAGTTCTCCATGCAATAAGGAATATTACACGACTCTCCTCTCCAGTGTTCTGAGCATTCACAAACACTGCTGCTATTACTGACTGTACATTCTCCCCGGCCAGAGCAATTATTAGGACACGTGTTAATGCTCAAAAGACAAGAAAGACACAAAAGCTTGTGTAAGAACAACATACAATTTTGTCAGTGGACATTTTATTTTTTATTTTGTATAACTGAGGATTGTTCACTCATTGCCCAATTTTCAAGATGTTTAATGTTGTAGGAATCTTGGACTTCTCCAATCTATGGTATACCATAAATTAAACTAAGTCATAAATGAAGATATGATTACATTTGCTGGGTTATCCTCCAAGATTAAGGTCTCAGATAAGCAATCTCATTACCAAAATGACAATAAGACTTTCAGATAAACAGATGTCAAATGTTCTCAAAAGCAATTTAGATATCATGTAATAACAATGAACATGCTAGGACAGTGATGGCTAACCTTTTTGAGCCCGAGTGCCCAAACTGCCGCACAAAACCAAAGAATTTCCTCAAAGTGCCAGCACGTCAATTAAAGCCTCATTTGCATAAGGTGCCTCATTTGCATAAATATTTGCATAATGTTACCATACACTAACTTTTAGTAAACATGCCTCTTAATGAGTATATGGATAAAGAAAGACTAAAAGGTTTCTACATTACTATAATCCAGTACCAACCGCCAGGCACATTAGGAACTACTACAAACGCTGCCCATTTAGAACCCATAGCAAACCCGCCGTATCCTAACAGCACTACCAGGACTCACAAAGCACCATACCCTAACTATCAAAAGGCAACACTGCAAATATTAAACCAATACATTTCAGAGAACAACAATACATGACCTACTGGGGAAAGAACAAGTGGCAATGTCAAATAGGAATTATATAAACAGAATACCTCAGCTCAGTTACACATGCAGAACAGACCATCACCAAACAAGGAATCACAATTTAGAAACAGGAAGACAATAATTAAACTGGGAACCCCAAAAGCCAAACTTCGAATATACAACAACACTGTAGAAATAAAACTATAAATTAATTTCCTCTTGTACTAAACAAAGCGCAAAAATTAATGATGCACATTTCCCAGAGCTGACATATTCCAGTTAATAAATTCAAAATAAAGAGATATTTTTCTACCTTTTGTGCATTTTTTTTCAGTTGCAATTGTTCCAGCCACTTTCTTCTGGTTTCTTCGTGTCTTCTGCTAACTCTCCATCTGCTGTCCATTTGTCCTTTCTTCTGTCTTCTTGGGGTTTTTTTCCATTCTCTCTCTACATCTGCTTTAACATACTAATCTTTCTCCTTTTGCTCTTTCCTCATTCCTATTTCATCTACTCAAAATTTACCCCTCCATCCTCAATCCCCACTTATTCTCCCAATACCCGGCCAATTGTAGATTTTTTATCCCTCCCACACAAAATATTTTTCCCCTCTCCATTTTACTCTCCCAGCCCCATCCCATTCTAATCCTCCCCCAACACCAGCTCCCTTCTAGTTCCAGCCTCACCCAGCATCCATTCCCTTCTAGTCCCTGCATCAGCCCATTTCCAGTCCTAGCAGCCCCCCAACCCATTTCCAGTCCTAGAAACCCCCCAACCCAATACCAGTCCTAGCCCCCCCTCATCAACCCACTTCCAGTCCTAACCCCCCATCACCCCATTTTCAGTTTAAGCCCCCCCTATAACCCATTACCAGTCCTAACCCCCATCAGCCCACTTCCAGTCCTAACCCCCTATCAGCCCACTTCAAGTCCTAACCCCCATCAACCCATGTCCAGTCAGCCCCCCATAGCCCATTGCCAGTCCTAACCCCCCCATCAGCCCACAGTCCATTACCAGTCCTAACCCCATCAGCCCACCTCAAGTCCTAACCCCTCCCCATCAGCCCATTTCCTGTCCTAGCCCCCCACATAGTCCATTATCAGTACTAACCCCCCATAGCCCATTACCAGACAGCCCCCATCAGCCAACAGCCCATTACCAGTATTAACCCCCCCATAGCCCATTGCCAGTCCTAACCCCCCCCATCAGCCCACAGCCCATTACCAGTCCTAACCCCATCAGCCCACCTCAAGTCCTAACCCCTCCCCATCAGCCCATTTCTTGTCCCAGCCCCCCCATAGCCCATTATCAGTCCTAAACCCCCCCCATAGCCCATTACCAGTCCTAACCCCATCAGACCACCTCCAGTGTTAACCCCCCATCAGCCCATTTCCAGTCCTAACCCCACCCAAAAGCCCACCTCAAGTCCTAACCCCTCCCCATCAGCCCATTTCCTGTCCTAGCCCCCCATAGCCCATTACCAGTCCTAACCCCACCCAACAGCCCACCTCAAGTCCTAACCCCTCCCCATCAGCCCATTTCCTGTCCTAGCCCCCCATAGCCCATTACCAGTCCTAACCCCACCCAACAGCCCACCTCTAGTCCTAACCCCTCCCCATCAGCCCATTTCCTGTCCTAGCCCCCCATAGCCCATTACCAGTCCTAAGCCCCCATCAACCCACTTCCAGTCCTAATCCCATCAGCCCATATAGACTTAGCTCCCCCATAGCCCATAGCCCCCCCATAGCCCATCACCACTCCTAACCCCCCCAGCCCATCACCACTCCTAACCCCCCCATCAGCCCATTTCCTGTCCTAGCCCCCCATAGCCCAGTACCAGTCCTAGCCCCCAACAGCCCACAGCCATTACCACTCCTAACCCCCCCAGCCCATCACCAGTCCTAACCCCCCAACAGCCCACAGCCATTACCACTCCTAACCCCCCCCCCAGCCCATCATCACTCCTAACCCCCCATCAGCCCATTTCCTGTCCTAGCCCCCCCCAGCCCATCACCAGTCCTAACCCCCGAACAGCCGACAGCCATGACCACTCCTAACCCCCCCAGCCCATCACCAGTCCTAACCCCCCCCCAGCCATTACCACTCCTAACCCCCCATCAGCCCATTTCCTGTCCTAGCCCCCCCCAGCCCATCACCAGTCCTAACCCAACAGCCCACAGCCATTACCACTCCTAACCCCCCCAGCCCATCACCAGTCCTAACCCCCCCCCCCCCCCCCCCCAGCGAAATTTTTTTTACAAAGAAAGCTGTCGCTGCCGGGCCGGGGCCGCCGCGGCAGAATCGAGTGTGCCGCGGGGCCCCCCCCGCCCAGCAGAGCCTGCCCTCCGTCCCCGGTATCACCTCTCTCAGCTGCCTCCAGTCACACGCGCCGGCTTTCAGAGCGCGAGGGAAGTTTCTCCCTCGCTGCTCTGTTAAGCCCGCGGGGGCTGATGGGAACTTCCCATCAGCCCCCGCGGGCATAACAGAGCAGCGAGGAAGAAACTCCACTCGCGCTCTGAAAGCAGGCGCGTTTGACTAGAGGCAGCTGAGAGAAGGTGATACCGGGGACGGAGGGCAGGCTCTGCTGGGCGGGGGGGCCCCGCGGCACACTCGATTCTGCCGCGGCGGCCCCGGCCCCGGCAGCGGCAGCTTTTTATTTTTTATTTTTTTAATGCCGCATATTTTGATTGCGGACCTTCCCGCGTGCCAGCTGCAAGGCCTTCGCGTGCCATAGGTTCGCCATCGCTGTGCTAGGAAGAGATTTAAAAAAAACCTATGGGCTAGTACTATTTTAAGACCCGAATTTAATACCAATCCAACCTTGGCTCTTCCTTTCCCATGTGCTCAAACTACTGTACACCAAGTGGGGAAGCATGTATTAAACAACCCTTAGAACAAGTCTGCAAAGAATAAATCCATTTCCCAGCAAAAGAAATGGATATACAGAAAAAAAAGAGTTAAGTTTTTTTTTTTTTTAAGGCCCAAAAAAGGAATGGCGAAAAGGAACAAAGCAAAAATGAAATAACTACTACACACTAAAGCTGGAAGTGCCTAACAACCTGCCTGCAAGCAGGAAAACAATTTATACTAATTAACATTCTTATCAATCATCTACAGTTACTAAGTTGATATTACTCAAAGATAATATATCTGACAAAACACATTTCTGAATAAAGTGAGTGTGATATTGTGGTCCCTAAATACACCGATACATTTATAAACATTTCGCACTACAAGAAAATAAGAAGTAGAAACTACCTCTAATTTTTTTTCTTTTTGATAAGTATAAAATATTAGATAGCATTTTGACATTAGCTCCCATAAATTTTGTTTTGAATTTGAGGGGGAAAATGTGCATATCAACTCCTAATCTGGTCCAGAACTAAAGTGAATTGCCTTTCCTTGAGTCCCTCCAGTCCAGTCACATGGGTTATACCCCGCCAACCAGCAGATAAAGACTGAGCATAGCAAAGCTTTGCTGCTGTCATCCCATAAGGGCTCTGTGCATCAGTTAGGTGGCCAGTATTCTCGTACCAAAACATAACAGGAGAACCAGAAAACCTTAAACAAAATATAAGCTCCACTTTTTTCTCTTTTGAATTGATATGCAACTAATAGGCAAGAAACAAAAAGTGAGCCCCTGACACCCATCCCCTTAGGGCCCACTAAAACTCCCCTGGAAGAGTCCAAGACCGCAATCACAAGCCACAACCAACCGACTGACTGATCCCAGTCTCACTGCTCTTAATCCTTCTCTGGTGAAAAATGACTCACTAAACAGGAAGGGAACTGGATTGGACTGGACTGGAGGGACTCAAGGAATGGCAATTAGCAAGTAATGCCTAATTTCACCTTCCATATTGTCCCTCCAGTCTCCAGATGCATGGGATGTACCACAGCAGTAAATCTAATAGGCAAGAACCACGAGCCCGGCTCAAACCACCATGGCCCCACAACAGGCCTCCTCATGGGCTTGGATATCGAGGGGATAATGTCATACAAAGGCATGCAACGACGAACACGTAGCTGCTTTGCAGATCTTTCTGGACAGAAAGAGTAGTTACTCACCTGTAACAGGTGTTATCCAGGAGCAGCAGGAATCAGTCCTCACATATGGGTGACATCGACGTCGATGGAGCCCCCCTGCAGAGCATTTCCCCAGCTTTCTATGAAAGCCTTTGGGAATACTGCACGCATGCGCGGTCCCCTTCCGGCCTAAAGGTGCCATCTTGCTCAGTCAAATGACACAGCTAAAAAACAGCACACAAAAATGTAAAATAAACTATGTACAACTGCAACTCCCAGGGGAGGAGGGAGGGTTGTGAGGACTGATTCCTGCTGCTCCTGGAGAACACCTGTTACAAGTGAGTAACTACTCTTTCTCCAGGACCAAGCAGGAAGTCAGTCCTCACATATGGGTGACTCCCAAGCTCTGGGCTACCAAGGAACCCAGGCAGAACAAGAGAACTCCCTCTAGACCCAGCATCAAAGAAAGGCTTTTCACTGAAAGAACCTCCACCGGTAGCCCAACGGAGGGCCGGAGGGCAGGAGTTGCCTAAACCTCAAAGAGATTCCGGAGTACTGCCTGGCCAAAAGCACTGTCCCTACGGGACTCCCTCTCCAGGCAGTAATGAGCTGCAAAAGTCTGTCTTGAGGACGAAGTTGCAGCCCTGCAGATGTCTGCCAATGGTACAGAGCAGAGATGAACTACTGAGGAAGTCATTGCCCTGACACGATGGGTCGTGATCCGACCCTGCAAGGGAAGGTCAGCCGCCCTGTAAGCCCAGGTGATACAGTCAGCCACCCATATGGACAAGGTACGCCTGGACACAGCTAACCCCAAATTATTAGGGTCAAAAGAGATGAAGAGCTGAGTAGCCCTTCTATGTCCTTGTGTACGGTCAAGGTAGAAGGATAAGGCCCTCCTACAGTCCAGGGTATGCAGAACCGCTTCAGCCAGGCTTGCATGAGGCCTAGGAAAGAATGTTGGAAGAACCACCTCCTGGATGAGGTGGAAAGAGGAGACAACTTTAGGGAGGAACTTTGGATGAGTCCTAAGGACTACCCTGTTCCTATAGAAGCGGGTGTAAAGCCTGTCACAGACTATGGCCTGAAGCTCACTCACTCGTCTGGCCGAGGTTAAGGCTACTAGGAAGAGTGTCTTTCAAGAAAGGAAGCAGAGAGGACAAGTAGCCATCGGCTCCAAAGGTGGGCGAGTCAGTTGCTGCAAGACCACATTCAACTCTCACTCAGGGGCTGGAGGACGGACAGGAGGTTTGAGCAAGAGCAAACCTCTGAGGAACCGGGACACCAAGGGGTGAACCGATATAGAGTGTCCCTCCACCAGTGAGTGGTGAGCTGCTAGAGCTGAGAGGTGGACCCGAACAGAATTGGACTTAAGGCCCTGATTGGATAAGTGTAGCAGGTACTGAAGCACCACTGGAACAGTACAGGAGAAAGGATCTTCTGTACGCAGCTGACACCACACAGAAAACCTCTTCCACTTCAGGGCATAGGTGTTTCTAATGGACTGCATCCTAGAGGCCAGGACGACCTCTTCAACTTCGGGAAGTAGGCTCCAAGGAGCCAAAACTACCCTTGCAGCTTCCAGGCCATCAAATTGAGAGATTTAAGATTGGGGTGCAGAAGAGACCCCTGGTCTTGAGACAGAAGGTCGGGCTACAACCCTAGAGGTAGTGGAGTGTCCACTGCTAGCTGAAGCAGAAGGGGGAACCAAGGTTGTCTCAGCCACCTGGGGGCTACCAGAAGGACCGAGGCCTGGTCCTTCAGAACTGTGAAAAGAGTTCGAGCCACCAGAGGCGTGGGAGGAAACACATATAGGAGGCCTTGGGACCAGGAAATCAGAAAAGCATCTGCTGCTAGTCTCAGAGGATGCGGTTGCCTGGAGCAGAACTGGGGCAGCTGTCTGTTCAGGGGACTGGCAAAGAGATCTATGGATGGAAGTCCCCATCTCAGGAAGATTTTCTGAACTACCAAGGGGTGGAGCTGCCACTCGTGTGGCTGCAGAATTCTGCTCAACCTGTCTGCTAGGTAATTTTCCTGGCCAGGGAGATAAACCGCCTTGAGCAACATGTTGTGCCGGAGCACAAACAAGCAAAGGTCCTGCGCCTCCTGACAAAGGAGCCTGGACCCAGTGCCTCCCTGTTTGTTCACATAAAACATGGCTACCTGATTGTCTGTCTGCACTAAAACAGACTGGTGAGCCAGGGTTTGAGAGAAAGTCTTGAGGGCTAAGCGAATAGCCGGAAGCTCCAGTAGATTGATCTGCTGCTGGGCCTCCCAAGGAGACCACAGGCCCTGAGTGCACTTGCCCAGGCAGTGTGCTCCCCAGCCCTGTAGAGAGGCATCGGTGGTCAATACCACTGTGAAACCAGGTGGCTGAAAAGACATCCCTTCCAGCAGGTTGGGGGGATGCAGCCACCAACGAAGGGAGCGCAGGAACAGTCTGGACACCCCTACTCTGTCTCTGAAGCCTGGCATGGGGTGCGACATGCACTGTCGAAGCCATGTGGCCCAGAAGCCTCAGGCAGAGCCTGGCAGAGACCAGTGACTTGCTGAGAAACTGGTTTGCCAAGGTCATCAGTCTTTGGGCTCTGTCTTCTGGCAAGAAAGCTTTTGCCTGCAGAGAGTCTAGTCTTGCCCCTATGAACTCTAAGTTTTGGGAGGGGAGCAAAGTGGACTTTGCGAAGTTTATGACAAACCCCAGGTGCTGTAGCAGAGAAATCGTTCGGAGGGTGGCTTGCCTGGCCTCCTGGCACGTCTGACCCCTGATGAGCCAGTCGTCCAAATAGGGGAAGACTAAGATACCCTGATTTCTCAAGTAGGCCCACCACCACTGCCAGGCATTTGGTAAAGACTCTGGGGGCAGAGGTGAGGCCAAATGGCAGCACTCTGTACTGATAATGGTTTCCAGTAGATTGATGAACCTGAGGTACTTTCTGTGGTCCCACAATGAACCTGAGGTACTTTCTGTGGTCTGGATGAATAAGGATGTGAGTTTACGCATCCTTTAGATCTAAAGAGCATAGCCAATCTCCCTGCTGGAGTTAAGGCAGAAGTGTTCCAAGAGTAAGCATCTTGAACTTTTCCTTCTGTAAGAACTTGTTGAGATTTCTGAGGTCGAGAATAGGCCTGAGATCCCCTGTTGTCTTTGGTACTAGGAAGTACCTGGAGTAAAACCCATGACCTTGGAGGTGGGGAGGCACAGGCTCCACTGCCTGGTCTCGTAACAGACCCTGGAGCTCCTGCAGGAAGAGGGCTGTATGGAGAGGAGGCCTTGGAGGCTCTCCTGGAAAATAGGGAGGAGGCAACTGATGAAAATGAAGCAGGTAGCCCTTCTGGACTATGCTTAAGACCCAGTTGTCCCCTGTAATGGGTGGCCACCGGTGGGCAAACAGGGCTAGGCGACCTCCTGTGCAGGGATGGCCAAATGAGGATCCCGGTGGGGATCGTCTCCGAGGTTCGGACTCCGGCGATTTCGATGGGACACACCAAGTCCGATAGGTGTCGGGTGACTCTTCGTCCTCCGTCTCCCAGCACGACTCCTCGGAGGAGGAATCGAGCGGCTCCGGTCGGGCGGGCACCAATGCCCTCCGCCCCAACGCCGAGGGTACCGGCGTCGACGACCTCAGTCCCAAACGGGAGGCCGAGGGAGACCGTGGCCGAGGATCGACTCGAGCTCGTATGGACTCGAGGATCGGCTCGGCCTCCTGGGTCGACTTGGACATCGATGTCCCGGTGGTCGGGGCAGATGCACCGGTGAGACCGGCGATCAATGCCCGCTGCTGTTCCATGAAGGCAGCGAAGCTGCTCTCCAAGGCCGTCAACCTGAGTCCGAGCTCAGGAGATCCAGCAGCCCCCAACTCGGGGCCCGACATTGGCTCCCCTGGAGGAGAGTCCATTAGGACTACAGTACTCACGTGCCCAGGAGACTCCATCTCGAGATGAGGTTGTTTGGTAGGCCTCTCCGACTCCGAAGACCCGGGACGGCGCTCGGGGCTATGCGATCTGGCTCTCGAGGAACCAGGAGCATCCACCAACGCCGTCCTCGCGGGTTTCTTCTTCCTGTGCTGCTCCCGCGAAGGAGACCCCCGCTCATAGGAACCCCGACACTGCTCGGGGCCGGAGTCCCGAGACGTCGAGGCCTCTAACGACGTCCGGGCCCGTCCAGACGCGAAGTCAGAGAAGATTCTATCCTTTTGGTGCTGCCGACTCAACGCCTTCGAGGACATTTTGCCACACGGATCACAGATCATCGGGTCATGATCGGGTCCGAGGCAGCGGAGGCAGCAGTCATGTGTGTCGGTAAGAGACATAAGTTTCTTACACCGATCACACTTTTTAAACCCGCTGGCAGCCATCGGGGGAAAAAGGGCCCCTGCGAGGTCAAAAGACAGGGCTGCCAGTGAAAAGTGAAAAATGGCGCGAACGCTAGTCACGAAGGACAAAAAACGAAAAATAGAGAGTGGGCTCGATACCGGCGTATCGGGCCCAGGCGGGAAAAGGATCCGGCATCGAACCAAAGAAGCAGAACAAAAAATAGGGAAATCAACATTTTCCTCGGCGAAAAATGTACTACGTCCATCGGGCTTCGCGGAAAAAAGAAGACTGAGCAAGATGGCACCCTTGGGCGGGAAGGGGACCGCGCATGCGCGCTGCAATTCCCAAAGGCTTTCTTTGAAAGCTGGGGAAATGCTCCGCACGGGGGCTCCATCGGCGCCGACGTCACCCATATGTGAGGACTGACTTCCTGCTTGGTCCTGGAGAATGCGATGCACTCTTGCAATGCCACATGCCCTCAACTCCCTGCAGGCAGAGTTGAGCAGGGAACCATTTTTCATAAAAGTTGTATCATTCTGCATCAGTCACTCCTTCCAACTCAATTACACACAGGTTATTTCTGTGGGCCTTATTTTCTTGTTCCTCAAGCCACTCAAGCATTTATGCGTTCCTTTATTAGTTGATCCATTTGCATTCTGAATTGCTCCACAGCCTCTTCCTAGGCTACCACCAGACTCTCCATCTCCTCCAGTCTCTGGAGCTGTGCATCGAATGTTTACCAAATGTCCTCCACACTAGATTGTAATTTATTTAAATGATCTTTAAGGCAGCTGAGAACTTGAAATCTCCACAAAATCACCTGCGTTCGGGGGGATGCTTTTTGAGACTTCAGCAGCCATTTTAATCTCTGCTTGCTCTTTAGCTGCCAGCCTACCTTCAGTGGTTTCTCTACAACACCCTTCTTCAGTCCCACTTTTCAAAATAGATGACCCACATGCCAGCCGATGCCTGCCTGCCTGCCTACCCCCCCCCCCCCCCCCGTTCCACTTTTGTGTTGGAGAATGATTTATTGGCTTTTTTTTGTCATTCTATGAGGCCCAAAATGGGAGCTCTACTTTTACACGTCCTTTCTCATCTCTTGCACCTCGTGATTCTGAGGTACATATGTTCTTACCTTTTTTAAACTCAGCTACACTTTTACTACACCCTCCAATGACAAACAGTTAGATTACAAGTCAAGTGAAAAGAAATTTTCATTTTTTCCACAAATTTGATCTTTTTATATATTTTGGGGCTTTGCAATATTAGATGTACATTGGTCATTTTATCATTTCGGCGTGTCAAGGAGGAGCATACAATTTATGTTTATGCTTAGTTTCTTAGTTGATGGTTTCTATTTCCCTGGATGTTTGATTTCCTTTGTGTTTCCCCTTGAAGTGATTAGCAGCCGGGCATTTTTATTTCATTTCATTTCATTTTGGTATGTCCCTTCAGATCTTATAACCTTACACTGAGATCAGCTGTTCCATCCTTGCAGTCGCTTACATAATCTTTGAATCCTTTTAACTATAAATGCACCTTACTTTAGGTTACCAAATGTACCGATATCCGAGATCTATTCATGAACATTCAGTGCTATGACATGGACTGACAGTCTGCCTCTCTTTAAAAATGTACTGCTTGGCACCAAACCTCTGTTTCAGAGTTTTTCAACTATGAGTGTTTTATTTGCATCCATCGGACATCGTGGTAGTGAGTATTCAGGCTGTCAAAAGCATCTACACTATAACTGATAATTAAGCTTGTATGTAATTACATAAAATTTTTAAAGATCATGTATTTTGTTGAAGCACTACAACTTTGAAATGTGCCTATAGTACTGCTGGGACACACTGGTTTTATATTTAAAATTTGCTGATCAGATGTCCAGGTTTTATAAACTTTTATAAACATATACGTGATCTTTGATATGATTCGCATTGTCTTCCCTAACTTGATATGGTTTTTATTCAGTATATTTATAGTCATGTTTTGAAATTCTGTTAGATCAACGTGAATTTGATTGAGAATCATTTTTGGCACCAGTACTCCTCCTCTTCAATGCCCAATTAACATTGTCTGCCAGAGAGAATGTTTTGTTATTACTAAATATATGATGGGGTCATGGGAACTCAGGATGTGTCAAAGTGCCTGAATTGGTATAACACTCCCAAGCGGCATGGATTACTTGGCTCTTGTCATAGTTTGGAAACATTTCTAAGTATGATCTGTGGGGTCCTCTGCCTTTGAGGATTAATTTGTAGTATTTGCTTATGTTAACATCCACTATAGATATATTAGACTACTTGATAGTCAGTATATTCCTCTATTTAAACAGCGTTAATGGTGCGCAGGTGCTCACCACACGAGCTTGAGGTTTTGTTTTTTTTAGCATTTTGGCTTGCATTGATAGAACCTGGAAGCGTAGCTACTCACCTGCAACAGATGTTCTCCAGGGACAGCAGGAATCAGTCCTCACTTATGGGTGACATAAGCACCGACGGAGCCCGCGCAGAGCAATTCCCCAGCTTTCAAAGAAAGCCTTTGGGATTACTGCCACGCATGCGTGGTCCTCTTCCCGCCCAAGGGTGCCATCTTGCTCAGTCAGGTTCCTTATCTCAAGCCCTACTAAGCAGATGGCAAGGGAAGGACAAAAATTCAGCAACTCATTAGGGGAGTTGGGAGGGTAGTGAGGACTAATTCCTGCTGTCTCTCTGGAGAACACCTGTTATAGCTGAGTAACTACGCTTTCTCCAGGAACAACCAGGAAGTCAGTCCTCAATTATGGGACTCCCTAGCTACCAAACCTGTAACCAAAAAATGCCTCTGCGAGGCCGTGAGCAGAAGCCGAAGCCCGAAGGAGCCCGAGTCCTTGGGACGAAGCTCGAAGGAGCCCGAGTCCTTGGGACGAAGCCCTCGGTAGCCGTGAAGAAGGGTTGGAGGGCAGGAGTTGCTTACACCCTGTGATAAGGAAGCTTATCATAGCTCAGGAAGGGGCTATAGAAAAGGTGAAATGTCTCTGAACAAGCAACCTGTCAGTGCTGGTAGAAATGAGAAAACAGAATTTTGCCATAAAAGACTACCAGTCCCAGAATGCACCAGGTTTCCAACAGCCATGAGAGGAGCTGAAGTGAGAAAACGTGTGTTCAATCAAAAGGGCTATGAGGTAATCCCCAAGCACTCATTGCAAAGGGCAGGGCTTGATTCAGCACAGCTGCGCTGTGCTAGGATGGAACACTCATCTCAAAGGGCAAGGCCTGATTCAGCACAGCTGCGCTGTGCTAAGGTGGAGCACTCATCAAGGCAGAATAAAGATAGAGTCTATTCTACAGAGAATCATCCAGAGCTAGGATGTCATGATCATTGGTATCTTGATCATCCACGGGATCCTGATCTTCATTCTCATCAGAAGCAGAGGTCAGAACGGACGGACAGAGAGAGCAAGAAGCCCTTTAAAAGAAGGAAGAGAAAAGCCTCTGGGAAGTCTACAGGAGTCCAGCACAGTACGTATACTGGGAGACAGACAAGAGGTAAGCATACACCATGGGACTAGGGAAAACCAGAGGAGTGGTATTGCAGAGCCAGGAATCTCCAGACGGCACCTGTGAGGGAAACAGCTGCACGTGGAAGGGACCCTGAGACCCATGCCAGAAGGTATGTGAAGAGAGATCCAGTGTCCAGGGATCTAGATTGGAAGGCTGGACACAGAAACTGGACTACATATTGGCCAGGCTATTTAAAGGGGAACTCTAACAGCAATGGAAGCTCAGGTATGAACACTGATCTATGCCCTAGCTATAACTTTGAAAGGAAGCAGGGAAATGATTATTCTCCTGGTAGTGCTCCATTGAGAAATTCCTTTGTGCCAAGCCAAGATATTGAACCTATGATTAAGAAAGGGGAGAGGTCTTAGAACCAGAATGTGAATATATGGACTGCTCTCTGTCCAAACTCAAATGGTAGTTTTCTGTTACAAAGTGCAACAACCCTCACAAAGAAATACCAACTTGTTCTTTAATCTACTGAGAAAACCTTCTGAGTAAGATTTTGAGCTACACAGTGAAAGCAAGCCAGCTAAGGGGTTTCAGCTGGGTGATTGCTAGCAATTGAGCTTACCTAATTGCTTGTGTGCTCTGAAGGGAATCACTTCTGAATTTATATGTAAAGATATAAGAAGTTAACCTGAAGAAAAGAACATTTTTTCCTACTTTGTGGGTTTATTTGGTTGCTTACTGCATTGCTAAGACATTATTTGCTAAAGCCTACAAGAAAGACCAGTTTGTTGCCAACCAGGTCTTTAATCCTTTGCTTTAATTACCTGACAAGTTCAGATGTTTTTTTTCCTGATTTTGTTTTCCTAACTTTAAAACTGCAAGCAAGTATCCTGAGTTCTGTGCTACCAAGCATTATCTGTGTTGGGAGAACCCCTCATAAATAAAAATCTTATTTGCTTTACCCTTGAGCAAGTATAATTAATTATTGGTCACGGCTGTGTCTGGAATGAATGGACTACATTACCCACAAATCCTTGCAAATCATAAAGAGGTATGCTTTTGCCAAGACTGTGAACATTCTCACCCAGGCGGCCGTCTGACAACCCCGAACAGGTTACAGAGTACAGCCTGGCCGAAGGCGCTGTCCCGGCAGGCCTCCCTCTCCAGGCAGTAGTGGGCAGCAAAAGTATTCGTGGAAGACAAGTTTGCCGCCCGGCAGATGACCATCAGGAGCACGGAGAGCAGCGAGGCCACTGAGGCCGCCTTGGCCCGAACCCCGTGTGCGGTGACTCGACATTCTAGCGGGGCAGCCTTCACATGGGCGAAAGCGATGCAGTCCACCACCCACACCGAGAGGGTGCGCTTGGTGACTACCTGCCCTGGTCTATTGGGATCATAAGTCACAAAAAGCCAGCCAGACTTGCAATGAGTCTGGGTGTGCTGCAAGTAGAAGGCGAGAGCCCTTCTGCAGTTGAGGGTGTGGAAAGCCATCAATGCTTAGTCGGTGTGGGGCCTCAGAAAGAAGGTCGGCAGGACTATCTCCTGGTTGAGTTGGAAGTCCAAAACGACCTTAGGTAGGAACTTAGGGTGGGTACGGAGGACCACCCTGCTTCGATAAAACCTGGTGTAAGGGGCATCAACCATGAGAGCTTGGAGCTCACTGACATAGCAAGCCAAGGTCAGGGCCACCATGAAGTCTACCTTCCAGGATAGGTGCCAGAGCGAACACGTCGCCATCGGCTTGAAGGGAGGATGGGTGAGCTGCATGAGCACCACGTTCAGGTCCCATTCTGTCGGGGGAGGACGGATGGGTGGTTTGGAAAGTAGAAGACCCCACATGAAGCAGGAGACTAACGGTTGCCCCGAGAGGGGCTTCCCCTAGATAGGGGAGGTGATAAGCCGAAATGGCGCTTAAGTGAACCCTGACAGGGTTAGACTTAAGCCCTTCCCTCGAGAGATGGAGGAGGTACTGGAGGACCCACCAAACGGGGCACGAGAAGGGGTCGATCTGGTGCTCCTTCCTTGATCCTCTCCGACAGGGCCAGGGAGGCTAGGGAGACCCGTTCAGCCGCCAGGCCATGAAGGATAGGGATGATAGGTTTGGGTGCAGCACCCAACCCTCAATCTGTGTCAGCAGATCTGAGGCAGAGCCCAGGGGAACAGGAGGCTCCATCAGCAGCTGGAGCAGGAACGGGAACCAGGGCTGCCAAGGCCACGAGGGGGCCATAAGAATCAACGAAGCTCTGTCCCGCTAAGCCTTGAAAAGGGTCCTCACAATGAGGGGGCAGGAAGGGAATGCATAGAGTAGGCTGGACGACCAGTCCAGGAGAAATGCATTGGGGCTCTCCCTGCTCAGATGTGGCACCGGCCTGCAAAAACGGAGGAGCTGTGCGTTCTGGGGGCTGGCAAAGAGGTCTATCGCTGGCGTCCCCCGGTGGAGAAACAGCCGATCTGCTATTCTGGGATCCAGCCGCCATTCGCGTGGGCGAAGGATTCTTCTGAGTCTGTCCGCCAGGCCATTCTCTTGAACCGGAAGGTACGTCGCTTTGAAGGACATCCTCCGTCAGAGAGTGAAAGAGCAGATGGGGACCGCTTCCCGGGAGAGGGAGCGTGATCCCGTGTCTCCTTCCTTGTTGATGTAGAACATCGCCACACGGTTGGTCTGCACGAGAACAGTCCTCCCGCTGAGGTGTGCCTCAAAGGCCCTCAGGGCCCACTGAATCACCCAAAGCTCGAGCAAATTTATGTGCCGCCGAGACTCCTCGGGAGACCATTGCCCCTGCATGCAAGGCGGCCCTCAGTGGACTCACCACCCTAACAGGGAGGCATCTGTCATCAGCACTGCATCGTGCCGCAGGGCCTGGAAAGGCAGACCCCGCAGGAGGTTGCGGAGGTTTTGCCA
Organism: Ichthyophis bannanicus; assembly: GCA_033557465.1. NCBI lineage: Eukaryota > Metazoa > Chordata > Amphibia > Gymnophiona > Ichthyophiidae > Ichthyophis > Ichthyophis bannanicus. The sequence goes on from CM066032.1 coordinate 1,282,328,746, forward strand.
CCAGTTCAGGGACAGACGGAGGTCGGGTAAGACCTTGACAGGGTCCCTGAGGTGTCCGAGGGACTGGCTCCATTGGGCATTGAGACACCATTGAGCCATCTGCATGTGCAGTCAGGCATGGGGGACCACATGCACCGTCGAGGCCGGGTGGCCTGGGAGACGTAGCATGGTCTGAGCGGTAACCTGGGGTATGCTCTGGACGCGAGCAGCCAGAGCTCGGAGGCGGGTGGCACAATCCACCTGCAAGAAGGTGGTCACCTGTTGAGTATCGAGACGCGCCCCAATAAACTCGAGAGCCTGCCCTGGCTCGTGGTGAGACTTCAGGCAGTTGACCAAGAAACCCAAGCTCTCTAAGAGGAGGATGGTGCGCGACATTGCCCGCCGAGCCTCGTCGACTGAGGAGCCCATATCGAGCCAGTCGTCGAGGTAGGGAAAAACTGGTATGCCCTGGCGACGAAGGTGGGCAGCGATCACGACAAGGCACTTTGTGAAAATTTGCAAGGCAGAAGGGGAGCACCCTGCATTGGAAGTGCTCTCCCCGCACCCTGAAGTGCAGATACTGCCTGTGCTGGAGGTGGATTAAGATGTGGGTGTAAGCGTCCTTTAGAGGACAACCTTCAAACTCATTAATGACATCTCACCCTCACACCTGTCCACACTACTACACGCCCCATCAGATACAAGAATGCGCAGACAAAATGCAACGCACTCTCTCCTCACAAACAACCGTCAGAAAAATGAAGTTAACAACAAGTGCTAGGGCCTTCTCCTTTGCCGCCCCCACTCTATGGAATGAACTCCCACTAACCCTTCATTTGATGAAAGACCTTCATCAATTCAAAAGAGAACTCAAAACCTACCTCTTCATGAACCATTTTGAAATCCCCTACCAACAGAACACCTCGCCTCATCACAGAAGCATACCTACATGACTCAAGATATAACAAATGACTAGCACTGCCAGACCTTTCACTAATAACTCATTTATTTTCTGAAAAATGTCTTATGCAAACTACTATTGACGATCCTTGTGAATAGTTTTGGAAATAGTTACAATTAGTTGTATTATTGTTCCATATAGTATTATTTTACATAGTTCCAAAACACCGTTCTATGTAAAGTATACTTTAGTATACAAAAATGTTAATTGTTGCATGTAAACCGCCCTTGATCTCTGGAAGTGGCGGTATAGAAGAAACTGTTAAATAAATAAAGCCCCACAGAGAAAAGTCTATAGTGTTAAGGCATTTGCCTCAAAGGCCTGCTTCAACACGGTCCCTAGCATTCTATCTAGATTATCTTTAAGAGCCATACCGCCTTCCACTGGAATGGTGGTCTTCTTGGTCACTGTCATCACTAAGGTATCCACCTTAGGAAGCTTAACATCCTTCTACTCTGGAGAGAGGGGATACAAGCAGGGCATAGTTCTGCCTCCACGTAGCCTAGCTTCCAGTAATTCACATTCAGTGTAAATCACCTGTTTGATGGCTTTCTGTATCAGGAAAACATCCTGAGGGGTAAGAATACCTTGGAGCAGAGGATCCTCAATGGCTACCTCCTCCAACCAAGGCCCCACCAACATGTTGAGAGCCCCAAGGGTGATTAGAGTGTTTCGCAGGGAGGAACTGGCAGCCCTAGTCATGTTGGTGTCTTCACTCCATGAGATCTCCCTTTCCTCCATTTTGGCCCCAAAGGAGCCCTCTCAGGACCCTGAAGGGCCTTCCATAGGCTCCTCCAATGAGGACCCCCCCAGGGACTCTGGCCCGAACCCCAGTTCAGGTTATCTCCCCGGGTCTGCGCTCGCTACGACCCTGGAGCAGCCAAAACCTGTGTACGCACCAAGCCCTCCTTCATGCAGGTGGCCTGGTGAAGTAGCAGCACCAACTCTGGTGAAAATGCGCCTGTGGATTTTGGCCCACTTGCTGCTTGTACAGCTTTTAGGCTTCAGGGACCCTCCAGCCCCTGAAGTCGGAGTCTGCTCTCCCTGGCTTGTTCCCTCAGTGCAGCTCAAAATAGCGGCTTTTCCCTCCAAAACCATGCCGTGCTGGGGTGAGAGCTCAGCCTTGGCATGCCCTGCCAACAGTTGCCCCTGCAGGCCTGACCCAGTCTGTGAAGCCGAAAGAGTCTGTTCTGCCATTTTGCCCTCTTTAGCACAACTATGGCAGAGTCCTGCCGCTGAAAGCATACCCCGGGTGCACCCCGCAGGACAGACAGGCTTGCCTGAAGGCATTTGAACACAAGGCAGAAGCTATGTCACCAGAGCTACGCCGTAAAGGCTTTTTCTGTTGCCTTAAAAGGAACTCCCGAGCTTTCCATCAAGCCCATCGATGTGCCTCAGCCTCAATGAGGCCCCAACCACGCTGCAACGAAAACCACACAGACTGCCATCACCAGGAAAGCAACATTAACCATAAAACCTCAATGCTAATCACTGGCACTGAACCAAGGTGTCACAGAGGAACCAGAGAACACTGGATAAGTTAAAGATGCTGGCAGGCAAACAGGGAGAGACCTGGGGTTTACACCAGTGTGCTTCTGAGCGCTTCACTGCTGAAGCAGGTTGCAGGTTCGCGTTTACCGAGAGGAGTTCAGCTTATTTTTTTTGTATAAAACAAAATTCAAATTTTCAGCCAGATTCTTTTTTTTTTTTTTTAAACTCTATCCTATTTCTAATCAAGTGCAGCATTATGAGCCAAAGTACAAAACAGCCACTTGCCACTAAAAAGCCACCAAGCCAAGTCCACAGTTGAGACCAGGCACAGGTATGTCAAACCATCTGCTGGAGACTGAGCAATACTAGCCACCTAGCTGATGCACAGAGCCCTTATGGGATGATAGCAGCAAAGATTTGCCATGCTCAGTTTCCACCTGCTGGCTGGGGGGCACAACCCATGCGCCTGGCTGGACTAGAGGGACGATGTGGAAAGAAATTCAATAAGGTGTCACTTTAGACAGCCAAACCTGTCTATAAGAAGGACTTTCCAACAAATGAAGTAACTTGAAACGGCAAATAACCTTGGCAATGGGAATCAAGCTTCCCTTAGGCATTTGAAGACATGCCATCATAATTCACAGAGAAATCCATACTCAACATTGCCTAAAATGTATGACAATTAAGCGTAGTTACTCACCTGTAACAGGTGTTCTCCAGGGACAGCATGAATCAGTCCTCACATAAGGGTGACGTCAGCGCCGGAGTCCTCTTGCAGAGCAAATCCCCAGCTTTCAAAGAAAGCCTTTGGGAATTGCATCACGCATGCGCGGTCTCCTTCCCGCCCAAGGGTGCCATCTTGCTCAGTCAAATGACATAGCTAAAAAGACAGCAAAATGAACAAAATATAATAGGACTGCAACTTCAGGGGAGGAGGGAGGGTCATGAGAACTGATTCCTGCTGTCCCTGGAGAACATCTGTTACAGGTGAGTAACTACGCTTGTTCCAGGAACAAGCAGAAAGTCAGTCCTCACATATAGGACTCCCTAGCTATAGGCTACCAAGAACCCATAGCTGAAAATAGGCTCCCTAAAGAAGAACCGCAGCAGCCATAATAGGAACTCAACTAAGAACGTAACACTCCAAAGCGTCGGAGGGTAGGAGTTGCCTACAACTTGAACAGGTTACGGAGTACCGCCTGGCCGAAAGCACTGTCCCATCGGGACTCCCTATCCAGGCAGTAATGGGCCGCAAAAGTCTGACCTGAAGACCAGGTGGTGGCCCGGCAGATGTCTGCCAGTGGAACAGAGCGGAAGTGAGCCACTGATGCCGCCTTAGCCCTGACCCGGTGGGCCGTGACTCGACCCTGCAATGGAAGATCGGCCGCCATATATGCCCAAGCAATATAGTCTGCCACCCAAGTGGACAACATATGCTTGGAGACAGGCATCCCAAGCTTACTGGGGTCATAAGAGACGAAGAGCTGAGAAGCCCTTCTATATCCCCGCATACGCTCCATGTAGAAGGCCAAAGCCCTCTTACAATCCAGGGTATGCAGAACTACTTCTGCCCAACTGGCATGCGGCCTAGGAAAGAAGGTCAGAAGTACCACCTCCTGGATGAGGTGGAAAGAAAAGACCACTTTCGGAAGGAACTTGGAGTGAGTGAGAAGCACCACCCTGTTCCTATAGAACCGTGTACACGGTCTATCAGAAACCAGAGCCTGCAGCTCACTCACTTGACTGGCCCATGTGAGTGCCACCAAGAAAAGCACTTTCCAAGAGAGGAAGCGAAGATGGCAGGTAGCCATCAGCTCAAAAGGTGGGCGAGTAAGCTGCTCTAAGACCACATTCAAATCCCACTTGGTCGTCGGGGGGGCGAACCGGGGCTTCAGTAGAAGCAAACCTCTCAGGAACCTGGACACCAAAGGGTGTGCAGAAAAAGGTTGTCCTTCCCCTGGAAAGTGGTGTGCTGACAAGGCACTAAGGTGGAGTCGGACAGAGTTTGACTTTAGGTCTAAATCTGAGAAGTGAAGCAGGTACTGCAGCACCACTGGCACTTGGCAGGATAAAGGGTTTTTGCTCTGCTTATCACACCACACCTCAAACCTATGCCACTTAAACACATAGGTCTTCCTAGTCTATTGCCTTCTTGAGGTTACCAGTACGTCTTCTACATTTTTAGGGAGAAGAAGTGGTGCAAGGACTACCCTTTCAGCAGCCATGCCATCAGGTTGAGAGACCTGAGGTTGGGATTCAGGAGATTGCCCCCCTCCTGCGACAGGAGGTTGGGATGTAATCCCAGAGAAATTGGGGCCTCTGCCACCAGTTGAAGCAGCAGCGGAAACCATGGTTGCTTCCAGGATAACCGAGGCTTTGTCCTGAAGGATCTTGAACAGAGTCCTGGCCAGCAGAGGCGTGGGAGGAAACGCATACAGGAGGTCCACAGACCATGATATTAAGAAAGCATCTGCAGCCACCCTGCATGGGTGTGGCTGTCTGGAGCAGAAGCGGGGCAACTGGTGATTCTGTGGGCTCGCAAACAGATCTATAGATGGTCACCCCCAGTACTGAAACAGCTGCTGGGCTATGTTGGGATCCAGTTGCCATTCGTGCGGCTGGAGAATTCTGCTTAGCTTGTCGGCTAAGAAGTTCTCCTGACCTGGCAAGTAAACTGCTTTGAGATGCATACACTACTTGACTGCAAAAGAGCACAGGTCCAGGGTCTCTTGACATAGGGTGCGAGACCCTGTGTCCCCCTGCTTGTTCACATAAAACATTGCCACCTGGTTGTCTGTCTGAATTAAGACAGGCTTGTGAGCCAGGGTTTGAGAGAAGGGCTAGGCTGATAGCTCAAAGGTCTAGGAGGTTGATCTGTTGTGTGCTCTCCTGTGGAGACCACACACCCTGAGTGCACAATTCCTAGCAATGGGCCCCCCGGCCCAGCAAGGATGCATCTGTAGTCAGCACTCATGTGCGGTGGAGGTTGAAATGGCAACCCCCCCCCCTCCAGTAGGTGGTATGGTTGAAGCCACCAGGTCAACGATTGCACCAGTCATTTGGACACCTTGATCCTGTCTCTGAGTCTGCCTGTGGCCTGTGTCCAATGGTCCCTGAGGCACCACTGAGTTGTTCTCATGTGGAGGTGGGCATTGGGTGCCACATGCACCGTGGAAGCCATGTGACTGGAGGAGGCACAGAAAGTGTCTTGTTAAGATCTGGGATCTGCGACTCACTTGCTGCATTAGGGCCAAAAAAGTCTGTACCCTGTCTTCCGGTAGATAAGCCCTTGCTTGAAGGGTGCCCAGTCTTGCACCTATGAATTCCAGCCCTTGAGTAAGAACCAGAGTGGATTTTGTGTAATTTATCACAAACCCTAGGTGTTGTACCAACTGGATAGTGCGAGATGTGGCCTGTTGGGCTTCCAGGGCTGATTGGGCTCTGATGAGCCAGTCGTCCAAGTAGGGGAAGACAAATACCCCTTGGTTTTTAAGGAAGGCTGCTACCACCGCTAGACACTTTGTGAACACTCTGGGTGCAGAGACGAGGTCAAATGGAAGTATCTTGTACTGGAAGTGGTTTCCTCCCACCATAAATCGTAGATATTGTCTATGGTCTGGATGAATTAGGATGTGTGTGTAAGCATCCTTTAGGTCTAAGGAGCATAGCCAGTCTCCCTGGCGGAGGAGTAAGGCAGCAATATTCCAAGGGAAAGCACAGTTACTTACCTGTAACAAGTGATCTCTGGGAACAGCAGGAATAAGTCTTCACATATGGGTACGTCGGTACTGACGGAGTCTGCGCGGGAACGCTTCCCAGCGTCCAATCAAAGAGCTTTTGGAAGCATCCCACCACGCCTGCGTGCTGCCTTCCCGCCTTTCCCAACTGCCTCTCCTCAGTTGAGTTTTAAAGCTGAGACAAAGAGAGAGAGAGAGGAAAGGAAAGATAGATAGAGATACAACTCCTGGGGAGGTGAGTGGGTTGTGAAGACTTATTCCTGCTGTTCCCAGAGATCACCTGTTACAGGTAAGTAACTGTGCTATCTCCAGGAACAAGCAGGAATGAGTCTTCACATATGGGGACTCCCAAGCTAAGATGCCTGGAGTCCCAGCATGTCATAGGTTGGAACATGCTATCCCCCACAACACCAGGCATCCTGAGGATGGAGGGTAGGAGTTGAGGCAAGAAAGGTGCTGTGGAACAGCTAACCTAGCATAGGACTGCACACAAGGAGTCCATGTGTGGATGATAATCATCATCAATGATATTGAAAGAAATATTGCAATATGGACCTCCCCTAACAGGATTACACAGCAGTAAAGAGGTTCATGTGATCTACTGGGGAACCCAGTAGAGGAACCTCAAGGAGGACCTCACTGTGAAGTGGAGGTAATAAACCTGTAGGAAAAAACAGTGGAGGTCAGATTCCTGAAAGGTAAGAGGGGACCCCGGTAATAACTCGGGTACTACCAAAAACGGTGGGCCTTCAGTGGAAGGCTTTATGATAAAAGCCAAATTCTTTTGGCGACAGAGTGGCTCACCTTTGGGAGCAAAAAGAGAAGGCCGACCGAATTGGACAAAGAGGCACAGTCCTCGTGGGAAGAAAGGTATGGAAACCCCTTGTATCCCAAAAGAAAGGACAAACGCCTGAGGCGTTAGAGCCTGTGATTAGCTGAAGATCCGCAATGTCTCTCCTAACTGGGTCAGCTAGGAGAGATACTGGAACATGGAAAGCTTCAGAGGTACCTAAACCTTAAGGTTATGGTGGAAGTTGTTAACTACCACAGGAGAAGATATATAGAGAATCTATTCCCACTGGTTATGAACTACAGGGATGCTAGCTAGTGAAATAACGAGGATGGTTATGTGAAAAGCAGAGGATGATATCAGTCTGCAGCCAAGAAGTCCCGAGTATTCTAGAACTCTAGCATGGTAAGTGAACAGAAGACGCATAAAAATGAGATACCATGCTGACCTGCTTAAGGGCAAAAAAGGTATCATGCGTTCTTACCATGAGGACGAGCTGCAAGGAGAAAAGCATATTCCCGATTGGAAATACTATGGACCAAAGCAGGGAATTGGCAACTCCTTAAGCTTTCACGTAAGAGAAGGCCTATGTCCTTTATATTAAAAAGGAGATAGTGAACAAAGGGAGAACCTTTCTAGTCATGGGAGACATGACTGAAAAAGCCTTTTCCAACCATCTAGAATAGCTGTTGGAGAAAAAAAAACCCATGCTCTCTAGCAAGGGCCCATAGTGGAGAGCTTCTCTGTAGAATTGCAGAGAGCATGATGCAGGAGAATAAGGAGATAGAACTGGCTGCAGGAGAGCCAGTACCTATGTCAACTATGCTGCCAAACCCAGGGGAATGGAGATGGCAGAAGCCTGTAGTGAAATAATTTCCAAGGCAGATAACAGCACTGACTTGGAATCACTACTAAAACTAGACAGAAAGTAGTGGAGGACAAATCTGGTTGCTGGTGGTCAAGAACCAGTGGTCCAAACATTAAGGCTCCTGCATAGGCAGATGCTTGGTAGACAGCAGAAAGAATCTTACTGTTTAAAAACAGAAAGAACAGACAGGAGTAGAAAACTCTGGACATGTCTGATGAACTGCCTCAAAGCAAGATTGAAAAAGAGGAGGCAACTCAGAGAGGAAAACTCCGCACTGGAAAAGTAACAAAACTAGAGAGGCTGAAGAACATAAGATATGCCATACTGAGTCAGACCAAGGTCCATCAAGCCGTATTCTGTTTCCAACAGTGGCCAATCTAGGTCATATGTACCTAGCAGTTTCCCCAAGGGACACAGGTTCCACAATGCTGGTATTGGTTCAAGCATTGATATCCTGGGTCCCTTCTTAATAATGGTTTATGGACCTTTCCTCCAGGAAAAAGCCCTCCAGCGAAGCAATACCGCTCTTACAGAGGAAAAGCCTGGTAAGAAGGTAAAGAGAATGGAGCTGAAGAAGACTTACAAGGTAGTGAGTCTATAGAAAGGAAAAAGGACATGCTGGCACAGGAAACTATCGTTTGATAGTGGTTAGACCTCTTTCCCTGGCAGGAAGAAGAGGAGAACCCTGTGCCCTATAGGCATGAACATCCTGACAGCTCATAGAACATAGAAAAAATGGATGTCTTTTGGGAAGAGATCCATGTCTAGGGTTTAGAATGAAAGCAGTGGATTGCCTCTATTGGGAAGAAGCAACTGCAGATTCTAACCCCCAGAGTCACAAGCATCTGATGAAGATTGATCAGAAACCCTGCAGTTGCTGGGTTTGCTGAGCCTGGTGAGAGGTTGAATTCTGCAGACCAGGACGATAATTCCCTTGTTTGGGAACATCTGCATGATGGGCAGATGATGCATAAAACCTTCTTCTCTTATGGGAAGAAGGCTTGGCAGGACATTTCCTACCTACTGGGACAGAAGAAGGTGCAGAACAGCCCCTAGGAACAGGTAAGTCAGTGGACAACTGAGTAACCTGAAGTAAAGACTCCTTGTTGAAAAGATTGTCTCCAGTACAAGGAGTATGTCCCAGTCTTTGCTGTGCCCATTTGTCTAAGTCTGAAGCTTGGAGCCAGGCTGTACGTCATGCCCCTATAGATATAGCAGAAGTCCTGCTAGCAGACTCAAAAGAGTCTAGGGAAGTACGAGTAAGAAAGCAAGAGATGCTCTGAAGATGCTTAAGCAGTGAAAAATAGCCTGCACTCTTGGACTCTGGAAGAGAAGGAGTCAAAAGATTAATTGCTTTGTGACCTCCTCAAGAGATAGACTCATAAAAAATATATGAGAGAATTCTTGCAGAAAGCATAGATGTCTGGAAGGCTTGACGTCCAAAGGCATCTAGTGTCTTAGACTCACGACCTGGCGGATAAGAAGAGTGCTTTTTCTTACTCTTTACCCGCCTCATTGCTCATTCCACTACTACGGAATGATAAGGAAGTTGAGTCTTTTGAAACCCTGGAGAGGGGGGCACCTGATATAGAAGATCAGTTGCTCTGGAAGGTGGGGGTACCTTTAAAGGTGCTTCCCACAGTCCTAGAAGGAGATCCTACAAGGAATGATGCAAAGGAAGCATTATGTTCTCCTTTGTTTTGGTAGAAACAGAGCCTTGTGCAGGATCATGTCCAGGGATAGGAATGGCAAGGGATCTTGCTATATCCAGGAGGAAACTCTGAAAAGAGGGATCCCCAATAGGAATCTCCTTTGGACAGGTTAGATCTGAAGAACTAGCCTGAGCACCGAAAGAGCTATCCAAATATATAGGAATAGAAGATCCTACACGGTGCAGTGTGGAATGCTTAAGGGATGGTCGCCGGTACTGGCTGTCAGGAGCAGCGACCGTCATTACCACATTGTCCATGCCAGGTATAGACTCCAAGCTTGGTATAGAAGGGAGCGATCCTGTTGGAAGAAGCATGGCAGGAGTTGGCCACGATGCTACTGTGGATGCCGGTACCGATGCTAATGCCGGTACCGATGTCGGAGGCGAGCCCGACAGAAACATCGGAGCAGCCATTAGCAGTTCAATCGGTACCGAGGTAATCGAAAGCCTCCGGTCGCTATCCTCGGTACTGAGTCTCCGGTATCGATCGGTGTCGGTACCAATGCGTGTTGGTACCCAGTCCTCCAGACTAGAGATCGATTCCAGACTCGGCATCGAGGGCAAAGAGCCTGATGAGCAAAGCATGGAAGGTGCCGACCGCAAGGGTAATGTGGACATCGGTACCGACGTCGGTACCGTTTCTGATACTGGTGGATGAAGGCCAACCGGTGGCAACTCAAACGGCCTCGGGGGAACCAAGAGTTGCGGATCCGAATTATCGGAACCGAGCCTTGGGTACCGCCCGGAGGCGGTACCAAGGCGAGTCGGTACCCAGTCCTCCAGACTGGAGATCGATTCGAGACTCGGCATTGAGGGAAGCGAGGCTATTGATGCACGTCTGGAGGGCACCGACGTCGGTGGTAGAATCGGTACTGGTACCAATAATGGAAAGTCAGTCTGGGGGGTATCCAGCGGTCCCGAAGGTACCGAGGATGCTAGATGATCGCCCCTGGTGAGGAGTGTATCATCCAACACCAGTGCCGATGCTGGGGTATCGGTACCGCTCGAAGCGGATGCCACCACCAGACACGGCTCAGGTATGTTCTGTGAGGGGTGAACCCCAGAACAACCTGAAACCCTTCAAAGGTTTTGGAGACCAAAGACTCCCGCCGGGGTTTTGAAGCCAGTGGGCCCTCGAGGGCAAGGCCGTAGCTGTCTACATGCTGTGCATGAGACCTACCACTTGAGGGCTGGCTAGTCTTAACAGACTGTTTGTGGGTTACCTGATCCTGTGTAGAAGAAAGGGACGGTGCCCTGACGTCGGAGGGAAACAGTGTATCGAGGGAACCTCGATGTTGAAAACCTCTTCTCACCAAACTGTTACCTAACGGCTCCGGAGGAAAAAGGTCAGGACCCAAGCAAGTTAGACACCGATATTGAGGGTCTAAAAATAAAGTTGTACCGCCACAGTCTGAACATTTCTTGGAGAAAGTGGCTGGCAGTTCCATGAAGGAAAAGGAGGCGGCCTGAAAGGCCTGAGAAACCGTGAGACACTATGAAGAAAAAATATCTCTTGAAAAAGGAGATTTCACAGGAAAAGAAAGGAAAACACCGGCGGTACCAGTGACGTCGGGGAGACAGCCGTGACAACAAGAAAACTAAAGAAATAAAACAAGAATTTTCTGCAGTGACAGGAGGACGTCCTGCCGGCTCCGCGGAAAACGAAAAACTGAGGAGAGGCAGTTGGGAAAGGCAGGAAGGCAGCACGGAGGCGTGGTGGGATGCTTCCAAAAGCTCTTTGATTGGATGCTGGGAAGCGTTCCCGCGCAGACTCCGTCGGTACCGACGTACCCATATGTGAAGACTCATTCCTGCTTGTTCCTGGAGATAGCATCTTGAACTTTTCCCTCACCAGGAACTTGTTTAAGTTGCACAGGTCGAGGACAGATTTTAGGCCTCCAGTTCTCTTTGGTATCAGGAAATACCTGGAGTAAAAGCCCTTTCCCTGCAGGTGGTGGGGCACCGGTTTTACTCGAGAAGACCTGCTAACTCCTTCAAGAAGAGGTCCCTGTGAAGAGGGGGTCTGAGAGGCTCCCCTGGAAAGTGAGAGAGGTGCCGTCTGTGAAATGTAGCAGATAGCCCAGTTGGACTATCTGGAAAACCCAGGTATCTGTTGTGATGGCTGGCCACCTGTGGACATACAGGGTCAGCCTTCCTCCTATGCATGGCCTTACTTCTTTGGAGAGAGGGACTATGCTTTGGGAGTCAAAAAACCCCTCCAGGCTGGGCCGGAATCTGGGGCTTGGGGGCTTTTTGCTTACGTGGGCCATGCCCCTGTCCCTTGGCCTGCTGCCCCTGTTGGGGAGCTGGGGAGGCCCGATATGTGGGGTAGTTGCGGTTAGCAGTACCTTTCCTCTGGAAAAAGGGCTTCTTACCCGAGCCCTTCTTAGAAGGGGCAGAAGTCTTCTTCAAGAGCCGTGTCCAGATCAGGTACTCTGACTTGATCTCAGCAGCCTTCTCTGTAAGGGGTTTGCCAAAGAGGTTTTCACCTCAGCAAGGGACATCGACCAACTTGTCCTGTACCCATTGCTCCATGTCTGACGACAGTAGCCATGCCTGACGGCATGCACCAATGCCGGCCGCAACTACCAGGGCCGACGCCTCGAAGCCATCATAGGCTGCTCGAGTCAAACTTCGAGCACTCATGGATCCCAGTGGACAAGGTCTTGAAGCACTGCTAAGGTCCCTTGGAGATGCCAGCTGAGAATCCGGCAATCTCCTTTGCCAGGTCTCGCAGGTACATGCCCATGTACAGCTGGTATGTCTGGATTCGGCATGACAGCATTGAACCCTGGTAGCACTTCTTGCCGAGGGCATCCATGTTGCGGGCCTCCCGGCCAGGAGTGCATCTTCTGGCTCCTTGAGCCGGCGCATGGCTGATTCCACAACCATGGAGTTGTGCGATAGTTGTGCTTTTTGGAACTCAGGGCTCTTGCGAACTCAGTAAATGGAATTGATTCACCTGCTGAGCACCGGCATCAAGGCCGGTGTCTCCCACATGCGGAGTATCAGCCGTTCCAGAATCTGAGGCACCAGTACAGTAAGGGCTTCCTGAGAGGGAAAGTCATACTGGAGGATCTCAAGCTCTTCGGCTCAAGGCTCCTCCTCGGCCTCCGCTGAGAATGCCAATGCCAATGCCTTGGCCATGTCCCGGACAAATTTCAAGAACCGAGTATCCTCCTGGGGGGACGACCTCCGAGGTTCAGATCCCGGGGAATCTGAGGGGACACATCTGGTTCGATGGGTGTCCGGTGACTCCTCGTCTTCCATCTCCCATCCTGACTCCTCTGAAGAGGAATCTAGTGGCTCCGGCCCCCCTCAGCCGAGGATCGACTCGAGTTCTTAGGGTCTTGAGGATTGGCTCGGCCTCCAGCGTCGACTTGGACGTCGATGTCCCCGGTGGTCTGGGCGAATGGACAGGTGAGACTGGCAATCAGCACCCGCTGCTGGTCCATGAAAGCAGACATGCTGCGCTCCAAGGCCACCATTCTGAGACCGAGCTCAGAAGGCTCCGCAGTCCCTGGGTCAGGGCCCGACGCCATCGGGTCCGACGCCGGTTCTCCCGGAGCAGAGTCCACGACAGGGACTGTGATTACCTGCCTCGACGTCTCCAGTTTCTTGCGAGGGAGTTTCACTGGGCGCTCTGACTCCGAGGATCTGGGGCGACAGCCAGGACTCCGTGACCTGACCCGCGAGGGACCAGGCCGCTCGGAGCCATACAACGACGCCGCCCTCACAGATTTCTTCTTCCTCCGGTGTTCCCGCGAGGGAGACCCCCTTTCGGAGGACACTCGATGCTGCTCAGGATCAGAGAGCTCCCAAGATGTCGAGGCCTCCAACGAGGTCCGGGTGGGTGCAGACTCAGGAAAAATCCTATCATGTTACTGCTGCCTACTTCTCAAGGCCTTGAAGGATATTTTCCTACACGGGCCACAGACCTTCGGGGCGTGGTCGGACCCAAGGCAGCGGAGACAGCAGTCGTGTATAAGTCTTTGGTGCAACCTCATTTGAAGTATGGTGTGCAATTCTGGAGACTGCACCTTCAAAAGGATGTGAACAGGATGGAGTCAGTGCAGAGGGTGGCTAGTAAGATGATTAGTGGTCTTCGTTATAAAGCATATTAGGACAGACTTAGGGATCTTAATATGTACACCTTAGAGGAAAGGCGGGATAGAGGTGATATGATTGAGATGTTTAAATACCTCCGTGGCATAAATGTTCAGGGAGAGAGCCTCTTTCAATTGAAAGCAAGTTCTGCTATGAGGGGACATGGGATGAGGGTGAAGGGGGATAGATTCAGAAGTGATATGCGGAAATATTTCTTTACGGAAAGAGTGGTGGATCTGTGGAATAGTCTCCCAGTTGCGGTGGTAGAGATGAGGACAGTAACTGAATTCAAAAAAGTATGGGGCAAACACAGAGGATCTTTAAAGGTAAAAAGGGGACTGTTGTAGTTGTTGATATGGAAGGACAGACTAGATAGGCCATGTGGTCTTTCTGTCGTCATGTTTCTATGTTTCTAAGTGTGTGTTGGTGAGGGATATTAATTTTGTACACCGATCACACTTTTTAAACCCCCTGGCAGCCATTGGGGGAAAAAGGGCCCCTGCAAGGTCAAAGGATTGGGCTGCCAGTGAAAAAGAAAAAGAGCATGAATGCTAGTCACGAAGGAAAAAACCCGAAAATTTGGACCGGACTCGATACCAGTGTACCGAGCCGAAGGCGGAAAGAGGAACCAGCGTCGAACCGGTCAGACAGAAAATAATTTTTCTGACTTTTAAGCACTTTTTTTGCAAGGGAACTTGGACGACATCCGTTGGGCTCCACGGAAAAAAGGAGACTGAGCAAGATGGCACCCTTGGGCAGGAAGGGAACTGTGCATGCGTGATGCAATTCCCAAAGGCTTTCTTAGAAAGTTGGGGATTTGCTCCGCACGAGGGCTCTGTCGGCGCCGACGTCACCCATATGTGAGGACTGACTTCCTGCTTGTTCCTGGAGAAATATGAATATTTCAACCTTTCAAAATATTCTGCACTACTTCCAGAGACCCAGTGGTGACCAAATTATCTTGGACACCAGAGTTTTAAAATCCTGACCCTCATCCAACTGCTCCACTAACTTTCAAACATCAGTTGCAAATCTCAATACCTTTGAGAAAGGACCCTCTAACTTATTTTTCAGTCCCAAACGTTTTAGTGCCAACAAATAATTAGTAATGTCTTTAAATCCAAAGTAGTAAAAAATCTTTGACTACCTAAGTAGCAAATACTCCAGGCCCATCACCTCAGGTGCATAAGCTTTATCTGAATCTACCTTGTCAGTATTTAAAAATTCCAATCCAGCTGGGGCACCAAAATGATGTCAAGATCTCCAGCTATCCAGTCTTAAAAGGAATCAGTAGGTCTGCTGACCTATCAGAATTCTTCTGCTTGGACTTCCTCAGTGTTTAGGAGTCTTTTGCAGGAGAATATGCGGAGTTTTGGAAGACCAGCAGACTAATATCTTAATGACTTGGTGTCCTTAGCCCAGTGGTTCCCAAACTTGGGGTCAGGACCTCAAATAGGATTACACCATAAGTAGATAGGGTAACAAGCTTGGAATTATACAACATCTTTCTGCCCTACATAGGGAGGCTTTTCAGCCCCCTTGGTGGAGCATCAATAGTCAGCTAGACATGTTTTAAAATATCTCCAATGTTGTGCTGTGGATCAAATTAAGGTGCTAGGTAATGGGAATTTATCTTTGTGTTTATTGCAAAGGAACAGTCCTTGATTTATCGCTGGAATACAGTCATTCCTGTGATCTCAATGGACCAATAGAGTGGCAGTGGTTTTATTAGATTGACAGAAGCTAAATGGAGGCTGGGACTAAAGGTTTTTTCAACCCAGATTATGCTTCTATTCTCTAGTGCAGAGGTTCCCAACTCCAGTCCTGGAGGGCCAAACACCATTCAGGGTTTCAGGCTGTCCCTAATAAATATGCATGAGATGCATTTGCATGCACTGCCCCCATCGTATTCAAATGTATCTCATGCATATTCATTAGAGACAGCCTGAAAACCTGAATGATGTTTGGCCCTCCAGGACTAGAGTTGGGAACCTCTGCTCTAGTGATTTTGCATCTTATTGGGTTCCGGTTCTCTATTTTTCATAGATCTCTGTAGTATGGCTGACTTCACAAATGATGGATGAATACTGGGGACAGTGCCTTTAGAGTGTGTATGGTTTTGATAGGCAGTAGTATAGTGTGATTCAATGAATATGAGGGGGTTGACGTTGGTCAAAAGGATGAATGGGTATTAGTTGATTGGTGATATAGTGATGTGTAAAGATCAGTGGAAGTTAGATTGGCTCCCCAGTAGGGAACGTCCACTGCAGGGAGCTTTAAAGCTAGTTGAGGGTTTAGTAGACTTTATACTGGTGCAGTTATAAGAAAATTGCATGGC
Source organism: Ichthyophis bannanicus (assembly GCA_033557465.1). Taxonomy (NCBI): domain Eukaryota; kingdom Metazoa; phylum Chordata; class Amphibia; order Gymnophiona; family Ichthyophiidae; genus Ichthyophis; species Ichthyophis bannanicus. The sequence goes on from CM066032.1 coordinate 1,282,344,728, forward strand.
ACCTGTATGGTAAGCCTTTATTCTTTGGGTATGTATTTGTATTATGGTTTAATGGTGGTCTAACTGTGGGCATGTTTTGTCAGTTACAGAATACTGCTTTGACAAAGCTGCTGATGGCAGTGAAAGCGTAGTTACTTGTAATAGGCAATTCTCCAGGAATAGCAGGAATCAGTCTTCACATATGGGATGGGTATCATCTGTACAGACTGAGTTTGTGCGGAACGCTCCCCTGAGTCCAATAGAAGAGCTTTTGGGAGTACTCCATTGTGCCTTCCTGCCTTCCTCACAGGTCTCTTCAGTTGTGTTTGTGGCTGAGAGGTAGAGGAAAAAATTGTACCCAACTCCTCCTAGGGAGGAGGGTGGGATATGAAGACTGATTCCTGCTGTTCCCAGAGATCACCTGTTACAGGTGAGAAACTACACTATCTCCAGGAACAAGCAGGAATGCAGTCTTCACAGATGGGACTTGCTAGCTCCCAGGCACCAGACAGAACATGTCCATGATGCGGAATAATGGAGCCAAATAGGTATGGACACAAGTTGACCTCAGGATTTGAGTGCTATAGCAGAGAGAACAAAGGAGGTGCCAGAGATGGACCTGGTAGGAGTTGATATTAATTCCCAAATAGATGTTGAAGTACAGCCTGGCCAAAGACAGCATCCAAACATGAGTCCCTGTCCAGGCAGTAGTGAGCCGCAAAAGGTGTGAACAGAGGACTAGGTGGCTGCTCGGCAGATCTCCTGTATAGAGACAGAACAGAGGTTGGTAACAAATGTCACCATGGCTCTGACATTGTGAGCGGTAACATGACCCCAGAGAGAGAGACCAGCCTGATCAGAGGCTAGCAAGATGCAGCTGGCAATCTAGTTGGAAAATGTGCGTTTTGACACCGGAAGACCTAAGTGGCTGGAGTCAAAAGAAACTGGGAGGATTTTCTAAAATCTTTAGTTCTATGCAAGTAGAAAGCAAATGCACTCTTGCAGTCCAGGGTATAATAATGCTGCCTCAGCCTTGGAAGCATACAACCAAGAAAAAAAGATCAATAGCATTACCGACTGGTTGAGATGGAAAGTGGAAACTACTTTTGGAAAGAAATGTGGATGAGTCCAAAGAACCACCTTGTCATGGTAGAAACTAATGTAAGGAGGATCTGCCATTAAAGCTTGTAGCTCATTGACGCAACGAGCTGAGATGAAGGCAATGAGGAAGATTACCTTCCATGATAGAAACTTTAGGGGCTCGGTAGCCAGGGGTTCTGAGCTTTGAGAAGCTGGGCTAGGACCACATTAAAGGTCCCAAATCCACTGGCGGTGGTCTGATTGGAGGCATAGAAAGCAGAAGACCCCATATGAATTGCTGCACCAGAAAGTTTATGATAGGCTGCAATAGAACTTAGATGAATTCTGACAGAGAAGACTAACTGTTCTGTGGAGGACAAGTGGAGAAGGTACTGTAGAATAAGTTCCATTGGGGAATCAGATGGGTTCACTTGCATGGGGGTACACCAAAGAGTGAACGCCACTTGAAAGCACAAGATCACCTGGTAGAAGGCTTGCAAAAGGCAAGCAGGATATCCTTGACCAGTTGTGGAAGACTAAGATCAAAGGTCATGCTTTCAGGTGCCTCACCGCGAGACAGAGAGCCCTGTGGATTGGAATGGAGGAGAAGTCCCCAATCCTGGGATAGGTGGTCAGGGGCATGACCTAAATTGAGGGGTGGGGCCTATACTGGACAAAGTAGCAGAGAAAACCATGGCTGACGAGGCCAGTAAGGGGCCACCAAGATCAGAGGCGCTCTGTCAGCCTGCAGCTTGAACAGTCTTAGGAATCAGAGGGGTTGGTGGGAATGCGTAAATCAAGTCCCGTCCACAATCGAGGAGAAAAGCATCAATTGTAGACTGATCGGGGTGGGAACTCTGGAACAAAACAAAAAAAATCAGTAGACACGTATTCTCCTGAGTGGCAAACAAATCCATTCTGGGGGTCCCCTACATCTGGAAGAGCCAAGAAAACGTCTGCTGATTGAGGGTCCACTCGTGTGGATGGAGAATGTGGCTGAGTCTGTCCGCTAAGATATTGAGATGACCTGAAAGGTACACTAAACAAAGGTGGATGCGGTGTGTGACTGTAAGGGACCAGAGACTAAGGGCTTCCTGACATAGGGAATAAGAGCTGGTATCTCCCTGCTTGTTCATGTAGAACATAGCTACTTGGTTGTCTGTCTGGACGAAGTCATATTTGCCTGATAGTTGGGGTTGAAAAACCTGAAGGGCATTCATGAGAGCACGAAGCTCCAGGAGATTGATCTTCATCTGGGATTCATGGTCTGTCCATTGCCCCTGAATGGTGAGGTTGTTCAAATGTGCTCCCCAACCCAATATGGAAGCATCTGTTAAGCTGCACTGGGTTGGAGGCATCTGAAAAGGTGACCCTCCTAGAAGATGGGGAGGGGGCCACCACCACTGAAGGGATTTGACTAGAGAAGGTGTTACGTGAATCTTGTCTGAGAGCTGGCCTGTCACTTGAGACCACTGGGACAAAAGTGTGGATTGGGCTTGTCTCATGTGGGGACTGGCATATGGTACAATGTGTACCGTTGAGGCCATGTGTCCCAGAAGGCATAGCATGTCTCGAGCTGTCAATGCTTTGCCCTTGAATCGTGTGGGTCAGCTCAATGAGTTGTGTAAAACGATCCTTGGGATGGAAAGCTCGACCCTGACATGTGCCTAGAAGTGCTCCGATAAATTCCTAATGTTGTGCTGGAACAAGGTGTGACTTTGGAAAGTTTAGGATGAACACTAGACTTTGGAGCACAGTGATAGTGCAAAGAAGAGATAGCTTTACCTCTTCTGGGGAGTCACCCTTTATCAACCAGACATCTAAGTAGGGGAAGATGGAGATCCCCAGTGTGCGCAAGTAGGCAGTGATGACCGACTTGCACTTTGTGAAGACTCTGGGAAAAGAGAATAGGCCAAAAGGTAGCACTCGATACTGGTAGTGCAGCTGTTGAACCCTGAAGCACAGATATTTTCTGTGATGTGGGTGGATCAGCAAATGAATGTTAAGTATCTGAGATCTAGAGAACATAGCCAGTCACCCTTCTGGAGATAGAGCTGAAGGGCACAGAGGGAAATCATTTTGAACTTTTCC